>JAWWEW010000131.1:16789650-16812135 GCA_035583185.1 Anabacerthia variegaticeps | reverse complement strand
CTGACTAGCATGGGAGACCCTACCGGAGGCATGAACCACCGCCAGCACAGCTCGCAACCTCATAAGGGCATGCAAGCATCTCCCCCACGACAAGGGGGTGTCCATGGAGAAGTGTACCTATAGTACAACATCCAAAACTATCTTTCCTTTAGGGAAAGGATTAGGTTTGAAAGAAACAACATTTATATTCTTTATATGTTTTATGCAATTTTGTCCAATCACTCTACATGAGAGCCTGGCCAGTCATAACACATACACAGCTTCCTTATGCAGGGATTCTGGATTGTTCTTGCTTATCAAGAAGTGTTGGGAGTGAGCACAAACCACCAAGTCTGTCAATTGCTCCAGCTATGCCAGAAGCTATGTAGCAGGGCTGTTGGCATGGTAAGCAAAACATTCCCCTTCTCTGAGTACTAGAGAGCTGATCTACAAGTTTTGTCACAAATCTGAGCAGATGATCACAAAAATCTAACACCCCTTTTCAAGCAAAGTGAGATCACCTGAGTAGGTTAGTGAACCAGCATCATTTGATATTACAATTTTACAAGGCCAGATACAGCCTTGTCTGATGGTTACAGAGAAGGAGAGCAGTGAAAGCTACATCAATACACAGATATTGCTTTTGCACAAAAATATTTTGGGGAAAGCCCTTGTTCTCTTCTTTGCTCCCAACAGGAACATGACTGGCAAGTAGATTGTGGAGAACAAGACTATTCTCACCATCACCAAACAGAGCTACAGACATTTAAAGAACTGACTGCTTTTGCAAGAATTGGGATATTCATGTAGTCATTCCAGTGAGAGAAAAGAGGCCATATTCATTCTCAGTATGGAATGAATATGTAAGTAGGGTAGTTGGGATGAAATAATGCTCATATTCCCTTCCAGATTACCAGACATAGCAAATTGGAGCATTTTTATTCAAGTTTCCATCAGTTGATGATGTACTGGAAAGGTTCTGGGTTTTTTTAATTCTTGGAGTCGACACACAGAAAGGAATGTCACACACCTTTCATACTTCCTTTTCATAGCAGTTGTCTGTTGAAATCTGCTTAGAGAAATAGATGGTCATAGTTTTCACAATCACCTCAGGAAAGATGAGTTGAGTGTGGGGAAAAGCAGATCACAGCAAGAACAACAGTAGAGAATCCCAAAACAACTCTGGTTTTGTTTTGTTTTTTTCCCCTCTTTCTTCAGGTATTGCTTTATCGTCTAATTCTAGGCAAATGAGGCAGATCAGTCAAGTCCATACCAGACAGGTCATTTGCAGATTATATATTTTAAGAGGAGGCAGTCGCTGCACCTGGAACTAGTCAAGCAGTCTGAACGTTTACTTGAGCCTGTCATATAACAGTCAGAGCTAAATCCACATCCTTTTTTGTGTTGTCCTCCTTGGGGAGGCCAGAGGAGTGCAGGCAGGGTAGGTATCAAAGGGAACAGGAAAAATCACAGTCTCCAAAAGCATTAGTTACTGTCTGTTGGCAAGCAGAATCAAATGGCAAATGTTGTGAATCCTCCTTGGTGAAAAGCTTCCCATTTGCACTGGAAATAGCAAACACTACAATACCTGTGCCAAAAGAGGTAGAGGGAAAAAATAGCTGATTTTGCCCTTATGAAAGCTGGATGTAGAGTGGATGAAGACTGAGTTCAGATGGTCTCAAGCCTGAACGTCTTCAGATACTTTGAGTATCTAGTTCTCAAAGGCAGATCTGAGACCACAGAGGAAGTTTGGGCCAAACCTAGAAAGTTAGGCTGCTTTCCCAGACTCCTCCATCAGTGCTGGAGCCCCTGGATGCAGTTTGCAGGAGTTGCTTGAAATAAGCAACATAGGAAGGTGTCTGGGCATTAATATTGCAGACCTGCTGTGCATCTGAAACACAGTCACAAATATCAGTGGTTTGGAATCTCCTCCTTGGGGGTATACTTGACTAGAGGTCTGCTTCTAAAACCATTATTCACAAGCACAGTTCCTTTAATAGGTTAGGAAGTAGAGAGGAGAGAAATTAAACTCTGATTATCTGGAATGACACAGCCACTCTAGTGGTTATATCTTCTGAGACTTTCTTTAAGTTTCCTTAAAGTCCTATCAGAGTTTGCCTGTAGCTATGCTAATTAGCAAAGACCACAAATTTAGAAATGCAAATTCATTTACTTCACATTCCAATCACTTCTATGCTAGGTTAGCAGCCTGTATGTACCCAAGAATACCCAAATGCATGCAGTCCTAAGGGCTGGAGTCAGTTGTAAATTCAAGTAAAAATCTATGCTTCTTCAACTGATCCCTTACAGCAGCAGTGAAGCATAGTATTTCCAGACTATCTTTATGGCTCATTCAGTCATGCAGGTAAGCAGAGCTGAGAATCTAGCCCTTAAAAATATGGAGAATTCAATGATAAAGTTGCAAATATCAAACTGTTTTCTAAAGAGAAAACAGTAACTAGAAGCAGCTTTTAATGCCCATTAGAAAACTGTTTGAGGTAGAAAACTTCCTTCCCTCATTCCTCCCATGAACACTGTGAGATGAATCATCCAGCCTACTGGAAGAATTTTCTCCAGTTGCCAGCGTTCATTTTGACTCAGAGAAGCCCGAGTTGATTTTATTCAAGCTGACTGGCCTGTAGTTCCCTGGGTCTTCCTTATTACTCTTTTTTATTATGGGTGGTTCATTCCCCCTTTTCCAGTTAGTGGGAATTTCACTTTACTGCCATCGTTTCTCAAATATGATGGATACTGGCTTAGCCATTTCCTCGGCTAGTTCCCTCAGGTCCTGCAGATGTATCTTATCAGGACCTGTGGACTTGTGCACCTTCGTGTTCCTTAGGTGTTCTCACACCTGCTCTTCTACAGCAGATGGTTGTTGATTCTCTCAGTAGCCGCCTTTGCCTTCAGTGACTTGGGCAATGTGACTGAAGCATTTGCTGGTGAAGACTGAGGCAAAAAACTACATCAATACCTCAGGCTTCTCCATGTCCTGAGTAACCAGGTGTCCCGTTTGCTTCTAGAGATGGCCCACATCATCTTTATTTTAATGAATCCATAATTCTTTGCCTAATATTGAGAGTTCAAAAAAGCGGTCTCATTTCTAAACCCTACAGTAACCAGCAACTCCAGCTGTAGTTAACTAACTGAGAACACAGCAGAATTTTGCACAAAAATCAGCTCTCACTCATTTAGTACTTTCAGACAAAGGACCTAACCTTGCTACTGAATGAATTATAACAATAGAGGTGAGCTCTTACCATGACTTGACAATCAAAAAGTAAAGGCACTTCTTATGAGAAATAAAACAGCAAATTCCAGAATTAAGGCCCTTTGCAAGCACCACTTTCCAAGTAAATCTTCTTAAATCTACATATGCTGAGACACTCCTGGTTAAAAACAGCGAATTTTTTTCTTTGCTAGTTAATGCCAGAATCACAGCCAGCCAAAAAAACCCCCAAAAAACCCAAACACAACAACAACAACAAAAAAACAACAACAACAAAAAAAAACAAACCAAAAAAACAACCAAAACAAAAAAAAACAAAAACCCCCAAAACCAACCAACCAAACAAAAACCCAAAAAAACCCCTATCACCACCCTCAATACCCTTAAAACAGGTAAATCCTAATGCAGATTTGGCATCTAGCTATTTCACACACCACTATCTGCACTATTATTTGTCTTACAGCAGTGCTCTGGAGACTCTCTCCTCCTGCTGTACTACAGCAATTAGCAGTTGCTGATGCATTTAAGCCAACAGCCCCCAGGCTCATATGAGCAAGGTCTGACTGACTGGTATTTCAGTGAGGCAATTTTCACTTTGGGATCTTGCCTTTCTCCTAAAAGAAATATCCATCACACTTGACATCAGAATAGGTCTAAAAGTTAGAGAGTTATTTATTTTGGAGTTTTCCTGAGAAAGGTAATGGGGTATGAACCTACTCTGGACTGTATGACCGTATAAGTTTAAAGCAATCATTCATTCTTGTGAGATTCGTTCAAGATGCGACCTTTGCTGCTACTACCATACCTAAAAGAAGTACATTTGCTACTCTAATTGGGAGCTACCTTGTGTTTTAACCTCTAGATGGTAATATGTGTAAAGCATCCTTGTCAACCATTGTACAGGACAGATTGTAGTCAAATCCACTGACTGCAGTAAGTTCTCATCTCATTGATAGGAGTATGACTCCTTAATCACTGAAGTAACTCAGAGCATTTACATAGGTAATACATTGCTGTATTCCAAATGCATTTTATTCATGGCTCAGCTTTCTGAATGGTTCATGCAAACACCTACCTTCACCACAATAAAATCTAAACATGAATATTGTTAAAATCCCTATAGATATGGCATTATCACTGGAAAAAAAAATATCACACTCAATGTAACACTTAATGAAAGCTTCACCTGCACATCAACACAAGTGCAGTAGTGATGATCACAGCTTTGCATGACATCATTTGCAAATGGACCTTACCTATAGGGCTGGAGCACAGGACATCCTTCCTTCTTTAGTCTATGCAGACATTGCACTTCAGTGTTCCCAGATGTTCTGTTCATTATTGTGATCCAGGCTGCCATTCCCCAGCCTCCCACCTTTCCATAAGACACTTCCTTCCTCTCTAAGTTGTCATGCAAAACCAACAACTATTACACGAGATAAAAGAATATTACTTTACCATCTTTCTTGCACAGTCCTTCCATTTATCTTTCTACCTTCCCATGCACTTTCTTGTGCAGCTACTCCCATTAAAAATTATTCACCCTATTTTTCTTGGCAAAAGTTCCCTAAGCAGTGGTTAAGTTTCTTACAGCAACTAGAAAAATAGCTTTACCAGAGTCTGCAGCAAGCAAAAATGTAATCTTTCTTTGCTGTATGATGCCATTGCTCCTGTTTCCACATTGACCAAATTTAGCTTTATGACATACTAGAGGAATTATGTATTCCTTTTTGTAAACCCCGAAGACTAATTTAAGGGGAAAAAACAGTTGGTGGGGATTCCCACCAAAAACTATCCGTTATCAACCTACTATAATTTTCTTTCAGAATTAAGGATTGCGGACAGGAGCCTTGATGGCTGATCTGTCACCTGCAGCCTCTCAGCTGCTCCTACTTGATATCTAAAGGAAAGAAACTTGTAGACAGCTGTATCCAGCTACTTTGCACTGCAGAAGGAAATCACCTATTCTCATATGGAGGGCCAAGACAAATGGCAAGACTAAGTATGTCAGAGCTTTCTCATTCAACCCAGATCTGCAATGCAACTTTAATATTAAAGAGTCAAGCAAATGGCTTCTCACCAAGAGAAGCTGCTTCAGAAAAAATAATACTTCTCTGTTGCTCAGTATGCACTAAAGAACAGGCTTGCAAGAAGACTTGTGATGGAGTGGCGTAACAGGAGCCCTAAGAACACTTTCACTTGCTAAATACCCTCAGCTGATGTTTTACAATGCTTATCCTGCTCAGCTGCCCCTTCTGTGCTGTCTGCCACACAAGTACAGCTGCTGGACATGCAAAATGCACCATCAATGAGAGGATAATGCATGTGAAACTGTTGCAAACCACTTTATCCATTAGGGAAAATACTTGACATCTTCAAGCTTAGACACCTGTCAGGAACAAACATACACAAAGAAGGAAGCAGCAAGTCAGTGGGACAGAGGGCCTTGTGGCAAGCAGAGTTTGGAGTACTTTGGTGTCAAACTTGTTTTAAAGGGGGAAGCCAAACACCAAGACATAATGAAAGGGGAAGCTGTTATTCATCCATATTTAAAATTTGGAGTAGTGGGGTTACAAAATGTGTTATTTTTATTATAGATAAATGACCACTGCCTGTAGTGGTCTGCAATAAAGCAGACTTTACAGGTGAAAAGACACATGCAAGACTTTCACAAAAATCTGAGACAAAACTGAAAAGCAACTCCTTTTTTTTTGGTGTGGGTTTTTCTCTTTATTTCTCTCTCTTTTTTTTTTTTTTTGGTCTTTTAACAGTGAAAACTGTAGTAATATTTGCTTTCAGTAGGCCCAAGGGAGCAGTCTTGTGCTTTAGATGAAGTTAAAATGACACTACTGGGAAAAATTACACCTTAGTAATATAGATCCTACTAAATTGCCTTTAACATAGTTATCAAAGTTATTTGGGAGGAACTTCAGTGTTTGTGATGATAAAAGGAGCTACAAGAAGATCCAAAACCTCTGTGTGCAAGACCCATATCTCTCTTTCTCTACAAAGACATTTAAATAAATTAATTCTAATTTTTTTCTTAAGCCTGTATGTTAGCAAAGAGGCACAAACCTACATATTCAGTTTTCTTCATTTCATATATATATATGATATATATGATATAAGGCTACATTGTGCAGCAACATACTGTGTACTGTACCAAGCGCTTTCCCTGTAGCTGATGGCAGCCAGCTGCAAAAATCTTGAGGGAAAGCGTGTTGTGAAAGGGTGAGGGATTAAAAATCAAAGGGCAACAGGCAAAAAGATGCAAGGTGTTGCCACAGAGAAAATGCAGATGAAAACAATACTGTTTCTGTATCTTTTACCATTTTGTTGATGGGAGGGGAACTAGTAATTCTCTCATGTGTGAGAGGCTGAGCATAATTAGTGGACTTTTCTCCAACCTGTCTTTTCAAGCTAGGTGTGCTTAAAACAGGGATAAGTATGTTGATCCCTGACAGAAAGGATTATCCATGTGAACACAGGTTTAGTAATCTGAATTTAGAATTTGATTGCTAATTTGCTCTTCTGGGAAGGAAGTAAATTGGATGATATTCATTCATGAGCCTGAGAGCTCAGAGGTCAAGAGCTGCCTGGAAGTTGAAAAAGGGACTGGGTCTTTCTGTACATGTCATGAGTTGTCACAGTTAACAACAAAGCAGTCTGGAAGAGATGCCAAGCCCAAAGTTTGATTGTGTTTATTAGAGATCAGCAAAAAGGAACAGATGTATGTGACACCTAAATCCTTCCACAGATTAATCTGATTCTGTCTCCAGGAGGAAATTGTACACTAAAAAACACCTAGGCTAAACACATTCTTTAAGTTTAGTGACTCCAGCTAGGTGGATTTACCTGTCTGGGAGAAAATCTTTGAAACTAACATGAAAACTGAGCAATGGTGAAGGCTAGGTGAATGCTTCTGTCTCTACTTATCTTTTTGTTTCTGTCTCTTCTTATAGAGACTGTTTTTGGTATGTGACTTCAGCTGTATTGTACTGTTGGTAGTCTTTCTAAGGAAGAAAGTTCTTTGGTCACAGAGGTCAGCACTAATGGTTATTGCCAGTTGCTAATAACAGACACTTTCTTGTAATCACTGTTTCCAAGTTCAACCAAATTATTGATGGCAAATATGCAACTTCTGAATTGCTAAAGAAGGTGATGTTACTTTTGATCCCAAACTGCAAATCAGGTAAACACTTCTGTCCTTTGCAGCATAAGGAAAGTCCCATATGTAACTGTTTTTCCTTTTCCTTGCTGAAAATAGCATTGCAAAGAAAGTATTGACTAAAACAATACCTGGATATCAGTGTATACATCATGAAAATGTTGATAGTGGTAACTCCCTAATTCTAATGGAGTTGTCTGGTTTTTTTCCTGCATTATTTTCATTAATAGACTATTTGGAAAATGTGTGCAACCAACATATTCAAATTTTTTGATAATCTCTATTGAGGGAGAATAGAAAGTTGATAAATTAGCCAAGTAGCCATGTTCCTTTTAGCCATGCTGTTCCCAAACTCTTTCTCAGGAAGAATCTCAGCCAGTTACTGAGAGTGGCACAGGATGAGTTAAGCATCAAGCAACATGCATACTTCAAAGCTCATACAGACCACTATTTATTGGGATGCATATCACAACATGCGAGACTGTAGGAAACATGTAGCCAGACCTTGGAGGTGGAACAGACATTAGTTACATTAAAAAAGATATAAGTACATGAAAGTACTTCAGCCTTTGCCTGTTTCTCCACAGCTGACCCCTTGCCTGAGTCAGTTCTTTTCAGAAGTAGAGACAAAGTATGTGGCACAACAAAGCCGCAGAAATAAAATAATCTTCATTTGTAATCTTCATCTCTTTCATTCCTTCATTTCTCCCTTCCGTGATTTCCCTCCCATTTTTAGATTCAGAGATTATATTGCTTTTTATTCTAAATAAAGACTTTCCCAAAAAATGAACTAATTCATTCTACTGCCACAAAGTATCAGTCTCTCAGGTGTCTATCATCCTCTTTCTAACATAAGCCTCTATTTTTAAAAACCTTTAATGTGTTTCCAAAAGAAAATTTCCCTCTTCTACCACCCAGAAGTGTGTTATAGGGTATGTTTTATCTGCTTTCTATCTGCTTTGTTGATTTCAACCTAACTGCTAATCCTGCCTGGATTACAAAAGATAGGTAGTTCTGAATCACTTTCTTTAGCTAACTGCAGTCTTTGAAGGCTTCCAGATAGTTTTTTGCATTATTTTTCTGTTGGATTTCTGAAGTAACTGGAAGGAAATAAAATAGCCAGATACACAAGTTAAGTTATTTTACCTCTAGTCTTGGGACAGTTGGGAAAGCTGGTATTTCAAAGTAATATGTTTTCTCCCAAGCAATTTTTTGCTAGTCCTTGGTATTAGAACCAGACCCCTGGCACACCTGACCCGTGTTGATTGAGGATGCAAAGCAGAGTGAGGGAATGGGGACTAGAAACACAGACTTTTTTCATCTTATTATTAAAAAGAAATGTGAGGCTGTATCTTCTGAATACTGGTATGAAGTCAGTACTAATTAATAATAAATATATGTATGTTGTCATGATTGAAGTTTGACCACATCTATTAAGCATTTCAAGGATAAATAAAATGTCCTTCTCAATTCTTCTGTCATTATCCCACCAGGAGCACTGGCTCAAGAGTTTTCTCAAGAAGTTCTCTTATTTTTCCCCTCTACACAGCCGCTTGGCCACAATAGCCCAATTCATCTGGGAAGCAGATCTAACATTGATGCCTGGCCTAGTATAGAATAGGTTACTTTTGACCCAGTGACACACCAAGTATATATATATATATATAAAACATAATGTAATATAGTGTAATATAACATATTTTTTATATAACTATACATAGAATGGGGAACTGTTAAGTACAGATACAGAGGAGGCTGATGTACTCATAAAGTTCTCCACCTCTTCACTGGCAGTCAGGCTTCCCACATCTCTCGAGTCCCTGAGCTTTCAGGTAGAAATGGGGGGAGTGAAGCCTCTCTCACTGTAAGTGGAGAGCAGGTTCAAGACCACCTAATGAAACTGAAAAGGCACACAAGAAAGACATGAAGCTATTAGAATGGGTCCAGAGGAGGGGCACAGAAATGATCAGGGAGCTGGAGCATCTCTCCTACGAAGACAGATTAAGAGAGCCTGAGTTGGTCATCCTGGAGAAGAGAGTCCTCTTGGGACACCTTATTGTGGCATCCAAGAACCTGAAGGGAGTTTATAAAAAAGAGAGAGGCTGACTTTTTACATGGGCAGGTAGTGATAGGACAAGGAACAATGGTTTGAAACTGTCAGAGGGGAGATTTATATTAACTGCTCAGAGGAAACTCTTTACTTGGAGAGTGGTGAGTCACTGGAACAGATTGTCCACAGAACTTGTGGATGCCCTGTCCCAAGAAGTGTTCAAGGCCAAGAGGGATGGAGTCCTGGGTAATCTGGTATAGTGTGTGGCATCCCTGTACTTGACTAAGGGCTGCAAATAGATCATCTTTAAGGTCCTTTCCAATCCAAACTATTCTAAGATAGGTATATGCTACACCTAAAAGGTGGATATTAATGTATGGTGTTGATACCACTTTATGATTAGGTTTCCCCATGATGTGCATATGCACTTATTATCATTAGTACATATTACCATTAGTACATGTTACCATTAGTAGAAAAAGAAGAGACTGAATAGTTTCCAAGAATCTCAAACCTTCTTTCATACTGCAGAAACTTAAAACTAGAGACATAAACACTACATATTTTCTTATACAGAGAAGATTCTAGGGTAGGCAAGAAAATGAATAGGAGGAAAGAGAGAGTGCATGAAGGAAGCAGAGAAGTGACAAATAGAACTAGAGATGTAAAATATCACTATTCAGAAGATATAGATTGATAAAATAGAGATGCATGACAAATAGGTATAACAGCCCTCAATACTTACTGTCTGTGATTTGTTGGAGCTCTCTATCATGGTCACACATGTATACATAATTCAGGGTAGATTAAAAAGGGATTCAGCAGTGGAATTAAATACTTACTGACCAGATGAGCTTATAACAGCATGAGCTCCTTTGCCTGCCTGTTAGTACTGCAGAGCTCTAAATTAGTGGAGGAAAAAGCAGTCCCATGCAAATCCATATCTGAATGAGTGACCTCTCATAGATTGATCCTCTGGACTCAAAGAACAAGACTAGCAACAGATTAAAACCAACAAGTGAAAGAATCACATACTAAACCCCACCAATGTATTGCAAGACAAGAAAGAATATATGAAGAGAGCATGTGTGGTATTCCTGAAACCACAGGCTCCATAAATTCCAAGTTTGGTGGGGAGGAGTTTCTGCACAGCTTGATGGATGCTGTGAAATTTCACATTCTGACCTGTGGTGCTGCAGCTCTGCTCATCCTCATTTCAGGGAACAGGAGATCTCCGTACCTGAAACCCCATCAAAGAGGAATGTATCCCAAATTGTATTGTGAAGCAGTTGTTTTTCAACACTCCTCAATTCACATCTTGAGAAAAAGTTGTGAGTGGTGCAGACTTGTATGCTGAAGTGGTTCTATAAATATGTCTTAGGACACTGAATTATATTGCATCGAAAGGGATGAGTATTGAGATGAGTTTTGTTTAACATTTTTATCAGTGATCTGCACAAGAGGACTGAGTGCACCCTCAGTGACTTTGCAAATGACACCAAGCTGGGTGGGTGTTGATCTGCTGCGGTGTGGGAAGGCTCTACAGAGGGAATTGGACAGGCTGGATCGATGTGCCAAGATCAACTGTATGAGGTTCAAAAAGGCTGAGTCCTGCACTTGGGTCACATCAACCCCATGCAATGCTGCAGGCTTGGGGCAGAGTGGCTGGTAAGCTTCTGGTTGAAAGAGGGGGCATGTTGGCCCACAGCCAGCTGATCATGAACCATCAGTGTGCCCAGGTGGCCAAGAAGGCCAGTGGCATCCTAGCCTGTCTCAACAATAGCATGGCCACCAGAACCAGAGCAATGATCATCCCCCTGTACTCAGCACTGGTGAGGCCGCACCTCAAGTGCTGTGTCCAGTTTTAGGCCCCCCTATAAGAAAGACATTGAGATATGAGACTGAGTGCAAAGAAGGCCAACAAAGCTGGTGAAGGGGCTGGAGCACAAATCTTATGAGGAACAGCTGAGGGAGCTAGGTATGTTTAGCCTGGGGAAAAGGAGGCTCAGTAGAGATCTTATCATTGCCCACAACTACCTGACAGAAGGTTGTATGGAAGAGGAGTTCAGTCTCTTCTCCCAGATAGCAAGCAATAGTACAAGTTGAAGAGCAGATAATACTACCACTATGTTTAATTCCTGCGTATATTTCCTACCATATCAGTATAAGATAACTGGCTTGAAAAATCCCATAAATCTTGCAGTGAATAACAGGTTATGAGTTTGAAAACAGAAGCAAAATTGTCTACTCATCCTTTAGTAAGGCTGTAGAGCAGTAACTGGTTTAGTAGTTGTTTTCACAGACAACAGATTAGTTTCCCCCTAAAAGTGGGATTCGTCACCTGGTGTGCTGTAAGTCAATCTCACGCACAGAGTCAATGTATTTGCTTATTTCATATTTGTGCAAAGATGGGTATGAGGTGGCAAATCCACAAAGCTAGCACATGATTCTCAAAACCTTACACTATTTACTCATTTTAGCAAACAGGAATCACTGTTCATTGGCTATGGCTTACCTAGTTCTCCTCTTAGTATTCTACCTAGTAGTGTTTGAATGATTCTATCACTTTTCATGCTGACTCATCTGCATGCCCAGTCTTTCTTTTCCATTTAGTTGTTTGGTTTCTTGAGCTGGTGATTGTTACCTCTCCCTGTCAGGATTGCCTTTTAGCTAGTCGTGATTTAGCTTCTGCACAACTGCTGACCTGGTCAGTTTGGTCAGTTTCTTCTTATTTCTGCCAAATGTATTTGAGATTTGTCCACTATCAGTAGCACATCCTTCTTCCAAGCTCTGTTGTAAAACCACAGGCCTAAACAAAGTTTTCTTCTCCCTGAGGTTATGTAGCATGTTTTCTGATTCACTGTTAAGCCAAGACCCTGTTTCACAACCCCCTTCTCTTTCTTTCTAGCTCTCTGGGCATATTATACTCTGTCTCTGACTCTTGAGATATCAGTCCTGGTTCATCTTATTCATGTTTCTCCTTAGCTAGTGCAACTCTAGATATTGTCCTATTAAAAGTAAAGGAAAAAGAAAAATAAACAGGCACCGGTTTTGAGAAAAAATGGCAGCAACCCAGTCAGTTTTTACAGGACAGCCTCTTGTTCAACAGAAAGTGAAGGTTGGTTACTTACAGCTCAGTTTGTTGTCCAAATGTTTATCTGAAAGCTGCAAAACCTGTACATGCTCGATGTGCAAGTCCTGTTCTTGACTGTTGTAAAAAGGCCACTTGGACTCTGCAGATCAGCTGTTGGCTGGGTCTTGGTTACTTAAGAATACCTGGATACAGGAGGAAATGCCTCACAGAGGTGCAACAAAACATAACACTTCATATTTGCTGCTTTGCCACATCCCACTGCTTGCTCCACCCATAATCTAGATGCAGTATAAATGTGCTTAGCAGCAGGATGAAGGTGAATGTCCCTACATTTAAAGGTCATTAGAATGCCTGACTTAAAGCAGAGTAAGAGTTAATCCAATTTCTGAGAAACAACATTTATCCCTCAAAAAAAAAAAAAAAAAAAAAAAATTTCTCCCCAAATGTCACTTGTGCCTCAAATTTATAGTTTAGAGTGATTTAATAAAAGACTGATACTATTACACCCATTAGTACCCACCTTTCATCTGTTTTGACATGCTGACATCTAGATGTCTTAGGCCTTACTTCATGCTAGTTCAGGTGCAATTATATTCTGCATCATTCACTGTCCTTTTCCAACTTACACCATTTATTTAATTTAAAGCCAAAATATTTTTTCTGAAAAACACACAAATAAATGCATAATTGTATCCCTTTATGAATGAGAGCTCCATTTAAAACATAATCATGCAGGTCTGGCAAAGTATGTGCACTGTAATCCCATTTTCTTTTGTCATCTGTTCCAAGAGCTCATCATTTTGTTGTGCTGAGTTCTCTCCATCATAAAAACTGCATATGAGCTTCCGTTGTCATTTCAGACTCTTCTGTTTCCAGGTGGGAAACAGAGTGTTTGAGATTTCTAACCTCATTTATGATATCAGCTCACCAGTTACTTAGTTTGCATTCATAGCTCTTTGTAACAAAATGAAACATTAGCCTAAAGTGTGATTTAATCCTATAAATATTAATTCAGTAAAGGAAGGAAACCAATAAGCAAACTCACACTTGCCTAGAAACACACTCGAAAACCCTCTTGAAATCATGGAGTAAGGTGCTACAAAGGTCAAGATATTCCTCCTTTATGAATTGTCGAAAGAAGCCTTAGATTTTTTTTTTCTTCATCATATATTTTTTTCTTCATGAACTTCCCTGTTGAGCTACAATGGCAGAAATTAAATATTTTCCTGCTTCCTTTCAAGAAGCACAGAAAGTCCATTTGACTACCCTGGGAGCATGGAGGATTGCTATTTTGAGAGAAATTCATGAGGCTGAAGTACATTCACAGGGCTTGCACATGCACTGCAATCCACACTAACCCGAAGGACCAGAGTCCAAAAAGAAGAAAGCCTTAGTACAGCAGTTGGGGCACAGGATTTGCTGCCTGCAACTGCTGCTGACTACTACTGATGCTACAGCAATTCTTTGTCAAAGGCTACATCAAGGCATGTTGGAGGCAAGAGACACCAAGTGGATGCTTCAGAGCATCCATCAAAATGGAGCTCAAAAAGAGGGAGGGGAAGAAAAGAATTAAGTCTTCCTCCCAAAGAGAAAACATTATTTTCAGCCTTAGGAGAAAAGTAGTTTCTGTGCTTATCATTGCCAAAGAAACCTTGACCAGGTTTGCCTACCAAGAGAACCCTGCCTGTGTCTTTGCTAGGATTAGACTCTGTTTTGCTCTGGTTTTGAACAGATCATTAGAAGTTATGTGGCAGATGATTTCCAGAACTGAATTTTATTTTTCAACTTTTTACAAAGTTCCTTCTGCTTCCCACTGTATTGGCAGCCAAGTGCATACTGCCTAAAGTGCTCTGACTGTAATACTCAGCATACATCAAAATGGAGAAACAATAAAGCAGGTTTTAACTCTGGCATTCAGGAAAAAGGACAAGGAGCAGCGTGGTGGAGAAAACTCCGTTCAAAGTCTCCATAAGGGCACACCTTTCCAGGGGGAAAAATGTCCTCAATTGTGGATATGAGCAGTGCTTTGCCATTTACTCTTTCCCCCTGTTGTGCACTCAACCTTCAAAATTCTGCTGCCAGTTGGTACTTTCAATTTAAAGCATGTTCAAAAGTAAAGAAGTCTCCCTCCAGATTCGCTAGAGTCACAGGGTATTTGGCAAGCCTTGCAGCAAAAATTAAATGACAAATATGCCTTTATATTTGAACTCGCAAGCCACAAATAAATCAAGCTAAACAGGCTTTCAAAATGCCAAAATTACCTCTTGCCCCCTCAAGTTAAAACAGCTTTAACAGTAGTGAGAAAGTGAAAGAGTGCTTTCTTTTAGTGTTCATGGTAGCTGCAGGTTACTTAGATTCCCTTTAAATGGTCCTTTCATTGCCTAACTGCTGTATGAGCTGCCATTACCTTCCGATAATGAGGGACAGAAGGGAGTTATAAAAGCCCCTTCTACACTTACTGTAAACTGTCTCATTTGTGTGTACATCACCTTCTTATTGTTTATTGTCATTAAGAAATATCTGGTCACTCATATGTTTTTAAGCTAATAATAATTCTCATTGCTTTAGAGGCAAAATGCACTTAACAAACAGTGTTTATAGTCAAGGAAATATAAGTCATCCTCAACTTTCGGTTGATCAATCAACATTTAGGACTCCCTAGTCTTTTGCTGCCTTAGCTGACAAAGTCTGGTCTCTGTCACTCGTGTGTTTTGCAGAGTCTCTGCTGAACGGTCTCAGGCAGGGTCAGTTTCAAAAAAAAAAAAAAAAAAAAAGTCCCACAAACAAAACGCCACACCCATTCACATGCTTTGCTCACACCGCTTCACTGAGATCAACTTCCTGAGCCTAGTTTTTCATACATGTTCACAAAGAGCTGTGCTAGTATAACCAAGAAAACACAGGATAAAGTCTTAAACAGTGAAGGGGATGGGAAGGCGCAGGAGATCTCCTGGATTCAGCGCAGCACCTTCAGCAGTGCACAGGCAACTGTGTATGTTTATTCTGATTTCCTTCACCAACTTGCAGATCAGCAAGTTCTGGAGCTCAGTACTCCAGAAATGTTATGAAACAAAACTACTTCACCCACCCTGAGGCAGTCCCTTGGCAGAATGGGAATAATTCAAGGACTTCAAAGGCGTGCATTTAGTAACACCCCTAGGGCCTGGCATAAGCCCATTATCAGACATCTCTGAGTCATTTCATCACCTGCTTATTTGATTTAGAAAAGGACTGATATTGCCAACAAGCAATTTTATCCTTTCCATTCCCAGGCTGTCCCTTTGTAATTGTGACTATACAATAGGTGCACTTCCAATATGCATTTGATTTAGATTTGTTATATTCAGAAACACAAGTGTGACGTTAGCTAGCCAAACCAGTGATTCAGAGTTTCTGCAAAGTTTACACTAGCTGAAAGATAAGACAGAATCCAATTCAGGATAAGTTAGGTAGCCTGGAAAGGCAATATTGTGCTTGACTTAATATGGCAACAGCAAATTAACCTTTTACCATTTTCAGAGCAGCAAGTGTATCAAAAGTCAGTGATGGGCATTTTTGTCAGAGTTCTGAGAATCTTAACTCAGATGCATCATGACCCCACCTTTGCCCAGCATGGTGATTTTGTTAAGGACTATTCCCTTCCCTCCACCTCAATCTTTAATATTGATAAGAAAATAAAGAGACAGAAAAACAATCACTGTATCAGCATAACTCTTGTGCCTGTTAGAGAAGAGGCACTTTTTCCAAAGGTTCTGACCACTTTTTATAATCACAGTTAGGATGTTTTTGAAAGGAAACATCCATGCATCTTAAGATTTTATCCTGTACTCCCAGGAAAACATGATCTCTTGGAGTATATGTTACATTTCTGGAGAGCACCAAACATCTATTTATCATAGATTTTCTCACTTTTAATAATCAAATGCTTTCATATATATGTGGATATATAGGATGCATTCTTTGAAAGTCAGTTCAGTGTGTCTCACCAGGAAATTAAGTGGCCATGGGATAACTCATAGTATTAAATAACTAGCCTTTGCTTGAGCATTGTGAGTGCTCAGGAAGTGTATCCAGTAAAGAGTGCTGTTTCACAACAAACCTGTAGCTCCTGTGCACCTTCCACTCTGCTTGGATTTAAAATAGCTCAGGTTACTGCAGATTCAGCAACTGAACCTGGACAAAATGACACAGGTAGCAGAGATATCTAATCATATTCTGACTCTCATCAACACTCAAACATGTACTATAATTTTTTTCATGCATAGTCCCTTTGAAATCAAATTACTTATGTAAATTAGTATAAGCATGCTGGAAACCTATGGCTGCAATGTGCCTTGGAAAAATCGCAACTTTGGTATCTGTCTGTCTGTAGTTTCTTTTATTTTCTGATAACAAAACAAACCCATGACAGATGTTAAACACCCCATATTGAGGGAGTAGCAATAAGTGCCAAAAAGAGTTCATTTAAAAAATAAATTGCTTATTTGTAAGCAAACAAGGCAAATTCACAGTTTAAGAAACTGCTTTGGAATACAAACTAAAGCAAACTCATAAAGTTGTCGGCACCCTGTAAAATAGAGCTCTATAATACTGTTGAGCTGTGAGTATAAACTATGTAGGAACCTCAGCCCTGGAATGCATTCCACATGCATATTAGTATCTGCCTCAAGGTAAAACAGGAGTTTAGTACAAGGCTGGGTAGACAGCTGTGTGTGTGTATATATATATATATATAATTTTTTTTTTTTTTTGAGAAAAACACCTAAGATCAAAACCTAACATAACTGGACTGAGGATGCAAGGAGAATGGGAAGTCACAGGAGCAGAAGAAAGCTTGAGAACAGGAAGAGCACAGCAGCAAACTTTGGATGACTTGATGGTTTATGAACCCTGAATTATATATTAAAGAAAATGTTTACAGGATTTTTAAACTCGAAACAAATGTAAATCTGCACCTGTTGGAAGGATACTCACTGGACAGCAGGGCTGGTAGTATTTCAGTTGCACAAAGGATTTGAAACATGACAGCCAGTTTCTATTATGATCTCCCTTCCAAGTTCTGGCAAAGAAATAAAGAAACTCATTTACATTGTGTTATCATTGACATTGCCATTTATTTGCTTAAGGGGAGGAAAGGAGAAGACAAATTCCAGGTAAAAAGTTTCTTATCAAACACCAGCTCTAACTTGATCTATAAATCTGCAAGTCTGGCATTTAGCACTCCTCAAAAATTTAAGCTCCTTTCAGAACAGAACTAGTGGGGTCTAAAGGAGGACCCATTTCTTTTAGGAATACTATGAAGTATATGGCCTATCACAACAAGAAACTTGTTAAAATCAAGCTTAAATGTAAGGATTTAAAAGTATGTAGGTAACAAACAATTTGTATTCCTAGTAGGAATAATATTCCTTACCTGGTTTTCTATGCTACTTCAGATGCAAATTCTGCTTGGTCCCTTCATGATGGTGGAGTGACCTAGAGAACAATGTAACGCAATGCAAAACTATTTCATTTTGGACCCCAAACAAGGCATTATCTGCAGGCATGTTGCCCTTGAGAGTAATGTTAGAGACAAATCTGAACAGTGCAGTAGTCATAATCAAAACTAGCTCCTGAGAGGGGAATTTCAGCTTTTCTACCTGCAGAATTAGTAATGTACAACCAGGGACTGACAAGGTTTCCTGGAACATTAAATCTTGGCTCCTATCATTCATGACAAGTCACAAGACAGGACTCCTTTCTAATATGTTGTTTCCATATTGGACATATATCAGTCTGTAGATGACCCTGCTTTGAGCAGGAGGGTAGGACTGGAAAACATCCAGAGGACCCTTTCAATCCCAGCTAGTCTGTGATTCTATGATCAGAGTTTAACCCTGAGAAAAAAACCAAACAAACAAACCTTCAACTTCTTCATAAACAACAATCAAAATTTACTCAAATATAAGAACCTGGATGATGAGAAACAAGCTTTCTGAAGTGCCTCAACCTCATCTTTACTTCCACTAGACATCACAATATATTCAAAATTATTAAGAGATTCACCAGCTTTTTGCGCACCTTCTACTTGGACAATAATGTCTGCAGATCTCAGTTCCACGCACCAGAGATAAATTCAGCACTCCTTAATTCTGTCTGTTATGGATACCATATCTCACCTGGGCTTTTAGCCCCATGTATTTAATCCCTTGCTACCATCCCTAGGCTTTCCCTTCCACCCCAAAATACAAAGATGATGGTAATTCACTCACATTGGTTGGACCAGACTTCAGAAGGTCATGTGGTCAATCTTCTGAAGAAAATAGTTCCAAATGGAGCAGATAGAACAAAAATTGTCCAGTTTTGATATCTTTGGGATTTTTTGAACTCTCTAGTTACCCTGTTTGACTCATCCTCATGATGTGTCAATGCCCCTGGAGACACCACAATTGCCTGCTGGATGGATACAGGATGGCTTTGTTGGATTTCAACAGGACCAGAGACTGATTTTTAGATTAAGTGGAAAGCCTGGCTTTGAAACTAAATCTTCAAAAAGCCACCATCCTGAAACTCCACATGGTTGCAACAGAAGGCCATAACAATAATGCATTTTCCAATGCCCAGAGCTTAATCACATACTTTTCTTACACTGGTCATTATTGTTTGTAATTAGACTCTTACTCTGTACTGTTGAAATTAAAGCAATGGTAAAGAATGTCTTCAGAGGAAAACTGAAGGCAATACAGCAAAAGCTTAAACATTCCTATCTTCGAGACTAGACACTGAATCTTCAATTCAATGGACACAGAGAGCAACCACTCCTCCTCTTCTGTACATGTTCATCCAGCTGTCTCTGAAGTAATGTAAAAATCTCCTGACTGTGTACTTGTTCATAACACATTTAGGAAACTTTAATACAATTTGGTGACTTGTTCTTCATATTTTTCTTTGCCCTTTCTGCTTCCATTCTGAACTATTATTATATTAGACACCCTGTGAGGTCTTCACCACAGGACAAGGTAAGAACGTGAAGATAAAACACTGGGCATTAAAGTAAATATCAGCTGTTTCTGAAAAGAACCTGGATCATTTATTTCGTCCTTTTCAAATTTTTTTTTTTAAAAATATTATTTATTTTTTACAAAAGCTCTACTACTCAGGCCATGGAGGTAGTTTCCTCAGATCTACCCTTTTCAAGTGTCTGCTTTCCACACCAGACACCATCAAAGCAAACTGAACACTAACCTAACTTCTGGAGAGTGAGAGGACTGCTGAGATGAGATTTGTCTTGCTGTCTTCAAGAAGAAATAGAAAAAGAAACTGCTACAACTTTTCCTTATTCATCACCATTTTGAATGTCACAGACCAGGGACTCGGCAGGTTTCACTGCCAGCCTATGGATTGCAATGATGTCAAAATGAATACTTTCATGCACAATACCTGAACAAGTTCATCTCTTTGAGATGAAAGACTTTCTCATTTGAGGCCTTGTTGTTGTCTCCACTAATGGATTTCCTAACATAAACTAAATTCTATTGTCTAAAAAGTATCTTCATCCAGGACAGACATATAGGAGCCCTACTGATGTCTTCGAAACCAGTAATTACCCTGAAATACCCCTCTCCTATTACTCACAAGCTTTCTGATATAGAAAGCTATTTCCATCTCTTGCTGACATTCAATTTCTTGAATTGCCCAGGAAGGCACAAGCAGCAGACTCCATTAAATTGCTTGCATTCACATAATTACATGGAAATCTTTTAATGTAGATGCCTCCAAATAGTGCACTAAAGTAACAGCTGTGCAACATCCTATCAGCATCCAGTAGGTGCTGCCATATTTGTTGGCAACAGCTGCAAGTTTTCTAACAAAACTCTTCCTCCAGAAGACAACAACCTCACAAGCAAATAGCCTGTATTTGATGACTTGTTGCAAGAACATAACTTAAGACATTTTGTGTTTTCTTATATTTGCTTTGGAGGATGAGGTGGTGGTGATATTCTTGTATTTATTCAGTTATTCTGCTAGTTCTTAATTGCACAACTTCATGAATCATTTCAAGATCACATATTCCCCATGAGGCATGGGACAATCTTGTAGCAGTAGATCAGACAAAACCATAGCAAAAGAAAAGATTCAACACCACATTGACCAAACCCTCTTACCATTGCTGACAGACTTGGCTAACACATCAGGAGATGGTTAATATACAGAGGTCACCAGTAACTGAATGGTAGTTCATAGCATTTTGGTAAGAAGAACATACATAGGAAAAAATCAAATTTGTAGTGTGTAAGGTGAAAGCAGGTGTCAAGGAAAAGCAATCAGGTGGGGTGAAGAATGCTGTAAATTTTGTATAACCAAAAGGTGGGGGTTCATGCAGGGTATGAATTAGCACCCCATAAGTATCCTCAGTGGTGTTCTTACCTCTGCAGTTCAGCAGGCCTTTTTTTTCCATCCTGGTCTGCACAGCCTCTCAATTACTGCCATTTAAAAAAATTCCTCAGGATACATGTAATGTAGATGTCTGTAGTCACAAAAGGAAGTGTATAATAATCTGCATTCAGTCTACATTTATCTCAAAAAAACAGTGATGTTGTTAGGGCTAACAATATTTTACTCTGGAATTGAAGCTAAACCAGAATAATCACACAGCTGGTTACCAAGGTTTAGCCACAAAAAGCACTTTTTAAGTCACCATAACTCAATTATGTTCAGTTGAGAACTCATACCCACACTTTCAGGAAAGAACTTGTAAAGGAGATGAAAAAGAATATTTGTAAGGAATAAGCCAACCTTTCCAGCCAAAGATCAAAGCTAAGAGTGAACCAGCATTCATTTCATCAGGCCCCTGGAGCAGATTTCTCTCTACTCTGCTTACAGCATATCAAAATCCCTACAGCTTGCCATGCAAGCTAGAGCCATTTTGTCTTTCATCAATTTGATTAGTAATTCAGGGTGGAATCAAGATGAACTGGATTTTATTTCATGTGGAGGGAATCTCTAAGATTACTGGGATATGGGAAAAAATTAATTCAATCTCCAAACAATGGTTACTTGGGGTATTATAAAAACCTTTAAAACAAGGAAGTTTTGTTAGTGTATAAGAAACAGTGACAGCTAAAAGATGTGATACAGTTTCAGGTAAAATTTTTCTCAGCTGAAATAGAAGACGAGCAACATTCTTACCTGAGTACTACAGATATGGACACTCCCTTTTTCCATGATGGGAGCAATAAATTTATCTGTTAAAACAAAACCTGCTACTGACTCCTATACAAAACCTGTTGCTAAAACACATAACTGATGTTTGACAGCTTGGGTTCCAAAACCACTAATACAGTATATTGAGTTCATAATTAAGTCTGAGCATAATTCACTCATATGCTCCTAAAGAGACGCTTCAGTTTAGAAATTAAGGTCAGTAATTGAGCCTACTCAACAACTGTTTGTTGCTTCTTAGTTATCTAATGTTACAATTTAGCTGGCTTTTCTACATCAGTCCTTCAACATGACAGAGTATGATCACAGAAATGATGATTCCTTAGAGGAAAAAGGTACTTTTGGCACAAAAGCCAGCTTCAGAAATGTATACTTAATATGCCCATATACACACACAGAACCCCCAGCTTTAATTGGCTTTGAAATTGCATCATCACAGATTTGCAGTGGTTAAACATATAATATGTAGCCTGTTGTAAAGCATGCACAGGTAGTCTCTTCCGATCTCCAAATGGGATTACAAACTTTTTTTTTTAACTCCTTTTTTTTTATTGATGGAGACTAGATAGTCAGAGGTAATTAGGTGAAAAGGCAGTCAATGAGTACTCTTCAGCAAAGTGTAAGTGTTGTAATATTGATCTCCATTGTGCCTGTTTCTACAGAAATTAAGCACTACCAAGTAGAAAGCATAAGTAAAAAAAGATTAAATCAATGAGGTTTTGTTCCTCGAAAAAACCCAAACCAAAACATAAAAACACCGCCCC
>JAWWEW010000131.1:16767966-16789640 GCA_035583185.1 Anabacerthia variegaticeps | reverse complement strand
ATGAAATCTGAACTTTTAAGATATCAATTTGGACTAACTCCAAAAAGAAAACCCAGCTTGCAGGGAGATGTATGCACCATGAAACATGAAGCTGATTTCAGAGCTCAGACTCCTGAGGAGAGGTGGATCATGATACTTGTGGTGGGTTGACCTTGTACCTTATACCCACCAAACTGCTCTATCAGTCTCACTTCATCAAGAGATGAAAAGTGAAAAAAACCCAAAGCTCATGGGTTGAGATAAGGACAAGCAGATTAATTACCAGTTACCCATCATAGGTAGAAAAAAGCAAACAAAATTGTCTTGAGAAAATTAATTTAACTTAGTGTAACCCAAACAAGGAAGGATAATAAAAACCAAGGATGAATCCAAAAACACCTGCACCCTATTCCTCCCTTCTTCCCAGGCTCAACTTCACTTCTAACGTCCCTACATCCTCTACTCCTGAGCAGCACAGTAGAACAGGAAATGGTGGTTGTGGTCAGTTCATCATGCTTTGTCTATGCTGTTCCTTCCTCATCATGCTCTTCCCTGGCTCAAGCACAGTGTTCCTCCCATGATCTATAGTCCTTTGTGAACTTCTCCAACTTGGGTCCTTCCCATGGACTGCAGTTCTTCAATACTTGCTCCAGTGTTGATCCTTTCCACAGAATGCAGTCCTTCAGGAATGGACTGCTCCAAGTGTGGGTCTCCCACAGAGTCACAGGACCTTCCATCAAACCTGCTTTACTGCGGGCTCCTCTCTCCATGGGGTGACAAGTCCTGCTACTAAACCTGATCCAGCATAGCCTTATCTCCATGCGCTGCAGCTCCTCTCTCCCAGCTGTTGTTCCACAGTGGTTTTTACTGTTTTTTAAATAGGTTATCACAGATGTACTACCACTGTCACTGATTGACTCATATTTGTCAAGAAAGTCTGTCTTAAAGCCGTCTGGAACTGGCTCTGTCAGACAAGAGGGCAGCTCCTTGTGTATTCTCACAGAAGCCACTCCTGCATCTCACTCTTGTTATGAAAACCTTGCAATACAAACTCTATATAACATCTTAACTAAAAAATATTTCCAAGTGACACCATAGTAAAATTTCCCAGAATTTAAATTTTACAGTAGAGATTAACAAAAACAGAATTTTTGTCCCATCCAGGGAAGAGAATATAGGAAAGAGGACAAAAGGTCACCTTAAAATTTATTTCATGGAGTTACAGAAGCAGAAGAGCACAAGGAAAGCCAAAGCTGACACAAATATGTCATTCTGCCTCTGGCAGAGGCACAGGAGGCATCAAACAGTGGTGCGAATACTGATTGTCTAAAGTGAAGGATAAGGGAGGACAAAGGAAGGAGGACAAAAGCCAGAAAAAAGAACAACATGGAATTGGACAAACTATGAAGCCGATGCATACACATTAATCTCAGAACATAGAGGGCAGAACTCATTGAGTCCAGTTCTTCTTGCATTTACTTTCCTTCACCCCAACAAAGCAGCACAAGAGTCAAGCACAGGAAAACTTTTCACTGAAATACTTAACAACAAAACAAATAAAAACGCTGTCAAATATCAGAGATCTGTAACCCTGTTGGCTGATGCTTCATTGCTGTTTTCCTCAATATTTTAATTATTTGCTAATTCCTCCTGGGAAATCGGTGTCCTAGTTTTCTAAGGAAACACAGGGCTTAATGATTACATAAAATCCTGACTGCTTCAGAGTTAAAGGAGCAAATCTCACAAAAAAACCCTGTGAAGTTTAAAATGATGAACAAGTAGAAGCTAAGAGCAAACAAGGCTGAAAGGAGAGATTTACTAAGCAGAGTGTTAATAAAAATGAACACAAAATAAAATGTAATATCTTTTATATCATTTTAGGTCCAGTCTAAATTCAGTTGATTTAGAAAGGTGACTTACCACTCAGATTGAGACAGAAAACTACTCCACATGAACTATTGTGCATTTTCATGTAAGTTCTGTATGCTTTTATATGCCCCTCTCTACCTTTTTATAACAAAAACCAAAGTGATTGAAAAGTGCAAAAATTGTTTTAAAATAGAGGCATCTGATACTCATTACACAGCAGTCCTCTCCCAATGGCCAGATTAAGGTCAAAGTAACATAGGAAGACATGGCAGCTTGTTTGCTTGCTGAACAAACACTCTGATCTGTCCTCTTTTTTTCATGTTTCCTTCACCAGGGGCTGTAGGACAAAAAAAATTACATCTAATGGAAAAGAAACAACAAGACTGCTTGATGAGATGGGTGTCAAGGAGGAGAACTTCAATCAAGAACTGTTTCCCAGAGAAGAGAGTTTATTACCATGTATCGGATTGTTACGGGTTCCCCGCTTTCTGAGTTTATAGTGGGAAAGTTAAAAATCCTCATTGGAATAATGTTCAAAATGGCGTTTCTTCTTCTCCCTCATGTTGTCCCTGCTCCCTGATTGGCTAGATTTTGCTGCAGTGGAGTCTTCCCTTATATGGTAATCTCCACCCTCCTTTTCCTTTTATGATTGTAACCCTCCCTGTCCTTCCTTTTATGTCATGGCCCTCCCAAGGTCTGCCCCTCTTCCAGAATGTTCCATGCTCTGCCGTATATAAGCCAGCGCCATCTTAATAAACATGCCACTCTGTCTTTACCCCTGACTCAGAGTGAGCCTCTCTTTCTCGTCCCCGAAAGGGTTTTGTCAAAGGGCAGGTAGAGAGAGGCAACATGAGTTATGTCTCTGTTTTGCTCTTACATTTGTTTGGTTTTGTGGACATTTTTCAGTCACCATTCACTTCAGAATTACTCCACATTTCTTTCTATTACCCAATATCTGTAGTTTTAGTATGAAAAAGATGACTGTGTATGTCACTCTGATGTTTAATGCATTTCCTTGTTGCCTTGTGTGAGCCAAAGATGGGGTTTACAAAGAAAAATCTGTTGTTCCATGTTGCACATCTTAGCCAGATGGAAAAGGGAACAGAGAAAGATTGGAGGTGGAGATTCTTCAACCGAGAGAAACTGCTCTTCCCATCAAAATTACCAGACGCTCACACAAAATGTCCATGTTTAGTGCTTAAAATTTATTTATTTATTTATTTATTTTAAATCTAATTCCCTGGTAGTACACGAAGCAATCTATTCAGAGATTGCCTATTCCAAACTGGCCAAAGAATCTACACCAAAGCTACAAGATGTCTTTAGCCTGAAGATCCCTCCAAAAATACCTGCCCAGCAGCTAGTCAGACACATAAGTGGACAGCTTTATTTGCACAATATAATTTAATTCACACTCTTACTATAAAGGGACTAAAAGCAGAAAAAATCTGTAAGCATCTTCAATTTTGATAGCACTCTTAGAGGCAGGGTGTTGGGAGGACTTTTTTTTTTTTTTAAGACATTTGCGAAAGTTGGAAATCCAGATAGTCACAAAGCTGGTAAAAAAAATTAATCTATTTACCGAGCAAGAGAAAACTGCATATGTAGAGATCACGCACAGGTCTTCTGAAATATAAGGTCTTTTCCTGAGGTGTCATTCAATTTAGAAGCAAGAACAATTATAACTCTATTTTAAAAAGTGTTAGTTAGTTAGTTAGTTAGTTAGTTAGTTAGTTAGATTTTGGTGGACATTTTTGACATCACAGCATAGAAATGCACTTGCTGGCACTGTAAAGTGGGTATCTCAGAAGGAATAGGACAGGCTACAGAAGGAGTTCCAGCTATACTTGCGAGGGGAAAATTAGAGGAAGCCCTGTTAAATATTGATCCAAGTTAGTTAAATTAAACCATAAATCAGAACCATTATCTAATAAAAATCTTTTAGACAGGCTGCAGCTGAGCTCTCAAAAATGAAACCATTCTCAATATTAGATGAGACACCCACATTGATAGCTATAATGAGAGCTTCCAACTGAGCCAGGACAATAACTTTGCCACCTTTCATAGTCAGTGTGACACCACAGAGACTACCATGTGCATCCATGGGGCATGGTCCTCTCCTGCTTACCCAAATCAGTCCTGGTGGAGTTCAGGGAGGGCCCCACATCTCTTGCTCACCTTCCTCTGGTGGTCAGGTGCCATTTCACTCACTCTAACTGAGGCTTTCTCACCAGCTCCTAAGCTCTTCCTGCCCCTGGGTAAGAACAACCATCTCAAGGTGGGAGGAAATATATAAAGATGGACAAGACTGAAGTCCAGCAATAAGAGATACTATGAGCACATTTTAAAGCACAACATCAAACAGAATGCACAACCCTAAGAATCATCTGAATGGTCTCCCGGGTAGTCTTAGGTTTATGTTTTAAAACAGATACAATGGCCTCAAATATGGCAGGGTAAGAACAAACAGAAAGATTATGCTTGCTGTAGGATATGTATTTCGCTTGATTTTAGCATGAGTTTGCTAGTCTTAAACTAGCCCAAACACAACATATTTGCAGATACATAGAAATTCAACATCACAATGGATATAAAACAGCCTACACCACCACTGTAGTCAGAATTCTCTCAAGAGTTTATCATCCTAGATCTGAGAGACATTACAGTAGAACACTCAGAAAACACATTATTAATTTGAAGGAGAAGTGTGGCATTTCCTCCTCATTTAACAGAGAACGAGAATAAATAACATCAAGGCTGAATAAGCCTCTTTTTTTTTTTTTGGGGGGGGTTTTTTTTTTTGGTTTTTTTTTGTTTTTTAACCAATGCCATTGGCCGTGTAGTTCAGTACCTAAGATAATTATAGAATCATAGAATCTTTGAATCATTTAGGTTGGAAAAACATCTAAAACCATGGAGTCCAACTGTTAACCCAGCACTGCCAAGTCCACCACTAAACCATGTCCCTAAGGGCCACATTTACACATATTTTAGTTCCCTTCAGGGACAGTGACTCAGTCACTTCCCTGGGCAGCCTGTTCCAATGCCTGACCACACTTATGGTGAAGAAATTTTTCCTAATATCCAATATAAGCCTGCCCTGGTGCAACTGCATATTATTTCTTCTTATCTTATTGTTTGTTACCTGGGAGAAAAGACTGACACAGTATTCAAGGTGTGGCCTTACCAGGTAAATGGATATGATCACTGACCTAGTCCTGCTGCCAGACTATTGCTAATACAAACCAGGCTGTCTTTGGCCTTTTCAGCCATCTGGGCAAATTAATGGTTCATATTCACCTGGTTGTTGGTTAGCACTTCCCCAGGTCCGTTCTTGCTGGGAAGCTTTCCCGCCACTCTTCCTGCAGGACCTGGCACTTGGCCTTGTTGAACCTCATAAAATTGGCCTTGACCCATGGATCCAACCTCTCCAGATCTCTCTGAGCAACCTTCCTATCCTCCAACAGATCAACACTCCCCCCAAAGCCTGATGTCATCTGCAAACTGGCTGAGGGTGCATTCAAAGCCATTGTCTATATCATTGATTGATATTAGAAAAGTCTGGCCAAAACTGAGCCTTGGGGAACACAACTTGATGCCAGATGGATGCAACTCCATTCACCACCATGCTCTGGGCCTGGCCATCCAGCCAGTTTCTTACCCAGTGAACAGTGCACCTATCCAAGCCATGACCAGCCAAATTTGGCATTTGACCTTGTTGAAATAAAGAGACAATAATAATACACCTGTCTCCTGGATCTGTCTGTCTGTTGGATAGATTAAACCTGTCATGTCACTGCAAATGGTTTGTTCCTATGCCAGTTCATAACAACAATATCTGTCTTTGGTCTGTGTCTCCCCTATCAAGTCTTGACCTTTGGGCTTCCATCACAGAGTGCCACATAATAGATCAATATTGTGCCTAGGAGCATCAAGGATGGGGTGGGGGATGTGGAGAGGTGAGAATGCAGGGTTGAGTAGGGTTTTGTTTTATTTTTCATTTGCTTGCTTGTTTGTCTATTAAAAATGACTATTTCTGTCAGAGATTACACTATTCCATCCTGTGAATCTCTCCTCTTGATCCAGGAGAGTCCACAGGAGGCTAATACAAAACCAAAAAAATTGTGATTAGTGAAAAATATTTTCAGTCTTGTGAGAAGAAACACCACAATTCAAGGTCCATTCTAGAAAAAAATTATTTTCAAACCCATAAAGTTATTATAAATCTAGAGACTTTTAAAGCAAAGAATGCTGATTTTGAGTTTTTAACTTGTGCCTTTATGCTGTGGTACAGTGATGTGTGTGCAAAGGGGCAGGGAGCTTGAATTTTCAATCTTACAGAATAAACCCACAAAATTCAGAGTATACTAATTCACTCAAAGGCCAAGACTTCCCAGTCCATATGTCCTCCCTTAACCTCTGAATTCCTCAGCCCACAGGGCATCTCTGAAGAACAGGCAGTTTTTAAGCCTGCATGTACACAACAACCTCTAGTGATCAAAGAAGTAACTACAGACAATATAGGGAATAACTCTTCTAAGGATCCAGATCACAAGATCTCTTTCTTGGACAGAAAAACTCCAGGATCGCGCTTGTGACAAAAATCCAAAGCGTTTGTAGCATTTAGAAAGGATAAAAAGTGCTGACAACACCCACAGTAAAACTCTTGTAATTGCAGTGATTTAAAAACCAAAACAAAACAAGAACTGAAAAAAGTATTTAATCCATAAAAGATGGAAATAAATACTTAAATACTTAGCTATTCATGAAGGAATGAGAGCCTTAAAACTCTCTGTCCCCATCTAAAAGAGTTTTTTGTTGTTTTCTTTTTCCAGCAGCACAATAGGAGAACACACAGTTGAAAGGCCGTAGGTCAGCGAGCGTTTTATTACTTCTTCGGAAGCAGAATAGCATGAGCAGACTTCTAAAGAAATCCTTGCTGGGTGCAGAGAATGAGCAGAAACCCTAATCAATTAATTTAAGTCGTTTGGTGGGAAGTATACTTTCCAGGGAACATGGCCCCAAACATCCCACCAAAGAGGAAGCCAAAAGTTTGTGACAGAATTGGCAATAAAGGCTTGATCTCCAATTTAGGAGAAAGATTTTATTCACTATAACACAGTTTTTGCACAAATTGCTTCTACTCTCTGTACATATATAGACTGTTAAAAAAAATAAAAAAATAAAAAGGTACTGATTTTGCAAAGTGTTTTTAGCTTTATAGGTGAGAAAGGATCTTTTAAATGAAAACCATGCTCCTGTGCATATTTTTCATCCCATCTCCTGCTTTGCAAGAGTGCTCTTCAACTAGTGGCCTAAGCTTCCTCTCCCTGAACTTCAGCTTTTAGATTTCCTTCACTTACTAAAAACCAAATATCTTGACATAATTCGGGGGAATTTCACTCTGGACAGAACTTATTCTAATTCATCAGCTACAGAGGGAGTCTGAGACAGCTAAATTTTAGATAGGGTTAATCAGATAAGGGCGGAAGAGAGTCCTATCTCTCTCTGTCATTTAGTTTACCCTCCAGCCAGCCACCTTTTCCCCTTTTTAACTGTACTCCGCGGGCTTACAAAGACCTGACCTCACTGCTATCATTAGTTCAGCCAAAGCCTTTTACAGGCCTCTCAACCATAGCACCATTTACATAATTCCTTTAAAACTACATTTTCATTCATTTACAAAAAAAAAGGAAGATAAGAGAGGGAAAAATACTGACTGAAAAAAAAAAAAACCAACAAAGAAATATTGGCAAATTTAAAAATACCTAGAAGTCACCAAATAAAAGTAACATCTCAATCCTACTACTTCATTTGCAACCCTTACATACTTGAAAAGGAATAGTTTCCCCAGAGCATACACATTTTTCTAAGCTGAGATTAAAGCACTCACTTCACAGAAACATTAACACAGATTCAAAATAAACCTAAACACATTCACAAGTAATTTTAAATATAAAGTTGCATGTGACAAGGTGGGGGGAATAGTTTGAACGCACATTCAGAAAAGCTTCTGAAAAGCTGTACAGATGCCTCTGGACCCAGCTGACAACTTCACTTTTTTGCCCTAATGCAAAAGGTAGCATTTTCACCAGACTTTCCCTCCTTAGGAGGAAGAAAGAAACCATGACACCTCACTCACCAAGCCATAATGGTCTGGTGAAAGAAATGCACAATCTTTTCTACCAAGGAGCAAGTAGAATCAGGGAACCTTCTGCAAACCCTGAAAAAAAGAGAAGGACAGATGATTCCCCAGAAGACAACAGGAAAATATCTCCAACCTCACTCCTTGGGGTTGGCTTTTCTGCATCTGTGTCATCTGCCAATGTGCAATTTTGTCTTAAACAGCAAACTACAATCTTCAGGGAAATAAATCTGTCTGTTATTGTAGACACAACTCATATCCAATGCAAACATCTGGGAAAAAGATTTTTCCCCACTCTCTCCCCATGGATGCACAACAGACACTGCCCTCTTTACATAGCTTCCCTCCCCCCTTACTGAAGTTTTGAGGAAATTTCTCCAGGTCTTGATAATTGCCTTTTGGCTGAACATTGAAGGACCAATCATTTGACTTCTTCCATTTTAGAAAATGGGTATTTACTGGCCAAGCTTGTCTCCACTTGTGACAGCTTATGTGAAAGTCTATTACTAGACCTATAATAATTTCCCATTTGGGGGATATAAATCCTATATATGCCCATTGTAAAGACCACCTTTCTCAACCCTTTGTCATTCATGCTTGAATATCATTAGACAGTAAGGAAAGTCTGTGTGTGGCTTTTAGACAGCAAGTAAATATTAATGTATTGTGCTTTAACATGTAGGCTTGTCGAGATGCTGCAACGGTAAAGTGATCTATAAAATGAAAAATCAATGTATATAAATTCCAATGAATGCACACTATGGGTTTATCTGTAGCAAGAGATAATGAGAGACCACCTTTTGCTGTTTCCTACAGCTACAGAAAGATGTTCTTCTAATAGGAAAACGTTTTCCATTGCAGTCTACCTAATGCCACTGAAATATGCCATCCCATCAACTCAGAGAATCAAAGAAAGCTAGCCCCTATTTGCAAATTCACTTTTGCTGTGACTTTAGAAGAATTGGTACTACTACAGAATAAACATCATGTTAACAAATTGTATTGGGTCACTGAATGCTCAAATGTAGATGTTAATTCTCTGAAGAAGAAACTTCAACCAGATGGCATATTTATATATATCTTTTTTTTTTTCATTCAAAATCCCCTTTGAGGTCAATGTATTCAGTACACTGAAGAATGGAAGGCTCATCTACAAGAAGAACATTCAGATACTAAATATTCATAGCATTGAGGAAGTGATCTGGTATTTGACTTTGGGTCTGCTTCTGGCTAGAAACCCATTGCTCCAAGTAGAAAAATAATAGGCTTCCAGTAAAAGCAAGCAGTCTTGGAAAATACATTTAAAAGGGCAAAAGGACAGAAATAAATGATGCAAAAACTAAACCAAACACACTAACAAACAAACCAAATGAACCTGAATGAAATCCCCTACTTTTTAAATGCAGAAGTCAGAACAGTGTCAGAAATACTACATTTTTCAAAATGAATTTCATACCTCTTTTCTGTCTCTGCAGGTTACCTTATTGCACTGGAAAGCAAACCCTGAAAATTCCCAGAATAGAAGATATGCTACTGTGACTGCTCTTAATTTCAGTTTGTGTCAATATAAACTATAATCTGTGTTTGGGCTGAATTTAAAATGAGGTAGAGCAGTAGCCTCTGGATTGTTAGTATGAAAGCTCAGCTGAAGCACTTATGTCTTTAACAGAAACATACCTGATGAAACTCTGTCAGCACCTGAGTTATGTATCTCTGGATTTACTTTGTAGACACTCTTAATTCTGTTTAGTGACAAAACCCATTTCTTTCAACACCCCAACTGCTGCAGGCTCTTATACTTTGTTTCAAGCCATCAGCCTTTTGTTTTTCAAATATGTCAGCTCTGGAGAACAAAAATGGTAGTGTAAGAAGAGAGGAACAATGTAGGAGGAGAAGAAGGAAAGATGAGGTTGTCATAATCTTTGATTAATTAATAAGAAAATCTAAGCATATGATTGCTTTGCCTGATTTACAGAGTGTCTATCACAACTCTCCAGGCACATTAAGCAAATTGGAAATACAAACATGTTACAACAGTGAGGACAATAAACCTTTCTAACCCACATCCCTTAAGCAGAGTGAATTAACAACCTCTCCTCATCTACCAGAAAAAATGACTCCTGAAAGTTAGAAGGGCTGGCAGACACTCAGGAACTTGTTTTCAGAGTTCTCCAAAGAAAATACTGCTTTTATTTGGTCTCCCTGGAATTATAGAGGTTTTCGGCATGTTTTATAATTGGTCCAAGAAGCTGCAGAAAAATGTGACTGTTGAGATAGTGACTTGAATGTAGCATAACAGAGCCATGCAACTACCTAATCACCAGCTTCAACAATACATCTCTTGGATATCTTTTTTCCATTCCTTGAAGTCTGTACTCCATGTATCACTAACTAGCTCTAATCCCAACTGAGATATCTAGATGCTCTTCTAAGTTAAAAAAAACCAACAGAGTATATAAACAATATCAAAGACAGCTGCAAATCCAAAATTTAATCCATAACTTAAGAAATTGTTAATTTCTGTACTCTGTCCATTCTACACTGTCTCCTTTCTGCACTCTGACAGCTGGGACTGTCCTTTCATTTGCCTGCATTCAGGTTGGGTTCCCATGACAGCAATGTTTTCCATACCAGGCAATTCACTTCAGCTGAAGAGTAAGGGATCCCTGAAAATGGATGGTTAATAACCAGGAGAAACCAAGGAGGCTAAATATTGCCAGCACTACCACATCAGGACCTCTGATTCCCACAAATGACTACACCACACACAGATAGCTACTGAATCTGGAGTCCTCAGGAGGAAGAGTTGTTTAGCAGAGTCTAACCAGCTACCTCATTGAGTGATGCACCCTCTGTCCCACCAAAGGCAAAAAAGTGGCAATATTCACAGAAATTGTTCCCTCATTATCTACAGAAATATTTAGAAGTGATGCAAACATGTCTGTGCCCACCACCAGCATCCAAGCCTGTAACAGAAGTTGCACCATTCCTTGAATTAGCTACCTCTCACAGTAGTAAACAGCCCTGTCTCATCAGGATGATACTAGAAAGCCAAGTGGATTCCTCAATCTAAGCTTTAGCTGGCTAAACTAGACTGAACAACAGAGTAATCAATGCCTCATGGCATACAGCTCATTGCAGAATAATTCAAAATTAACCATTCACTGGCAGGGAACAGAGTGGGGTATTAATCTCAGGGAAGTCTGTCACTTCATACAAAAACTGTTAATCTTCCAAAATAATGGACAGGAGGAGTTTGCCTGAGTGGTAATTGTTTAAGTACATGGGCATTTTTAGACTATTAAAGTAATACCATATATATGTCTTTGTTAAGTGCTGAATTAAAAATTACAGTTTTCATGCTACGGTTGTTGGCTATTAAAACTCAGTGTGGGTTCCACATGTTATAATAGAGGAAAATACATATTGCATAGGAAAGGACACAGCTATCCCCTTTTTTTCCCCTTCTGTGAAAAAAAAAAACCCTAACCCTGTGTCCTACCTCTTTCCTTTATAAAATGAGGATTGTGTCTCATGTTCCCTGTCTTCTATGTAAGGGGAAAAAATATGTTGCATCAAATGAGCATCAATACGTGCATTGCAGCATCATCTCCATTGGCTACAGAACGTCTCATTCCAATTTGCCCAGTTGTTGTCAATGAGCAAATATTTTCATATTGTTAACAGTCATGTGTAATTTGCAGAACAATACATTTCCTGCTTTCTCAACAGGTATTGCTCCATAAACAACTGTGAAAATATCAAACTAATATATTGACATTTATATTAGCAATTAAATGGAAATATTTCACTATTTCAGTATATTAGGGGAACTGATATTATTCCTCAGACACAACCACTCTTTCCCTAGCATTTTGTTTTCTCTCTTTCAAAAAACATTTTGGGGCATGCAACTCATATTAAGATTAGAGAATGCCATAACAAATAATGTAGTGTTCCTGTATCAGAATATATCTCACATAAGTTCACATCTTCATAAAAACAGTGTTGTCTGAGGCAGATTGAGCTGAAGAGAGTAAACAGAAGAATGCAAAGTTTATTCTCCATGCAGTACCTGTTGGAAGAAAATGCAGAGCCTTCAAAAATACCATACATCATTATATGTAAATACATTTGTAAACATAGCAAAAATAGTAAATACAGCAAGTATATTTTTACCAGCAACAATTTTTGGTAGGATCACAATTTATCCAGTCTTTGCATTAAGCTTTCTATCATAGTCATGGGCACTGGCTAAAACACCTTGCTGTCCTAATCATTCTCTAAGGGCATCCACCAGTCATAGCTTTCCAAATGAAGAAAGCAGATCAGAAACGTCTGACAGCCTTAAGACCATAACTTGTTTTTCCTAGATGTAAGGTTATGTTTCTCCAACAAAACTGCAAAGGAGATAACCAAAGCACCTCATATATCAGCATGAAGCATGAAGGGTAATGATTTTATTTTTTTCACTCCAGTTGTAAGCATTTTCTACATCCTGACCCTGCCACTTCTATTACTGGACTCCATGCTGATTGCTTTGTCTTCTGTGTGATGGATCATGAGGATTATCCGTTCCTTTCAGAGTTATCAGTATTCAGCTGTATAGGTAAACCCCACAAGTACATACACTTATTCTGCTTCTCTGCAAAAATTCCTCCTGTGGACAACACAGGTTTCACAACTGGGGAGCCTGTTCCAGTGCCCACCACTCTCTGGGTTAAGAATCTCAACTTTCGTCAAAGCACAAAAGTTCCTTGTACTGTTACACTTTAGGAAGATGGAAAAAAAGCTTGAAATATAATCACATGTAAAGGGGTGATCCTGCCCTCTACTCAGTCCTAGTGAGGTCTCACCTGGAGTGCTCTGTCCAGTTCTGGGCTCATCAGGACAAGAGAGACATGAAGCTCCTGGAGCCAGTCCAGTGGAGGGCAACAAAATTGATTAAGAGACTGGAGCATCTCTCTTACCAGGAAAGGTTGAGGGAGCTGGGCCTGTTCAGCCTCAAGAAGAGATGACTCAGAGGGCACCTCACCAATGTCTATAAGTATCTGAAGGGAGGGTGCCAAGAGGAGCCAGGTTTTTCTTGGTGATGCCAAGCAACAAAACAAGAGGCAATGGGCTTAAACTGATGCACAGGAAGTTCCACATGAACATGAGGAAGAACTTCTTTACTGTGTGGATGACTCTGCACTGGAACAGGTTGCAGAGAGAAGTTGTTGAGTCTCCCTCACTGGAGATATTCAAGAACTATCTGGGTCCAATCCTGTGCAATGTGATCTAGTGTGACCCTACTTGAGCAGGGAGGTTGGGCCAGATGATCCACTGTGGTCCTTTCCAACCTTACTTAATCTGTGATTCTGTGAATACTCTCGTAGGACTATTTTTAAACTAATCTACCCTAATGAATTTGAGTAAGGAAAAGTCATTCTAAGAATACTTGTCACTGATGTTTGTCAGTTAGTTTCTAAGAATAGTTGTTACTAAGTCAAATCAAATTTAAAGCATAACCCATTTTTCTAGCCCAGGTATGCTTTCACTCATCATGAGAAGGAGGTATACTTGTCTTTCCAGATAGTAGATAGAGATGATTAGTTTCATAGGAGCTGTGTTTCCCTGACAAAGTACTCTTCTGAATGAATTAATGTTATAATGAACAAATAAGTCATTTTCTGACACAATAAATTAAAACAAGAACTGGATTTATGAGCTGAGCAGTAGCACTCAGGGTGACATGCTCCTTTAAAAACAATTTCTGTTTCTTTTTAATGGGAAATTATAAAACTGGCAGAAAAAACCAAAACTTGAGAATTTAATATCTATTATTTTATATGCTACGTTTTAAAAGGACATAATGGAATGGCAACTAAGTTCCTTATGCTGTTTTGAAAATATTAACAGAGAAACATTTTACTGGAAAGAACATGGGAGTCAAATGAAGGCAAGTAAACATGTAAACCTTTCTACCCTGATTTCAGAGCAGTTCATGAAGTCCATTTACATACCATGAGCTGAGAAAAACAAAAGTTACCAACAAATACATTTTTGGATAAATTTTGTTTTCTGTTATGTTATCCATTAATAATCACCATAATATTCAAAGCTGTTTGAATATCTTTGGAGTTTGGAAGGCAAGCCAGCTTTTTAAATTATTCAGGTGTTTAATCACTTCCACATACTCCATTGTTTAATAACTTCTGCTACATGATTTCATATGAACTTTCTTGATTATGTGGTTTACGTGAGTAATGAGCACAACACAAGTGAAAATTTCCACAAACTTGACTTCAAAGGAAACTTTTGTTGATGAATATTTAAGCGTAGCAACATCAATATTTGATATATGCCAATTCTATATTTAAGTCAGTAAAATTCCACACTTGCATGTTTACAGAACACAGTCATCAAAAAGACCTTTCATTATGAAACTAATTCAGCATTTGTGGACAAATGTACCTGCTATTAAAGGATATCCTTGCCTGCTTCTCAGTTGGAAGGACTCTGCAGAAATGACAGAAAATTAAATAAGTATGTTTTCTCTTCAAGAGAAAATTATGGAAAGGTGTGCAGTATGCATCTGTAAGAAGAAAGAATCACTTTTTTTTCTGTCTTATGTATGAAGTTGCTTTGTTTCATAACATTTTTTATATAGAACTCTATGCAACTATGTTGGAGATCAGCTTCACAAGTTTATCATCTTCAAAGCACTCAGTCCAGTTCAGGATAGAACATATACATAAATACACTTGTATAAGATGCCTCAGAGCATATATGTGAGGATGAGAGATGTTCTGTGGAAAATAGTTTAAAATATGAAATCTTTTTATCTGAAGGTTAAAAGGAACAATCATGCTGTCCCATTCTCAGCTTCAGAAACTGCAGAGGGAAACTTGGTTTTGTGCTATTTGTTGAGTGCTTCTGCCATTTCTATTTGTCAGACCTTGTGGTTTATATTTGAAATTGTCTAATTGTTTCATGTTGATTTCAAACTGCACACAATGGATGAGCTTCCTATTATGATAAGATTAGCCGGCCTTGGCAAATCTATGCCTCATAACTACACATATCACCTCACAAAATGCTCTGTGATCTAATAGCATTTCCCCCCTGCTTGTCACAGACACATATAATTCCAAATATATCTGATGTGGATCTGACATTTCATTTCATCACACTATTATGTTGTGCCATGTAATACACTGTAACAGAAAGTTGTAGTGGAACATCAAGCTGCCAGCTGTAATAAAATGTATAGAAATAGATGTGTTTTCAGCTGAGGAGCCACACTGCTAGTTCATCCAGAGGAGCGCAAGCCAAAGAAAGTACTGCAAATATATTGCAGACAAACCTGCTTCGTCCTCCCTATTCTGAGCTGATTTTCTTCTACTTCACATCACATCAGTCACTTTTCTCATGGTTCCCACACTACCATGTGATCAGATTACCGTTGATTTCAGTGTGTTCCTAAATAAGGAAAACTTCTCTTTTCTGTTAGTCCAAACAAGCTAACACCATACCCACTCCCCCCCTCACCCCCCACCCCTTAAAAATGAGACCTCTTTTCTTTTAGGTTGTATTAGTTGGCATTCAGGGAGGAAGGACAGCAAAGACAGAAGAAAGGCTAGCAAAAAAGGAGTGCAATAGGGAGCTGTAGATACACTACATGAGGTAAAAAGAGAAGAATACAAGGAGTAGGAAATGGTAAAGGGAGAAAAAATCTGAGAAGAAAATGAGGAAAAAAAAAAAAAAAGGAGGTTAAAAACAAGAAAAAGAGGTAAGTGGTGTAGTACCTATATGTCCCATAAAAGGGCTGTAGGATAGGAGAAAGGAAGCACCTCCTTCCCAGAGGTCCACATGTAGACAAAGAGTTTTCTTCCTACAGCTGTTGTGAAAATCCTACATTTTGAATAGAATTGTGCCTATGTATTTTTTAGTCTGAATGCCCAGTTTAGCCAAAATGGTTTCTCTAAAATACTGTGCCTTTCCTGTCAGTGAAGTGCCCACACCAACCCCTCCATCTACATTGTTAAATCTTGGGATGAACTTTCGAGTCAGATTTATGGTGCGTATGGAACCAGCTAGCAGGTATGGCTATGAAGAGTATGGTATATACCCTCAGTTATGGTAATTACCAGCATGTGGACCTATTTGTAGTCGTGGCATCACAAGAGAAGGTTAAAAGAATATCCTCTACATTATAGATGGGGAATTTGAGACTGTAAGTGATAAGGCATACTTCCAAAGGCTCATTTACTTTTTTGATGCAGAGTTGGAGTCTATTTGCCACTCTCCAGTTCAGATTCTGTGTTTTATAAACTTGCTGATGTCAAACAGAGAAAAAAATACTCATTCAGAATTACATCTTGATTGCAAAATAATTGAACCTTGCTCAACTTTTTTCTTGCCAAAACCAGACCAATCATCCCCTTTACCAACTTTTATTTTTTTTAGTATTGTGGCCAGATTGACAAGGGTGTCAGCTAGGGAGACCTATACTGGTAAGGCTTGAAGATGTTGTCTTAGCCTGAGAGAGTTATGGTAACTAGTATCTTCCAAATGGTTTTCATGGACTTTCTTGCTTCTGTGTGGAAAGTGAAACAAATACACCTTGAATCTCAGGAAAGTACAGCAACTGCATGTTAACATGGTACTGCCATGTCTAAACACATAATGTGCCACTTACAGGAAGAAATTATTTTGAAAGTAAATAACAGGAATCTACATGGTGGAGTCACAAGGCATTGACCTTCAGTACACAGGCCCTGTGTACTGAAATCTGTACTGTTGTGGCTAAAATACAGAGATCATGAAGTGCATTTACATGGTATATAATATCACAATATTTTGCTTCCACGTTTTTTGCATGAAGAGAGTCCAAATGGGACATTGGTATTTAAATGCTGTAACTCTTTGTACTTCTCTACTCTGACACACTTATTAAAGTATAGAAAAATTCAGATTATAAATGTCAATAGCCTACTGTTCTTTTTTTTATATTGAGACGAGATTTATACCCTTTTTTGTTGTTTACATAACCCTCTCCATATATTTTAAGAGAGGTCTAGGAAAGCTGAGTGGCAAATTAAAAGGGTTATGTATTAAAAGGTATGTAATGAGTCCTCACTGTTGTGACTAGATGATATTTGCAAAGGCTATTTGAAGATGCCTGTCTAGAAAAGAGTTTTATATCTAGTTTTGGTCTAGTCCAATCAGGCAATATGGGGCTCATATTGCAGGAAGAAAGTCAAAAGAAAAAGGATGAAAACAGCTGAAGAAAAGTGAGCAGTACAGATACTGAAATTTCAGGGAATTATAGGTTTAGATAGCAGAGCAAAAGGTAACTGGACTAAGATGGTCAAAAATTGAATGCATAATGAAAATTCGCTGGTCCTTTATCTTGTTATGTTGTCAGAAAAGATGTATATATTAAGGAAGACAAATACATTAAAAGCTTCTTTTCAATCAGGAAGCAAGCCTGTAGCATCCGTAGCTTCTGTGAGAGCTGGCAATATATTTTAGAGGATTTAAAAAGAAATGACTTTGTGTCCCCTACTGCCAAAGACATTGGTAGCAAACTGAGTCATATTAAGTTAAAAGTTTTGAGATATGACTGCCCTTTTCAGGATCCCTTTTCAATGGATGTCAGTTTCTTAGTGAAACTCAGCAAGGTGAACAATGTAAAATACGGTACATTTAAGTCTAATATTCTTTCCTTTGGTAAAGGCTGTGGTTGTATTAAAGGGTGTTCTTGCTCAAAATTTAAAAATATCAGTGAACTTTTCTCAAGTCATGGCTCAGGAACAGATGAACTCAGTTACTCAGACCTTAACCTTCTTTATGTGCATAATCATCACCTGATTTGCAGCTGAACATTTGTCTTTCCACAAATAACCCCATACATCTTCTTTGATTTCATAATGGTGGCAGTTCATTAAATGATTACCAGAGATTACTGAAAATACTATCTAAGGAGCTATCCAGCAGCTATCTTATTCCTTTGTGGTATGTCTGATTACAAAAATTTGTTAAGATGGGTCTGGAAAATGTTAGTGGCCAGTCAGGCTCCCCACACGTCTCAGGTCCCTGAGCCTTTAGGTGAAGACTGGGAGAGAGAAGTCTCTCCTAATGTAAGCGAAGAACTGGTGTGAGACCACTTAATGAAACTGAATAGCCACAAGTCTATGGGGCCTGATGAGATTCATCACAGGGTCCTGAGGGAAATCTGATGTAGTTGCCAAGCCAACCTACATGTCATGTAAAAATTTGTGGCAGTTATGGGAAGTCTCCAGTGACTGAAAGAAGGGAAACAATGCTCCTATTTTTAAAAAGGGGAGAAAGGATGATCCAGGGAACTACAGACCAGTGAGCCTCGCCTCTGTGCCTGGGAAGATCATGGAGCAGATACTCATGGAAGCAGTGTTAAGGCACAGGCAAGACAAGGCAGTAATCTGGTTGTGTTGAACAAAAAGCTGGACATGAGCTAGCAGTGTATGCTCAGAGTCCAGAAAGCCAGCTGTATCCTGGGCTGCATCAAAAGGTGTGTGGCTATCAGGTTTAGGGAGGTTATTCTGCTCCTCTACTCTGCACTCCTGTGACCCCACCTGAAGTGCTGTGTCTGGGTCATTTGCAGACAGGAATTGTCATAGAATCATAGAATATGCTGAGTTGGAAGGGATCCATCAGGATCATTGAGTCCAACTCCTGGCCCTACACAGAACACCCCAAGAATCACATCATATGCCTTGAGAGCATTGTCCATACACTTCTTGAACTCACAGCCTGCCTTGGAAAATAAATTTTTGAGGGTGGCTTTCCAAGAAACAATTATCTTTGCAGAAACTAATTTCCCATGCACAGTAATTTTGAAAAATTCAACTTTTTAAATGTATCTCTCAAGTAATATCTATTGAAATAGTACTAAGAATACACCTGTTTTCCAAGTGAAACACTTGTATTCAGTTAACATTATACTATGGAGGCTGAACTGTTCGTGACTTTCTAGTTAAAGGGGCTACTGAAAAATCCAGAAATTCTGGAATACAAAAGGTAGCAATTGCACTGAATCAGCTGCATTTTGGTGATTACAGTTCACTGCAAACTGAAGATGGAAACTGTCCCCTTTTGGCTGCTCCAGAAGATAAAGTGATTCTCTATTCAGGTTTTTTTTTTTCCTTTGTATGATTTCATAAGCATGTCCTGCACACAATATCTTGTAGGACCTAGCAGGAAGAAAGCCAAATAGAAACATTTATTTTTAAGCTTGAAAGGCAAGATCTTCAAAAAAACCTGATTTATTTTATTTTATTTTGTTAATAATAGGATTTCAGTATCTAATTAACCCCAGGTGTTTTTTATTGTCCCATACAAATATGTCTGGTATTCATAATAAATGAAATTGCAAAATCCATTAATATTTCAGTTACAAAAGGCGAGGTTATATTTAGAGATTTGCCAGTGTTACTATTCTGGTCTCTTTTTATTTCATTTGGTCTTTCTGACCTTTATTATATTTTACCTGGAGGTCCCCTTTTCTCCAAAACATAAAAGTAAACCCACAAGTGATTACCAAAGCAGTTGACATCCACACGAATAATAAGTGAAAGCCAAGTTGTTACACTCATAAGAAAGTGAGCAAAAGTATTTGAGTTAATGTATGAAGCCAAGGTAGAATTTTCTCTGACATACTGAAGTGCAATATTAATTTCAATTTTCAAAACTCTTTGTTTTAATGATTATGTAGTCCTTTGAGGATAGCTTACCTGAAAATCCTATACAGAAATAACATGCTGTCCCATGTTTGGCTTGTTAAAATGCTGACGTTTGCATTTTAAAGTGTTCCTGATTTGTATGTAGAGTACAGACTGCTTGTTTTTATAGAATCATTGATACTAAAAATAAACAGAAATTACTGAGGAGGAAAGATATGTTCAGAGACAGAAATTTTTAAATATCATAATTGCTTCTGAAACCCTACGCAGACTATCTGAAATAAAAACCTGTGTCTGCTGACCTTCCTTTCTCCTGCACCTTACATGATAGTGAGCTGTGATTAGTCACAACCTCCACGACTTTCATGGCACCATCTTCATTCCAGTATGGAGAACACCCTACACTTGGAAGTCCACAGGTAAGGAAAGACTGGTTGGGGTATGGTCATGCACTAGAAATTCAGGGTTTCTACAGATACAGCTGAGGCAGTGGCTACATTCCAATAATGAGTACTTTGGATTGCATACCTCTGTAGTGCAGGCAGGGGTATTTTTCAGCTTCAAAGCTTTCCCAGTTGGCATGTCTTAATGTTTATCTTAGAACTCTACCTGCCTCAAAGAATATACAGATGGAAGTTGATCGGCTTGGGGGAATGTATAAAAATTATAGCTTGCTCAAAACTCTGGAACATGTACTAACAGGCAGACAAAATACCAGAACAATCTTTGGCCAGAAAGCTGGGGTTTATTGCACAAAAGCAGCACTTGTCACCTTCCCTTTCCCCACCTCCCACTCCCTTCCCCAGGAGAAATTGTATAGCAAACAGTTGCAACTTTAAAGAACATTTTATTTAATGACTTACATACATTCTTACATAAAAATTCTTAGCATTCAAACAGAAAAGGTATTTTTATCTGTTCCTATGAAGAAGTTGAGCGTTAGGGTGACATGCTAACAATAAGCAAACTAAACACTAGATTGACACTATTGCAAAACACAGATTGTTATGGTTTAATCCCAGCCAGCAACTGAGCTGCTTGCTTTCTCCTTGTCTGTGGGATGGAGGAAATAATTGGAAGAGGAAAAGAGAGAAAAGTCATGGGTTGATATAAAGATAGTTTAATCAGTAAAGCAAAAACCATGCACGCAAGCAAAGCAACACAAGAATTTCATTAACTGCTTCCCATTGGCAGGCTGGTGTTCAGCCATTCCCAGGAAAGCAAAGCTCCATCATGTGCAGCAGTTATTTGACAAATCAAATGCCATGTCTCCAATGTTGTGCTGCCCCCACCACCTCTGTCTTCCTTCTTCTTCCCCTGGCTTTTTATCACTGACCATGATGCCATATAGAATGGGATATCCCTTTTTGGTCAGTTGTGACTGTTTCCCCTCCCAGCTCCTTGTACACTCCCAGCTTTGTCGCTGGTGGGATGGTGTGAGAAGCAATACATACCTTGACTGTGTTAGCACTGCTCAGCAATAATGAAATCATCCCTTTATTATCAAGACAGTTCTCATAAAAAATCAAAGCACAGCCCCATACAACTACTATGTAAAAAAATTAACTCTATCCAAGTCAAAACCAGCACACAGAAATTCTGAGAATTCAGGGAAAGATGGGAAATAAAATATATTATTTTTGTTGTTGTTATTAAATTCTGAACACTTCAGTACTTTTCTGAAGAAATATTTTCTGGAAGAATATTACATACAATTTCACCCTGACCATTTTTAACAACTTTATATCCATATCACCTGTGCATATCTGATTTCCATGAGAACAAAGCACACACACAATGCCTGTAAACAATTGAGAAGCAAGAGAATGTAGCCTGTGAACCAAAATGCCCTTTAATCCTCTTTAGAGAAGGTGCAACCCAGGATTTCAGGACCAAAAGTGCGGCAGCTGATGGGGATCCTCTCCACTCCTTATCCCTCTCGCACGTGGCCCTCGGGTCCCGAGATGTAACAA
>JAWWEW010000131.1:16732206-16767866 GCA_035583185.1 Anabacerthia variegaticeps | reverse complement strand
GACTGCATCCCACAAGGCATGATTTTAAAACATTATGGTGAGCTTTATCATCTTCTAAGGCTGATTGCCACACAAAAGTATACTTTTTGTACTAGAAAATCCAATTTTCATATCAATTCTCAGGAGTATTCTAGCACTTCACTGGGGTCCAAAGACTGGGAACCAGTCAGCTGTGAAGACAGAGCTGCTTTGAGGGGCAGTTGAGAGTACCTGAATTAATCTTCTCTTCTTAGTTGTCTGTGGAGAGTCTAGGAGGCCTAAAGCAATAGTTAAAAGTATGAAGCATGAATAACTAACTCATCCAGTTGTTCTCATTGGGGCTGAACTTTAAATTAAGGGAAGTCAGTATGGGTGAAACAAGAAGGAAAATGAAAAAAGTAAATTCTATGTTTAAAAATATTTCTGCAAAAAACAGTAGTAATGAAGGTTGCTCTAAAATGGGGGTTTTCTTTGGGAGAGAACAGAGTAAAGAATGTGGTAAAAGCTGGAACAATAAAACTTTCTGGTTTAGACACAGCTTGTGAAGGTAACTTTCCTTTTCTTGCAGAATGCATCGCAGGTACCCAAAATGGGGTCAAAGTGAAAACAGCAAACAGAACTTCTAAAAATTTTTGTCAGAGAAATGTACTTTACAGCTTTATTCCACTGCTTCAGAAATGGAGAATATTCATGTGGCCTTATGTCAAAGAATTACCTTAGCTGGCTAAGGTAGCTGAGCAGTTGTCTTAGACTGCTTCTCCGGCAAATGAAGAGAGATATCTTTCCTGAAATGCCATTCCAGGTGAGCCAAAGTGTAGGAGCCCAGGAATTTGAAGATTGGAGAAAGGACATCAAACCTTGGACCTTCGATAGTGAAGAGACTGATGTTTGAAGATTTTGGACTGTTTTACCACAAGCATTTCAGGTTTTGTATGGTGTTGCTCAGTTTATTGTATTATTTCCTATATTTTGTATTGTAAGTTCTGGAAAAATTCCTCATTCCTCATGGCCCTGAACCCTGCCCTCTCATTGGTTGATTTTGCTCCATTGCAGTAGTATGGAGCAATATGGTTATCCCAACCCTTTATTTTGCATACTTCTCCCCTTCTCTGCCCCTTCTCCTCCCAAGTTACATCCTCATTCTAGAGAGTTCTTGACCTACCCTATATAAGGTGGGAGAAATGTGTGACTCTTCTTTCCTAGTGCAGAGCTGCAAATGGTGCCTGAACAGGGACAGGCTTAGGGACTTCTGGCATCCAGAGGACAACCTGTCCCATTGGGTAAAGTGCAGGAGGGAATTGGACTCCTGATTCCGACAGCTTCCACAGCTGAACTGGGGATTTGAAGCACCTGTCCTTCCATGTGATTGGACAGTGAGGTGAACAGCTGTACAGTGATTTTCTGCCCTAAAATCTCCCATCCCAACCCAAAATGTAAAAATACTAAGATGGGAGCTGGCTTATCCAAAGGTGAGGAGAAGTTATACAAGCATCTAAAATGCCTTCTTAAACAACATGGGCACCCAATAGACAAAGCTTCTATGCAAGCATTGGCTAAATGGCTTAAAAAATACCACAAAAATGTCCCAGAAAATTTAGATTATGAAGAATGGCACAGTCTTGGAGTTTCTTTGTAGAAAGTCATCTCTTTCGACTGTTTTGCCACACAGAAGCTCCAGTTGTACAGAGGTTTCTGTCAGCATTTAAGTCAGGTGGGGAATGAGATGAACTCAGCGTGACTGAGATGGACAGCATAGTTCTTCCAGGGGTACTTGTGGGGCACTCAAGAAATTTGGGACTTTATAATGCCACTGATGGAAAAACTGCTAGCTGCCAGGAAAGAGCATTGCGTGAATGTCCTGAAACTGGGTGATTTCCTCTTCTAATTTGGATTTAGTTCAGGAAGTGATGAGAGCTGTTTTACTCTGGCACTAGGCTATATTCTTGAGACTGTGGGTTTTAAAAGAATCTCTTTTTCATTATAAAGCTCTTTTTGGGCTTTTGTGGTTTTGCTTAGATTCTAAAGAAGTGTTGAAAATCTTTTGTGTTGGGTCAGACTGAGCTTTTCAGATCCATAAATACTTTAATTTATCATTGCTTTGTCGCTTCAGTCCAAGCCCCCAAAACCCAGCTACTTCAGTCCAAGTACTTCCCCTTAGGTTGGTTTGTTTGTTTCTTATTTGGCCACCAAAACAAGAAGAAAAGAAACAGAAAAAAAAATAAATCCACTGTTCACTGAGCTTGTCTCTGTGTCTGAACTTCCACCTTCCCTTTATGGCCCCAATATGTTTACCATATCATCCTGTCTCCTGCATGGGCTGTGGGTCAGCTGTAGTATGTGAATGGTATATGTGTTTATCTTTTTCCCCAAGGTCAAGGATAAGAGACAGTTTCAAAGGCAGGTTTACAATGTTACTGTCCTTTGTGAAAAACAGAGCCATTTAATCTCCCTAATAGTATCTCTAATTAAGGTTGCAAATATTCAATTAATTTGTAAAACACAGTGGACTTCACAACTGAGTGAAATAATATGAAAGAATTGGCCTGGGACCACAATTTATACTCTCACCATTTCACAAAGGCATTACTTTACTAAGAGTTATGTTTTATTCACACACTTGGGTACCAAAGCCCTGGGGATCTGGGATATTTAATTACATCACAGGAGCACACACAATGCTTACAACTCACAGGATACTTTTTCTATATTCACAACTTTGTTAGCACACTACCTCCTGCTTTGCTATCCTGGGAAAGAGGTCTATGAGAAATGTGTATTTATGAAGTGCCTAGAAGCCTGTACCTCAAAACAATCTTTTTGCCTGAGTAAGACTGATAAATTATCATTAATCATTAACAAACCTTTGTAGTAGAGAAATTACACAATAAAGAAGCAAATCAAGGAGCAACCTTTTAATGGTGAGAAGATGCAACAGGCCTGGATCTATTGGCTGGGAGCAAGGAGATCTTGATTTGTGCTCCATTTCTGCCCCAGATGTTCTATGAGCTGTTGGATGAATCTCCTGCATATATATTGCAACTGCAGATCCTTGGTGATTGTTAGAACATTTTCCTTTCCCTCTCTAGTTCCCTGATGCTAATGACAAGCTTTCTACTCATCATCTGGGTATTGCCCAGGGATCATGGTGGAGACAACTCATTCCAGGCATAATACAAAAAAGGACCTGACAACCAGAACAGCTCCTTCAGCTCACCTTTGTCCTGGCCATTACCATGGAGAAAGACCTTGGAAAATATTCTCTCTCACGGGAAAGGATTTTTATGTAGGTCTAGTACTTTAGGATCATTTCTCCTGACAAAACAGACAGGCAGGTTAAACTCTCAAAGTACCTCATCTCACTGGTTATGGATACAAGTTAAATGAAATGTCATGTCTCACAGCTGCTGCTCAGATCAGGTAGTATCTTTTTCCAAACTAAGGAAATATCTGAAGAGTTCTGAGTCAGAGATATGTTCTATCTGTCTGCAGTATAAAAGCAAAAACATGGCTATAATGTGCTGGAACAGCTACCTTCAAATGATTGGTAATTGTTAAATATCAAGTTCCAGGGTATCTGTCACTACCCAAATGTCTTTTCATCTCCAGTCAACTGTGAAGCCTTCATATTGGTAAATGATAATGTTACCCAAAAGCAGTCAGGTGATGAGTGCCCTCATTTTCTCTTGACAGCAAGGCACAGATTCTGTATGCCACCCTCTGCATAAGAAATCTGGAATTGGACATGAGGCATCAATGGGCATTTGCAGCCCAGAAAGCCAATCATATCCTGGGCTGCATCAAAAGCAGCCCGGCCAGCAGGTTGAGGGAGGTGATGCTGCCCCTCTCCTCTGGTGAGACCCCACCTGGAGTGCTGCATCCCGCCCTAGGGCCCCCACTACAGGAGGGACTTTGACCTGTTGGAACAAGTCCAAAGGAGGGCCACCAAGGTAATTTGAGGAATGGAGAACCTCTCCTACATGGAAAGGCAGAGAGAATTGAGTTTGTTCAGGCTGGAAAAGAAAAGGCTTTGGAATGACCTGATTGCAACCTTCCAGTACCTGAAGGGGCCTACAAAAAGATGGAGAGAGACTTTTTACAAGGGTGTGTTGGGACAGGAAAGAAGGAAAGGCTTCAAACTGAGAGAAGGTTTAGATTAAATATTAGGAAGAAATTCATTACTGTGAGGGTGGTGAAGCACTGGAACAGGTTGCCCAGAGAAGCTGTGGATGGCTCATCCCTGGAAATGTTCCAGGACAGGTTGGATGGAGCTCTGAACAACTTGATCTAGTGGAAGGTGTCCCTGCCCATGGCAGGGAGGTTGGAATTAGGTGATCTTTAAAGTCCTTTCCAACCTAAATCATTCTATAATTCTATGCTCTCCCATCAAATCCACATCAAGAGAAAGAAAGATCAATGGCACCGTTACATAAATACAGTAGAACCAGTACAGAAATGTAGTCCACTATGGGTCCAAAAGAGAACAAGATCTTAAAGGATAAAATTAACTAACATCAAATCCATGCAACAAGAATTAGTCTGAGACACAGTCTGAAAATTCACAACCAATATAAATCTGCAGTTTTTTCCAGGAGTGAATGATTCATATTTGCTTCTCAAATAAGACAACTCTTTCCCTGTACTGTGTAATATCATCCTTTAACTAAATAAATCACAGAGACAGAGGAGGGTTTTTTTCTTCCAAAGCATTCACTAAAGGCCTCTATGTGGTTTACGGTGGCATCTCATGAGAAGGCTCTTGCAACTGCACACTTAACTAAATTGATCATGCACAGTTTCCCCTCTGAGCATCATCAAAACCAATACCATCTCATTGACATACAGTATGTTAGGATATGACCCATTTGCTTAGAAAATGTCACGAATGGATGTGACTCCATGGTCTCGGAGGTGAACATAAGATTCTCAAAGTACTTCAACACAGGTATTACATGCTATCCCTTGAATTACACTGCAAATCGTAAACCCTCATTACAATTTAAAAAAAAAAAAACAAAACAAAATATACATATTAAAATAAATTCTTATTATTTTAAACCCCACCATTTTTATGTTGACAATCAAGGGACTAAAATACATATTTTTCTTTTAGAAGAAAAGCTGTCAAAAGTATGTTCTTAATATTAGGCTTTAGTTAAATTTTTCACATTTAAATTATTTTTCACAACTTACCGGGAAGAAGGTAATAAATGCTGATTTTATTTTTTTTTCCAAATGGATAAATATGAAGGATCTGTGTGACAGAGAATAGTTCAAAACCATGAAAGGACAGTGTTACAAACACAAAACAGTACCCTACAAGGGCAGATATTTTTCCTGATGGACAAATAATATTCCTCCATGAAGCCCATTTTACAAATGTCCTTGATAAAAACAGTACTTTTTTTGTCTACATGTATTTACCTTTTTACTTTTTTTCCAAAACCATTTTAGCTGCAGAACTAAGTTCAACTTTAGTAAAGTCTGTCATATGATTAGGATTCCACTCTGTAACCTTGTCAGAGTAGCATTTTCTTATTTTATGTCTGAAAGCTGACCTAACCATTGTTTGTAAAGTACTTATGATGTAGTTCCTTACATATTTTCAAGCATGTTCTTCATAACTTCCCTGGTCCCTGGAAAACTCTAACCAAATTGTAGCCAGATGCTTGGCACTTTTGCGGAAATGCTATAACAGCAAGCAAATGCGTGTATAAAAAAAAAGCTGAGGTGAAATTGATTTCAATAATAAAACATATTTCATTTTCAGGTTTTTGAGATATTATTAAAAAGAAGGAACAGAATAAATAGGCAAGGAAACATGAAAGATACCTTGACAGGGTTCTAGTAAACATTCAGCAGGAAACTTAAACTGGTGCTCACATTGTGCCTTTTGTAACGGCATCCATTAAGGATTTCCTGGACAGGTTTTCATTTCATCTTGAAAGCTGCAGATTACTATAATCTTAATTCAGTATGTGCTCTCTGTGGTTGTAATATCTATTTAGAATGAGAAAAGTCTTACATAGTTATAGCCCTTTTTATTTAGCATTGCATCAAATGATTGAACAAACAACACAAAAATATCTTAAACAACATTAAGCTTGCAACATCAAGCACTCACAAGGCAAAAACCTCAGAACTTGTTTAACCCCCATTATGTATTGGAGGATAATGACAATGCCCAGGTTCATCTGACTGCTTTCCATAAGATTGCCTCTCCAGTTCCTGCAGAGATTGCCATCTCAGAACGTGGCAGGACCAGGGAAATTGTCTGTTTTGGTGTAGGAATGAAGGAATTCTTTCCAATTCTCCCATTCCTTCACTCCTACACTTCTGACCAGTGCTGTTCCGCTGCCCACAGTCACAAGGGTCTTCTCTACCAAATCCTGTCTTGTCCTGATAAAATCCTGATTGCTTCAGAGAGCCCAGGGACAGATCAACGTGCAAAATCCACCTCAACAATCACAGACTGGATCCAATTTGTGTACTTTGCAGTTTAATTTTTCATGTTTGTCAATAGGCTCTTACATTTTAGAGAATCTTTTCCGTTCCTGACCTAGTGATGTTTCTTTAGGAGTTTTGAAAATTTGGATGTGTCTCAAGCTAAAAGGTTGCTTCTCCCCACCATGCCCCTTCGAAGTCCAGAACCCAGGTATCAGATGGTTTTTTGCAAATGGTATTTATTCTTATTTGATTTTTATACCAAGCTGATTTCTAATTTTGTTGTGAAGTAAAAGCTTTTAAAGCTTAGTCTAAGTATGCACTCTAGGCAAAAAAAAACTCTGAAAGAAGTTATAAAAAAAAATTTCTTATTTTAGACATAATTTTTGAAGGCAAATAGGTGATTTGCTAGATTTTTGTTTTGGAGAGTGGGTTGATGTTGGAAGTCCATATTTTTTTGTTACGGATATTCTTTAGAGGAGGCATAAACCAGTGCAGGTGATATAGAATTATCCTTTGGATCATTTATCCATACCTCATTTTGATGTTTTGTTTTTTTTTAACAGCCATTTCAGTCACAAAGCTGAGCCATTGTAGTCCACTGTGCAGTGATGGTTAGTAAAGTCATTCTACTTCTGCCATAACTTCACTGTGAATACTGTGACCTAATACAAAGTCCTTGAGAAACGTAGCCTGAAATAAGGTTTCTCTGCTTGAAAATATTTTTATCTTGTTTTTCATAGAACATGCTGTATGTTAGATCCATCTTCAGCAAATGACAGTAGCTCAGGAAGAATGGACAAGGGAAAATAGTCTAACACACTGATACAAGCATGTGTTATCTTATGGAGATGATTTACTTTCTGTGGCTTAGCTGGAGAACAAACAAAAGCAACCCTTCTAGAAGTGCTTGCTTCTGCAGTTTGCTGCTATGGGTCAGATTAGGCTGGAAAACAAGAATTTCAATTTGACACTTAGTTGACTGTAATTCTTGAAGGACTAAAACATACTTTCAGGTCTTACATAATCGATTCACTGACTGAAGTATTAATTTGGGGTCAGAACCTAATGCCTGAAAATGTACTGACTGACCTGAAAAAGAGAAGAAGAGAAGATCATGAGTGAGAATATACACATGCAAGGAGCACACTTCGAAGTACTGTTACTGATAAAGATACGAGGTGCCACAAAACTCATTACTGTACAAAAATTCTGTGGTTAAATCATTGTGCTCTGGGTTCGAAAATTTATCAATACCAAAAGTAAGTCTTGTTTCCTTCAACTTTACCTGTCAAACCAGAAATGGCAACTATGAAATGCCAGTGACTTTGAGAAAATCATCACCATTAGCTTGTGTAATGACAAGATGGAAGTGCATTCCCACATCTCAGCACAAGTTATGTTGTTCTGATGCCCGAGGCTGTTGGCATGGACATATTAAGCCAGCAGAGCTAAATATCCTCACTTTCAGCTGTGCTTTCTTTTCAAGTGAATTTGGACATCAGTCATGCAGATGCCAGCAAAAAATCTGGTATTAGCCAGCTTCATTCTCTTGACATCAACAGCACAGGGCAGATTTACATGAGCATAGGGGCTGGCTTGAAGAAGTTGTTGGTATCTCAAGTGAATGTCTTGGAAAAGGGATGTGCTTCAGCTTCTCAAAAAAATATTTTTAAACATGGAGCTTAGGAGGAGTGTTTGATGAAAAAAGTTCTCACTGAAAAAAAAAGCAACATCTCTCTTGTAATTTTTAAAAGGTAAACAAATGAAAAAAACCATTTCCTTCGTTTAAAAAAAAATAAATTTGAAAAGGTTTTGATGAACACAGTTCTTCCTTTTAAGCTAATTTAGGCACTAAAAAGCTCAGAAACTATGTTTTCCTTCTGCTGTACAATATGATCTTTACCTTCCCCCCTGTTAAGACCACACCAGAAGTACTGTGATCAGCTCTGGGGTCCCCAGCAAAACAGAGACAGAGGAATCTGGGAAACAGTCCAATGAAACTTTGCAAAGACAGGGAAGGGACTGAAGCATCTCTCATGTGAGGAAAGGCTGAGTCCTGGGACTGTTCAGCCTGGAGAAGGGAATTTTTTGGAGGTGATTTTATCAATATATACAAATATATGATGGGAGGGTGTAAAGACTGCAGTTTTTTTTCTATGGTGACCAGAAGCAATGGGCACAAAATGAAACCCAGAAGGTTTCTCCCAAACATCAGGGAACACTTTTTCATTGTGAGGGTGACCAAGCACTGGCACAGGTTGACCAGAAAGGCTCTGAAATCTCCATCGTCCATGATATTCAAAAGACTTCTGTATACATTCCTGGGCAATTGGCCCTGCTTGAGCAGAGGAGTTGGACCAAATGTGCCTTCCAACCTCAACCATTCTGTGATTATATTTCCCTCCCTTTATATTGCACCATTTGCCAATCCTTCTCTTGAACCAGTAACAACCCAACACCATTGGATGAGGGACCGAGATAGCAGAATAAGAGTGTTGCTGGGTACTTACTATCATGGATGTCACTAGGCTACTGACTCATATAGTAAGGATGTCAGCCTGTTACAATTTAACTCATTTGTGCTGTGATTCACTTTCATGAAAAAATCTAATGCAATTTTAGCCAGTTCTGGATTTTGAAAGGCTGGGTTTGGTAAAGCCTGGGTGTCCTGGTTGTAGTGGCTGGGATCAGTTTGTCACTGTGTGGGTGTGGCCAGGTTTTGTATTCTACATTCTCTATGTCATTTTTTCATGGATTGCTAACAATGGATCATTTGCAGCAGCTGCCCAGGGCACAGCTGGCCCCTCAGGCTGCAAGCTGGATGTTTAGGGACTCTGTGAGATAGGGAAGATTTCCTGTCTTCACACCAAGGACTCAGGTGTGATAACTCCCCTCCAGGGAGTCCTTAGCACCTTCACACCCAGCCTGAGGGGTCATATCTGCTAATGGGCCATCAAGGAGTATCCCATGACTCACAGAGTAAATCACTGATTGTGAAACTCCTCCCTCTGGGGGAGGTACTGGGCATTCCCACCTGAACGTGAGCATATATAATCTTGGGGTTTTGGGACTTCTGTTACCACCTGTGGGGTTCAGAGGAGGAGCAGGGTCTCAAGAGGACTGTGACTGGCACTCTTGACCAGACTGAGGCCATCATCCTCACCAAGAGCTTTCTTTTTCCTTTTGCTTTGTACTCAGGGTGGCCACGTGGTGTTCAGCACAGGGGCTGGTGAGCTCTGTTCTGTTTGTGCCCCACGGTGCTGCGTTGTACATCTGTTCTTTGGGGGTAAAATAAATTTTTTCTCTGCAGCATTGTACTTGTTGTAATCTTTTAATTAAATTGTGACTTGTAATCTCTTTTGGAGTTGGTTTCACTTCTGCTGGTTTACCTTTAAACCAGTACACTGGGACACAGGTTATATACACCAGTCACAAAAGTAATTCTTCAAATGTTGCAGAAGAAAAAGAAATGCTGAAAGATACTTTCTTTTCCTTTGGTAGCAGAGCATGAAAAAAATAATAATTTCTTACCTATGTGAAATACAAATCAAGTGGGAATCAGATCAGAATTACACATTTCAACGAATACATTTAAATTTAGTTTAAAAATATCTTTAAGCACTACTTTCAGAGGCAATTAGGCTTCCTTGTTTTTCAAAGTACTAAGTGTAGAAAAAGAAGCATAGTATTTACTGCAACGGAAACACCTCCTGCCTCCCCACACCCACCCCTTCCCCACCTGCTTTGGCTGCAATTAAATATCAGGGATGGGGACATGTAGTGAGTTGCTAGGATAAAAGAGAAAATTAGATGTACCCTGCTGAAAAAAGGTAAGGAGTTCTTCTCTTTAAAGTGGCCCTTTTAGACACTGGGTAATGATATGTTTCAAAAGCTTTAAGGGTCAAAGTCTAAAATTATTCATATCTAAAGCAGACATCTTTTGATGGAGGGAGGTGAAGGTATTACGCTAATGGAAGATGACCAGTCCACAAAGCCAGGCTTTATTTGGCGGCTGCGTCGTTCCCAGGAATTTGATAGGTTGACATTCTGGCATGCAGTTTTATCCTTTGGTGAGAAAGGTCTTTCTGTAAAAGTTCCCTTGAAGTTGTTCATGAGATTGATAAAGTTCTTGTGTTTCTTCAGCCTCCCTTCCCTCAAGCATCCAATTATAAAGTGACTCAAGGGACTGAGCCACAGCAGAAAGGAAATGGTAGCCTCAAAGACTAGAATTGAGCACCTAGTTTGAAGTACACAAACCTTCCATGCATTTTGAGACACTACTCCTCCTATATTCCACCTCACTTGAAGCTGGAAACAAAACCTTTAAACCTGCTGCCTGTTGGTAACTTAGTGTGCTCTTTAGACCTGGCTGATGTGTACTGTTATGCTTTATAGTTAGCCAAGAGGGGAAAATGTGATTCAGAGCCCCAACTCCTTCAATCTCATCCCACAATTATATAGGTTTATACTTTGTTCTTTGCAGTCTTTTCATATCTCTGACAAAGTATTATACTGAAAGGTGTTGGCAGTATTTTAGATTAGGCCTCACCAGTGCTGAATGCAACAGATCTGTCTCATGCCTGGTCCTTCATTGTCAGGATCTATTTTATCACATTTCTTTGTGCTTTCATTAGATAGCATAATGAAATTAAGAAGATATATTGGGAAGTAGAAACTTTAAAAGCCCTTAGCATTTTTGTTTAGAATGAAAAGATATGAAGCAATGCAATTAATGTTTCACACAATGTGAGATAAGATAGGGAAAGTTTGATGTACAGATTCATAGGCATCTGTCTTGCAAAGGCAACAGTTGGATAGTGGTTGTATAAAGAGAACAACTTGAAGATAAGGGAAGAGCTAGTGAACTTATCTTTCCTGATCACACACTTAAAACACATGGAATAAATATATTTAACTAACAGAAATGCTGATTAACTTTTACTTTTCAAGGAGTTACCATAAAGGGAGGTGTTTTTGTTCTATTTCTAAATGCTGAAGAACAGAAGAGGAAAACAAAAGGGAGTTTTATTTTACAGGTTTTCCCTTCCAAAGTTTAATGTGAAAAAGATAATATTGCACCACTAAGGCTTAAAATGAATGTTTTCTATAAATACTACTTTTTAATGGATCCTGAAAGAGACAAATGTTTCTTTTTAAAAGAAGTTTTGGTTTTGTACAAGTTGTAAGCTGAAGAAAGGCACTATACTGCATGTACGGTTTTAGTTTTAAATATTGAAAAACTGCATGTGTACAAAGGTTATTAATAGAAAGGATGATTCAGAAATATATTGTAAGCTTAAAGGGAATTGCTATAATGATCATAATGTGCTGAGTGCCATTGATTTGCTATAAATGAAATGTAGAAATGTAACCAAATATAGATATGTAAGAAACTTAAATATAAGCTGAAAGCAAGAAACAAATATTTTTTATATCTCTAAGTAGATACAAAGACTTCTTTAAAATGCTTGATGTCCAGCTTTTCCTACTGTAGCATGTACAAAGCATTCATTAAGAACTCATTGTTAAATCTGGTGACTGAATTGTAAGATTTGATGTCTCTGATTGATGTCTACAAAGGGTTAATTATTTAAATGAATAAGCTTTGAGAACCTTTCAATATGTCTCTAATTTTTGCTAGAGGGACCTTCTGGAAGAAGGTATTCTTCATTTCTCCCTTTCCAGACTTAATTCATGATATGGACTAGCAAAGGCAGAAGGGACAACCTGTATCTACATAAAAAGGTGAGATTTGAAGGGGAGGTACATGGTCTCTGTGCTGCAGAGTACCAGGTTGATTTGTGATGGTTTTCAGATTACTACCATTACTGATCTTCCAGGTAGGGGGCGATGAAGTGGTGACATGTGGTCCAAGGGGACTTCAGTGCATTGGGACACTTGGTAAGGGAGTCTGGGGCTGAAGTTATATTCTCCCCTATGCTTCCAGTTGAAGGCAGCAACATTCAAAGAAACAGACTGGCTGAGTTTTTTAATACATTGCTCTCCAGCTGGTGTCACCACCAAAATTTTGAGGGTTTTGACAATGGAATGGCCTACACAGCACCGGGTATGGTGGCAGATGGGACTCGCCTATCTCAGCTTGGGTCCTTGGCAGAGCTTTACACTATATGTGATGGGGGAAGGGGCTAATATCAGGGTTGTCCCTGGCAAGGTGCAGGATGATAAGCAAAGACTAGAGAGACAGGGTATTACTGAGGGCCCTCTGCCTGCTCTGAAATGTGCTAATTGCACTGGAGCACACTTGTGGTCTTATATCAATGATAGTGAGTCCTGAGGTAACAGAAGTCAACAGAAAACACCAGAAAAACATCTCAAAGAACTAAAAGGGTGGTGCTCTAGGAAGAGAACACAGCTGACAGCCCAGATGAGGTGCCTCTACACCAAAGCCCTCAGCACTACCAACAGACAGGAGTTGGAAGCAACCATGCTACTAGAAAGTTATGACCTTGTTGTAATTACTGAAACTTGGTGAGATGTATTCCATGACTGGAGCTCAATGTCTATGGAGTGTTCAGAAAAGACAGGTGAGGAAGGAGAGGTGGAGAGGTTACCCTCTACATCAAGAGGTGGTTTGAGTGTGAAGAGCTGCCTCTGAGGAACAGCCATGAGGTTGAAAGCCTTTGGGTAAGAATCAGAGGTCAAGGCAATAAAGAGAACCTTGCTGTTGGTGTCTACTACAGGCCACATGAGGAAGGGAAGCCCACTGACAAAATCTTCTTGCTCCAGATACAGGAGTCATTGTGCTTACAGATCCTTGTCCTTCTGGATGAACCACCCTGAAATCTGCTGGAAAAGTAGCATGTCAAGCTATAGGCAGTCCAGCAGACTGTTGGAGTGCATGGAGGATAACTTCTTGAACCAGGTGATAATCAGCCTAACCAGAGGAGATGTGATGCTGGATCTAATGGTCATCAGCATAAGCAAGATAATCAAGGACACCAAGACTGGAGGAAGCCTTGGCTCCAGTGATCATGCATTGGTGGAATTTGCAGTCCTGAGGGATATGGTTCAGGTAAGGAGTAAAGTTAGGCTCCTGAATTTTAGGAAAGCAGATGTCCAGCTTTTTAATGATAGTCGATAGGATCTTTGTGAGACTGCCCTCACGTACAAGGATGTGGAATGGAGCTGGCAGACCTTTAACGAAGTTTTCCATAGAGTGCAAGATCTAGCAAGCCCCAGGAGCAAGAAATTGGACTAGGAAGGCAAGAAGACTGAGTTACTCAAAAATGGTTTTGCCTCAGTCTTCAACGGCAATTTCTCTTCCCACACTTCATGTGGATGCGCATCAGGATGGGGGCTGGGGGGAGCAAAGTGCATCCCACTGTGGGTAAAGATCAGGTTCATGACCACCTGAGGAACTTTAATGTACATGGGTCTATGGGACACAATTAATTGCCTCACAGAATCCTGGGGGAATTGGCTGATGTAGTTGCCAAATCACCCTCCATGATATTTGAAAAGTCATGGCAGCCAGGTGACTGGAAAAAGATAAACATTGTATCCATCTTTAAAGGGGGTAGAAAGGAGGGCCCTGGGAACTACCAACCTGTCAGCCTCACTTCTGTGCCTGGGAATATCATGGAACAGATCCTCCTAGAAAATATGCTAAGGTGCATGGAGAACAGGGAGGCAATTTGAGACAGCCATCATGGATTCACCAAGGCAAATCCTGCCTGACCAACCCAGTGGCCTTCTATGATGGCCTCATTCCATCAGTGGACAAGAGAAGGGTCACAGATGTCATTGATCTGGACTTCTGTAAAGCCTTTGAGAGAGTGCCCCACAACATCCTTCTCTCTAAATTAAAGAAAGATGGATTTGATGGGTGAACTGTTAAGAAATTGGTTGGATGGTTGCATCCAGAGAGTAGTGGTTAAAGGCTCAAAGATGGACATCAGTGACAAGTGGTATCCCTCAGGGGTCTGTACTAGGACCAGTGTTATTTTATATTTTATTCATTAATGACATAGATGAGAGGATTGAGTGCACATTTAACAAATTTGCAGATGGCACCAAGTTGAGTGGTGTTACATGCTTAAGTATGGGATGCCATCCAGAAGGTCCTGGACAATCTGAAGAAGTGGCCCATGGGAATCTCATGATGTTTAACAGAAAATCTGGGAAAACTGAGCTAGGCTGACATTCATGACAGCTGTTGAAATGTGAGGTACTAGGGAAGGATCATTAGGGTGAATGATGCTGTATAAATGCAACATGATTTTTAGCTCAGCCCATAGCAGATCTTGCGACAAGGGCAAAGAGTGAGGTATGGACATCACTTTTAGGCTTTTGGGTTTTTTTTCTTCTGCAGGCAAACTTTCTCCCAGGAAAGAACTTGAAGGTAATAGCCTTTCTCTGGTTCACTTATGCACAACACCATTCCTAGTATTCTTGATTCTTTTGCAGCTGGTCCAGGATTTGCCATAGCCCAGTGCATTCAATCTCTTTCTATGTCAATCACCATGCCTCTGTCACACGAGTCACCCTAGAAGATAGCTGTGCCTCTGAGCTTGTAACTTATCTTGAATAAAGTATGGTTTCCACACTGCTTGCACATGTCCAATGATCACCTGACTCAATCCCATCCTTAAAATCAGAAATTGAACCCTTTGCAATCTCAATTTATGTCTAATGAGTGAGTGGAAAGAAAGTGGCCATGTCTTTCCAGAAGTACTCTATTGAGAGATCATGTATCTAGCTACGGTTGAGGCTCCCTTACTTCTCTTTCTCCTTTTCTTTTATCCAGAAGAGCTATGCACTTTTGCCTGTGAAGAAGAAAGTGTTTGAGTTTTCTTATACGCAGGAAATGCACCCAGAAAATGTGCACAAAAACATTTGATGTGTCTCTGTTTGACAAAAGACTATCTTACAGCTTTGTCTGTCATACACAAATTGCTATCTGGAATTTAGGATTCAGCTTGCAAGAGGGAATGAAATGATCTCGCTACAGGCACGGGCTCATAGAGGGGAGAAAAGCTGATCTGATAGAGGTGTAATGACATGACAGTAAACAGCAGGACTGGAATATCTACATATCCCTTACTTGGTCAGAACCGGCTTTCTATGTTGTGCAGAAATTGAGGTTATGGGGACTAATCCTAATCCTATTTGATACAGCAGCTACTAGATTTGTTTGGACCAGAATTTTATGCTGTTTCATTTCATACTAAAAAATTGGACCAAGAGGGCTCTTTATGCAGCCTGTCTGACTCTTTCATGGCTAAATGCATTTGTTTTCTTTGTTTTAGAGAGGAAAAATTTCTCCTTAATAATAAACTGTGGTTATGAATTATGAACTCTGTTGTCTAGGCTTTTGCTACTTCACGACAGAACTGACTATCAGCATTTTTAGTTTCCCTGAATTCCAGAAGGTAAAATGCTTCAGGAAAATCTCAGATAAATCCCTACATTTCTGCCCCAAAAAACAAACTGTCCAGACTGATGAGAATTGTTAAAAGTCAAGCCCCTAGTGAATATAAAGGAGAATTGCATTATTCATGATATTTGAATGGCATTATTTAACTGATTATAATTATACAACAAATTAGAAATTTGTTTAATGTAAATTTGCTCAGAGCAATGTTTCACAAATTTCTGGCAAACACGGTTACTGTTAAAGTTCAGTTACTGTCACAATGTGAAGCAGCTTCCTGCTCCCATGTTTTTTTCCTGGTTTTCTGGTGCTTTCAACTTGATTTAAAAAAAATTAAAAGGAATATTTAATTGTAGTGAAAACACTGTAAAGGACCAGTGACATGGATATAGAAAGTAGGACACACACTAACATTTCATCTTGAGTATAGACAGTTGCTGCTTGCATTTGGTATTTCAGCAGTCCATGGGCTTTTCTTTCTGCTTTTGGTTCTTTGTTTTTTTTTTTTTTTTTAAAGAATTCTTCTTTCTCATGAATTAAGTTCTATTTATTCTTTGAAATATGAGCAAATTTTCTTACCAGTTCTGAAGAAAATAATAATTTTGCAGTGATTTCCGAATTCTCAGCTTCAGATGCTGTAGAAGATATTGCTTTTTCTCAATATTTGCTTTCTACACCTCTGAATATAAGGCATCTTTGAATACACAAAGTTACTAGACTTTTTAGGGTTTGTTTTGTATAATTCTTTGGTCTTTCAGTTTGACACCCTCCATAGCACACCCTCCTCATATAAGACTTATACACAAATATCTTATTCCCAGCATTCAAGATGAAGGCAGAGAGTGCTATGTGTCAGCTGTGTTACAGGATCACGTATATGCTCAGATTTTTGCATCTGGGGGGCTAGTCAGTGATATCCTTTAAAAAAAAGGATGCTTAGTTTTCTGAGTTTTGTTTCTAGCTAGAATAGTAAGCTGATGTTCTTCATGCTGTGTGAGTTTTTAAGTCTGTCAACACGTGGGTCAAATTTTGGTATAGGTGGTATCTTATTCATGGATCTAAGAGAAGCTTACCCATGTGCGTTTCTCCTCAGAGTTTGTACGAGGCTGGAGGAACCATCATTTCACAAAACTTAGAGGAAGATGAACATTTTACAGAATAATAACATGTTTCAGTATGTTGGAATTTTTCCTCTCTTGTTAAAAGCTAAAGGAGCTGTATATTGTTGTGTGACAGCCATTCTGAAAACAGCTTTTGGTCATAGACTGTTTCTCAGTTCAGAGAAACAATCAAACTTAAGTGCTTAAAACTCTTTAGTTCTTACAACTAATATAGAAGATGAAAAATTAATTGTGAGACACAGAATGAACTGCTTTGCACTGGTAAATTCGTTATTAAATAGCCATTAGTTTTTAGCTTAAGAATGTTAAAGCACTTAGTAAAATCTCGTACTGCTATGACATGTATTTTTGTCTGTCCATGAAAAACATGTGGAAGCCATGTCTGCAGCTAAGTTTCTTAATTTTGAAATGCCTTTTCTTCTGTAGCTGAACAAAAGCTTTTCATGCAAATATTCTGTTAGCTGAAAAGTCCCCCAAGTAATGTGTTTAATGTTGAAAAATCAATATATTTAATTTCATTTTCTAGGCTTTTCTTTATATTGCTGTATGAATATGAAGTAAAGAAAACACTGAAATGAGTTATTTCCAAATAGAAGATTAGAATATTTTGTTTCACAAAGATTAAAATGAAACATTGTTACCTATCTAAACAGTATTTTCAATTTTCATTTAAAGAAAAAATTTAAGAAAACACTTTAGTTGTGATGAACTGTCATTTTTTAATATAAAATACATTGCAGGAATAAAAATCTGACTAAATATATGTACCAGTGGGAAGAAATACAATTTTCACTGTTGTCAACATGAAGACTTACAGAAAATGCTTAAAGGTAAGAAGAACCAGTAACTTTTACTGAGGTTAAAGAAAGGAAATATGTGAAAGGTTGATTATATATATCTCAGCAATCACATGTATGGACAGACATGCAGGCATGAGTTCAGGAGGAGGAAACCCACAGCTTTACAATGACTATGTGTAGCACTGTAAGTTTTAACTTTCATTTGAGGCAAACAAGCCCCAAAACACACATACAAAACCTAAGAACAAGCCCTGCTACATGCTTTACTATTTATAGTAATAATCTTGATAACACAGAACAAATATAGGTGAATTAATGATTGCATGGTCTAAACAGCTCCCAAGTGACACGGACTTTGCAGCTGTGAAATCTAGAGTGTGAACTCTAGTGATTTCAGACTCCCCAGAACTAAGCATTTCTCACAGTATTCCTTGTAGTTTTGCACCCTGTGCAGCAGATACCACCTATTGCTGCACATATTCCCATTTAGTTCCTGATGTATCAGCTGAAGGCTCTCCTGCAGGCACAGCTCAACAGACAGACCCAGCTCAAGGCATCCAGTGCAACAGGGCAAGAGCTCCTCAATCCATTCTAGTTGAAAACAACTGGGTTACCACAGACCAACTGTTTTGAAGAGTGCAAACACCGCTCTATGCCAAAACACTTTGTGGAGCAACAGCAACATCAGATCTTAATAAAGTTCATAAACTATGATCTTGAAAGTAGGAGCAGTGACGTTTTTCAGTTCATTGCCACTGAATAAGGATGTGTGAAAAAGGTCTTGTGAGGGAGAACAGTGGTTCCCACACTATTCTTCTGACATAGAAGGCATCAAGAATGTTGATTCACTAGCTGAGCAGCTCAGTAACCAAAGCTTAGGGATCTGTGGAGATCGACTGCCAGCCTTCTGGGCTTATGGCAGTTATGGAAGAATGGAGATTCTGGAGTAATTTTGCACCATTCTCAAACTGCTTTAACTTCACTAAATTATTCCAACTTTCTCTTCCAGGTCACTAATAAGGATTCAGTAGGCTTGCTGTATAACAGTTCCCCTCTGTTTTCTAATCCAACAATTAATTTGTATTTTCTTTATAGATCACTGTTAAGGAATCTGTATTTTTTTTTTCCTAGTGTGCTCATTATACAGGAAGATTTTTCTTATTAATCTGTAGGTACTCGTTGTGCTCACTTGTTTACTGATGTATACTTCGTCTGGTGTCCCAGGATATGTTTTTGGATTAGAAAATCACATTCTGCACTTTCTTAAATACTCGCAGAAGAACTTCTACTGTTGCTCTTCATCTCTTGGACTTCCAAATTCTATACACCAGGCCTGGACTTAGGGAAGATACCACTGAGGTAAGACATTCTGACGGATCTGCACTGCTACAAGAGTCACCACATCTCAGCACCAGTCTCTCAGCCTGCCTGCATCATCTCCACAGGGACAGGGAAAGTGGGATGAACTCCTGGCTGCTGTTGCTCTCAATGGCTTGGCAGACATCTGCCCTTGGCAGGAGGCAGACAGAAAGAACATGCTAAAAAACAGCCTTGTTCATGTCTCCAGTGTGGCCAGTGCTGAGGTCCAGTTGGCAAATGATGCCTGGCTGCTTTCTGCTCCTCTCTCCCGCCATCTGCACTCTGTGGTGTGGCTGGATTGGTATAAGCAATTCCAATCTGTTTACAGCGGCTGGTGTACGACTGGTGGGTACTGTGTGCTGCCTGTAAATTAGTTGCCAGCTTTTTGCCTAGGACATTCACTGAAATCTTTGGGCTTCTATGAGAACCTGAGAGAGTATGCTGCTTCAAAAAACAAACAAGCAAACCTGAGGACTCATTTGACTTACAGATCACCTAGAGTACAATTTAGTCTTCTTGTACTGGTGTGATTAGTGGGATGTAATTTAACAAGTGCAAGTGCCAGATTCTGCACCTAGGACAGGGTAAGACCAGGCACAAGTAAAGATGGGGAGAGGAGTGGCTGGGGAGCAGCCCTGCAGGAAGGGATCTGGGGGTGTTGGTCAGCAGCAGCACAATGTGAGGCAGCAGTGTGTGCCCTGACAGCCAAAAGGGCAAACCCCATCCTGGGGTGTGTCAAACACAGTATAAAACTAGATGGACAAAAGAGGTGATTGTCCCACTGTTATTTTTGCTAGCTCTAAAATATAATCAACTTTGAATACAAGTTTTAAAGGGTAAAAATTAAATCCAGGGAAAATCTGAGTGCAATTATTAAGATGCCAATACCTGTACAGAGAAGTTATTTAAGGATTTGAAGTAGCGAAAAATAGAGATTCTCTTTGGAGAAAGAAGGAAAAGGAGAAAGTGTTTCTGCCAAAGAAAATTAATTCCACCTCTGGAAAATCATCTCTTAGAAGCTTGGGTACTCTGGTAACTAACCAACTGCAAATGAGAGGAAGACAAGACTCAGACATGTTATGGAGTGCTACCAACATACTCTGGGGAGTTCACGAAGTGCAAAGTGCTTTCCAAGTAAGCTTGACCTGGGCACCTCGATCCCACTGATAACTTAATTCCCAGTACTTGGATGCTGTTACATTTGAGATTACCTTGTTACTGATTTATGAAGTCTCCTGACTGCAGTTTTGCATCAAATACTGCAATTAACTCTTCTGTGAATGTTTTTCTTCTAGAAACTTGCCATTTAATTGCAAAGAGAAAACAAAGGTAAGCTGTAATTATGGTAAAACAATTTGAAAGGTTACCAAATCAGCTGAACACTGCTATCATGGTTGTTTGAGGGATATATGTAGGCTTTTGTCTGCAAGTGAGATTCTCCGTAACAGAATTCCAGTGTAAGGTGATTTAAGAAATACATCTGATATTTACATACTCATATTTATTAATTTAGTTAGTTAAAGTCTTCCTCATATTGGAAACATACTGAAGTCATACCAGAGCACTGAGAAACTGAACAACCTGCCAGGCACCTAATTTCTCCCACTCACATACCAGGTAGAAGATGAGATGTGAAAACAGAGCTGTAAAATGGGAAGCTGGGCAGAGGGGAAAAAGCAGAGCAATAAAGAGAAAAATATCAAGTGTTTTACCAGACCTTCTCTTTGTTTTCTGCTTTTGTACTCAATTATATGTACAGACACATTTTTAATGAATTTTAACCAAATGAGAATATAATAGACTAGTGCACAGCCACATCATAATAGTAAAACCAAGACACAAAACGTTGGCTAGAAGGAATTCTCTGAAGCAGAATGAATACCAGTTTTTATTTCATGTCTGCAACACACCTTGGATTATGAAACTTGCTCAGGTAGGGCATCTCATTTCTGTCTTTACTGTTGGCCCAATATAAACCAGCAAACATTTGTGACGAGATAAGTACTCTGAGTTGCTACTGTGCCCTTATTATATGCAGGTCAGGACCCACAAGTCTTCCTATTAGAGTGTTCCTTACATGGACAGCTTCTTTCTTATTCATTAGGCCTTTTCCCTAAGTTCAAGTCTTTAATGTAGTTGTAGTTGTGGATGTTTGTTGTTACAGGTCTTGGTTATGAAAGGACAGGATGTTTATCTAAACAACTTCTCTGTAGAGAAGCAGGACTGAGGAAGGAATGCACAGACTGAAATGGGGAAGATGGACACAGATGAATGTGAACAATTTTTTTCCACTACCAAGAATGATTTTATTGACAGCAATAAAAAAAAAAAATATTCAATCCACCTCTTCTGAGGATGCCTGTAGTACTGGGGGAAACAATCATAATTGCATGCAGACACTGTTGCTTGAACTAGCTCAGGGAATATTATTCTTTGTGGAATTTCATGGTTATATTTTGCTCCAGAGTTGTTTTATGGTTTGTTTGGTTCTGTCTGGGTTTTTTTGTTTTGTTTTGGTTTTAATTTTATTTTTTTTTAAAGTAAAAATGTAATTTAAAAGTTGACCTTAAAAAAGAGTGTGATAAGGAAAGTTATTGGTGTAAATAAAAGGCACTACAGACACACCTGCTGTGAAAGTTGCAGCCCATCTACTGCAGTTGGTGGTTTGAGATAACAAAAAGCAAAAGAAACACGAGAAGACACAATAGTTCTGAAATGGATGACTCAGTGGTAAATCTCTAAGGGCTATTCTAATTCACAGCTCTAATCCTCTGTAAACTGTATCGAAGTCTGAGGTCCAGAAGAATGTGTTAGTACATCTACTCTACCATTTTCAAAGTTAAACCTGTATTCTCCTACAAAGTCAATGCTTGTGAAAGATCCTGTGTCACAAAAAGGGAGCAGAAGAAATTAAAGGCAAAAATCCCCCTTTTCAAGTCACTCAGTGTCCAGCTGCTCCTAGAGAGTCTTCCACATCCGAAGCTTACTAGAAGCAAAACATCTCAGCTGCACTTGTCAGCCTTACGCAGACAAAAGCTCCTGACTCCATCTAGAGGTACTTAGCTTATATTTAAGGAACCCACACTGCAATCAACATCCATTTCTATGGGAGGCTGATAAGTACAGCCAGTAACCTGCCAATCTAATTATATTCTAAGGAATGAATGAGTGGGGGAGTGACACTGAGTGGCACAGCACTAAAAGTGCGGACAACATTCACTATAAAGAAAAAAACAACAAAACAATCCCAACATCAGTGTACAAAGGCAGCTTCTGAGCCAACCCTTACCACTCAGGAAAGAGTCATAAAGCAGTAAGAGTTAATTGCATGAGAATGTAAGTGCAGTGTTCAGCAGTGGTCAACAAAGAAAAATTCAGAATTATTAGGAAAGGAGTAAAGTATAGATTATGGCATTAAATGTGTGCAACATTGACATCTATGGCACTGTAGAGAGTTCTAATCCTTTCTGGAAAGACATAAGAGCAATGCAAAAAGGGGTCTGAAGATGATGACAAGATGAGCAAGGGCTTTAACAACAGGGACAGTTTAAGAATGAGATTCATCAGCCTTGAAAAGGAATGTAACAACCCATACATGCGATTTCTTTAAAGGCCTTTCAATATTTCTATGACATCAATGCGAATATGTATGCAAAAAAAGGGAAGGATACAGTTGTTTCAGACTTAGTAATTTTGAGAATAGCAATGGTTCGACCCTTAGATGTAGGATGTGGAAATTTCGAATTCCCAGGCTTTTTGAAGATATAACACTCTTTGAGACATACACTCTATATTCTGGATCAGATCACGAACAATGTGAGTATAATGATATTTTTAAACTGAAAAATTGAAGACTCACACTGGTAAATTTAATATGCAAATTAAATTTCAAAGTTTTCTTCTTAAAAACCTAATCTTCCATGTGTTTAAGCATCGTGCCTGCTAACTCTTGTATATCAATATCTAAAAAATAATGCTTATAGTTAGCCAGTTACATTTATTTTACTATGTACACAGTGCTTTCAGAACCTGAAGCTTTAAAGTCTTGCAAATGGTCTGATAGAATGCCTGGGGTTTTTTTTAAATGTTTTTCTGATTTTTACTTTCAAAAAGCATCTATAGAAAAATCCAAGCAAGTATCTAGCAAACACAGATGTTTTCTCAAAATAGTCACTAAGACTAGGCACTCATATGACTGCCAAGCTCATGAAATCTTTTCCATCCCACGGGGGTTGGGTTGTGTGGCATGCTCAAGTGTATTGTTTGGGCTTGAGGTTTTTCAGAGCATATTTTGCTGTGCTTACATGAAAAATAATCAGGCTTGCTGCATGAGAAGGTGGAGGGGAAGTTCTGTTACTAAAGTCAGCAGTGCTAATAGCTTTGTTATGAAGCAGACCAAAATTTCCAGGTTACAGACCAAGTCTTTGCCTGGATTACTTACAGACACCAAACATCAAGCTTGCTCCAGATCACGTTTTCTTTTCCATAGCAATTTTAAAAATAATACTAATTACATTTTGGTTTGGGGTTTGGTGGTTGTTTTTTTTTTTTTTTAATTATGTCAAAATTTAAATATATATGTTGTCAAATTACAACTGTATTGGAACAATTAAAGGAAAAAATTCTGTCAGCACTTCTTACCAGACACAATATATATGAAAGGTATTTACGAGTTTAGTTACTGTGCTCCGAATATGTGCATTACATAGTCATTCTCACTTCATTGAAACCATAGTTTCATTTAAAATCTCAGTTTTTGAAAGAAAATACTAACTGATCATTTGGAACAGGGTGTTTGAAAATTTATTCAACTACCATTTCTTCATGTTTAAAATTTCTTCATTGTATAAAATACGATATTTAGGCTTGTTACCAGGAAAGGCAATTATAGTCAACAATGACTTCAAACAGAGAAGTAGCATCTGTTAATGAGCCTCTTTTGGACTGGTTAGTATGTGTGAAGCAGGACAAATAGTTCAATAACAAATAAATCTAATCAAATAAATTACACTTCTGCCCAACTTGAAAACAAAAAAATCCAAAGCATGATTTTTAGCACTACAGCTTTCAACACAATTATTCAGGATATAGTTTTTCAGTACAGAAATCCCTGCCCCAAACTGTTGCAGTACAGCTAACACGACAGATCTGTATCTGTATTTATAGTATTTTTTTAATGTCTTGACAATTATTGCTCAAAAGAAAAACAAACCAACCAAACAAAAAAATCCTCAAAACACTTCTAGGTAGTTCAGAAATCCAAAACCAAGAGCTCTTTTACAAAATGTTTTAATTCTGCTCCAGCAATACTGAGACAACAAAGTATTTTTTCACTAATTCAGAACATACTGCAGTGTTATTCATACGGTTTGGTTTAAGAAGGCCTGTGTCCTTAAGTGACAGGAGTCAAAGTAGGAGAGAAAAATTATCAGCTTAATTTATTGATGAACTATCCCATCTTTTTCATCAATGTCTAGCCATGAAGCTTTATGTGAAACTCATTTATTTTCTGGTGTAATAAGGTCAACTCTGTAATTCCATAACTGTATAATTTCAGCATATCATGAAAGGTGGAAGTACACCCTAGCCCAACTCCATTTTCTAGTATGATATACAATTATATCATATTGCACTTACATCATAGAAACACAGAATCATAGAATGGTTTGGGTTGGAAAGGACCTTAAAGATCATCTGGTTTCCACCTCTCTGCCACGAGCAGGGACACCTTCCAATAGGCCAGGTTGCTCAAAGCCTCATCCAGTCTGGCTTTGAATCCTTCCAGGGCTGGGGCATCTGAAACTTTTCTGGTGAACCTGTTTAAGTGCCTCACCACCTTCACACTAAAGAATTTCTTTTTAGTATCTTATCTAAACCTACTGTCTTTCAGTGTGAAGCCACTCCCACTATTCTATCACTACACACTCTTGCAAGGAGTCTGTCTCCAATTTTTTTTTTGTCTCCCTTCAGGTATTGGAAGGCCACAGTGAGGTCACCCCTAAGCCTTCTCTTTTCCAGGCTGACCAACTCCAATCTCTTAACCTTTCCTCACAGGAGAGGTGTTTCATTCCTCTACTCATCCTGGTGGCCCTCATCTGGATTCACTCTGACAGGTTGATGTCCTTCCTGTGCTGGGGACCCCACAGCTGGATGCAGTAATCAAATAGTATATATTTTAATATGTTTAGCAATGTAAAGCACATTAACAAATTACATTGCATATTTTCTTAGTTAAAACCAAATAATAATTCTATATTTAAGGGATTAGGTCCTGCACAGGTAGCAAGCATGCATATCTGCTTTGAAGTTAAAGGGGTTTCCTCTCTCTGTGGAATAACAGAATATGCATTCCCTTGCTTGTTGGCATAATGGATAGGAAACTAGAAGTGGTGTATAACTGGAATGAGTCACTCCTACAATTGGGCCGGAGGGCCTGTTTTACAACCTCACACCAGTTATTACAGTTTTACAGCCATTAGTGCAAATACACAAATAATATTTAGTTATGTGAAGCCTTTCTTCCCAGACCACAAGGCACATCTTATCAAAGCTCTCTGTGTCTGGACTATACTGTCTGTAAGGGAAACATGTCTGGTTTTCTTCTTTTTTCCCTGCTCCAATTTGTGATAATGACATCATGGAAGGTGCCACCACTAATGAATATCCAAAATAGTTTCATGTCTGAATAGGCCTGAACTTCGAGAAATTAAAAGGCTGAGCAAACTGCAACCCTATAACACCACCCTATATTTTACTTTCTCATTCAAGAGTTGAAATGAGTTTGGACTAATTTGGACAGGTAGCAACATGGCTATTCAACTCCTATTCTTCCATCAAAGATGAAAGAAACTTATTAGACCTTCTTTAAGATAGTTCAAAAAGTTGCTATCTAAGGAAATGCCAAAATATCATGTGAGTGTCAATGATGGCAGACACTGATATGTGGAGCTTCATTAAATCTTGATGGAACAAAGGGGAAATGGCAATGTCACTTTATATTCACCCACATTTAATAAATTGACTCTGCAGTATAGCTCCAGTCCTTTAACCCTAATGACCAGACTTGAATGAGCCTCAGAGGAATTTTGATCTCTTTTGTAGTTGTAGAACCTAGTTCACAGCACACTTTTTCCAGAAAATGCTGATTTTTATTTATTTTTTTTTTTTGGTGGTGATCTGTATTGTAAATCAATGCTACACACTGTACATGCACATTGGTTTGGATAGTTGAATTTCTTCCCTCTGACCCTCCAGCACTCATTAACTCTGAAATATCTGCTTTTATAGTACTTCATATAAACATCATTACTTAGGCAGAGAAGACACTGGATCTTAAAACATTCTGAAGTTTTCAATTAACCTACATAAAGATGAATTTAGTGGTTTCAGACTTCAAGAAGAGCCTGGATTCTTGTGTAAGATATTAACATTATACAGTTTATTTGTCAGCTTCAGATTATTTTAAGATTCTGTTTACTACAAGGGCAATGCTTGGAAGTTCATAAACTGGGAGCTGTAGAGTTGATTTGTAGGAGAGATCTTTCATGACTCTTATTTAAATCACCATGAATCTTCACACTAATTTTCTCAGTGTTAGAAGGGAGAAGTCATTTCTCCAAAGGGTCCCATCTAAAAAGACTGCTCAACCAGTTTTTGCAGTTTTTGCTTTGCAGTTCCAAAATGTCTTGACCAAGATTTTGGATTGTGACTGGAGTTAATTGGAGTCTTGCTGGCTATGCCTTGGACAAGAACACAAATGGGTTTCAAGAAACACGTTGTAACTATGAAACAATATGCACAATAACTTCGGAGTGTGCGACTGCAGCCCCAGCCTGTCCTTCGCGTGTCTTTTTTTTTTATTTGTTTTTTTTTAAATGAAGAATAATTACAGTAACGATATATCATATTCTCAGAACAGATATTCAGGGGTTAGAAGCCTTGTGAAAGTGTACTTAAAGAAAATAGAGAATTGAAAAGAAAGAAATTAAAAATAAAAGGGGGGGAAAGGAAGGTAAGGGAAGAAGGGAAGGTTTGGGAAGTTTTGGGAAGGGAAAAGGGAAGGGGAAAGGGAAGGGAAAAGGGAAGGGAAAAGGGAAAGGAAGGGGAAAGGGAAGGGAAAAGGGAAGGGGAAAAGGGAAAGAGAGGGGGAAAGGGAAGGAAATCATACAAAATTCAGGTTGTAACATGCAACCATAAATCCAAACTCTTTATTAGACCCTCCTTATCAGCAACTAGGTCCTGCTGTATGCAGAAAGGACCTTAAATTTCCTTTTGTACTTGCAGTGTAAATGACCATGCAGTCGACTTTCTTGCTGGCTCTGAGGAACAATGTAGGATATATAGTGACACTGAATAAATCCCAAAGCCCATGGACAAAATTTAAAGTAACCTCTAACAGTGGTCTGGCAAATTACAATCTTGGTATCACATTTGCATCTGTACCTCTTTTTGAATTCTTAATGAGATCAAGAGACACATTTGAAGGGTGTTTTTAAGTCACATTCACAGCCTGTCATGCAAATGAAACAAAATAAGGCAAAAGGATACTTCTGGGGGTTGAGGTATGAAAGATTTCAGGGAATCTGTGTAAGGCAGAAGCTTATCTGTACAGTAATGTATAAAAAGAAGACCCACATTTGTAGAGCAGAGTAAGGAGAGGAGAAAATTACAATATCTATACTGCATTAGTATTGAAATATTTGTGTAAAGTCATGAAATCCTGATGCTTTTCATCAATAAGAAGTTTTAAGCATAAGTCAAAGAACTGTCTTATTTTGGCTCAATTGGCATCTAATTGTTATTGCTGCACATCAGTGCCTCACAGATGGTATATAGTGGGGGTGCATTGTAACACACACATACCCATTTTAATACATTCCCCAGTGTATATTTGAAGTTGTACAGCTTCCATAATGAATATTTGGGGAGATGATGCTAATGTAAAAGAAAGGAGTCTGTTTGTCTTGAGAGACTGTAAGGCCTTATGGAAAATTCAAGAAACAGAAGATTAAGATGTCTACAAACCACTGCAAATCTAGGACTAATTTTGATGTAGCTGATAACAAGACAAGACACTATTAAGTTGGCTCTTCATGATTCCCATACTTAATGATATTCTATAGCTATTTATAAATTTACAGAGTTATAATTAGTAATGCTATTAGTGATACCTCATCATAGCATTAACTATAGTGCTTTTACTCCACAGAAATTATGGCATTAACTTGGGTAATAAATCTGTTTTTCTTGTCATCTTGTAAATTTAATATAGAATGTTTCTCACTAAGAAAAACAGATTGATTAAAAAGGTGTCCTGCTTAGACACAGAGCTGGTAGTCAGGCTCAGTAGAAGTGTTGAGTTTAATATACAGCTTTCTTAAAGGGCAGAAGCAGCAGATCACCCTGACAGGTTTGAGCCTTACTATACTCAACTGTCACGAGGTACAGAGGGAGTGTGATTGCAGGGATTGGGAGAGATGGATGGATGGATGCTGTGTCCCTACACACATCAATAGCAGTACCTAAGTAATTCCCAGTAGCTCCAGACCTCTTTAAAACCTCAGCCAACCAATTCAATATAGTGAAGCTTTCTTTTCCTTGGCATATTTTCATAATGCTTTTCCTCAATCCTTAACAGAGCTGTCTGGGCCACAGCTAAGGACAGAATAGTTCACTGACAAGATATCTCTTTAAATTTCAGAGTTTATCTGAGGAATTCACACTAAGAATTAAGAAGGGGATAGGAGCAGCTTGGTCACCTTTACACATGCATTGATCTACAGCCTTAAGCAGGCTGTAGTCTGTAACACTGATTGGAGGAAAAAACACTACAGAAAACATCAGGTTAATTTAAATCACAGTATATATATTCATATGTTTGCACTTATACATTCACACCCATACATATATATGTATATTCTCATAAAATCATAGTCCTATTAGATTTTTCATCTAAAATTCATTATTTTCTGAAGGAGGCAATGTTTCCAAAGAATAAAAGATGCAGAGGTATAGATATAGAAAATTCTCTTCATAAGGCATTTATAAGGCTCATGACAGAAAGAGGCAGGCATCTCCCTGTGTGTTGTGGCAACATGCCACACTGTGTAATCATGTTACCAAAGAGAGTAACAGAATGGGACCTTGTCTGACCTTTTAGAACTAAAAACTTCACATTCTGTGTCTCACTGAAGTGAACTGAGAAGGCTGGGGGCTATGATAGAGTTTTTATTTTTAGTCTCAGGTATCTTCACTTCCATTAGAGCAAATCCAACAAATGCAATGAGACTCTATGACATTGCCAGTCAGCATATTGTGTCAATGAAGGCTAGGCTTGGCATTTGGGTCTGTATCTGCTCTTAAGAGAGACTCAAAGATATCAAAGTAACACTGCAATCTGTGGTTTACTGTGCTTACTTTGTCTTAGTTACACAGAAATGTGAAATATTGCAATGAGGACCAACTAGATACATTTCTTGTCCTACAGCAGTGAATATTTTTAAATGTGTTCTTCTAGGCAAAATACTAAAAACTGACACAACTGATGCTCAACATTTATTGCCCACAAATTAAGATGAGAGCTCACACCACTACTTTTGTGACTACCTGTGCATTGTGTTTTTGGGAGGAAAAAAACCCCTACAAAACAACCTCAAACCACCAAAAACTCTGCAATGACTTTATCTATATTGACTCCTGCAATATGCATTTTCCAGTGAGTATTGTATACAGTGTTGAAAAAAAGGAAAGAGGTTCTGGAACCAGAGCTAAGCATCCTATTTTCTTAATAGTCCACAAATAACAGAAAATGATATTGTTTGGTTGTTTTGGGTTTTTTCCCTGTAATTCTTTTAGTTGTCTTTATTATAATGACTAGATAATTTTTTTTTTGCTTCTGTTTTTGCTTTTGTTTTCTTTTTTTGTTTTGTTTTGTTTGTTGTTGTTGGTTTGGTTTTGGCTTGTTGGTTTGTTTGTTTGTTTTTGTTACTTATAGGTAGGAAGTGTATTTGAAGAAGCGGCTTTTCAAAAAGTCTAGAACTTAAACTAAAAACACTTTAGGTCAGACTTCCAAAGGTGCACTTGGACATTTGAAATCACTGAGTTGATTTGAGAGTCCTTCCAAAGTAATCATTCAGATATTTAAACCCAGAAACATGTTTAAATATTCTGCTAAACTGTTTTACTCATTTATCTCAATGTTGTATGTTGTCAATTTTATGATTCTATAAATAATGAGAGAAGAAAAAACCCCATACATAGCTTTAGCTGAGTTTGTGTATATGAATATGTATTTTATAGAAACATAGACAATCTTTTTTTCCTGTCTCTGAGCACTGTCAGTCTAGCAGTGATCCTCAAACCTTCTCTACAGTGACATTAAGGTAGGTTATCACAAAATCACAGAGTGGCTCAGGTGACTGACCTCTGGAGCTCATCTGCTCCAACTCCCCTGCTCAATCAGGACCGTATAATGCCAGTTGCTCAGGACAGTGTTCAGATGACTTTAGACTCTACCCAAGGATGCAGACTCCGCAACCATTTACTCTGGCAGTTCTAGGTCCTTTTGCAGTCCTAGGCAGGAGAGCATTTTCTTCCTCATAGCTCCCCAACAGAAAGCACTAAGTTCTGATAACTAATGGTGGCATTCAGATGCTTTCACAAACCAGAGTATTATGGAACTTTATTTGATGAAAGCAGTAATTGCCTCTCTCCAGGTTATGTAAAGGTCAGAGAAAGACCTAGGGATAAAGTGGTCATGGAGAGCATGGAATATTTTGAGCACTCCTAAAGGGACACACAAAACTGGAAATCCTTTCTGCTCTCTCTTCAACCATATAGTGAACCCATTCACGATCATTGCACAAGGGAACCTGGGCAACTTTGGAGTCAGGAGAAAGATAACAAAATACAGCTATTTGTATAACATAACTGCAAATTCATGGCAGAGCAGGAAGATAGAGATTTAGATGGAAAAAGAGCAAGAGATAGAACTTGAGAGAGAGGAAAGATGAACTCCTGGGATTTTCCTATCACTGAATCAGACTTGGACATAGGTTAGATGCAGATGGTAGAGAAATTCCAAGCACTTCCCTTCTCTGGTCCCTCCTTTTGGTGCCCACAAATTCAAGAGAGAAGCTGATGTGGTGGGCAAGCATTGTCCATGAGGAAGCATGTACTGCCTGGCTATCCAAGTTACTTTATTGCTTTAAGCTAGCATAAAGCATCAAGCTTGCCACACTGAGCCATTGGGATGAATAGGAGAAGGAACACAGTGCCAGTGCTCTTACTTGTTTACTGTATCCTGTATTTCAGAAACAGGCACATGAATGATTTAAAGGATAGGTATATTCAGGTTTGCTTCCCTGCCCTCTTAAGTTAGGAAACAGCATGATCTTGTATCCTGTTAAACAGGCCACAGCATCTCACTGAGTGAGAACATTTCATAAATACTGATATAAAGCAGGGGCAGGGTGAGAGGACTGGACAAGAGATAAAAAGGAAAAAAGAAAAAAATAATTCCTGTAATACCTCTAATGCCCCAGTTGCTTCACATCCTCGGCTGAGCAAAACAGAGAACCTCAATTAAAAACTGAAGCAAATATAAGAAGTCCCAGCTCTGGGAATTATTAGACAAATACTCCTCCATAATGTATAGGTCCTGTGCAAAGTCATATGCTAAGTTTATTCCCATCCTGGAAAACAACTTCACTCCCCAAAACAACAGCCACAATGAATATCCAGAGCCAGGCTACAGAGAAATATAATGAGGTGTTTACAGCTAAAAGTCTTAAAACATGAAACTTCTTGTGCAAATGAAGTATGTGAATAACATACATTTACCAAAGTAAATCCCTGAACTAAAATGCAGTTACTCTTCTCACTGATGAAAAAAGTTAGTCAACAGACCCCTTCAGAGAAAGCTGTTTTGCACACAGACTTATGGACACTTTTACAGCAATAACGCCTGGTTTATAAAATGAGTTTTGAACTCTGTCTTCCTCCACTTTATAATGAATAGACTCACAGTGGGCAACACACAGCACAAGCAAATACCTGAACTGAACAGATTCAAATAGCAAGTTTACTTAGCTTCATTTGTTAACTGACTTTCTTCTAATGAAGAAGCTCATAAACCTTTTTGTTGCAACACATCAACAAGGACTATTACCAGGGTCTCATAATGTCAAGTAGATTTATTGTTGTCAACTAGACATTCAAGGAAATTAATATCTCTGTGCACAATTTAGCTGTAGCTATAATTTAATATATAAGTCATAGGCTGAATAAACATTTCTCAAGGAAAAGGTCAGGTTATGCTCTGAAGGACAGTCTCTGTAAAAACTTGCACATCTCATGAGAAAGCTGCAACATTTTACACAATGCCAAGGGTCAGATTCTGATTTCACCTGTTTCAGTATCATGTCCTTTAATTTACATCAACATAACCAAGATATATACAGGTTGTTTTTCAAGGTTTTTTTAGGAATGTGGAGTTGAGACAGTCCTAACTTAAATATTGTTTTATCTTGCACAAATTATCACAGGTCATCTGTAAGAAAAATAATGTTCCTTGGTCTGATTGTGGTGACATGGCAATTCAGGAGAAGCTCCAAAGTCCCTGTTATTTTCAGTGCTTAATATTACACTTATGCCACATGAGAGCCAACCAGAAACTCAGATGCATATAAACTAAAATTGCATCCAAAGCCTGAACTCCAACCCAAGACTTTGACATCTGACATAATTGATAGCTAATGCCACAATTTCTAATAAAAACAAATTTTAATCCTTTAAGAAGCTGTTATAAGGGGGAAACAACATAGGCGGTAATTATGTGAGGCTCAGGCAAGCAAATACTGCATCTTTTATTAATTCTACATATCTAACAATTGAGCAAAGGACTTCAGTTTCCATTCCTTCAGTGTCCTGTGCAAAGATTTTTACCTTTGAAAATGTAGTATGCTTTAGATCTTTCTCTTGGAGAAAAGAAAAATAACAACAAAGCAAAGGACCTAAATATTGAACAATGAACTACTGAACAATTCAGACACAGACTGAATGTTGAAGGGTTCAGAGAATGCTATGAAGCACTATTTGTCAATTCTGGAGTAAATGTTTAACTTGCAAGTTTCTGATAAGGCTGATGGTCATGTGTGGCTGCTTCTGTGATAGAGTGCATTATTTTGCTGTGATCTTTTTTAATGTCCTTCCTTCTTTTTCAGAAGTGCAATGTATTTGAAAATTCAAAAAGCTACTTCAAAGGATTGTTCGTTCTTTATGGAGACACATCTCTTTGAAGTCGGAAGGGAGAGAGAGCAAAACTCATCTCTGAATTTTAGTTCGATCTCACAGGCAAATATGGGGACACACATGAGGTCATTACTGACACTATGTACGTATAATAATAATGCATGATAACACTTACCTGCAATGCAACTGCTTCTGTACGCACAGGCTGAGTTGCCAGCATGCTTCCAAAGCCTGAAGTGAACACAGTCCTCCTGAACCAGGGAAGTGGAAGCAAGTGAACACCACTGCATTCATGCTCTGATATGTGATTGTAAAAAGTAAGGGCTACCAAGTAACTGCAACTAGGCCCAAATAATAAAAGTCAAATAAGATTTGGATATCTCTTCACTTTCACTGTAATCACGAAGAGTGTACTCTAAACCCACTCATGTGCAATGCTTTCTTTTAGCTCTTCAACTATTGGTCCCTAAAGTTATACTACAGATTTAAAAACCGGGGCGCATGAGCTGCCTTCACAGATAATGGTGCACACATCTGAAATAATCAATTATCATGCAGAATGTTGGATGGAAATAAAATATCAATGACCACGAAGGCCAGAGTAGCTTGTTCCAATTCCATTTTCACCTCAAGACTAATTTTATTCATTTTTAAGTCCCATCCATTAGTACTGAAATAGTTTGTTGTTTTAAAATTTAAGTAGAACACCATAAAGGTTTCTTCAGGAATGTCTAAGATGACATGTGTCACAGTTGACTTTCTATTTGTGCAATAAAGCTTTAACCCTTTATTTAATCCTTCCGAAAGGCATTTTTCAAATGCAACTGAAAAATGAAGCTCATTCAAATCTGTCAGAGCATAATTCCAGAGCCCTTCTGAGTTTCAAAGAGGTAGTCTGCAGGATGAAAGGAAACAACATGAATAAATCTGTATTGTCCAGACATGTTTGAGAAACCATGGAAGCATCCAACATGGACTCTTCTATTTTGTCCCCACTTTCTGACTGCTGCTGCACACTTACACACAGAGCAGTAGGTATTGACCAGAGGGATTTTCAACATTAGGATGGGACTTATCGCAAGAATTTCATAGAATCATGGAGTACACTGAGTGGGAAGGATCCATGAGGATCATTGAGTCCAACTCCTGGTCCTTCACAGGACACCTCAAGAATCACACTATGTGCCTGAGAACATGTTCCAAACTTGAGAACTCAGTGTGACCACTTCTCTGGAGTGCCTGTTCCAGCACTCAACCACCCTCTGGGTAAAAATTTTTCCCTGATATCTAACCTAAACCTCACCCATTTCACCCTCATGCCATTTACAGAGTACTTCTCTTCTATGGTAGTTGACATTCTCACATTTGGAATGTACTAGACACTACAAGGCTGCTGGTTGTAAGAAAGAGGTGAATTTAATCATCCCTCACTGAGCTTTGCCTTACATGTTGGATTTGATTAAGCATGAATATAGGAAATGCCTCTGGTAAATTGTATTGACAGGAAGTTAATAAAATCATTCAAGGTCATTGTTTTCCAAGTTTAAGGAACAGACAACTGAAAGTAAAATGGACATAGATTCTTTATGCTCTCAAAACTTTGCTGAGTCCAATTCACAGTAAAAGGGTCTGAAAGAGAATCTGTATTGCATTACATATAACTAACAGAATGTTATCATCCTGTGCATAAGTATCTGCTAACATAATTTCATGCTCTCTAACTAGACATGACAAAGATCATAATTTCCAGATTCAGAGAAAAGAATTACATTAGATCAGAGGACTGTTAGCAGACATGAAACTCTAATGGTATGCATAGATTTTTCCCTATAATATGAAACAATGTTCAAGTATAAACTTTTCCAATACTACTAGGACAGTCCTTTTGGCTCCTCTGAAAGTCATCCCAGATGAAAGCAGACAAACACAAGGCCAAAGAAAGGGATGACATCCATCTCCAGAAGGTCAGTGGCTTTGCATTTCCATAGACAGTATGAGTAGTCAGAACACTTGTATCAGCTCCAGTGCCTTTTGAGGTTATTTTTACATGTCTGCAGTAGTATCTCTTTGTGATGGTTTAGCCCTGGATAAATGCCTGGTGTCCAGCAAAAACTCCTTCAAGGCCTTCCCTCCCCCCGCTTTCACCTTCCAGAGGGAAGGGAAAAAAAACCAGCTTGGAATTTAAGGCTAGAGATAACAACTGAAAGAGGAGCTTTGATTAATACCACGGGCAAATCAGAACTTAGAATAATGCTTAAATTTATTACTAACAAACTAAAAACTAAAAATAAGAAATAGAAACAGGTTAGAAAC
>JAWWEW010000131.1:16698805-16732106 GCA_035583185.1 Anabacerthia variegaticeps | reverse complement strand
AATGGTTCAAAAGCAGGAAGTTTTCCTCGGAGCTGGCCCTAATTGGCTCTGCTCTATAGGATGGAGGGAAACTTCCAAAGACTTCTGGCAGAAGCCAATCTTCCTCTTATATAAAAAAAAAAAAAAACAACAAACAAATCAGAAAACCCCACAACACTCTTTTAAAAAAATTCTTTACACAAGCTTGTGTCATCCCAGTGACACTTATTGCATTGGGGGTCCTTGCAGCATTTACCAGTACTTTTGAGTCCCCTCAGTGTCTCTGAGATACTCAACTTCAAAGTCCAAAACTAGTATCTAGTGAAATGAAACAACCTGGAGCCACATGGGTTTCTAGTTTTCTGTGTCTGTACAATTCACAAAGGAACTAAGCAGACAGATGTTGGATCTATGTTGAGTGCTTTGATAGCAGAATCTTTATCATTCTTCTCACAATTTACTATGCATCCTCTCTTCCCTGTGTGGCACAGAAAGTTGTAGTTTTTTTTTAACAAGCAGGTTTATACTCTGGTTGCTGATGTTAATTCTTTAACAAATGTAGTTTAAAATAAATTCCCTCTTAAAGCTATCGGTTCACTGGAACAGTCAGGGCAGGATAGAACTATCAATGGATCCAAATGGAGGAAAGGAAGACATAAGGTAGCAAGGTGTTTCACCCCTTGAAAAAATAAAACAAACAAAAAAATTCAGTGAGGGAAAAAAGGAAAAACTGGGGTTTGACAGCTAGCTTCTGCCATCTCAGGTCCTTTTCCACTTGACAAACCTGTCAAAATATTGTTTGAAATCAAATCTCCTGAAAGGCAAATGGGTGACCATACTAATCCCTGACTTTCTGGCACTTTGGGGAGATCTTTCACAATGTCTTGGCAGTTGCTGGTTCTCTCCTTCAGACACACAGTCCAGAGGGGAAAGGCATTCCCTATCTCACTTCACTTCAGGTTTAATCAAGTCCTCTTCCTCACATTTTTTTAATAAACCCCTTAATTTCCAGTTTAACCTGTACTTTGGAACCTTAAATACTATGTAACATCACTGCTGGCATTAAATATACATAGGCTAATAAGAAGTTTACATCGTATTGTAGGCAATTTATGCTAATAAAGTAGCATAAATTTCTTCATTGCCTCAATATACCTTTCCACCATTTGTAGTAATGTGGCATTTAATTGAAAATTTTGGTAGCAATTCTTTCAAGGAACAATGATACTTCTGTAGATGGGTATCAAATTTCATTTCCACTTTTTCAGTGTGGGAAAATAGGTCTTATACCACTTCTCTCTGTAATTAGTTACCTGAATTCAAAGACAATACTGCAGGGTATCTAGTATGCACAGTTACTGCAATTAAGACACATGTTGTTTAAATGCTTCAAAGGAGTCTGTTTAACATTCACTGCCACAGAGTACCTGGCCATTCCTGGAAAAACAATAGAATATCTTTAAACACATGTAACATTTGCTGACAGCCTCAATGAACACCAGAGTACCTGTGGGTTAACAAATCCCTAATCACTTTCAAATAAAATGTATCAGCTGTCTCTGGCTCCAGTCCCAAAAATGTCCCCCTTACCAGATTTTTAACTTGGCAACTTAATTTTTTGCTCTTACAAGATGTATCAAAAAAAAATCTCCCCATTCCTGCAAGGAGGAAACAATCAATACATGCTCTCCATTTACTGCACTAAGGATTCAGACTAGCATAATTTGTAGACAGAGACAGTGGGAGCACTTTCAGGATATGATTGTCACCAGCCACTAAAACAAATAATTTACCTATTCTGGATTACAGAGACCAGTGATGAACCTGACATGTTATTCAAACACCATCTAGCACTTTCAAACACTGACAGTGTTCTTTTAGCTTTCTTTAAAAACAAAAGACACTTACAAACTGTTTCTTTTTCTGGATTTCATTTATAACAGGGCAGCTCCAAGGCTCTGGGCAGGAGAGTAGTAGAAATTTAGTTTCTATAGTTTAAGTTTTACCTTTAAGCTTAAGAGTAGCTGTTAAGTTACAAATTTTTGGCACTTACCCCAATTAATCTTTCTTATCATTTACACAATTAAAAACTAATGGCATTCAAAGCCTTACCATATTGTCTGCTTCAGCAGAGGATGGAGCCACCAGTAAGTCCATTTTCCCCAAACAGTCAGACATTTTGTAATCCCGTTCTTACCAAAATGAGTAATTTCCTTGCATGTGCAGTAGCTGAAGGCAGCAATTCTGTTTTCCCAAGACCACTGTATCTGTTTTCACAAGACGGCTGCATTTGTTTTCACCTCCAGTTTTTTTGTTAAACACAGTAAAAGAATCATGCTAACTTACATGAATTACTAATAACACTTAATTAAATACAGCTGTACAAGCTGTTCCTACATATACCTCTCAAAATTTCATAGGACACATCAACTAGCACCTGGCTTAATCTATTTAAAAGAATACTACCTTATTCCTTCACATTTCAATGTACTCTGTTGAGTGATATTAGTTGTTTAGCTTAAATAAGTATGTTTTAAGTAGAATGAGTTGCATAGAATTAAAATACAGTGTGATTTAATATGCTGCTTGCTTTGCTTTACCTGATTAGCACCTGAATAGCTGGATGTGCTGAAGCCTTAGGCTGCAAGCTGTGAGCTTTCAGCCAGATACCTTTTCAGCTGGAATGGAGTTCATTTTTTTAAGTCATTTTCCTAGTAGCTGGTACAGTTCTGTGTTTTGTCTTTAGTATGAGAAGAATATTGATAGCACACTGATGTTTTGATTGTTGTTAGGTAGTGTTTATTGTAAGTCTAGGGCTTTTATAGTTTGCCATGCTTTTCTGTCAAGCAGGTGCACCAGAAACACAAACATAGTAGAGTAAGACTGGGAGGTGAGGTGACACACAGGAACAAAGCTAATAAATCCAGTAAAACTGACAGGATTTGGCTGAAAGGCTAGCACAACTTAAATCACAGCATATCAAATATGTGGTTGCCAGATCAGAGGATTGATGCCTCAAAAATCAAAAATACAGGAGTGCTGTTTATCTGGGACAGTTGCAAAAGATGCAGACATTGTATTTATTCTCATAGTCCAATAGCAGGAAATTACATTATGATGGAAGCATAGGTTACAGTTCTGTAAACCCTTAAACATAGGTTTTATTTCATTATTTTCTTGCAGTCCCAATGATATCTCACATTAATTGCACTTACAGGTGATCCTCTGCATGAACAAGGATTTCCTTTATTAATCCTCAAAAGACACTGAAAATATAGAGGGAGTCTATCTTATCACTGAGTTTGGTCTTTTTTGTTTATACAGTAACAAAAACCTTCAATTGAAATCCAAATCAGTTAGACATGAGATGAAAATGCTTATATTTTTACTTCTGCACATTTAATATTTGATTCTCCAGTGCAATAAATGACTTTTATTGCATGTAGTAATTAATTTCTATTAACAGATATTTATATATGAAATTAAATATTTCATATATTCATTAATTTTATAATTTTAGAAGCTAGGCACTCTGAGGTGCACTAATCAAATTTTCCATTTGGTGTGAAACATAATTCTTTAATGGGCAGTAATAATTTTCTCTGCATAATAACTCACAAAAGGTGTTCTAAATCCTGATCTCTTTAAATGCAAAACCATCTTTATCAACTTCAGCAATATTGTCTTGCATAGTCACTGAAATGGATTAGTCTCCTTCAGCATCCTCCCCTTACTTCAATCTTTACCTAGATTAATCAGACTCTAAAATGGTTTTGTCCTAATAAGTTTCTTGTTTTTATTATGCATTCATTGCAAAGTGCACTTGTTTATCAATATGGCAGAGACATGTTTTTGAGCAGTAGCTGTAGGTATCTATCAGGACAAGAACAACATTGTAGCCTGAAGCATGAAACATCCAGTCAGGAGGTTAGTGGTGTACAGGTGATTACTCCCTTATTCTTGTGTGACCTTCAGTGAGCAACCTTCAGCGTGACTAACTTCCTCTCAGTTTATCCACCTACAAACTTGTGTAGATAGCAAAGGCATTCTGTTGATTTCACTCTTTCAGCTGTAAAACACTGAGTAGAAAAACACGTCTTTTCTTTCTAAGTTTATCAGTCAGACTCTTTGGGGGAGAATGGTTTTAAATTAGGATTGTTTTCCTGTCCTGTAACACAAAGTAGACTGTCATACTACAGAAATACATAGAAAAAACTGTGGTTTTGTGACATTCCATTATTTATCAATCCTAAGTTTTTTTTGAGGGGAGGGGAAGGGAAAATAGTAGACTTAGCACTTAAGTGGTTATTGAGATTGTTTTAAAACCCAAGGCCACAAACACAGCAAGATATTTAATTGTTTACATCTGGTGACTTTATCCCAATGTGACTGGATAAGTTTAGAGAGAAAATGGGAGAGGTGCGTGAAACTAAAAACATCTAGTGATCCTGGCTGTACCATAGCTAATTACATTGCCTCCTCAATCACACTGCATCATATTTTTCAAACCAAAAAGTGTCAGAGAGGAGAGATTGCTCACTCAAATAAATTAAAAATGGCTGTCATAGTGGGAAATGTATTCCAGATAACCACAGCTTGCTTGCCAGAATAATAAATAAATAAATAAATAAATAATGACACAGCTACGTCCTTCACCCTCAGCAGTAAATTAAGGGCAAAATGAGGCACCTCAAGAAAGCCAGAAGATTTTTCATGAAACTGTGAAGAGATTTTACAGCTGCTTACCCTTTCACTAGAAGAAAGCATCAGTCTTCAAGATGTTTCAGCAGATGGGCTGTCAGAAGGCCACAGCCATACATATATAGACAGCTTGGGACACCACTCCTCCAAGGAAAGCAGTAAAATGAGAGGAAAGGGGCTTAATCCAGATTCCTTAGTGGGTGGTAATTCCCATGGAAACAGAAGGCTTGAGACTATAATTTGTTTTTGAAATCTGAACAACCTTACAGAGACAGCAAATAGGACAGGCAACTATTAAAAATACAAACTCTCTCTTCACCTGGGGAAGCTGTGCAGGTGTAATATCTGCTATCTTATGCCACCTAATAACAAATGAGGAACAAATGTACCATTTCTGACTAAGCAAACAAACACACAAACCAATCTGGACATAAATTTGCTTCTTGAATGAGGCTTCTGTCTCTAGAACAATCTGGTCAGCAGGATGACTTTTATCTCATGAAAGAAAGTCTCCTTCCACTGTCTATGTCCAAAGACATTTTATTAGTATTCATTCTCCATAGAGATTGTTCAGGCAGCTTTCAATTTGATTGCAGTCACATTATATAACTTAACTAAGTCATTGAAGATTCTTCTGTAAATGCAGGTTACCAACAGGATACTTAAACAGGAATAAGATTCCCATTGCAAAGTTTTATTTTTTTTCTTTCCAGGTGAGCTGAGCTATTATTTCATACCATTGAATAAGGAAATCATGGCCCAGATCTTCTATTCTAAAAGTGAAATATGTGTCATAATGAGACAAAATACAGAAGGAGGGAAAGTTCTTTCTTTAGCACCCTATCATTGACCTTCTACCTCCATTCAGTTTCCTTCGTCATTCTCTGCCTCTTCTTTCTTTTTCTGGCTTTTCTAACATTCAGGTTTTTTACCTTTTACATTCAAACTCAAAAGTAAAGAGGGACTTTATCTTTTTTTTTTTTGTTGTTATTGTTTTCCAAATAAAATCAAAATAGCTGCCTTATGAACAAGAAATTGCTTGACATAAAACACCTCAATTTTCTATGGAAAACTTTAGTTTTCATAGAGAAGAATTTATGAGCTTTTTTGGCTATGAATGACAACTTGTTTAGCAAATAAAAGTGAGTGTTTCTAACTGAAACTTAAATGACAGCATACTTATCTCTGAAAAGAAACATATTGCTATGAAAATTGAATCATGTCAGTCTGGTTCTTTTGGCCCTGTATCTTTTGGCTGAATTCTCTGGTAAGCTCTTTCTATATTTAAAATATTTACAACATCTCTGCCTGACTTAAATATATTGGCATCTATAAAAATCGAGCTCACTCTGCAGTCTCTCCCTCATATCAGTTATAGGGTATCCCACTCCTACCTGGCCAATTATCCTCATAAAAGTAGATATAAGCTTAGCATAGATATTTTTAATATCACAATCAAATTTAACCAACAGGTTAAAAAATTATAGCAGGTGGCAGAGAGAGAAGATTGAAAGAGAAAAAAGGTGCAATTCCAGACTCCCAGTGGAGCCAGAACTCATCACTGAAGGTGATGGTCATCTTCTTGCTTGAAATGTCATTCTGTGTCAACACATCAGGCTTAGAAAGCTCAGGCAACCCACAAGATACACATTTTTGGAGTGAATGTTAAATGCCATCCAATTCCAGAAAACACTAATCCAGAGTCATCTAGGCAGTGCCAGTTGATTGTCTAATGCACAATTAAAAGTAGAAAAACAGAGAAAACAAAACTTTACCTGTATGTGTCTCTAGACAATGCATTTCCTCCTTGTTAAATTTCTTTTCCTTATGGAAATATTGGCTAATATCCAATCTTAATTTGACAAACAATACTTTAATAATACTTTATATTCTTGCTATGAGCAGTATAAGGTATGCTCCTCAGTGTTTTCAACCTTGTACTGTGTCTAACCAGGATGATCAATTTTCCTCATAGCAGCCTGTATGGTACTATATTTTGGGTTTCTTACCAAAATGGTGCTGATAACACACCAGTGTTTTGGATACTGCTGAACAGTGCTTGCAGTGTTAAGGCTCTGTCTGTTTCTCAGTGTCCTCCCAGTAGTGAGAAGGCTGGGAATGGGGAAGAGGGTGGAATGGGATACAGCCAGGACAGCTGACCTAAAGAGGCCAAAGGAATATTTGATATCCTCTGATGTCATGCTTAGTGATAAAATTGGGGGAGGACTTTTTTAAGGTAATCATTGCTCACAAACTTCCTGAACGTAAGTCTGCTTGGAGAGGTGGGAAGTGATGGCTTTTGCATCACTTGGATTTTGTTTTTCTTCACTTATGAAATGATCTTTTTCTGCTTCTGCTCTTCTGATTCTGATTCTTGCCCAGTCCTGCTGTGGGGGAATGAGTGAGCAACTAGGTGGGGGTTTAGCTACTGAGCAGGGTCAACCCACTGCTTGCTTCTTACTGATAGATAACTATGCTACATAGTGAAGAATTTCTTCCTTTTATCTAATCTAAATCTACTCTCTTTCAGTTTAAAACTATTACCTCTTGTCCTGTCAATACATACCCTTTTAAAAAGCCGCTCTCCAGTTTTCTCATTGGCCTCTTTTAGCTACTGGAAGGCTGCTAGAAGGTCTCTCTGAAGGCTTCTCTTTTCCACACTGAACAATCCCAACTATCTCAGTTTACTGTCATAGGAGAGGTGCTCCAGGCCACTGATCATCTTTGTGGCCTCCTCTGAACCCGCTCCAAGAGGTCAATGTCCTTCTTATGTTGGGGGTCCCAGAGCTGTATGCAGTACTCCAGCTACGATCTCACAGAAGTGGAGTAGAGGGGGAGAATCCAGGGTAAAACAACCTGCACAGCAGCTGTGAAAGAGTGGAGTGAGAAAAAATGTGAGAAGTATAGTCTTGCAGACACCTGAGGCAAACTGCAAGGACAGAAGTGCTCTGGAGCCAAGGATTGTGCTGAGGGAGGGAGGCAAGCTTTCCTACCTGGCAAGACCTCGATACTGGAGCAGAGAGATGCATCCCAGTGCTCTTTCCTGAGTGGGAAGCGGTGGAGCTGTGATGCAAAGACAGCTTGGGCAGCTCCGGCAGGGACAGAGCCCACCCTGACCTGAGATAAGCCACCCTCAGGAGCGGGGAGCATCACCCAGGGGTGCAGCACAGCACGTGGTGCAGACAAGGGTGCTGAGATGCTGCAGCTCAGGTAGTCAGCCTGCCTGGTGACCATTGCCCTCTCTGAGAGAGGCAAAAGTTGCTTCCTCTGTGCACATCAGACAGGAGGTGCTAATCTAGACAAAAGCCTGAAGGGGTTCAAGTCTCAGGCTGCAGGGAGTGCCACAGCCTGGAGCTGTTCTTGGCAGGTAATGGAGAGAACAGCCTGGTGGTGGAGGTCAGAGACAAAGTGGAAAGACTGAGAAGTACTCAGGACTTTAAGGAATGGAACGAGTGGTATAGCCACACTCTACCATGCCTTGAACAATGGACCTGCCATACACTTCACAAGAAGCCATGTATTCCCTACCCTCTCACCACCAGGCAGAAGGAGAGTGGCTTAGAAGTGCAGAGAACCAGAAACAAGTTTTTTATTTTCACAAAATGGAAGGAACAACTTGGAAGGGACTGATAAAGTTCATTGAAGTCCAACTCCTGGCCCTGTGCATCACATCCCAAGAATCACATCGTGTCCCTGAGATTGTTGTCCAAATGCTTCTTGAACTCTTGCTTGATATATGTTTGCATTTCTGTGTAGGTACATTCCCTATTAATGGACTTCAAGTTTACTTTACAGATTTTTCTACTTGATTAGTTTTAATTCCTTTTATGTGTGAACGTACAGGAGACCTGAAGGAAATGCACAACAAAAAATTCATAAAACCAGAGCAGATAGTGCATCTGAGCACATATAAGAGAACAAAGATGAGAGATGGGAGACTGGCAGTATTCATGCTATGATCCATTTAACATCTGGTCCCAGTGTTCTAGGTACAGAGGATCTCATCTAAAATTATAATTTACACATCCAATTATCCCTTGAGGCCATGTAATTTAACACTGTGTGACATATTTTCCTCCAGTGCACTAAGAAACCCAGTATAAGGCTTTCCATCTTCCCTGCAAATTCTTTTCAGTATCATATGTCACAAAGTTCACCCTGAACATCTCATAAGATCAATATTTCTGTGAATGCTGAGGTCAAACATGCTTTATAATCTCAATTTCCTAAGGTAGTATCTGTCTTTAGTTATTCAGAAAGCCAAATCTGCAAAAGCATGATGAAAAGATCAGACTTTTCCCCTGTATTCAAGTTCCAGGAGGTATGGTGAGAATATCTGAAGCATGTGAGGTGGCAGAGAGCAGCTCTGTAGACAGCTACTTTTATACCTGCTGGCTTTTCTAAATAACTTCCATACTACTCTAAACAAATAAATTAAAAAAAAAAAATAAAAGCCCCCATAAAAATATCCATGTACACATGCTCTCAAAAGAAAATGAGAAACTTCTTCACAACATACAGACTCAGTATATCTGTGCTTTGCCTCTCACACTCTCTAAGAATCTGGGAAACAGGAGGCAATCCACTAGAAAGACCAATGAGCTACAGAAGTGTAGAAGAACCTTCAAACAAAACAGAAGAAGAGGAAAATTTTGGGCTTTTTGCAAACCATCCATGGATTAAATTGCTATTTTAGCCACAAAATGCCAAGTTTATCTTTGTTCTCCAGTTGATAAATACCTAATACAAGCCTAATGCAGTAATCAGCTATGTGATTCATGACACCATCTTCTTATGCTTCGACTATGTACATACATGCTTCAGTAGCAAATTCATAGCTGATGTGGGTCAAGAGTCAAAAAGTTTATGTACCAGGCAAAACTTAATAAGCCAAGTCTGTTTTGCCACCACTAGTTTAAATTACACTCCAGACTGGCAAGTATATGAGCCAAAAGAAGATATACTCATGATAATTGCATAGACACGCCTAAAATAGTACAACAGCCAAAACTATCTAAATTAGCTATGTCAGAACATTTACAGCCATTGGCATCTTCAAATTAACTGACTTGCATCCTGCCTGAACTGTGTCACCCATATAAACAAAGACTTTAAATTACTAGTGTCAAAGTTAAGCATTAAATGAATTAGTTGCTGAGTTTACTGGAGTTTGACTGCTAATAAACAGGTTCTCAGGACAATATTTGTAAATTAAATGTGCCCACAACAGTGTTGGTGATAAGTTTGAGAACAGCTTTATTCTTGAAGACTTGAGAAGAAAAGCAGAGTAACAAGTCAGAAATCACGTAAGAGAAGTCTAGAGCACTTCATTCTTGGGATTATGGATGAAGCAATAAAGCTAAAACTGGTGCACCTGCTTCTCTTATGGTGGAAGGACCTCAGCTGCTGATATAAATGCCTTCCCTCAGGATATCTTACATCAGGTTTTCAAGAATTTTAAGGTATGGCTTAAACCTGCTCTCCCCTGATGATTCTGTGTTGTTATGATATGTTACAGACAAAAGCAGCAGTAACAGAGATGTGACAGAATGGAAAGCAGACAGATCTGATATCCTGCCAGCCCACACGGACCCAATATGCTACTTGGCATATACCACCTAGTCAAAGAATGGGTTTAAGCTTGTAATTCTACAGCTATGAAGAATTTTCCTTCTTCACAACAGCACTGCTTCTGTTTCTTGCTCATTAAAAAATAGCAATTTTAAGTGTTGCAGAGACTAGCAGTATGACACACAGAAAATTGCTGCACAAATCTGTCCTCTCATGCACTTGTCCACTGAGAACTGGAGATTAATGTCATTTACATGTCTGTGTTTCAGCAGGGCCAAACTTAATCCTGCTTGGAAATAAACTAGCATGAGATCTAGGAACGAGCCGTTCAGGAATTTGCTTCTCAGTGGGCAAGAATATATAGCATCATAGTTTGTGTACCATTCTAAGAGTCCCATGCTTTTCAGGAAAGGATTCACTAGAAGGACCCTCAGACATAAGTGGACTATGTTACTCCATTCCTTTTGTCTGAAATTACTTCTGAGCAAGACAGTTCTGCCAAAACAGCTTTGCCAATTCGTTGTCCTTGGCTCACAGGAAAAAATACAAGCATGTAGTTTGGTCATGTACCACGTCTTAAGACCTCTCACCTGTCATCTACATGAAGGTGCATCCCATTGCAACAACAGTAGACTCCATGAAAGAAAAACCATGGATAAACAACTTAGTCTGATTCATCTGAATCTATAACAAAAACATTTTTGCCTGTTCTGCTAAACACTGATAAATTAAAGCTCATTCTCTTTCCTTTAGTGCATATTTTTGTTTTGAGTATAAAGCAGAGACACAATCAGGATGGTATTTAGATGACTTTGATCTACCCTTATAATTATTCAGTTCTTAAATTGGAAGTATTATCTCTTATATCCAAAGGAATAATAGCAAAAAAATTCAACATGATTAATGTTTTTACAATCATTACCCAATGATATGCAGGTAATCTGCCACTGGTTTTAAAGTGCTGCTAGATTATCCTTCAAAAATATTTTGACCACATATATACCATTACTTTCTGCAACATCAGTATAAATGGAGTGATAAAATCCAAGGGGCAAATACGAATGAAAAAGGCAGACATGCCAAACAGAACTACTGCACTCTCCCTCCTTCGTTTTTCTAGAATTACATTCATAAAAGTCCATTTCTCAACCTATTTTCTTTACATCTCGTCTTAACCAGCCCAAAAGAGCACTGGTAAACAAACAATGGCCACCATACTGTTTACACTTTGTTACCTGCCACCTTTTACTCAGCCTTTATGCTTAAACACTCATTGATCTGCTAGCTGGACAAGGATTTATGGGTAAACTAGCCTGTGGTACCCATGACTTCCTCACAGGATATACTACTAGACACTAATTCCACAGTCCTTGTGTGAAGTATGATACAAGCAGGTAACCCCGAAAATGCCAAGGCAGTGGAAAGATTAAAGTTAATTCTGAAGTTGAGAAAACTAAAACTCACAAGGCAAATCTGCACCAGTGCTGCCAACAAGCCTGGGAAAAAGACACACTTCTTTTCTCTTCAGGGTTTTTTATCTTCTCTGTTCTCCCCCTCAGGCTGACCAGCAGCATGTCCTGAAATATCTCTTTATCTCTCGTCATACCAGCTATAGAGAGAGAGCCCACAGCTCTCTCTCTGTAATGCAGAAGGAAAAGTAAAAAACCAAACCAAAAGACAACAACTAATGAATCTTCAGAAAGGCTTTTCCCAGGCAGGAAAGACTTCCTAAGCAAAACAAGTCCTAACTCCCCGTTACACATTCTGCCAGGAAGGATATCTACCCTTACACCTTGGTACGCAGCAGACAAACCTTCTTGTTGCCTGCAGTCTGAGGCTAACTCCACAGGGCAATCATGAAGGCAAAAAGGTCACTATTCAGCATGTTGATGTTTAAAACAAATGACATCTTTTCCTGCCTAAAGAAAAGGAACCCTAACCCCTACCTCAACCCAAAGCCTAACCCAGAACCAGGTCCTAACCCAGACACTGATACTAACATGAATCCTGACCCAAATCCTAAACCTAATTCCTAAACCTAAACTTAAACCCTAACTCCTAACCATAAGCCTAATTTGACCCCAGCCCCTAAACCTAACCCCTAGTACTAATGCCTACCCTAACCCTAACTAACCCTGACCGTAACCCTGCCCCTGACCTTAATCCTGTCCCTAACCCCTTACACTAATTATTAACCCTAGGAAGGAAAATCTGGGATACAAACATATCCAGATCCCATTCATGAGCTCTAAACTGCTTTTCCATTCAAGACAGGATCTTTCACAATGCTAGAATAAAGATCCTGAAAGGTGGCCAGATTTTCTTTTTTATTTTTTTTTTTGGTCTGTGAGGAAGGTTCATAGAGAGAAGCATGTCAGAATCAAGAGTATGAGGAATATGACCTGTGAGTGAAAGAAATAAACTGAGATTCAATGGATAAAACATCTTTCACTTAATTTAGGAGTCTTTTGGTGGTGGAAAGGAGCATATGCATTCAAAGTTAACTCAAAACAGGCAAGTAGCTAAAGGAGAGAGAAGCAAGAAAGTTAGAAGAGCTAAGAGATCTTTAGCTTGTCAGACTTGGTTCTGATTTTCAGAAATGAGACATAGCAATGAGATTGTGCCATTTACAGTAGGATTTTCAAGAAGCAGCAGCATCCCACAGGACCCATTGACCCATCACTCTGAGTTTTGAGACATCCATCTATGTAGAATTCTAAAGTTTATGGAAGGTTTTACTCTACTTTCTGGTGACATGAACTACTACTGCAAGGTGGACATGTTCAAATATTACAGTCACCAATAACAGTGTTAAGAATAACAATAGCAGATGAAAAGATAATTTCTGGAACAGACTAGACAAAAATCTTCTTTACATTATTCAAGGACTTTGTTAAGATTACAACAGTCAAGCAAAAGGATGAAAAAAGGAAATGAGTGAAATAATATGGGAATATTTTTTGGGAAAAGATCAGCCTAAACAACAGTAAAACCCAGTAAAAATTGTTGTAGCCATCCAAACCACCAACCTTTTCTGAAATTCATGAGAGTTTTTGTATCTTCAATACAAGTTTAAAAAAAGGTTTCAAGGGGAGCTGTTTGCTGTTGGCAAAAACACCATTAGTGTGTCATGCTTTGTGGCCTTGCTCACATTATAAGATAGACTTGTAATTCTTTATACCTGCCTTTCAACACAAGGGGGACCAGAGTTCTGAAAGGGCACAACTCACATGTGGCAAGGCAGAAAGAAGCAGCCAAACAGCACCATCAGTCTTAAGAAGTTGGATTCTGACACCTTCTATGGCTGCAGCAGGAAGAGTTTGAACTTAGGTACATTTCTGTAAGCCTTTGCCATAAAAACTTCTTGTCAGTGTCAATCTGACCCCTTGTTACTGCAACAAGCAGTTCAATCACACTGCCAATCCCTGAAGAGCCAAAATAGATGACTGAGTAACCAAATTGCAATGAACACATATTTTAGACTTTCAAACAGAGAGAAAGTGACAGTCTTGAGATATTTCTGTGGTATTAATATGAGATTTTAATCATCTGAATGTACTTCAATGCCACAGATTCCATTATATATACCAAAGGCAACATCGTTGCTCATCATTTGCCTCATCATTACTGTCAGACAGACAATTTAAATGAGGAACTAGATATGAAGAATACTATTTAGAGACAGGTAATATATTGAAAATACATGTTTATTACCTTTTTCATGATTCATATAAAAAAGTAAAAGTGCAGGTATGTGTATGTGGCTAATCCCCTTGCAGCTTTAGAATACGATTTTTCCCAAGTCCTTAACCAGTTTAATAGTGTAAGTCTCAGAGGCCTTCAATTAACTACCTGATATTACGCAGTTCCCTACTCTGAGGTTTTGTGAACTTTGTTCTGAATCCACTGCTACCAAACAGTGCCAGGCAGAGGGGCAGAGAAAGCCTGGCAGTTTCTGTGCTCCCAGTAGTCACACAGATACATGAAATGAAGCTCTGCAAGGATGGTGGAGCAATCTCACATGGCAGCTGGGGCTGTACAGCATGAAACATCAATCAGGTTCCACACACTCCATTAAGATTGGACTTCACAGGGGATGTAAAACTGACACAATACAGTAGCAAATAAAATCCATCCAGATTTCCCAGTACTGCATTACTTTTCTCCCACTGCAGCTCAGGACACTTTCTGATCAGAGAGTCTTAAAGAAGGATTCTGTGTCCTAAAGCAAAGCTCTTTCAAGCATGCTGAAGTCAACTTTAAATAGGCACTCTTCTGTAACTAAGTCCACAAACTGCAAACCCTGTTTCCTGGATAAGTTTTGTCAAATCAGAGCAGAGGGAGAAAAACATGAAATTAAAACATCAGCATCCCCTGCCTGTTGTCAAAATTGATACAGGAAAACAGAAATGACAAGAACGGCAGACAGTTAATGCAACATCTGCCCTGACAATTCCATTCAGGTAGTTACTTCTCAGTCAATACTTTGCTCAGCTCTCAGTTCTGAGTTGTAAGCAGGGCTTAATACATATTGGCTGTTAACCCACAGGCCCAGATCAGGCCCCACTGTAGCCCTGAAACCTCCACTAGCACAGTGCAAAGCAGAAGCACCAATACCAAGAAATTCACTGGCAGCAAACACATTTGTGTACATCGCTGCTTTGCCTCCAAGCACCCATACTCCTCATATTCTCAGATATTTGACCAGTGGACCCATCAGCTGAGTAAAAGAAAGCATCCACTTTTCTAGGACCAGATTTAGGGCTTTGGATTTTTATTTTAAAGTATAACTAAGAGAGAGGCCTGCCGTCATGCTGAATAACTTGTTCAGTCATTTTATCCATAACTATTTGCTAATTCTTCAGCACAGGTATGTTCTGCATTTTACACAGTTGTCAATACAACTGCAATGATTTCAGAGCCTACACACAATAAATTTCAAGCAATTATATACAATGTGAAGTTTTTCTGTAAACAAAAATATTTTTAAAACCCCTTACTACTGGGAAAACATAAAAAATTAAACCAGTTGGTCTTTTCATATATTTATTAAAATTAAGTTTGACATTAATAAATAATTGACATATTATTCAGACCTTTACATATAGAATTAAGTAGGATGTAAAGTGAAGGTTTTTTATTTAAAGGGAAGTAATAGATATGAAAAAGTGCTGTCATTCTAGAATAGCAACAAAGTTGCAAATATATAGAACTTTATATAGCCCTGTTCTTGGCTGGTAGCCAGCTTTCCTGCTGTTTCGTGTTCCATTTTTTAAAGACTTGACTACAAAAAGAAAATCCTACCTCCAACATATTGAAATACGCTATTTTATCTACAGGAAATTATTCACTTGTTTAAATCCTTTCAGGAGTCACATGCCATACAGCTACTACTCTTTATTCTTACATCACAGAAGACTCACAGACATTGACAAGGAGAGAGGATTCTGTCAGTGCATGGGGCACAGGGTAGACCAGTCTCTCAAGTCATTCAGAATCCATGAACAGGAGCCATCAAATCATAACCCTCTTGAAAAACTGACCAAATTCAATCCCAGTGTTTCCTGAGTTTCTTACTTTGCATCTTTTTTACTTGGAGGATGTCTCAGAACCTCTCATCTGACATTCTCTGCTCCTCGTGCTTGTGCCAGACTTTGGGCTCAAGTTCCTGAGCTCTCTGTTCCTTTGTTGATGGTGAAATATGATGATCCTTGTGGCTTAATGTCCAGGTTTCCTTGTCTGGAGAACCATCCTCATGAAATGAGCCAGGTCATAAGCCAAACATATAATACCAACAATGTGGGAGCCTGGACTACCATTCAAGATCTAAATCTTCGAAAACTGGATGTAGATTAATCTGGTAGCACATATATTGACAGAGGGTAGAGGTAACACACCTGCTATCAGTATCTCACAGGTGTAAAGTTAGCTTTAAAATTATGTACATACCTGTAAGAGGTCACTGCTCCTGCTCATGTGTGTTTAGGCTGCCATCATTACCTGGGACTGCACCACAATGATGGACTGCTGTCAAGCACCCTTAGCAAAGGCCATATGCACCAGCCTGTGCTACAACAGAGCAGAGAATCATGGCAAAAAATGGTGTGTATGCAGCATCAGACTCCTGCTCTCCCGTGGTTTAAAGGCAACACCACATAGACCTCCATCCAGTTGGATACAGGCTATTTCTTCAACAACGTGTAATATAATAACATCCCATGTGTGTTTCAAAAACAACTTCTACATAAATGTTTGTTTTACATAGCACCAGCAGAAGAGACTGTCAGGCTCACACAAAGCCAGTAATACACCACCCCCAGCCTTGCTCAATGCTTTGCAGCACTCTGTCCCGTGTCCTTTTTGACCACAGTCCTGCTCAGGCTGCAGGGACTTTTCTTCTACGTAGCCATTTCTGCTATATGGATACTTATTTAGGCCAATGCTGAATTTCCTACTTACACAGGCTTCTGGTCCTGAGTTGATAGCTCACCACTTGTGGTTTGCTCTGTGCAGCACAAGCCTGGTTACCTTTTCACGGTGGCTGTTCTTCAAAGGGTGACTTCCCTTGCCCAAAAACACTAGTAACACTGTTGAATGGTGGGCCACAGGGATGAGACAATTGAGGGAGCCCCATATAGGGTGTAAGTAGCAGATACCCAGACAGATCTCCAGGCAAGAGAAAGAAAATTTCTAGAGATACTGAATGAACTCGATAGAGTTTGCTCTGCCCAGGAAGCTGCTGTGCTGGCCTTGAACTGTGTTTCCATAAGGAACCATGTACAGATTTGTTTGTCTCACATCCACGCCTGCATTTTCCCTAATTTTTTATCTGATAAGAGAGTTATAGAATTTTAAAATCTTTTCCATATACTCTCTCTATGGGCTAGATGCATGTAGTCCAGGCAAGTTTGGGTCCCAGAACCGGTGACACCTGTTTTCCATGTCTTGGGTCATGTCCCCCTTTGTTTCAACTTCTTAAATTTCCAGTTTCCTAAATCTCACTTAATCATTGTCCTCCTCTGGAAGGAAGATTGAAAACCTGTTTTACTCCACCTCTAAGCATCCTGCATGGTATCTCATCTGTTAGTTGGAGTGACATCAGTAAAGTAGACATCTGTCCTCTCTCAACTTAGGGCCTTATTATCAAGTTGTAGCTCTTCGTTTAGAAAGATACATTCAAGCAAAGCACAGGAATTTTATGCTAACAACAACTTGACAGTCAGGTACAGTAAAATACAATGTGTGGATTCTGGTTGAACAGAGGGCCTGCACCTCCTCTTTGTCAGGAGGGGAAACAGTATTTCGTAGACAGCGTGGAATGTATCTGGAAAGGGGTCATAAGAAATTTGAAAGGAAGATGCAAGAATTATCACAACGCTACCTGTGCAGATATAGGACTCACTAGCCAAAGGCTGTCACTGCACAACTGGCAGTTTTCTAATGTGACATCCTTGCCTAGCTCAGCTGCAGAGCAGGCAGGGTCATTAGAAAATAGGCAGGGCTTTCAGCAGAGAAAGTGCTAAACAGTGAGCAGCACACAGTGGCAGTGACACAGAAAGGACAGAATGAAACTTTCACCTGGACCTCCGTGCCTCCTGGCTATGTCATTTATTCTCCTTTCCTTCAGCAAAATGAGAAGCTGTATATGCTTTCCTACTTCCCATTGCTTGCCCCTTCATCTTCTGTCTTTGTTCTTCTCAGGCTACAGATGTGGTTCAGAATCCTAATGAGGGACGATAAGTCTCTTCCCTTGGTAGGCAGATTTAAGTAATTAGATTGGCTGTTCAACAACTCCCTTTTATTTGCTGGACACTCAGTATATCATGTTAGCTGTAGGTATTTGCTAGTTACTGAGATCTAATAAGTATTAAATTAATTATCTAGCTTAAAGAATTTCTTTCTTGTGTTATTTTGAAATTACAATATCTGTCCAAATAAGTGAGGTGGGGGAAGCTATAATAAGGATTCTATTTTTTAGAGAAATTATTGGTGTTTCTCAGGACTGACAAAGATAGGGCATAGTAATTATTTTGTTTACTGATTACTGTAATTTTAATTATATTGATCTATTATAAATACTTTAAAGATTAATCCTGAAACACTACTTCCATTGCTTCTTGCTCTATTTTAAATGATTAATTTTGCCTCTAAGCAGATACAAACTCTCTTGCTGTCAATTGACCACAAAACTAATTGTCATACTGATCACAGAGCTGTCTTGACTTATGAGGAAAGATGTACTTTGCTTCCACTATAGGCATTTCTCACACGTTTTGCTTATCCAAGCATATTACAGCCAGGAAAAAGAGATACAGGAGAGTTCTCTACTACATCTAGCATGGCAAAGTACACTGACAGTTGCACTGATTTTTCAAGCCATATGGTGAACATGTTCCTCTCAGGTGACAAAAAGCAGTACTGTAATGATCTACAGGGCAGGTTTAGATTGGATATTAGGAAAAATATCTTCACTGAAAGCGTGGTCAGGCATTGTAACAGGCTGTCCATGGAAGCAGTAGAATCACCAACTCTGGAACTGTTCAAAAACCAAGTATATGTGGCACTTGCGATATGATTTAGTGGTGAACAAGGTGGTACTAGGTGAACTCTTTTCCAACAAGGTGGTACTAGGTGAACTCTTTTCCAACCTTAATGATTCTATGATTCTATTAAAACTAACGAGAACTGTATTGCCAGATCCTCTAAGCAACCTCAGAGATTGCAGCTGTAGTACAAAGGGAGGCAATTAGGGAAGGTGGCCAGGGGATTTAGAAGCAGGACAAATCTTTCTCTGCTGTATGAGTCATAGGGGTAGAGCAACCAGGGCACCACAAAATGGCCCTTTTCTCCAGGGCAGCAAGGATGGGTTGTCTTTTGCAGTTAGCAACTGGACAAAGATTATAGCAGGTTGTTGTGTTGGGATTTTTTCCCCCAGACAATAGATGCAGTCTTTAAGACAAGAGGCAGAAAGGCAGGTAAGTTAATCATGGCTACTTCCACGGCATTCAGAGGCAATAGGGCACTAACAGCAATTAAAAGAAAAGTAAAAAATAAAAAACCCAAAATAAAACAAATCCCAAAAAAACACACCCCCCAAAAAAGCAGAATCTGCCTTTCCTAAACCCATGCTGACTGACCATTTCCCCGATTATCCTGCATGTGCCACACAGTGACACTCAAGATGATCTGTTTTATAACTTTCTCTGGCACCAAGATCAGGCTGTGAGGCTTCCAGTTCCTTGGATCCTTCCAAACCTTGTAGATGGGCATTACATTTGCTAACTTCCAGTCACCTGGGATCTCTCCATTTAACCAAGACTGCTGGCAAACAGGAATTTTGGATCTAAACCTAAAGAACAGTTTTAAATTGTCAAGCCTATTAATTCACTCAGCATGCCATAGCCTTAACTTCCATTTTTTGTCAAGTTTTCCGGATTTATAGAACTTACTGATCCTAACTACAATCAGAAGATAAAGTCCTGGAAAAGATTCCAAGTAATGACAAAAGAAAATTAATCTCATAGTATTTTCAAGCAGCCCAATAGGCCTCTGCTGTTCAGCATTGGTGCACTGAGGAGGTTATATCCAGAAATTTCAAGACCAGTTGATAAAACTGACCAACTGTCCTATAGCTCTGCTTTGGTAGGCTGGCTTTTCTGTTTAGCCATAGGAGGCCAAGAGAAACACCAAGAGGCATGCTTCAACAGTCTGCATAGAGATGTTGAAATAACTGATCCAATTTGAAAAAATTGTTAGTTCTCCAGGAGCCCTTGGGGTAAGTCTTGAGCTTTCTTTCTGTCTTCTATGGAACTCTTTCACTTAGCTTGTAGACATCTTTGTTTCTTTTTGAGGAAGAATGTTTTCTCTTCACTGGAGGACAAGAGGTACAAGGTTCTCCTTGGAAGTCTTTGAAAAAGTTTTTACCCCATTTGGTGTGACTTAGTGGGCATGTAGTAACAGTCAAAGTACAGCTGCATGGGAGCTCTGCTTTGTTTAAGTTGAAAGCTGCTCATTCTTTTTTCCATTGCACAGTTCAAGGACAATCAGAAACTAGTGGAGCTACTCAAGGTCAGAAATAGCAGTGAATAATAAGAAAGACTATTGCTATTCATTAAATCCTATCTTCATTATGGTCATGGCATTACAACTCACTCAAGCTGAGTGAAGTTTTCCTTTCAGTCTCAGTAACTATCTTCCTTTGCTTTCCAGCTCAAAAATAACTAGCATTGCCATACCATCCCATTCTTCCCACCTCCACACTATCCCCTGTGAAAGGAAAAATAGACATGCTAGTCAGTTCTGAAACTACTTTGAATGATGCCTTGGAGAGGTCCATTTAACATTTAACCCAATGGTGCAACACATCCATGTATATTAATCCCTGTCATCTATGGCTTGTAAATATTTGTACAAGAAGAGAATACTGCATAGCTAAAGAAGTCATGAACTAACCACCTCTGAATATATTTTAAATGCAAATATTTTTGCCCTATGTACAATCCTGCTGGGAGGTCGTTTTCAAACCAAGTTTTAGTGATAGTTTTTAGCTAGATTATAAAAATCTACTGACACTGGGTAATTAATATTCTCTAGACGATCACAAAATAAATCTTAATAGAAATATATATTCTGGTGTGTAACTGTACCTGAGCTGATTCTGAAATGCTATTGTGCTATTTCCCAACAGCTATAGTTTAGCCACCTAATGGTCTCTGTTTGATTTGGTGACCTGAGCTCCTCATCTGAACTATATTTGCCATAAGGTCCTGCTTGTCAGGTCACTACTGGGATATATAATGGGGTTCTAACATATGGATAAAGAGATAAAAAATATTTTAACATCAAGAGGAACCAATAGCAAACTTTGCATCACAGGTCCAGTTATATTAATAACAGAGACTATGGGATAAAGGAATCCAAAGTACTACGCAATTTCCTCCAAAAAGAGTTATTAGTCTGGTATCCTCAGAATTCTAAACTATTTAAAGCAATTAATATCTTTTTCTGCTCTCTGTATCTAATGAATGAAGTCCTTGTTCTTTCTAGTCACAATTATTTCTACTAGTAGTTACTACTAATAGCAAGAAAATATGAGGAAAAAGACCAAAAGTGTATAACAGCTAAGTAAAGTAAGTGATCATCAGAGGTGCATTTGTTTTACTTGATTTTCAAGGTGGTGTACCATTGTTAACCAGTATATCACAGTTGTAGAAAATCCCCATGATACATTTTAAAAAGCACACATTTGAAATAATTTTGACAACTTTCCTACATTTTCTGCACCTTCTGTGTGCAAGAATGCTCAAACCCCCAACACACTGATGTACTTCAGTTTGAAGTCTGACTTAGTCTCTGAAGTTTCATTTCTGAGAAAGAACTCTGGCTTATGGCACATACTTCGAGCAGCCAGAATGTGTTCAGACAGAACTGCCTGCTGACTAAAGCACACAGTTAAGAACTGGAAACTGTAAAATGGGGAAAACACTAGAAATTATAGAAGTTGGGCAGAAGCGTTATTTCCTCACAGAAGAGAAAGTTAAACAGGAAAACCCGAGAATTCCTGCCCACAAAGAAATTATAAGAAATTATGAATTATGCGCATTGACCTTTTTTTTTTTTTTTTTAGAGTAGACTATGGTTGCTGAAGAACTTTGGAGAGCTGGAGAGCCACGGTACTTACTACTATTTGCATGTTCCATATTCTGCCAATTTTCACAGTGACATTTGTGATATGACAATGGTTGCATTTGCATGCAAGCTGTATATTTTTGAGTCACAATTTTATCTGTTCCTGCTGCTCATTCCTCACCTGGAGTCATAATGTACTCTCCTTAGCATCATAATCACCTACACAGCAACCCATGTTGATGTCACAAACAAAGGGTTATGACTTCAGCTGAGTATTTTGTAGGAACAGAAGGGTTTATATAAAGAGAGACTGTCTGCATGCAAATATGTCCATTTAAGAGGAAAAAAAAAAGAGCAATTATTTACAAAGCAGTGTGTTAGCTGAATTGCACTCATGGAATATTTTTCAGACTCTATGAAGCATTCAACACATCTTAAAAAAAGCAAAAAAAAAAAAAAAAAGGCACAATCTGGCTCCAAATCTCTGCTGTTATCAATTGGCACAGATCACTGGATTCTGGCCCACCTGCAAACTGCAAAAAGTTATAGTTTGCCTTTTGGTCACTGTATGAGGATGCTGTTGACTCACTGCATCTGTTTTTATCTGCCAGTGCAAATTTCAATACTTTTATGTATCTGAAGCTCTCTGTGCTCAAAGGCTGGCTATGCCAGAGAGGTGCTCCAGAGCTAAACAAAATAGTTGAACTGCAGATGGACATTAGAGGCCTTGGTATCTCACACAGCAGGTGCCAGCTGAACCTTAATACCACCAAACAAGCAAAGATATGCAGTGAAGTTGGTGGTCAGGCTGTTATCTTTACTAGTTTCTTTCAAAAGAAAGGAGCGTGAAAGTATGTCTACAGATCAAGGAATTTAACCCTCGCTCCTCAGCAGGGGAACTTTTTTCCCTGCTTTAAGACTGTACAGTCTTAAAACAAATATGTGAAAACAAAAATTCAGTGACAGCACTGAGATAAGAAGCAGACTGTTTAAAACCTTTCCCAAGATGTTCCAGTCTAGCAAATGGATCAGACTCTGTTAGGAAGCTGTTGACTAAACCATCTTGACTTAATCTGGAACACAAAGAGCATTAATTCACCTATCAGGCTGTTTAAGGAAACCCTGTCCAAGGTAAAACCTGAGGTTGAGATCAGAAGCAAACAAAAATAATAGGAATTTAGTATTTTTGTGGAGTCCCTCTAAAAATCTAGTCCAAGACTGAGAAGATGTCCAAGGACTAGACATATATTTATAGACAAGGATGGTTCATAAAACATATCTGTCCTCAGCTCCATACAAACTCAGGCTGAGAGAGCTGGTGTGTACTGTGGGAAAATGAAAAGGAATATGTGAATAGTCTGCATGTGTCCATCTCTTTACACTGATAGAATGAACATCTAATGACTCATTCTCTGGCTTCAATACCTCAACTTCGCACTTAAACCAATGGATGAATTCAGCCCTGGAATAACTGCAGTTCTGAGCATTTAAAGTGGGGCTTTGTACATGAATAATTATGTGGAAAGCTGATAACTTATCCAGTGTTAAAGGGACCTGAAACATAAAACTCTGTTTTGTATAGGTGTTGCACAATAATTGGTTTAGATTGTGATGTTAGTTTATATAAAAAACTTTTCTGTTCTCATCTTTAAAATTTAATTCCATACAGAGAGCTATTACTTTGAATTTCTCTTCAGAAACAGATATGAAATGTCCAGATCTTCAAAACTGAAAAAAATGCAGTATTAAAGAATACTTTATATCCTATTTAAGGAATGAGAACTAATAACTGTAACAGTACTTAATTTTTATATGAATTATCTTCCTTGCTGCATAAATTTTGACAGCCTAATTAAAGTCTACATTACAGCTTCAGATCTTTTGATCTCTATCTCAGAGATTATTTGAAAAAAATTTGCTAACTGATGAGTTACTGAGAATCTAGTAAACCCAAAACTAAGACTGCTTAGTCTGACAAGATTTTTATGTCTCTCCTCTTGGAAGAAACTCTCAACCTTTTTTCTAATGGTGCTAAAAATGTTAGGGTTGGTCATAAGATTTTCAAATGGAAAACTTTCCAGTGGAAAGATGGGAACACTCTAAAATGTCAGTCTTACAGAGAAACTGAAGGAAATAATTAGAGGTCTTAACATTTATCCTCATTCCGTTGCAGAAGGATATAAAAAAATTAATTTATATTGGTTCCCTTTCTTCCACTACAGAAGCAGCATGTGGAAAAGTCTTGTGAGCTGCATTGGTACCAGTTATATATATTCCATATATATTACAGAACATAACTTCCAGTTTTGTATCTAAAGTTATACATAACAGACTAGGCCTACAAGTCCTTTAGTAAGAGTAATGCTTGACAGAAGATGGCTTTTCTCCTTTAGTCACCTTTCTGATACCTTCTTGCTTACATGGAAAAACAGAGGTCTGCTTGACCTCATCTTCTCAGGGTTCTTCTGTATTACAAAATTAATCCTATACTTCCTAGTCTTCAAAAAAAAAAAAAAAAGTTTTGGATTAAATACTTTATTGAAAATACTTCCTTTGAACAAATAGCAAAATTGGCATTTCTTAAACCACTCTGTTTCTGTGCTACCAGGAAGTATGTGTAGTACAACTTTCAGTCTGCCAGACACATTGCTCTAGACCATTTTTAGGTATTCCATGTCCATTCCTTGTGTAAGTGTTCTGACTACAGCTAGGTTGTTTTTGTAATCTGTGATATCCTCTCAGTGTCCACACCAGTAATTGGGAGAAAAGTTGCCACAAAATGTTGGTTCTTTACACCTCTGTAGAAAATGTTTTGGCTTTGAATTTTCACAGTTGCTACCAAAATATTGCAATATCTTGAGTTACCTTATGCCAAAGAGCAGACTCTTCTTGGGCCAATCAGGAGAGATTTAACAGCAGAACAAGACGTTGTTTTTTACGATGTTTATGCCCAACTCTAAAGTTGCTGCAAGTCAGAAGGACCTTCTGGCATTTTTGAAGTACACAGTCCAAGAAAAGGTATACCCCACATTAAGTTCTTTCTTAACAGTAATGGAGGAAAAAAAACCCAAATAACTCACCATGACTTGTGAGGGAAGAATACACGCACTACTCAAAGGTAAGGTAATGTGATGGAGCAGAAAGACAGCACAGCTGAGTGAGGAGAGACATTTCCTATTTCTGGAAAATCTACCAATTCTAAGCAAATTGATTCAAACCAGACATAAGATAAACATTCGCATCTCAAAGTTTCCATATAGACAGTTATTCCTGTAGAACATCCTGCCCACAATGGTTGGGTGGCCAGCAGCATCTGTATCTCTGGTTTGTGCCATTCTTTATTTGAAAAGAAGTGAATTTGAACAAAATAGTAGTAGGTAATGCATTTGTGAAATCATTTAGAATACATTCTCAGACTCAGTTACACAGCATGAGTAATTACTTCTGTTAAGTATTAAAGGACTTTTTCTCTCCAAATACACCAAATATGTGAATGTCTATCAACTCAAATTCTTTGCATATGTCCATTTGTTTTTTAGATATCCATCCCAGTCATTCCACTATATTTACCCTGCCCTTCCATGGTAACTGAAGTGCCCAGTGTGACTGCGCACTCTGACCAAGACATCACTTTTGACTGCAACAGTGTAGTAGACATTGCCACTGAGGCACTGAAGAGCTATAGCATCTTCAGCAGGCTGTGAACCACCAATATTTTCAGGATAGCAATTCCAGGTCTATTCAGATAAGATCAAGCACGCTGTGTGGCTTAACTGTAAAGGCTCAGGAAATACTGTGTGATTTATTCAGCTATTCTGTCCCAGGTATGATAACTCACAGCTCACATTTGCACTTGTGTAGAGCTCTAAGGGCAGTAAGGGAAATCTCAGAGGTCCTTCTAATGTCACAAGTCACAGTCAGGTACAGACCATTACTTTCCTTAAGTAAAAGTGATCACTTAAATCCATCTCTTAGCCAATCAGATTAGTGGGCTACTAAGACAGCAGCATATGGTGAGAGGGAACCTCAGCCCAAACACAGTAAGATTTTTGTGCTGCAATGTGTTTTTTTCAGCTTCTTTAAGTTAGGGTTTTAAGTACTTTTGATCTTAAGTCCTGAAAACTATTCCTAGCGTGGTACAATAGCCCTGATATTTCATGATTTCATTGTGGGGTGCATTTAGTTGTATCCTTACCCATCCTTTCAGCACTCTTGCAAAAACTGACTTACAAGCTTGGAAAAAAGTACATTGAAGAAGACCACATCATTACAAGTGGAAGAAAGCTTTTTCTTAAAAAAAAAAAAAAAAAAAAAAAAAAAAAAAAAAAAAAAAAAAAAAAAAAAAAATACTTGCATGAGCAAAGACCACACAGCAGTATTTAACAGTAAGAGAGTGGAGAAAGAAAAGGAGATATACTATAAAGCTCTACTCTAAATGTCTACTCTAAATGAAACACATTAGGAGAGATAGTAAACACTGATCTATGTAATGGACACCACAGAATCTCCACCTATAAAAGTAAGTAATAAGGAAATGCTCTGTGAATGGAAGAAAGTTTAAACACAAGGGATAATGTTAAAAATTTTATGTGTCCCAGGACTGGCATACAATATGCAAGGGATATGTCTTCAAGGGCATAAAGGGTTTCCCCTGAGATACATTATTTGGAAACCATTTGTAAAGTAGAAGCACATTATTCAAGCCACCCCAGGAGAACAGTTTTTCAAGAATATGTATTTTCATACTTGCTAGAAGCAATAAAGGAGCTGTCACTGTGGGTGATTTTCAGTCCATTTAAAAGACATTGCTTAGAGAGGAAGGAGGTCTTGTCATGGCCTGCAGTAAGGCAAGAATTCTGGAGAACTGAGATGCTAGTGTAATTCCTCAGAAGACAGAGGCATTGGAAAATGTCTGAAGGACTTTGGTACTGGCCGTCTCCCCTCAGAGTGGCTACAGTGCTCTTTAGTTGTACTCAGCTCTCTGAAAATGTTGCATTTGAACTAAACAAAAGGAAACAATAATATGAAACACTTCCAAAATGTGAATGAGTTAAAAATGTTTAGTGGCTGCCTTGCCAAGTTTTATAAATAAACAAAGTAATGTGATAACAGTCTAACTTTTGTTAGACTGTTAAACTTTTGTTTTTTATTTATGATTGTTGTACAACATTCCTCAGAAAATGTAGGAACTAAGGTTAAAAGGTTAAAATGCACTGTCCAGGGTGGCAGTCCACATCCACAATAATTTCATTAATTAAGAGGAACGTAAGATGATGGTTTTAGGTACAAATTCTATGTCCTTTCAACAAATGATAAAAAAAAATGCAGAAGGTAAAATCCTTCCCTGGAAAAATAATATTAATAGGGTGTTGAAACATCAAAGCAACAGAGTTTGCTATAATGTAGAAGACGAAACTAAAATAAAATAGGAACCAAATGAGTCTGAGAATGATAAAACTTCATGTGTGGTAAATAACACCTAGATACATAAACTGAAGCACAGATGCAGCACAGAGTTAAGCCAAGGGTCTGAACTGACTCATGGAAACATGGAAATATCACCAAGTCTGTGAACTTAGTCATGTTGTTATTAGACTACTTAAAGCAACAAGATGACTGTGCAAGTCTAGGCAAGGAAAGCTAGAAGATCTCCTCCATATATTGTCTCAAGTGTGTTGGAACCAACAGCCTCTAAGACTGCTCATTCCATTTCTGGAATGAGCTTTATGTTCCATAGCCCTCCTACCAGGGAAAATGACTTTGGGCAGTGCTGCTGTACTGCAGCTGCACTGGGATTGTAACAAAAAACTGTTGGGCTGTGTTGTGGCACAAAGCTCTTCTGATTAGTTCACAGCTACTTTGATGATCTATAGCAACACACTGCATTATACTATGAGGTGGACTCGTTCAGGAATCTGCTCCTCTGCAGTGACTTCTGCCAGTTCTATGTGGAATTCTATGCAGGATATTCCCCCAAAGGCTTTCAGCTGCAAAACAGACACAGAAAAGCTAGTTATTTTCTAATGACCATCATGAACAAAATAATTAGAATCTCTCTCCTAACACTTCTCACTATGATACATCCTCATATTCAACCTCATGGTTCCACTGTTAATCTCTAAATATATTAGTGAGATGGCATCTTGCCTGAGGATGTCTCATTCTCTCCTCATATACCCTGATGAACCAGCTAATATGCATGGAACATTGGAGCTGATGGATTGAACTGAAACTTTTAAAAGGCCCATGATAGCAACAGCTTCCTGAGCTTGCAATCTGTTCTCCTGCTATGTATCCACAATCACGTGAAAAAAGAAAAATTGAGCTTATGACCTGTCATGCTTTGTCAACTACCAGCTGAGTGGACAGCACATACCTTCTTCTAGGGTAGACAGTTTGTGGTACACTTCAAGAAGGTGAAACTGATTTTTAGCCTGGTTTCCTAGAGAGGAGAAGCAGCTCATCCAAAGAGGTACCAGTCAAGCAGCACACAAGTGTTGGTTAGTCAGTGAGCATCTCTGCTCCCTCAAATGAACTATGATGCCACTAAGGACCACAATAGCTTGTCATCATAGAATGGATCATAGACTGAATTGAGTTGGAAGGGACCGTAGAGCTCATCCAGTTCCAATCTCCCTGCCATGTACATGGACACTTTCCAGTTGACCAGGTTGCTCAGAGGCCCAACCTGGCAGTGCTTCACCACCCTCACAGTAAAGCGTTCTTCCTAATATCTTTCAGTTAGACGCCATTCCCCCTTGCCCTGACACTACATGCTCTTGTAAATAGTAGAAATCTTATAAATAGTAGTAATCTCCAGCACAAAGTAGGGAAAGACATTAACTTTGCTCAACTAATTAACTAATGACATTAACTAATGCTGACATGGCATTTCTCCGTGTTGTGCTTGTGTCACTAAATTAACTGTCCTGATGGATGCATTACAGTAAATTAGACCAAATAGGAAACATCCCAGAAAGTTAATTAATCACTTTTCAGTGGGTAAATGTTTAAGTGCCTGCAGAAGCACTTTTCTTTTTCCAGAAAGACCTAGCAACTCTTTCCCCAGGGTATTCAGTGGGGCTCAGGAATAATGCAAATGAAATGTTTTCAGAGGTCTATGCCTGAATTCTTAAATGCCTTATTTTACCACAAGATTTGTGACTGAAGAAGGTAAAGCCTAGTTTCTAGGGAAGACTTGTGTCTCCTGTGGACCTCCTCTCTGGTGTGTTCTGCAAGTATCTTAGAACAAGAAAGGTACTGCTGTGTTTCCTTCCTGCAGGTTTTAGGAGGTTCTTTCTTGACTGCCTAAGCCCATAATTTTATTACAGCTTTCAAATACAACATTTTTGATTCCTCTATTCTGTCAATTTTGATTGAAATGTGATTTAAAAGCTAGATGTAAATTCACACAGCTACACTCACTTCATGATTGTATTGACCATAATTTTTAAGTAGAAAAAAATCTGTTCTCCAGGACCTGAGACACAGACTTTCAAGGGTACATAGACCTTGCAAATTATTTAATTGGCTGCATCCAAATTTTAGTGCTCTGACTAAAGTAAATGTTTTGTTAAATAACTTCTGTTGCTTTTAATAGGATTTATCACCTCAGTAATGTGGAGGACCTGTGCAACAGAGAAGCCCAGACAATAGAGATACAAAGCAGAACTCAGGCTTAATACTCACTTACTTAATACTCACAAACCCCAGCATTGGGAGTCACAGTCCCACAGACTTTCAGCAAGGCTCAGTTTCCAATTTTTGGAGTTTCTGGTTCAGGATTAAACTAAAATTCACCTTTAAGTTTCTTTAGGAGTCAAGTCATGCATAGAAGCAGTATTTCAAAGGTATCATTTTGGAAGTGGGAGTTAGACATTCCCTTTTTGTTTACACGGTGCCACCTGTCTGTAGTAATCAGCATTTTAAAGAGGTAAAGATGTTAGGAGTTTCTTCATTAGTTGCACACAAGAGGTTTTCCAGAGGTTTGTATGGGAGAGGTGGGAAGAAAAACTCTCAGCCAGTTCTTCATCTGATGTAAGTTGATGGAAATGTGGTGAAAACAGTGAACCTCGTGGATTTACATGGTCCTATTAATGAAGAAGTGCCATTCAGCAGTTACATGCGCTCTCACCTGTATGAGCATTATTGCAGAGGAAGGCAGGAGAGCTCATCTGTAAAAGCCAGAGTGGATGACAAGTCAAGTTAAGTGAAGACTATGATCATCAGACATGCAGAATGACAGCACATTCCAAATACAAACATGACTGTGCCTGCTGGGAAGCTGCTATCAGTCCTTCTCAGTGAACTGAGAACTCCCCACCACCAAAACCTTTAAGGCAAAAAGGACATCATGTATAGAAAAATCACAGAGCAGAAAAATAATGTTTAATGTTTTCTCATCATACATGAACACTTGCCTAAAAAGGTCCAAAAGCTACACCAGGAATGTAAAAGGTGGAGGAACAGAAATCTGCTAGGTAGAAGTGTGCTGTGGAAGCTAGGTGTTATTACTTGACCTCAGTGAAAGGATTAAAAGTTCAGACCCTCATAAATAAATGACAATTGAGACAAAAATGGAATGTAGGGCCAGTGACCTTTTATGAAAAGTTTAATTTCTTTCCTACAGTTGAGACTTCTTCTGCAGCCTGTTTGTGTTTTGTGTTGAGTACACTAAACACTCTTGTAAACAAGCAGAAGACCCTACCTAACAGAATGCCTTACATTTTGTCAGAACAGGCTGGCTATGATAGGAGACAATTTTCCTCAAGTTCTTCTAATAACCATCTCACTGTCATATTTCTTTTCTTCTCTTTTTGTTTTGTTTTGTTTTTGTTTTTGGGGTTTTTTTCCACACACAGATGCATCTTCTATGAATGTACTTATTACAGAGAAGTGTCAAGGACAAAAATATTTACATAAGAGTAAAGTGTATTTTATGGACCCATTTTGGATGAAACATGATTTTTGCTGTTTATATGTTGCCTCCCAAGACTAAAACTGATATGAAGTGATACAGGTCATGTGTGGCAGGCTGTCTATTACAGAACACTATTCCTTTTAGTGAGGACTGTGAGCTGCTGTCTTGAGTGTGTACACACTAGGCTTTCCATTCATTATCTTCATTTATTGTGGCAAGGAGGGCTTACCTTATGTGCTTTTGATATCCTGAGAAAAGCAGAAAAAACTGCAACACTCTCATCCCCCTTCCCATTTATTTCCCCAAATCCTTGGACAAAATTAAAACTATAATAGGTAGATCGCAGAGATTTCTGGCTCACAGCATCAAAGTTCCTGGATAAACCAAGTATTTTTATGCCAGGCAAAGCTGAACCCTGTTTTAAATCAATACTTCAACTTTAACTGCAGGCAGGAACTTGCTCCTTGAATTGGTTATAAACATACAAAAAGTTGCTGTTTGTTTAGAGATGTGGGAAAAAGGAGATTCTTTTTATGGGCTGAACAACTTCCTCTCAGGGGTAATAGGGAATTTACTAAAGTCATTTTTCAAAGCCTCCAAAAACCTGGGGGCCTGTATATTATAGATGCTACAGGGGATAAAGTAAAAGTAGCTCTGATTTGAATGTAAGGAAAACTATTAAAAAACACAGTTAATGTCCTTCAGGTATCTGTAAGTTTCCTAATTGGCCTTAAAAGAAAGGTATGATATGCCCTGTGTTTATAAGAAAGAAAGCAATCTTTTTTTCAAAAGAAATCAGTCAAAAAGCAGTACTAGCAAAAAATATCTTCTGGAATATAGGGACTGAATTTCTCATACAAGCACTTAAATTGAGAATGAAGAGTCCTAGACACAAACACCAGGCATTTGGGCAGGGAACTGACAAAAGAAATACACCAAACATTTGAAAAGAGATGAAAACAAGCAGAATGGTAGCAGCAGAATTCAGCTGAGCATACAGAAAAATAGCCTGCTCCTATAACATGGGTATTGTTTTACTAGATGCCACATACATAATGAAAATGTAGGGAAACACTGCCATCCTGGGACAAAACCAAAATGCCCTCATATTTCACAAAAACTCTGAGGGTGTTGGGGAAATTTGTAAGGACTGTGCTAGCATAGTTCAGTATAATCTCAGGTTAAATGGCAATGTATAAATGAATGAATATATGACGTGTTAAAGAGAAGTAGCTTTGTTGCCTAGAATCAGAAGGAGTATTTTCATTACTAGAAGATCAGTGCAGAAGTAATACTTAAGATCTAAAGTTGCTTCTATTGCTTTCTTCTGGTGTATGCTGGCCAGAACAATTTCAATAGAAAAATTGGAGAAGATAAATACTTCTAGGATGCAAGTAGTGGAGCATGGGTAGTGGTGATGGAGTGGTGAGGTGGGGTTCATTTCCTAAACTTTGCTCCAATTTAGGACATCAGCCAGTCCTGATAGGAAAAAGCAGACAGACCCTAAGTGATCTGAATCTACTGCCAACTCAGTTAGTGGGTAAGTAATTAGATCTTGAACTTGAGTGACTCCTACTACATAAATATAGCATTTTCTGTAAATACATTGCTATAATCTCTCTTCAGGGTTGGGGGGGGAGTTTTGTACATACATAGTGGGAATATAGTTATCACATTTTAAGTTCTTCTCCTAGTAATAGCACTGAAATACAGAAGTATGAAAATAGAAGAAAGCTTGTCTTAGCAAACTCATAATTTTTAAAGCATCTGAAGTCTAAATTAGCTTCACTCTACTAATTAAAAATATCACTTAGTGATTTGCCAAAAAATTTTGTTCTGAAATTTAAATTAGGTTAAGCATTTTGTAGCAGACTGCCATAACAATTTTCTAAAGTAATAAAATCAGTTATCAGAGTTTATGATACATAAAATTCATTTTATGATTTTACTTATATTTCCTTGCTTCCCTCTCTCATCTGTTTTCAAACCAAGTCCCATAGCTTTATAATGTGCTTTTATACAATGCAGTGACCCTTCTTGCAGCTGAAAGTACAACACCATTCAGTCCAACCCTTTCAAAATTGCCTTGTTGTTCGCTCAGAGCAAAACCACAAGGAAATACAGAAAAGACATGAGGAAAGCCTTATAGAAAAGTTGTAGCTCTAGTTGTGACAACTGAGGGAGTGAAAGGGTGGCAGGTGTCAAATCAAGCAAGGGCGTTTAGTGCTATAAAAATAGTGAAGTGCCAAAGTAAGTCCTTAATTCTACAGTGCTTTTAAACAGAGTGAACAAAGGAGATGTTACTCTTATGATATCAGTTGTTGGGGAAGAAAAACAATTCTCAGCAGATGGAGATCTGAAGGGATTGTCCAGCAAGCCCTGGGCAGCAGACACTGAGGGGCTTTCCTGCCTTCCATAAGATAGAAGCCTGATACGAGAGATTACTTTGGAGACCAGGACTGTTTCCATCTATCTATGTATATTAGTCCTGTCTCCCCTAGC
>JAWWEW010000131.1:16686004-16698705 GCA_035583185.1 Anabacerthia variegaticeps | reverse complement strand
TTTGCTAAGTCCTAGTTGACATAGCTTATCCCTCTCATTAACATGTCCTACCTCCTCATTAACATACCCCGCTCCTCAGTTCTATATATTGTAACGCGAATGAACAATAAATGACTCAGTTTCTACCCCCAAACTGGGAACGTCTAGATTCTTGACCGACCAACAATCAGTGACTATGTATCCAGCACAAGAACCACCTTCCAGGTTATACTGCAAGTTTTTCTTCACCAAGACACAGTTACTGCTTTCCTAGCTCTGTAGAGAGCTTCCTTTCTAGAGGCCATACAGGAAAACAGCTCTTTGCTACTTGGCAATCTCACTCAAATACTGCAGAAGAAATATTACAATGGTAATCTTACACCTACAACATGAAACACAAGAGTAGGGCAGCTAATGAGAAAAGCTACCACTGGAAAATTTTACAAATGCTTGTAACCCATTTCAGCTGGTGAAAAGGGCCAGGTGATTCACAGAGTGATTCAGAGAGATTATGCTGACCTGAAACTAAACACCATTATGATTACAGCACTACTAATAAAAAACATTTTGAGAACTCCACTCCTTAGGTTAAAAATAGGTCTTTTTACCATTAGCTGCTGCATTTACTAATAAAATATAACCTACTAGCTGTCATTTGAGATCACTGCTTGTTCCACCATGCAAGACAAACTAGGAAATGTAGGTGACATGTAGGTGTAGTTGCCTCACCTTGTGGCAAGGACACAATTGCACAGTACTTTTGCAGAGTCAGTGACATAACAAACAGTGAGTTTTAGAAAAATACAAGGTGGAAAAGCTGGTCTGAAAACAACTCAGAAAAAACAGTGAGCAACTCATGCTCAATAGAGGGCAAGAGCAGGCAGAGAGCCACCTGCAGCAAAGCTTGGACCAGGATTAGAGTTCAGGAACTGTACTTGCATGGAACTTGCATGTCTGGGGGAAGAGTGTATGTGGAAATCCTGGGTGAGGCTCTAGAGACAGCTGGAACCTACTGGTACACTCAAGTCCTAACACAATCCTTCTAAGTCATCCCCAGAATCACAGTCATCACAGAATGCTGGAAGGGATGTCTGGAGATCTTCTAGTACAATCTCCCTGCCAGTTCACGTAGAGCAGGTTGTACAGGATCATGTCCAGGCTGGTTTTGAATATCTCCATAGGAGGAGGCTCCACAGCCTCTGGGTGAGCTGTTCCAGTGCTTGGTCATCCTTGACACTTGCTCTTTATTCTTTGTGTGCAAGGATTGAGACAGACATTGTGGTCTGGAAAGTCTAGGGCCTACTTTCTGCCAAGACATAACAGAATGCAGATCTGTTCCAGATCTCTCAGCTGTGTAACCACTTGCTCAATACAGGAAAAAGCTCTACCCAAAGCCCAGATGCTGAGATGAGAATTGCATAGCTTTGAGAAATACATCTGAGACAAGGAGCAACAATGAGAGAAAGTATGAACTCACTTCAAGAGAGGATGCCCATGAAGAAGCTTATGGTTATGAATAGAGGAGCTATCTTCCAGTACTTGACTGCTTTCATTCTCAAGGAAACAGGAGCACAATACTGCATTTGAAACATAACTTACTTTCTGATGCTAACAGATAAAACATGTAAAGAAACAAACTTTGTCTCATGATCTAGATGAAATAAGAGTTAGCTTAGAGTATTGCTTAGAGTTTGCTAAGAGTATTTAGCAAATACTGTAATTATTTGGTAAGTAATCTGATGTCTATATTCTTGCAGACCTGGCTTCAGCTGTCTTGCATTCTGAGCACACATCATCCAGAAAATAGGAATTTTAGAGGACTTTTAAACTGGACATCCAGCCTCACTGAGCAACAATGGGTTTCAGTTCACATTTTCAATGTTGCAGATTTGAGAATAAGAACCTCAAAGGAGCTTTGATTTCTTCATCATTATCTCATAGGTGCATTGCTTCCCATAGAAAAAGTGTAAGAAGAGCATGTACATGTCTAAGCTCTCAGAGGAGATAATAAAGTGAGAGGTGAGAGCAGACAAGCCCTTTGGAACATTTACACAGCAGAGGCAGCCAGAAAAGTCAACTTGATAGTTTACACTGAAGGTCAAGTTAATTCCAAGGTCAGATTTCAAATGCATGTTAAAAAAAGTATTTTTTAATACTATGCAAGTAATAATTAGAAAATATTAACATGCACGCCAGCAATTACTATTGCCATATATTCGTTTTTAAGATCAGATTGCATATTACTGTAGGTAGTTAAAACCTTTAGCTGTAAAAATGTCACAATGAATCTCAATTGCATATACCTGACAGTGTGTTTTAGAGGATAATCTGCACTTTTGTTACCTTTTGCATGGGTTGTGGATGATATGGTCTCTAAACTATTTTGTCCTAGTAGGTGGTAGATTGCTTCCTGTATGTTTCGTATTCAAATATGTGACATAAAATCACTAAGGTAAAACAAACTGCTGCTCAACCATTCCAGAGCAGTAGGAACATGTGAACATTTGATCAGAGCAATGGACACAAATATAACAGCAATTAAGGGTGGGATCCTTACCCGTCTGAATTCACTACATTTTTCCACCCATATAAACACTTTTGAAAGGCTTTTGCAACAGAAGAACTGACCTAAATTTTTTTAGCAAGTTTGACACATTTTGTTTAGAGTTCAGAACAAGATAAGACTGATGTCATTCTATTAGATAATCTGTGGTGCTGATTTTTTGATACAACCACTTCTGCATAGCAACTCTGGTGTGATTACAGGGATACAGCTTAAAGGAAGGGAGACAGTTACTATATCACGCTCTGAAGATCTGGGATAAAGAAAATATTATTTTTTTTTTCTCTGAGAGAGGGCTATAGAATTGGTCTGGATAAGATGATAAGCAGATAGAGAATCTATAATTCTGGCTTCCTGGGACTGCCTCAGTCAAGCAGGGATTTACACATGCACTTTAAATGATCTCACAAAGGGCCCATTGAGTTCGGCTGCAGTTAAAGTACAGTAGCTCAAAGCCTACTCATATTTCTGATCTAGTTCTGGTTCCAATCAGAGTATTTTTGAATGCTCCCAACTCTTTAAGTCCTTAATGAGCTCACATTTTAAACTAATGCAGAGCAGAAAAATATACATCATGCTGGAAAAAACATGCATATTGCATGTGTATTTGTATTCATTTTTCAAACTATTTCTATTTCCTTTCATTCTGTGAAGGCTTAATGGTTTCACAATGAATACTCGTCCATTCACATGCAGATGTAGTATACAGATAAAATATGACAGAAATTTCCACAAAAAAGAGATTGTGTTTTATGCTGTGACATTTCTATTCTTTTCTTCCTGGGATGTTAGACGCTTTTTAAGGGTAGAATAGATAAATTTAATACGGAGGATTTTGTTTCAGAAGGAAAATACGGCTGCTTTTCTAAAGTGATAGGAAAATATTACAATAATAGAGAAAATAATTATAATTGTTTAGTATTTATAAACGGGCTTCTCTCCAAATGTCTCAAAAAGCATATTGCAAATAGTAGTTAGAATTGAATCTCTATCCTAAAAAAAAAAGGATACTTTTTTTTTCTTCTAAAAAAGGGGGACCTGCATTTTCTGTAGCAGAGGGAAAGCCAGTACATAAGAGTATGTGCTTTGGGGCAAATATGAGAGAGGGAAGCACCTGGGACCCAAACAATACCAAAGAATGAACTTCTGCAACAAGATTTGAATTATTGATAGTGCCTTGGTGGTAGAGCAGTCAGATGAATAATGGTCATGTAAAAATGTTCCTACCTTTTTCTTGTCAGGCTCTATGGCTCTTGCATTAATGTTACATTTCAATAAATAAATTGAAAACAATAGCAATAGTAGACCTGAGTCACACCAAGTGTGACAGCAAGCACCTCTGAGTGGGTCACAGCCAGACCTTCATATTGCCAGAAGGAAACTGGATTGGTAGAAGAATCCTTAGAGACAAGTGCAGAGGTGAGCTCACAAGGAGTAGAAGTGCAGAACTGACATCTTCATGCCCATCCTGATAGAATGGCCTTTGATAGCCCCAAGGGCACAGAGAGGAAAAGAGGAAGGAATGAGTAGCTACACAGACTGCATGCATGAGGAGTTTTTCATTCCTCTGGCACTTTGGATTTGGCCCATACGATCTTCATGTCAGATGACATTAGAAATCCACAAAAAGGTTCACAGCAACTATGGGTTGTTCTTGCAACCATGAGAACAGAATGCGAGACCAGTGGAGCAGTGAAGAGTCCCCTGAAACAGAATACTATAAATCCTTATTTCCTTGGCAATTAATTGTTCAAATAGACTCCAGTAGAGACTGTAATAGAGTATATGATTAAATAACTTGCTTGTGGCTGATAGGATGACAATATAATTCCAAGCTACCTTAGATTATTATAATGCTGAAAAACATATCCCCAGGGAAATTTGTATATGTAAAGGATAGTATAAAGACCTGGATCAAGACTTCCACATGCACACTAAGAATTTTCAGATATAAGTGTGAATGACCAATCACCTGTATCATTCCTCCTTTGTTACCTTTTTATATCAAAGACTGTACTTGCTTCCTAGAAAATGTGACACCCTATTCTGCAGAACTGCAATAAAATCAAGTATCTCCTCTCAGTGTGTTGATTGGCTTTTGCACACAGTGAAAGGATCCTGTTTCAGCAACAACATTAATTATGCAACCATCCAGACAGCTCTTCCTGCAGTTTCCACCTGGTGTTCTTCTCTTAGGACAAACCACACTCCGTGCGTGGGGTAAGGAGGACACATGGGAAGACTCAGCTAACTACCTTTTGTCACACATGGCCAATTTGCATATAATAATTAATTTCTGGCTAATAAAGGAAGTGGCCATATTCTTAAGGCCACCAGCTTTTAAAAGTGCTTAAGTTTTCAAGATGTGCCAATACTGCATTGAAGTTATTCAAGTTCCCTGCTCTCCCTACTGTAAGCAGAACTTGTCAGTCAGATACTTAGCAGCAATGAGAAAAAAAGTGGGGTAAACAGCTTGTTTGACATACAAGTGTGAAAAGGTTATGTTGGTCAACAACTAGACCCCAAGGCAGCCTAACATGTCACCATGTCTAGTAGTCATGTCAAACTTCTCCTGAATCTAAAATTTCACCTCGACTCATGGAGATCTGATTCTTTTGCCACTACTAAGTACTTGTAGTTAATTCTTGAATTAGTATTAGTTCATGAACAGAAATAATTTACAATATTTTTTTTCCTTTTTGAACCCAGAGATGTTTGAATTTTCTGTCACCCGTGAATAATTCCAAAAGAAGTCACATCTGTGCAAATATCTTGACAAAGGCATGAGTGGATTAAGAAGTAAAAAAACAGATCAGAGACTAGGTTGCATGGCTACTGGTATTTAGAGAAGCCTGGTGTGCATTTGATTTCTGCTCAGACTTTTACACCGAGGCCATCTCCAGCACCGTGTTGCTTCTAGATCTCAGCTTGACTCTGACAGTGGTTTCCACTTCTGTCTGTACCATATGCAGAGAGACAGATGAGATGAAGGAACTAAAGGATGCAGTGAGTGCCTCTTTTTCTGGGAGGAAAATCTCAAACTCAGGAACCAAGAGAGGTTCTGCACTTTACCAGGACTTCCACAAGAATCTTCTGTAACAAGAGGACAACAAAATTTGCTTATACTGGGTTGCATGCTAGTGTTTTGGTGCAGCTATTCTCCTTTTGAAATCAATTAATTCTGCAGATAGAGGATCCAGTTACTTGGATAACAGCTCATTTTTGATAAACATCTTGTTTGCTCTTCACAGTTATATGAACTACTTTAAAGAATAAGTGTCTGAAACAAGAAAGCTGTATTGTCTATGCATGAGTGTCAGTGATCTTTGTATTAAATAGGATGCAAAACTCACCTATATGGACCAAAGGCATAGGTATTTTTATGAAACTTTCAAGGCCTTAATATCTTTGCACATTTGGCTCATCTGTCAAATTTTTTTGAGGTTAAGCAATGGATGGAAAAACTATTGACAATGACTTGAAGAAGGGAATAACAAACACAGCATGGACACCAAACCAGAAATGATGTTGCTCATTCTGCTTCTGTTAGCATTCACGTTCTTAAGTGACCATGAAAGAGGTGGAAGGGCACAGCAATGACCCAAGTCATATACTTACAAAATAAAATACTTACAAAATGTCTTTCTGCTTTCTGTGCATGTCATTGAAAATCTTTGATTGATAAGACTTGTCTGGAAATTAAATTTTATATATTTCCCAGCTTGCTCATAGTTACATGCCCTTATTATGAATAGATATGGAATTGTAATGAGCCTAATTACAGCTCCATTACTGAGACAAAATGTATTTTATCCTATTGTCTTCCTGAACATTTAGTATTTTATGGGTTAGCTACTGGTTTATTCCCACTTAGCAAAGGGTTCAATTAGCAGGTCAATGACAAAAGAGCTAATGAATGACAATGCAAACCTACCTATTATAACGCTGAGGAGGGAGTTTCATGCTAGAGAGCAGAACTTCAATTGATCTCATTTATTAGGGCAATAGTTCTCTGCAGGTTTGATGAGATTAAGTTCCATTAGAAACTTTACTTAATTTTAGAGAACCAGGTAATGAATTTCTAACCCATCACACAGACGGTTTGTTACTGGCAATAAGGTGAGGTAATTATTGACACCCTATTCTGTTGCTGACCTGTGCAATCACAGAATACTCTGATATGGAAGGGACCCACAAGAATTATCAAGTTCAACTCCTAAGTGAATGGCCGCTACAGGGTTCAAGTCCACAACCTTGGCATTACTAGCATCATGCTCTAACCTACTGAGCTAATCTCAAAGTCCAATGGTGCAGAAGGAACTTTGACTGCCTAAGTATCCTGGAGAACTTTAAACTGTGCTTGTATGCATCATTCTAGATATCCAGAAAGTAAGAAAGCTGGAAGAACAAGTCTAGTAAATGGTTGATGTCAGTAGATACTGCTATCATGTGGGTTTGACATTTAGGTCTAGTCAACAGTTGTGCATCAATAAGAAAAGAAAACAAAACAGAGCAGATATACCAAAAATCTACTTCAAGAGCTGTCCTCATATGCTCAGAAAGCCACGTTTTCTGGGTACCCACTGCAAAATATCTCTGCTTCTGATTATTGAATATTCACTAGGAACTGCCTGTGAGACACCTATAATAAAGCCAGAATTATCCATAAAAGCTATTTACTGGTTTGTTCTTAATATCAAATACAGCTAAGAGAAATGCAGCTTGCTTGTTGCTCATTTACGAACAAGCAAAGGTTATATTTTTGGTGATGATGAGTTGCTCAATTCATTCTAGGAACTAAGTTGTAGTTCTCAATCTAGATAGGTCAGCATGGACTGTCCATGAAGTCAAACTAGAAATTTAAAGAGAAATAAGAGCAACAAGTACATAATGGCATGAGAAATGGGAAATGGGCCTTTCCTTGTCATAAAAGCCTGCTGCCACAACTGGCATTTTCATGTCAGCAAAAAGCACTTTGTTCTCACTTTTAAGAGCTGAAAGCTGGTCAATCTTGGCATCCCTTTTGCTTCAATATAAAGAGTAGGACAAACTGACAAACTGTTCAGTTTCAACCCTTAGAGCTTGGATATAGCTACTATTTGCTATAGAAGTCTCTCTTAGGTAGCACGAAGTGCTTTAATAAATCCAGAATGCAGAAAAACTGTATTCTTCAGCCAAACAACACGTATATGTCACTGTGTCATTGTCAAATGCAGGCAGAGCCAATGAAGAATGCTTTTGCTAATCCTTCTCTGTCTGCAAAAGGACAAAAAAAAAGTGGCAAATGCAGGGACTCATTACACAGCCATGGAAAAATTTGGTATCTCACCTCTAGGACACTCTGGAAGAGAAGCACCCTTTGAGGCCATAAATGACCTTGACACAGTGAGGTGAAATGGTTTTGTGCTATTTTGAACAGAATTGGATTCTTTGTGAAATATTTCAGCTTTTTATTCCTTCACATCTTTAGCACATATGAAACTGTCTGAATACTGGAGAAATAAAAGGGATTTTGCTTCAGATGTCCCAAACTGGTGGGTTTTTTTGTTAATTGCTACATTTTTTTCTGTAACTTGTAAGACCTTGAGACAAGATGCTTCTTGAATATATAAGATATATTCAAGAATATATAATCCAAAATATATTCCAAGCAATTTTTATTACTCAGAAATTCACAGTTAAGGAAGTGTTTCCAAGAAACAGGATTACTTTACCCCGATGCAATAAACCTGCAAGCAGATCTCAGGTTGCCACTGTACAACAGGACCAAAGTGCAAGGGAGATAAAATTCTAGACATCAAACCAAAATACTGATGATCAAATAGGTGTATTATTGAGTAAATTATTTAGTGAATTACTAAGGAATGAGTGTAATGAAATCTGTATTTAATTGTACTGTCTTCAGAACCCAGTTTTGTAGGAACTAGGGTGATGCTATAAAGTCAACTCAATTAGAAGCATGAATTAGGCTCAGCTCTGAAAACCCTTCCCTACAGCAGTCCTGCTCCCTGGTGAAAATTCACAGCCTCCAACAACACCCAAGTCCAAAGAGAGCTGGACTCAGCTTGGATAATACTAAAGCCTGTACAAATCAGAAGAAATATTCTGAGGAGAGAGTCATAGTTTGAAATTTAACTCACTCATTGATTTTGTGCTAATCACTTTCCATTAACCTCTTCTGGAGTAAGAAGGGAAATAATTTCAGCCATACAATACTTCCAGCTGCTGGAAAAAGTGTTAAAATCCCTGCATCCACTTGACAGTGACAACCTTACAATATATGAGAGACTGAGAGTTTTAACTGATGAGTCCTGGCTTGGGATATGAAGGTTTTAATGCCCTGTGGATTTTGCCCTGCCTCCTGAACAGACATTAACTACCCAGGAGCATCTGGAAGAACACACACTGTCCTTATGCTGTGGGTGTGAAAACTGAGCTCAAAACCCCTTCACATGGGCTGCTAATATCCAAAGTCTGTGTCAGTCATAGTGAGGTGTGACAGTGCCAAAGCTTTAAGAAAAGTACATTGGTATTACACCTAAGTTAACAATTTCTGAGACACCCTTTCACATCATAGAAGACGAATATTTAGCTGAGATAGTGTAAGACTGTTATAGCTTCTTTTGTTGTCTTTTAATCCCAAGAAGACATCATGATGTAAACACCAAAATCTGCTGTGTCCATTTTTTTTGTTCATTTGCCTAACAACTCATGTTTACATAAAATGCATGTTGGATGCCCTCGGGAGTTTTCTGACCTACTTACTAAAAGCAGTGCTGAGTATTTGATTTTCTTAAATGAAACTAGACAAGTACTCAGGTTAAATGTTATTTGATTTGTCTTACAGATAAACAAACAAGGTGGAAAGTAGAGTATAATGACAACCCTTGGTTTTGTTTTACTTTCTTTTAAGGCATGACAAGTCAGAAATGGTCATCAGCATAAAGTCGCGCTTCCACAAATGCATAGGCAGACGAAGTCCCTTGGGCAACCATATTGACAAGAAATCTCTACATCATTCTTCCTTATCACAATCTCGCTGTGTCAGGATATATATGTAAGTAGTTGGCAGCAAAGCGATAGGAATATCTGAGAACCTGTCTCAAAAAATAAAATTTTGAGGACTGAGAGTCACTTTCCTTCACCTCTTTCATTTTTATTTCTAGAAAGCAATATAAATCACACAAGATAATTAAGTTGAACCAACACTAAGTCAAAGGTCTTGGTACAATTCCACTCTGAATGTAAAAGTACTCTAGTTCCATTTTTTTGAGAGAACTAGATTGATCCCTTACATCTATTTAATTGCTGTAAATAATCAAGTAAACAAAAAGCCTTGAGCAGTATATTTTGTTAGTTACAGAGGTGGGAGTTTACGTGAAAAACAAATCACAGACAACAAATCATATTTGATGCTCTTCTGCATTGACTTCTGTGGAATGATACTGAGGATCTAGTTCTAAAGTCTAACAAATTTTGATTTTTTCTTTTTTTTTTTTTTTTTTTTAGAAGGTCTACATAAATTATTGAATTAATTATCAGGCTTGTGAAAAATAAATCAAGTCCAAAGTTCCTAAACTCTCCCCCTCCCATACAACAAGCTAGAATTTACTTTAATTACGGACCATTGCTTGGCAAGAAATCAAATGAATAAACAATAACCCTAGGCCATGCAGAGACATTTTCCCCATAAATTACAGTTTTTTTGAAATGGTGTAGCATTTACTTGAGTACTTGTTTCAGATATTGCCCATAAAAATTGCAGCCTAGTTCTGTTGCAATTCAGTTTGACTATCCAAGGAATAAAATAAACAGCTTAAAATAGCTAAGTAATATATTTATGCCCAAAGTTACAATGTCATCTGTTATTAAGCAATAATACTTCAATTATATAAAACATAACGTATATTAATAATTATTAATACAATATAGACTATCATAATTATTAATTATATAGCATATAAAATTTAGTGGACATAAACGGGGTAATGGGTGCCTTTGAAAATGTAGTATAACTTAGAATCAATTCAAAAAGTGACATGTACTGCTGTCCAGTCTGCTTCAGATGGGGGGGCTATAATGACATGTCCATAAACCAATCTCCACCAGGAACAAGCTTATTTCACCACAACTGTCATTAATTCCTCGAAAAACTGTTATTATTAACTCAATAATTATGTTACTTTTAACTTAATTACCATAAATTTTAACCAAAGGATTTGAAAAATCGTTTCTTCTAGGTTTTACCGCCTTTTAACTGTTTTTAAACCTTCTGGGTTTTTTTCAGCTGTTTATTCACAGACATTTTCAGAGTTCAGTACCCACTGACCAGTTTGTTTTAGATATTTCACACTTGGAGGGTGTAGAGTTTAATACCAAACTTGTTTAAAGATAGTGGTTGTTACATGGGATTTCTGGAGAGAGGCAGTATATATTGCATAAAACAATATTAATCTTAATTACACTTAGCAACATATGTAGCAATTGCAATATACAATTTAATCCCAATACCATTGTGATTTCCATTCTCCATTCTTATAATATGTTCATTGTCATGATGCTGAGCATATATGGGCTGAAGCCATTGCCCTCTTCATATCTCTTTTGTTTTGATTTTCTACTCTTAGTTTGTGTTGAGCATGTTTATTCCCTGCTTGCTGATCTGGTTAACCCAAGGCAGTCACAACCTTTTAGTGAACTCAGAGAGAAATGTTTACAGCACCAATTGGTCCATACAACTGTTGGTAGCTGTTTCTCTAAATCAAAGGCAACTCTCCAGTCCCCTTTGTGCTGAGATAAATTCAGATTCTTTACAACAGCTGGAGTCATCCACACCTTGCATTATTCATTGAGTTTCACAGGTACATCTTCCTTGCTGAGCTCTTCCAAACCTTCTTCTGTCAGTCACAGCCATGAACAACAGAACATTGTCTTCATTGTTTGAATGAAACTGGAAGTACCACAAGGTAGAGGAGTGCAGAAATGGGACTTGAAACAAGCATGCACCAAAATTTTGAAAAAAGCACGAAATCTACAGCAAGATAAGAGCTGATAAAATTGTGTAGGACTTCAAAGAAAGCAAAATCAGACACCATAACAAAGAAATAAATAACTGCAATTTGAAATGCCCTCTTACACTCCAGGAGAATATTATTTTTAATAATTTCTCCAAAATCACCCTTATGCTCAAAGTTTGAGCTGTAAGCCAAGTGGAGTTGATGAAAATTGATAAGAAATACAGTTTCTTTAAGCAATTGAATATTGCAGAGAAGAGAAAGTATTCTGTCTTGTATATTTTGGAACACCTGCCTAGAAAGGATGTGCTTATTTCTGAAATGCCACGCTCCCTTTAAGACTCAAGGACATTCCCTCCACACATCATAGAACTGTCCAACTCTATACAGAGCTGAGCTTTGAAGGAGTAAAAAAGGGTTTAAATCAACTCTTTCAGGAGCAAGAGATGCATTTCTTTCTTTGTTATGCCCTTTCAGACTTGCTTTAAGCAGGGTATTGAGCAGAAAGATTGCTCTTCTGGTAGGTAATTTAATTTTTTAGGTGAATCTGTCCAATCCAGCACAGCTTCAAAAAGGTCAACGTTCATTTTTAAAAAGGATTTTGCCTTTTTAAAATATACTTAAAAATCAAATGTTTCATTAGAGATAGTATACTATTCACACAACTTTTAACACTATGACACAGCTTTCCCTTAAGGACTGGAAGTTTTTGAGGAAGGGTACAGTTGGCAAGGTAATCATATATATGTTAAATTAAAAAAAAAAAAAATAAAAATCAGAAGTTTATTATTTCATTTGCACTTTTTTAATTTATAAAGCAATTATTATGCTGGGGTTTTTTTATGAAGAAAAAAGCCCACCAAAATATTTAACTAGATTTTCAAAGAGTTCTGTGTCCTTGGGTGACAACTAGCAAGTTCTCTGCAGAGGTGAGCTTCCTGTTTGTATTAGGGTAGAATTCCATGCGGGTATTTTTGGTCTGTGTTTGGCCCAGCCACTTGTGAGAAGCTGGGTTTTCTCATGCCAAGTTATGGGAAACCAGGCCGATAAAGACAGTCTCTAGCCTTAAGAGAGAGATTTCTGTGTAAACTAAAATTAATTGGTCTCTCATGATTGGCTGATGGCCCTCCAAGGGCACTTGAAGG
>JAWWEW010000131.1:16668227-16685904 GCA_035583185.1 Anabacerthia variegaticeps | reverse complement strand
TAGGCCAACTTTGCCTTGGCGGGGACACCCGCCGTCACCTGTGAGCCAGCTGAGCCTTGAGGATGCAGCCACTGCTCCGGGAGTCTGGGCATTCCGTGGGTCAGTGAGACAACTCCATGGGAAGCACCTGGGCAATTTGGGTGTTGGCACCTGAAGGCTTATTTTCTCTTTTCTCTCTCTCTGTTGGGTTTCTTTCCTGTTTACTTGGCCACCTTTGGTAATAAAACTACTTTTGGGTTAAGTTTTCTGCGGTGTCTCAGTTTCAGCTTCCACATCCCTTCGGACCCCCATTCTCCCTGGAACACTGTTACATACAGTCAAGGAAAAAGGTTGCCTGTTACTAAGCATTTCTGAAATAGTGGGTATAAATTCAATATAGTTTTTTGAAAGACTTTTGTGAAAGGCTCTCTTGAGTCAGTCCCACCTAACAAGGTACTCCCTCATTGATACCCTGATGATTTTTATCAGGCAGATGTTTCTTTGGTGAAAAAAAAAATCCAAATCTTTTTGAAGAATTTTGTGTTTCAGACAGTATGTTCTGGCACCTAATGGTGAAACCTCAAGAGAGTTCACTTAATACTAATAGATTAACAAGTTTTTATGGGATTCTTTGGTTACATAATTCCTGAAACAATAACATTTCAAAGTGACATGGAAGTACCTCAAAGTGCTACAAGCAGGGATTCCTATTTCCTTCTTGTACCCCTCTCTTCTGGAAAATCCCAGCTGTAACAATCCCTATTCTGCCACAGGGATCTTTGGAAAGTCACTTAACCCTCTCTGTGCTGCTAGAAGCTGTGAGCCCATTGGAGATTGTACTTTCCTGCTTCACAGAGCTGAATATTAAAGTCTAGAAGATATGCAGATGTCACAACAGTAAAACCAATTGAATGACTGACTGATAACCTCTGGATAGCCATATTCCAAAGTATGGCAGTATGGGACCACACACAAACCTGGTCAGACTCAGAACTGGTTTGTGCTATCAGAAATTGTGCCTCCCTCCCTGCTTTTATTTTTATGCCACATCAAGAGGCACTCAATTTTGAGGCAATTACAATGTGTTATGGTGAATTTTCTCCTTTCCACATTCAGATTTCAGAGAACCATAGGGCCTCCACAGAATAACTGTCATGCAGAAATTTTGGATCCAAGCTAGCTGATCAAAATAAACACATGTCTATAAATTTCTGATGTGTACATCTTCTCTCTCATCTCATTTTCAATGCTGTTTTCTTTCCTTCCTATATCCCTTAAGTCAGTGTTTCCAAGACAGTATATTTTCAAAGAATGAAGTACAAATGTTTCAAGCTGGCTTAGCAGAATTTTGTTTTCCAGCTGGTGCTTTCTTCTTCTCGGAACACAATCATGAAAAAATGCACTTTCACTTAAAACAGTAGGGTTTTTTAGCCTGTTCATATGCCTCTGGTCATGAAGGTTCTTGTTAGGTATGGTACAAGGAACATAGACAAGATGTTCTAAAGATATAACCAAGACAACATCTGAAAGGATATCATGTTTGAGATAAATTGTGGAAAATCAGATAAGAATTAAAGACTTTCCCTGAGAGATGATCTGTATTTTGTGGATGTATCAATTGGTCTAACAAATAATACCACAACTCCTGAGAAACATTGCTGTTTTTACACAAGGAATCATGGTTAGGCTAGGTTAACTGTGTGAGAGTGAAAAGATGGCCAAAACACCAAGGAGCGAGTATGGGAATTTCCAGACAGAATGAATGGTCTCTAACTGTATAAACAAGAGTATTAGGGTTTCTAGGTCGTGGCCCTACCATACTCATATACTGTGCAACTCAGGAAAAGGATTTTAATGCACATTCACCAATGCAATATAACAGAATACCACCCTCCCTTGTCAAAGGGGTACATACTGATAGCACATAACAATGTACAACAGAATGTATTATAATATCCATCTTCCAAAGACAGTAAAATAGAAAATATTTTTGGAGTATAAAATCACTGTGTTGGAGCCTTTCCTCCTTTCCTTGGAGACAGCGGTCAAAAAGTTGCCACTAGCAAGCTGTTTCTTCTTAACATTCTGTCCCTTGTTTAAATGCCTTTATTACCTTCAAAGTCATCCAACTCTATGCAAATTAATTTGTTTTCACGGAACAGGGATCTTAAGGGATAAGATGAAATTTCTGTGCATCAGAAGTGTGTTAAAAAACTCTGAACATCAATGGACATAATAAGTAAAGGGGGGAAAATGAAAAGAAGTGGCAGAGGGGAGCCAACGGCTGAGAGCAGAAATGCATTAAGAAGGATAATTGTGATGCTTTTGCACAGCAAAGATTAAAGAGAGCTGTCTGAACATGGGAGCCACACTAATGATGAGCACAGGAGACTAAAATATGAGGCATCCCAGTGTTGTAGAATCTTGTATCTAGGAAAGAAAGGAAGAAGAAAGGAGATAGGAGAAATATGGTTGAACTCTGCCCATTGATGATTGACCTGCTAACAAGAAACCTGTTCTTTCTCTCACCAAGCTCTAGAGGAAAACACTGGGAAAAGACAGCGGGGGGAGATGAGTACTGAAGCTCTTGGTGTAGGTTGAAGATTGGCAGAAGTGCAAAGGTAGTGCTTAAGAAATGGCTCCACTGTTAATTATGAGAGTCAAAGTATTGGTCTAAAAGACAATGTCCTCTAAATAGAGAAGCTTCAATAGATAAGACCATCTTGAGGTGTGCAAATAAAAAGAAACTAAATTGCTTATGTAACAGGCAGATGTCTATTGCTCAGTATCCTTAGCAAAAGCCTAAAACCTATCTGGTTGCCTTGTGTGATGAAACAACCACCTTGATGAATGAGGGGAGAGCAGTGGATATTGTCTAATTTGACTTCAGCAAGACTTTCAACACTGCCTCTCACATCATCCTCTTAAGCAAACTTATTTTTCTATTTCTGTTTTCTGTGAGGAAAATTTAAAAATTAAGAAGAATTTTTTGAGATTTTCCAAACTGGATTTGGCCACAACTGAAATTTGAGGAACATGAAAGAAAAGTGAAGATACTGAACTGAGCCATCCTGGCAACTATCCTGCAAGTTCTTTTGCTAATATTTTGGTCAAACAATGTCAACAGCTATCTATCTCTGGAGATAAAAAAGAATAAGCACAGAGTGAAATTTCCTCTAGTAACTTCAGGTTCTACTGTCTCTATTTTTCACTAAAACAGGATTTCTGCTCTTAAAATTGTGCCATTATACTTTGTTTTCTTATACAAAGCTTGTTTATTTCAGTGCTAAATTTTCATCAACCTACTTCCCATGAAGCTGCAAGCAAATTTCAAAACATGTTAAACACTTTTAGCTTTTTTTCCTCCCCCTCGTTACATAAATACATGTGATGTACTGTGATGGACTGCTGTAACAGAATGTGCAAAACACTTACTGCCATCAGTTCTTGTGCTGTAAACATGCAAGAAAATCTTCCGCAATAAAGAGAGGCCTGCTGATCTCAGTGTTATTCTGTCAGTATGTTCACAATATTGCCCACTTACAAAGAAAGCTGTATGCATTTATCATCTTTACTCTCCCACTTCCTGTGGTATTCAGCAGGCTGTTGATAACAGCTGATAGCAAATTGAGGATGGAAGCAGATGCTTGGAATAATATCATTATAGGGTTGTTATTAATTTTCCCCCTGCTTTGTATGTTTCAGTGTTTTGTACACTGTTGAAAGAGATAATGGATTTTAAGGGGTGAATGTCAAAATAGCACTCATATGCTTGGCCAAATTATAGTTCTGAGACAATGAAGCAGCCAACAGTTATTAGGCAGACTCCTAGAAGATTAGAAATCCTGTAGACTCCAGCGATGACAGCTGCATTTTAGAATGTCTATATCAACAGAGTTATATCAAATTAGACCAAGTACTGGCTGGAGCTAATTCACACAATGACTCCATCAGAGAATTGGAACAAATCTGTTCTGAAGAATGATTCATGTGTTGCAGTCCTTTTTTCTTTAACTTGGGATGTGAGGCTCAGAGCTTACATGTTTTGCATGGATTGAACTGCTGGCTTTCTCAAAGACTTAAATAGTCAAGGCTTCACAACAAAGGAAGTGCTAACGTGGGAGAAGAAACATGTAAATATCTTCACCTCCACCTCCAATTTTAAGGAATCTGTCTCACTAAAGGTGTCAATATAGGTTTAGTTTCAACAAGAAGTTTATAGCCTTTTATAGAAGTTTTTAGTCCAGAACCATTAAGAGAAACAAAACTGCAAGTTTTGATAGTTTTGAGTGAGGTCCAGAAGACTTTTTTTGTTGTGGGGTTTTGCTTGTTTGTTTGTTTGTTTTTTACAAGAACTAATGACTGTAGTTTTGCTAGCATTGAACTGCCTCAGCTGCGACGAAGAGAGGAGCAGGCCTTTCCTTATTGTTTTGGTCTTGTAGAACTGTTAGAAACTAACTAAAATACTGTAATACAAACTATGCTTTTTTAAGGCCAGGTTGGGTTAAGCTGCAAAAGAGGAGTGTCTGACAAATTTCCTCCTACCTGATCACAATCTGTGGTCATATATTCTTCAGCCAGAAAGGATCGTTGTTTAATGACCTTTTCTGTAAGCCAATACTGTATGTTTTGAAACAATTTCCATCCAGTGGTGGTACAAAAGAAAAAGCATCTGTGATGGACGGGAATTTTTGTACTTCCTTCTGTTTACATGTGTGGGTATTCCTGCAAATACCTTACAGGAAATGTGAACCCAGGCCTTTGAGTGAGAATTATATACTGCAAAAGTCCTCTGTTTCACCTGCTGTACATCTGACTTGCCTATGCAACATTTTTCACCCCATTTATCAATATGCCATTAGGAGAGCCACAAGCTGCAAATAAGAGTTTCCTTATGAGTTAGAACATATCCAAATCCTTCTTTTCTCATCAGTGGGGCTACAAGGTCAGACACCCCAGACAGAAGAGCTCTGGAGCTCAGCTAAATATAGGCTGCGTGTTGGGAAAGGAAATAGGGAAGGAACAACTCTGGAAATTCCTTGGAAGATGTGGTAGAAATGACTGCTGGCAGACCACTGAGCTGGTGTTTGGATGTACAGATCTCATGCTATATCACCTGGTATAGCAGATCTCTCAGCCTGGGCAGATTGGCTCACTTAGTGACCAAAAGGCTTTCACATAAGGTCAGGTTCTAGCAGGATGGTGTTGCCTCCCCAGAGCAATTACTGTGTGTGAATGAGTTAACTTTAGAGTGCCAGTACTTAATTTTCAGGAAATTGTAAATTCATTGTCTCCAGAAGCCTTAAAATACTCCTGTATTGTAGGCTATTTCTCTGCTACAGGGGTCTGCTGCTGTTCCTCTGCATCTGAAAGAATGGCCCATCTTCTTTCCCTAATTTGGATTAAAAGATAAATCAATAAAAACCATGGCATATTCAGCTGGTCTAAAGTGGTGTAGGCCCTTTTTCTGCAATCAGTAACCCTTTTGAGGGCTTCCTAATGATGTCCTCAGACACTCTTTGAGCTGCCTGATATGAGAAAATTGTATCTGGAAGTACAAAACAGAAGTCTTGCAAAGCATAGCAGAAATATTGTTGAAAGAGGTCAAACAAGTCAGGAACTGTGTCAGAGCCACCAGCATGACTCGTGAGGCATAGACAATGAAACCAGATCCCTTCTGCCTGATGTGAGGAAAAATACTCCAGGCCAGGCTGTTAGCAGCTTATGCTAAACTGACAGATTGGACACAGTTCAGGAGAGAGTTATATTTGCATGTGTCAGAGCAGAACAAAACAAAAAAAAAAAGAGGTGGGGGGAGTTTGCTAGTCAAAGGTAAATGATATCTGAAGTCAGCATTCTATATTGTGCTAAATAATTTCTTCTCTGGAACTTCGCTTAAAGAAAGAAATGTGAGGAATTAGAAGAGAGAGTTTAAGGCCAAATGAATATTCTGAAGAGCAACACAGTTGGGAGCACTTACCATGTTTTCTAAGAGATCCTGATGGTCTAAAGAATCCTATTCAAGTGCTTTTTAAAGTTGCAACTACAGTCTGTGCTGCAGATGTTTGTCTGTAGAAGTGAGGTTTTAGCACTCGTGAAAAAGAGTAGGAGAGTGTACTGTAGAAAGCTGGGCTGTCAGAAACTATTGGTGCAGAAACTGCTGCCCTGGTAGACAAGTTGTTGGGGAGCAGTAAATGACGCTTACATTTTCTAGTCACCAACATTAGAGCAAACACTGTTTGCAGCACTTTATTTGTGGATACCTCGGGTTTCTTTCCAAAATGTGTTAGAAAGTTGTATCTTTCCATCATTTCTAACACTTCAAACAAATTTGACACTTAGAGTATTCCTCAGATGGCTTGGTACCTGTCTGCCTTTCTTTCAGAAGATTGAGAAGATAATGATGGAGAAGATAAATTGCTGTTTCTAATGGGGTTCTGAATTTTCTTCCAATCTCTAGAAGGGATGAAAGGTTGAGTAGGATGAAATGTTAGGTAGGGTTCCCACCAGAAGTTTCCATTATGCATTGTGCCATTGTGCGTAAGTTTACCAGGCCTTAGGACAGGAAAGAAGAGTATCAGTTCTATGACAGACCAACTCTGAACAATAAACAGGAAAAATGGAGAGAGTGACAGAAAGTGAACAGATGAAGAAAACCTACTTTATTGCACACTCTTCTGAAGCTCTTATTCCTTCAGCAGGCAGATAAAATGGTCTAGTGTGCTTCAGGGTTTGAGAGTACATCAGGCTTCAAGGGGAGTACACAATGAAGGCAAAACTGCAGCTTTTGACTTTTATGAATGTTTTTTCATATTCCTTGGGATGGTAAAGGAAGGCTTAGGATGGCTTTAGAGCAAGTGGCATGGGAGAGACAGTGCAACCTGGGCTGTGGAAGCCTTCTTTGGATCTTGCCTCTATTCACCAACATGATCAGTGTTCTCCTGCAAAACAAGAGTCTGCAACAACATAGATGCTCAAAGAGAGCAGATGTGAAGTTGCTTTCTATTGGCATTACAGGGAACCCATATTATATTTATTCCTGAGTGTTTCATCTTTATAATTGGTGGGACTGATCCTAGTATGCAACGCTCTTTGAACCAGAGAGGTGCAGTGGGATGACCTTTGCTGCACACCAGGTGCCCATGTAGCCATTCTATCCCTCCCACTCCTCTGTGGGAGAGAGGGAAAATACAATTACTAAAAGTTCAGAGGTCAAGATAAGGACAGGAAGATCACTTAGCAGTTACCTTCACAGGCAATAAAAAGGAGTTAGTCTGGGGAAATGAATAGTTCCAGTCAAATGATAGTAGGGTAATGAACAATAAACCCAAATTTTAAACCACCTTCCTCCCCACTCCTCCCTTCATCCCTGGTTCAGCTTCCCTCCTGACTCTTTTACCTCCTTTCTCCCAAAGAATGTGGTGAAAGAGGGAATGGGAGTTGTAGTCAGTTCATCACATATTGTCTTTGCTACTCCTTCCTCCTCACACTCTTCCCTTGTTCCAGTGTGTGGTCCTTACCACCAGAGACAGTCCTCGGTGTCTGTAGAGTTGTTTCTCTCTCATATTCTCACTGCTCTTTCCCAGCTGCTTCCATCTTAGATACATTACCCCAGAGATGCTACCACAGTCACTGAAGGGCTTGGCCTTGGACAGTGGTGGGTCCATCTTGTAGCCATCTGACTCTATCAGACATGGGGAAAGCGTCTACCAGCTTCTCACAGAAGTCATCCTTGCAACAGCTCCCTCTACTGAAATCTTGCCATGCAAACACAAGACAAGGAATCTCTCTCTCTCTTTTCTTTTTTTTTTTCAATAAAGAAAATATTTTGCATTTCCTGCTTCTTCCTCAGTTCCTAAGCTACTGTCAAGAAAAACAAAACTGTGCAGAATTTATTTCTAATGCTCTGCTTACTCCTTATGTATTCCTCCTCCATTAGAAAGCAATGTGACTGTGTAAAGAGACTGCTAGGAGAAAGGGCAGTGTTAGTAGTAAATACAACTAAGACCTGTTTCTTTTTCTTTCTCAACTTGTGAATATCATCTGGCATGATACCCCAATTTGAGCAGACTTAGCAAGAAAATATTAACTAAGCATGTATGGCAAACTGTGATTCTTGTGCCCAGTCTAGATGTCAGCTTTCAAAAAGATTTTTCTCTGCAAAACTGAGTTTGTGTTTGGCGACCATGCCTTGCACAAAAACTAAATAAATTCAGTTACTTGTTTGTTCAGGAGAAAGATAAGAGGTAACTTGATTATTTGCCAAAGAAACTGAATGATGGAGACTTCTAATAGTAAAGGACTCTCTTATCTGACAGAAAGGGCATAATGAGATCTAGGGCTGCCTTTGGTGTTCAGGAGCTCATCTTTCAAGGACATAACTGTTCCTGTGTGACAGGCTACAGCTCGTTAGTGTAGTCTGCCTTGCTTTGCTCTTTCTAGCTAGTACATTCACCTGAAACTCTCCTTGAAAGGGTTTTTTACTGTTCTTGGATGTTGGGAGATCCTTCTTGTATATCTTTTGGTTCTTTCTCTCAATTTTTTCCTGAAAAGGTTTCAGCCTTTATGATAAAATATGATATCGACTTGATTTTTTCCTCTGTAGGGAATAAGATACCATGATCCTGAAATGCCTTTGGCTTTTTAAATGACATGTAATTTTTCCTTTGGAAGTAAGAGCGGGTGAGACCCAACGGCACAATGCCAATCTGAAAATAGTCCTTATATTTTATGTTGTTCCTCATACAGGTGGAACAACAGCTGCTGATGTTTAGGAGCTCATACTGAGAAGACATGGCTGCAGACATCTCTCTTTTACTTCTTCCTGAAAGCATTTATTGGGCACCTCAGAGACAGGCTACTGAAGGACACCTACCATGGCAGGCTACTGAAGTATACCCACTATGACAGCTTTAACACCGAGGAACTGGTGTAAAACTAGTCCATTTGAAACCTGGCACTAATAGGTAGAGGGCACATATGGCTTAGGATGAATTAAGTTCTGCTAATTTTTGCTGCTTGCATTGAACAAGTGTCTCAGAAAAAGCAAAAAAGAGCTTATGTTGGAAATTACTTTAAAATGCAGAAATTTCTAGGAGGAAGAAACAATTAGTTAATAGGTTCCTTGCATTTTACTGTTAACCTCTAGTACCCTGAGAACGTTCTCCTGCTTAGCCATGTGTGCAACTGAAATTTTAATTTAATTTGTTTAATTTAATTCTTTACATAGGCAGTGTTTAGCAAATGTATTAGGATTCTTTTTACACTTTTCCCTCTTTACTAAAAAAGTGATAGATTAGTTAGTCATTCTGAATAAGCAATTTGTCAAGCCTGTAAGCCATATAAAACTAAGTGCATATATAATTTATTGCCTACTCTAGTAGTAGAAATAATGTACATTTGGCAAATTCTAATTAAAATAATCAAGAGATTAATCATTTGATAGTTATTTATTAAACAGAATTAATTTTCTTAGGGGTCTGTTTTAAACTTGGAGTACTACTAACCTGAAATTTAGTAAATTAGAATTCTTTTTTCTTTTTTAATCAGAAATTTAATAGAAACTGTGGCAAATTAGTAAAACAGACACAAAAATGTTTTTTATAATACTACATGATATTAACTATGAAAAATCATTTAATCGTGTTTCTCAGCTGAAGTTGTCAGACCAATTTCTTATACTGCATTTTGAGTTTAATTTAAGGTACACTTCACAAAACATAAGCTTTTCTTTGTAAGTATTTTCATATGGAAAATATCTGCAACATAACTTTAGTGCACACTACTTTTCATAAGATAGAATTCATCTTGCTTGTCGTAGCCTAATTTGCATGTATGTACAATGGCAGAAAGGAAAAAAGCTTATTTGGAGGCTTTATAGACACCAAATATTGTGAACTTTACTGTATATTGTGCCAGATTCAGACCCATCATGGGTATGTGCATTGTAACTCTCCTTGTTGCAATCATCCAGAGGCAGATCATAAACTTCAGCTCTGATCTCGCAGCTTTGCACTTACATAAAAGTCTATTTCCTTTTTGTAGAGCCTGTGCATCAGATTGCATACACCAAATATACTACACAATTACTCCTCTCTTCTGCACCTTGCATATAAGGGGGACTTGACTTCTGTAATCTCACTGATTGGAGGAGAATGGCTTTTTCATTAACTGCTGGATGAAGTTAAGGAAACTGGAAGATGAAAGTGAAGTTCATTCAATGTAAAGCTTTAGTATCTTAGAAAAGCACTTTTCTACCAAAAACTCCAAGCATAAACATTGCCTGATATCTTATTCTTGCTTTTAGGTAGAAATCTCCTTTTACTAATATCGTGGTAGTACCTGAAGCAATTAAAACACACTACTGGAGAGATACTGTTTTCTGCTCATAAACCAAGGCTTAATTCTGGTCACCACAGTGCAGTTTTTGCCATACAGAGCAGAACAATTGGTGCTTAAATCATGGTAATACAAAGTCTATTGTGACGTGGGTGTCAGTCTCTATTCCCAGGCAAGAAGTGGCAGGACAACGAGCTGCGCCCTGGGAGGCTTGGATTGCATATTCAGGAAAGATTCTTCACTGAAGGGGTGGTCTCAAAGGTTGTTTCCAACCTTAATGACTCTATGATTATATGTTAACTCTTTCAGTGCATGTGCTTTGTGGTAGCACTTGTTTTGGGAAATGTCACCTTGGCTCAAAGCAAGTATTCAGTAGCCCAAAACATGAGCTGAAAAGTGGACTTGACTGCATCTTGCAATCTGTCTCCATTCAGTAACACAATTACTAGCATATGCTTAATTATCTTTTAGGGCATTCTAGTTGTGTTCAAAATGATTCTTAAATTACTCTGGTAATTCTAGTTGCTTTTCAAGGTGACTTCCTAAAGAAGCATTTTGATGAAGTTCAGTGCATATATTTAATTCATTAGTATATGCCCAAACTTGAAGAAAAAAGAAAATCCATTGGAAATACAGGGCTACAAAGATTTTAGAGGCTTCTCTAGCCCACTCCTCTGCCTAAAGCAGCTTCACCCTGGCCAGGAAATTCAGACTAAGAGCTGTGAGGAGTTCCAAGACATGATGAAATGTCTGAAGCTACCAAGAAATGTGATACAAGAAATATGTTCAAAGAATATGTGTAGAAGACTTGAGCCATAACCTGCTTGTGTTTAATCAAGCTGGATAACAGATCAGGGTCATTAGAGCATGTGCTCCCTATGAATGCTATCAGGAGCACAGCTACATCAGAGACCTTCAGATAGCAGGCAGGACAACAGCTTTTGAGAGCAGAACCAGTCCTCACTCATCTGTAGAAGGGAGAAAAAGTAGTGCTCTAGGTATAAATCAGAATTGGAGCCTAATAAGGCAACTGTGCAAGTCCTTCTATAGCAGTAGCAAAAAACCCTGGAGGAATCACTGGTCATCCACCCAATATTTTAACAAAAGGTCATTTGTGATAAAATGAAAGATTATGAAAATCACTATGTTGCACAGCTGCAACAATCAACTATGAAGCAGCATTGTTGTGAGAACAACTGAGGAATTTAATAATGATTCTATTAGAAAAAGCCAAATCTTTTGAGCTAAGTGGTAGAAAAGGCTTTATTTATTTTGAATAAACTCTCAGGGACAAAGAATTTTCAGGTCTGAGATAGAAATTTAGATTAAGAGAGGAGACTTATTTATCTAATGTTCAGGAACTGTCCAGGTTATAGTGGCCAGACCAGTTTGTCACTGTGTGAGTGTGGCCAGGGCTGTGTATTCTACACCCTCTATATCATTTCTGATGAACTGCTAACAATGGATCATTTGCAGCAGCTGCCCAGGGCACAGCTGGCCCCTCAGGCTGCAAGCTGGATGTTTAGGGACTCTGTGAGATAGGGAAGATTTCCTGTCTTCACACCAAGGACTCAGGTGTGATAACTCCCCTCCGGGGAGTCCTTAGCACCTTCACACCCAGCCTGAGGGGTCATATCTGCTAAAGGGCCATCAAGGAGTGTCCCATGACTCACAGAGTAAATCACCCATTGTGAAACTCCTCCCTCTGGGAGAGATACTGGGCATTCCCACCTGAATCTCAGCATACATAATCTTGGGGGTTTGGGGCTTCTGTTACCACTTGTGGGATCCAGGGGTGGAGCAGGGCATCAAGAGGACTGTGACTGGCACTCTTGACCAGACTGAGGCCATCATCCTTACCAAGAGGTTTCTTTTTCCTTTTGCTTTGTACTCAGGGTGGCCATGTGGTGTTCAGTACAGGGGCTGGTGAGCTCTGTTCTGTTTGTGCCCCACAGTGCTGCATTGTACATCTGTTCTTTGGGGGTCAAATGGATTTTTCCTCTGCCTCCTTTTACTTGTTGTGATCTTTCTATTAAATTGTGGTTCTGACTTGTAATCTCTTTTTTGAGTTGGGTTCATTTCTTCTGCCAGCTTACCTTTAAAGCAGCACAGTAACTTGATGGTTATGGAAGTTGCCTATGGTATTGAAGTCTTCATTCTAAGTCTGTGTGTTTGAATACAAGTGGGCATTTCTATCTCTTTAAATATCACAATTGTGCTGGGAAGCAATGAAGAATTTCCATGGGTTAGGAAATATTTTCCACCCAGTTATAATACTTAACATTACAAAGGCATAGCTTGAGGAATGTACTTTTTTTTTTTTTACTGTAACTTTTGGTTACCCAAATTATCACGAAGACAACAGAATCTGAAAGTTACATTTTCAGCAGTTAGTGATGTATTTTGATTGTGCATTGGTGAAATGAATTGCTATTTCAAGTTTCTCATGAAACCTTTTCAGGAAGGCGCTAAAAGACATGATTCTGGACATGCCACAGAGTTTTGGTTCCAAGTTGTATTTGAAAGCAGGAGAAGCCTGTATTTTGAGTAAAACTAGAAAGTTTTTGATCTCATGAGGACCTTAATAAAAAAAAACAAACCCAAACCCTGAACTCTTATTAGGCTAACTTAATTGATTCTTGGTAGCAAGATCTGTATGATTTTGGAGTAAACATACCAGAGAATCTCAAATGCTCTAAGTTAAGAAATGCTTTGTGATAATATGTCTTTGCTACATAAATATTGTGTACCAGAGAATCAGCTCAAGCTGCCTTCTGTTTATAATTTTTCTTACTTTCTTTATCTGTAAATACACAATGAAACTGGTCTAGGGAAACTTAGTGACATTGGGCTTTTTCTTTACTCAAAGCTGTGAGAGGCAATGAAAAAATAATTCCTTTAAAGCAGTTTTGTTACTAAACAAATTCTGTGTATCAAATATGGTGCCTGAAGAAATAGTGTTATAAGAAGTTAAAGAATAGAATTTCAACAGAGGTTGCACAGGTATTTGCAAATGCTGCTGTGGAAATAAAGAAGAGTTTTTCTATCTAAAGGCAAGTGAAAAAAATAATTAAAAATTTGAAAAGAAAATTAAACTATATCCAGAGTATTTTCACTAAACTAAATGTCAAAAGGAAATCAGTGAGAGCCCTGCAGCTGCTTGCCAAGTCTGAAACTTGAGGGGGAAACCCCCCCACCCTTGAACACAAAAAGCTTTTTTTAAAAAATAAAGATGCATGCACTGCTTTCCAAAATTCTTACAAGGATTCTGCGTCCCATGTCAAATGTAAATGAAAGCATGAACTGCAGGAATCCAATGTGACATTAATTTTCAACATGCTCAGTCAAGGCAAAATTTAAACAAGATTTCTACTGTATTAATTATATTCCTTGCAAATAAATGTGGAGCTCTGCATTCTTATTACTGTGAGGATGTGCCAGCCTTTATTAGGGTAAAGTTGACTAAGCATCTGTCTATTTTAATAGATAGGTGTCTAAATCTCCTTGGTATGCAAAACCAGACAAAAAAAGCTTCTCTCATTTGCTCTTTCCTGTGCAGTCAAAAGTACCCTGTGAGAAGAGATGTCAATGCTTCTGCTTCTAATAAAACAGTGCATGGAGAAGCAATCCTGTAAAAGTTAACTGTAGTTGTGATTTATTCAAAGGTGAGAGGAAACAGGTGGAAGATTGTAATAATGCTTTACATACCTAAGGTGCTTGTCAGAGGTCTTCTTTATTAGGTCACTTCTTCCAAATACCTCTGCTTAACAGTGCATATGCTTCTGATGTGGTCTTTCCCTGGACTCCCAGTTCAGTGTGCCATCACAGGATTTTGCAGTTAAGAGTCTATAGGGACCCCTACAACCTGTTTCTAATTTCCATAGCTGCCACAGATTTCAATGACTTTTGCAAGTTGTCTAAACTCTCCAATGACGGTTCTTGTTTGTTCTTGATTTCTGTCCACAGAGCTTTTATTCAAAAACAACATAGAGGGAGGGACTGTTACTATGCATGTTTTCTGCTTGCAGTGCAGTGGTGACCTGATTGCATTTGTAGTCTACAACTGTGCTGTAGGAGAGCCCAGTGGTTCTAGCAACTTTAGGAAAAGCTTGTTTGGATTTTTAGCTGAAGGATGCAAGGAGGCTCAGTTCTCCTTTCCTGATGTGTTGAACTTGTCTACTGTGACTGACACCAAAATCCTGTAAGCGGTTTTTTGTGGATTTGTACGTAGAGACACTTTGAAATCAAATGTATATCAATTTCTGTCATATGAAGATATCTATTGTTTTATTAGAGAGTAAGGAAACAGTAGTGTATAATAGATGAGTCCCTGTTTAGGCAAATATTTGTCTTATTGTTAAAATACAGGTTTTGTAAGGTGTTATTTAGAGTTACTTGTTTTCATTGGTTCTTACAGATTTTCAATTCTTCTAGTAACAAAACTCTACCTGTGTAATGGATAACTAAGATTATTTTATATCTCATGCATTGAAATCTGTCTTGGAGAATTTGGACTCTAGTAATGCTTCATAGCATATTGATGTTACATGTTTGCATATTAACATTTGAAATTTAATTAATTCAGTGTCATTTTTCAGTCAGAAGCCTGACTTGACTTCTGTATTTGTCTCTGAAGCAATTTCACAAGTATTACAAAATACCTTCATGAGGTTTTTTTTATTTTTGAACTGCATTATATGTTTGGGAACAAACTTAGCTGAGAACAGTTGCACTTTCCTGTTTCAGGAAGTTTTTTTTTAAAGATTTTATACTGAAAATAACTGTGCAAATAAAAACGTTGTGATTTACAGAGGTGGTGACTCTTTTAATTGTCTCATGTCAAAGCCTTTAGTAGTTGCGGATGATAAGATCAAGCTCCTTGGACTTAGGTGCTACAGTACAGATTTCTGTTGGTAACAACCTAAGGTGCACAAGTGGGAACATTTTGGCTTGAGTGTCACTCTTGCATTCTTTTCCTTTTCTTTTTTTTTTTTTTTTTCCCCTGAAGACAACCTTGACAAAGTAAAATAACCACTATGCTTGAAATATTATCAGAAGCTTTCCATGGCAAGGATAGGTTATTCATGTTTGTTCCTACTGGTGCCTTGAAATATATTTCTAAGGTGGCAGCTACTTGCATGCATGCTGCTTTCTGTGGGATAGGTAAGTCTGATGGTGCTTCCTAATGGCAAACTTGTGACAGATAGTGAGCTGTTCCTGTATGGCCAGAAGAAGCAGAGCATAGAGATCCAAGAGCCAAGCATGTGGAGGATGAAATTTTATGTTCTATCAGAATACTGCTGCATTTCCTTTGTAGGTATTTGATACTGATCATGTGTATTTAAAGTCCATGTGAGTCAAAAGGGAATGTATTGCTTACCATTATATTCCAGAGCTGACTGTTCAGAACAAACAGACATCAAGGTGGTAATCTAGCAGGTGGCACTACCAATGCCATAATCTGATTGTTTACAAACTTCTAAGATGGGATGTCATGTAATCAAAATCTGTCACTTCTGTCATCTCAAGGTAGGTCTGCAGTCAGACTATGACAGTTCAGATTGGTCTCAGTATGACTTATGTTAAGTAGCTGATGAAAGTTAGGTAAGTGGACTTCCTACTTCACCAGCAATGAATACATGATCTTTTGGAACTTGAATGCTCGTTCCTCTTGTATGTTTCTGTTTTCTCTGTCAAAATAGTCTATCATTCATATTCTGTTTCTTAGCATTATTTGTCTGCTGTACCAAATACACAATTGAACTCCACTGGCCCCTTGCTTCACAAACTGTATAGGACTAATACCAACTGGCATACTACAGTGACTTCTTTTTCAAACTTCAGGGCTATTATTTGAGGAAAGATATATTCCCTCCCTGCTACCCAAACTTTCTGAAGTTCTTTTTTCTTCTGTCCTCATTGCCTTTAAGCTTTAAGTGTCTACACTTGAGGATGTATTCATAGTTTTCTTCTCACTATCTGTAGTCCCTGAACTCTTGCTAGTTCTTACAAACTATGAAATATTTCTGTGCTTTTGGCAAATTTAGGCCAACTCATAGGAGGTTGCTCTGTTATGATATTCAGCTAACTAGTTGTCAATAAACTGCTCCACTGACAATTGAACTCTTTAATCAGTTTTGTGCCTGCACACTCAGAACCTTTTCCTATGTTTTGAGGTTATGAATGAAAAGACATCATCACTTGCATACAGAAAGCTTAGAGTATCAAGTGTGGTTTGTTTCTCTAACTCTTTGTTGCATCTGCTCAAGTGAGGCCCTGTTTGTGTGTAACAAGGAAATAAACTGACCATAAACAGTCCATAAACTAAGGCTGTATTTTTAGATCTGTTTATAACTATGTAAACTAGGCACACATAGAAATCTGATCAAGTCATCATTGTCAGATATTATGTAAATACAGAACGCATGTGAACAGTCCCTTTATTACACTGTGCTGTTCTTTGTCCTCCATTAGAATAAAGGCAGCAATGCTTGCCTTAAAATGCTGCATTTATTTATTCTCTTTTGCACCTTCTTGAGTGAAAATCACTGTTAATTGTAATTGTAAGGAGTCTAAGTCATAAAAAGTTGGTGACTGGGAGCCTCACCCTTGTATTTAGAATAACAGGGATTTTTTTGGTGAACTGTACTGATTATGATTAATTTTGTTCCTGGTCCCTAAATTAATTTTAATTAAAATAAAAGGCCCCACACAATAATTTTCTGTGGTACTGACTGTTCATTTTTTACATTAACCTTAGAAGTAGAACTGCCCATGTGCTGTTTTTATATTTTTGCTCATAAACATCCTCACTTAAACATTTCCAGATCTTTCTCAAGCACAGCTTCTGATACCCTTGTGTTAACCAAACTCAAGGTCAATGTTTATTTGTCCCAACCAACTACTGTCAAAAACAATGGTCTACCATAACAACCTAAACATCTGCACCAGTTGAAAGATCCCCATGAGACCTTAACCAACAGGAACTAAGTTAAACATCAAAACCAAATTTGTTTATACATACTTTTTAGATGTTCTCTTCAATGTCTTTTGGGGGTTTATTACACCTATTCCAGATTCAGCCATTCACATTAACACATTTTCTTTGCAGCTTCTTGAAAGAACTTTTCTAAGACATCCTTGCAGTTGGGCAAATGAGTTCTAAGAAATTAATTGTCCAGGAAGGAATCTGTTGAAAAGAGGCATTGTAACTGAAATCTTACACCCAGATGTCACGGATGCAGTTGTGCCTTCACTTAGAGAAATAGCAATATGTTTGTTGATACACTTCTCCATGGACACCCCCTTGTCGTGGGGGAGATGCTTGCATGCCCTTATGAGGTTGCGAGCTGTGCTGGCG
>JAWWEW010000131.1:16568894-16668127 GCA_035583185.1 Anabacerthia variegaticeps | reverse complement strand
TAGCCACCAACGTGCTTGTAGCAAGCGTGGGTAGAGCCCTTGTAAATCTTCGTTCGTGAAGCCTAGCCATGATGATGATGATGTTGATACAAAACAGCGATTTAACCAAGTTTGATTGTTAATGTGGTAGTGGTTTAACAAGATTTGATGGCAAGGTACTCTTGATTCTTTACTGCATAGAGGACAGGGTCAGATAAAACTGGTGGGGAGACCTTCCCATTGAGTCATGAGTTTCAGAAAGGATTGCCTTGTTTTCTAAACTCCCTTCTGAGGGGAGTTTCAGTGAGGCTGGATGCATACTTAGTCTGAGACTTGGTCAACGGTTTGTGTCTAAAGGATTATATGTCTACGATCCATCTTTTATGTCACTTAGCTGTGAATCTGTTGCAGCAAGGAATTGCTGTTTTTATCCAAAGTAGATTTCAAGGGCACTGGGGTCAGCAAAAGCCTTGATTCCTGAGAAAGGTTGCAGTAACTTCTTTGAAATCAGTAGTAGTAGGTCCACATAGGATTTCCATTGCTTTGAATCGCTGTACTTCTGTTGAAGTTTGAACTTTGCTACATGAAAATTTTACTGATGTTTGATGTAGCAGAGGAAAAGGACATGCTAATTGTTGATGGTGTTACTGTAGGAAAAATGAAGGAATGTTTAAGGAATATTTGTTCTGAAGAAGTCCCTAAATCCTCCCCAAAACTTTCCCCAAGCCATTGATTTACAAGACTAAGACAAGCAGCTCCACTAGTTGCCGTGAGCCCATATATATGACTCCAGGTGGGCAGGAATTTAAGTGTAATAGTGAAATCTTTCAGGGATTTAAGTGCAGTAGATCCTCAGCTAAGGAACTGGTATATAATATGCAGCGAGGGCCTTTGTTTCTTGGTTTATTTGTTTGGGTTTTTTAATACTGAAATGGCATTCCAAAACTTTTTTTTAAAAATTCCACAGTGAAGAGTGAATTGATTGATGCACCATTTAACTGCTGTGAAAAGTGATTAGTTATTAGAAGAAAGTGTCTAGCAAAAGGTATAGTTCTGTCCTAATAATTTATTCCATTAATTCACTTTGAAATTTGGAAGGATCTGCTCATGCTTGTGGGTTTTTTTTTCACCAAGATGGTTGTAGATCACATATAATTTTTGTTTGTTATTTATCATGCTTTATTTTTATTATTTTACTGTTCTTTCATATATTTGAGGAAGGCCACATAGTCAAGAGAAATGTGTAATCACTTTTGTCATCTAAGAACTGAAATCTTATGTCCTGCAAACTACCAAGGAGACCCTTGATAATTCTGCCTTAATTTTCTCTTTCATCTATGGAGGCACAGATATTTGCCCTGCAAAATTATTTCAGGGACATGTTATTTCTGGATTAGTGCAGATGGGAAACACTCACATACCTCTGCAACATAAATGTAGTGTCTTCAGAATGAAGAAGTTCGTTGTTGTTCCTGTTCTCTTATAGTGCAAGAGGAAAAGGTTTCCCAGTCCTCCTGGCAACACAAGTCCATTTATATATATTAGTTCTGTGTTCTTGTGCTGTTGAGCTGCAGAGCTCACTGCAGGCTGCTGCTTTTCCAGCTGACCAAGGAAGCCTCTACCATCTTTGCAGAAATAAAGTTCTTGGGTGGTATGTCTCATCCAAGTGATCTTAGAGCAGCCACTATCAAGCACAGACCTGGGGGAATTCCGAGGGAGCAACTCAGTTCTCTATATACTGAATGAGGGGGGAATCTCTCAGTGGTGGGGACCTCTGTGTCTGGAAAAAGGAAGAGAAATGACCTGCAAGTTGACACTGTGCACTCACAGGTTCTTATTTAATGTTTCTGAGGTATAGGCATCTCTAAATATAGAAGCACTTTTATTTGTCATTTGTGAATACCTCACACGTTTGCTTTGGATATTTTGTGGAAGATGCTTATCACCTCAGTGTCAGTTTGCTGTTACAGGCATGGAGATGTTTGCTGGGATCAGCTTCATAACAGCCTTCTGGCTTTTTTTCCTGCTGCCATGAAGCATAAGCCTGATGTGTTCTCACTGTGTATTGGAACTGAAATGGTAGATGTAGCAGGAAAGCATGTGTATGGGGCACGAGAGTCAAGTTTGTCTTTGCTTTTCTATTGTGCTGCCAGGATCCCTGACCTAATGAAGATGGTGTTTTATATGCTCCCCCCTCCCCCCCCCCCAAATGTTTATTAGCAACTGAAGGTTGAAGGCAACTGAAGCGCTTAGAGCTAGAATAGTGTTCAAAGTTCTCAGGTGACCTACCTCATAGAGCCAGCCTTTCTTCTCTGCTAAAAGTTGCTGCAGCTATTCTGAACTCAGGGATATTGCAAATACTTTAGTAGGGAGGAATAGGAATAGAAGCAGTACAAAAGATGGCAAGGATTTTCTTCCAGGCTTGCATTTATTTCCTGAATTTCTTTTAAGAAAATGATAGTAAAAAAAAAAAAAAAATAGTTTTCTGCTATCATCTCAAATCTACAAGATATCAAGCCAGTCATTTAAGAAGTGTGTTCTCAATCAACTTCTGAGTCAGTATGCCAGACCTCAGGACAATAAATATGCACTTCAATTAAAGATGCTTTCTATTTCAATTACAACTTTCTTTAGAAAGACATAAAGTTGTCCATAATAGCTACCAATAAAGCAGGGGAAATGCGAGGGAAAAGCCAACTTTGACCAGTCATGAAAATACATTCCTGAAATAGAGAGGGACATTATCTGCAGTGCTTTTGCAAAGCACTTCCATCTATGCAAGTTCAGCAATAAACAGTATGCTAGACCTGTAGCTGATATGCATTGAGCTATTTCTGCTGAAGTGAGTGATTTATAGCAGCTGAGGATAGAATGCAGTATTCTTTCTTATAGTTCAGCTATTTGAGATTTGACATGCTAACAAGATACCATCTTAGATGAGGCATGTCCACAGGAGAGTTAACATTTAAAATATGAAAACATGTGCTTGTTGTCTCACATGATTTGGCTACAGAGGAAACTGTTTCCCTATTTATAAAGTGGTGATTACTGAAGGAATACTTTAATGTTTTAATTTAGCATATCCCAGCCTTCACTGAGGACTGCAGCTTCAGAAAGCAGTTCAGGATAGTTTGATTTAGTAGAGATGGTTGGCCGCCTTGCATTTTCCCCATAATAAAATAGGGGTTGCTTCCTGAGTTATTTCATATTAAGAAGAATGAAATTGTCTGTATTTTGGCTAGAGCAGGTCAGCAGATGCTTCCCTCTTTCTTTTTCATATGCTGATTAAACCTTACGTGGCATTTGCAGATAGGAATTCTGGACTGCCTTGAGGGGGCATCTGTGGTGTGCTCCTTTTACAAGTACGTTCTAGCTAAACATTAAAAAAAAAAATCTGTTTCAGAAGATGAATATGCAGGTCTTTTATTTCAGCCTATGCCTCCAGCCTCTACACTGTTGCAAAATATGCATCAGTAAGGCAAGGACAATGCTATCAGAGGCACACTGCTGCCACATGCTGTACCATCTTTTCTTAAGGGAACATCTCAGCATTTGTATGAGAACAGCCTTATAGATATTCTTGCCTGTGCTCAAGTGTTCTGCTGTTTCATGTTGGACATAGACATACTGGTGTTGAGTAGTACTCCACAAGAAAATGATTGAAGCATATGAAGCAGTTGTCTTTCTTAATCAGAGAGATTAACATATTAATTAAAAGAATTAATTTTTTTTTTTCCTTTTGTTGCACCCTGGGGATCTAAGTCTGCTCAGGGTTGTTTTGATTTAAGAACTTCCTGTGCAAATAAAATGTGGGGTTTTCTTTGCATGTTTATGGGCTTGTCATAGCCTAAATAAAAGTAGAGTGTTGAGAGAAATTGGTGTCATAAACCTCCAGGGTAGTCTGCTGAAGTTGATACTGAAAAAGGCAATAATTTTACACACCACAAATCGTAGAATACCTCAGGATGGAAGTGACCCATAAGAATATTTGAGTTCAACTCCCAGATAAAACTTGTATTTCATGGTAGCCTTGCACTGAAAGACCTTCTGTGAAAAGACTAGCTGAGAAAACAATGCTGGACTGTCTTTGAATCTGCTTTATCTCCTCAGTCTGTTCTCAGGAATTCATAAGTTGACCACTGTGCCCCATTGCTATAATACTTTCATATAGATTTATTGTTCTGTTTTTGTCTAACACAGAATACATCTTACTGCCTGCCTGCTATTTGTATATAAAATGTAGCATTTTATCTCATACTTTATGTAAATATGGCTTCAGTTCTCCCTCCTGTGTTGTATATCTTTCTTAAAGAGTGTAAACAAATCCATATTTCTTAATTTGCCTGTTTCTGCTACTTAAAACCCAAAAAAACATAGCACATTTAACCTAATTATTACTGCATCACCATAGTTTGAAAACTGTATATTCTGATTCATGAGAAATAAATGATTATTTTTCAAGTTAAAAAAAAAGTAATTTTTTTTCCTGGTTAATTTATTAATTTCCTGGTTAATTAATTTATAAATTTTTTCATGGTTAATTTATAAATTTTCTGGTTAATTAATTCCTACTTTTTTGAAGGGTATTCACAGGAAAGTATTAGTAAGTGTTATATTGTAGCTGACAATGCACAGAAGAGTAGATGAAAGGGTGTGGTGGTGGAGTGCCAGATTTGCGGATCTTACAAATTTTAGTTGCCAGTCATTTTCCTGATCCAAAAACTGTTATTATACAAATTCAGGATGAGAACTTAGGGACTTTTTTCACTTTTTTAATCATACAGGCCCATAACATTTCTTGAACCTGTGGAGTGTATCCTTAGTTGGATGTCCCAAATTTTAAAGTACTGGAAACTAAACTAGGATTGGAGGTTTTTGCAAAGATTTTTTTGCCTGTTCTGATGTTTCACTTGTTCTCCACTGAAGGTGATGGTTAGCTAGAAATAATATGTAAAATTGCTGAGGGAGGAGTTTCATATAAAGAAATGATGGAAATGTGCAAGAACTAGAATATGTGTAGATTGAAAGAGAATGGGTTGAAGATTTTCAGTGACATGGGAGATTCATTTTCTAGTTGGTGGAAATGTAGGTTAAAAAAATTGGTTGTAGAATTTTTTTCATAGCCTGAAGTATGAAAAATATTGCTAATAAAGAGAAATTGCTCTAGTAAATTATATTTTTGTAATTACATATTCCCACAAAAATGACAATAGCAAACATTGCTGTTATCTTTTTGGATTTGGTTTTGTTTGTTTGATTGTTTTTTCATCAAAAGTTACTTAATAGTGAATAAATTTCATTATTTAAAAAAATCCTATTTCTTGGAAGCCTATTCTCTCTCAAATTTTGAGCTTTTACACTTCCTTTTGATGCAAATGCTTGCTTTGTGTTTTCTGAGGGGTTTGGATTTTGATTTGGTTTGGGGTTTTTTTGTGTGCTGTGGTTTTTTTCATTTGTTTGTTTGTTCTTGGTGCCTGTTGGCACTTTATGGTGGCTGGTGAATTTTTGTGGTGTCTGAGAATGCGTGCTGGTAGAAGTAGCTGTTTTTTAACTCATCCCACAGCCTTGTTGCTTACTATGCAGACATTGTAGTTCCATCTCTCCAAATATTTTTCATGGTAAAAACATGTTAATTAGGAAACACAGGTTCTTTCCCCATCATGAATTATTCTGCAAATCAACGATCAGCAAACAAGGTATCTCCAGTGTGCTATGGCATTGGATAATTCATCTTTTAAGTTTACTGTGAAATAAAATGCAAAGATGCATCTCTAAAAAGTACTTACTTAGCCTGGGAAACTTTAAGGGCTTTTTTTTTCTCTCTTATGATGTAGAAGATTATTTGTTTACTTCCTTTACTGTTATATGCATGTATCTTTACAGACCTGAAAAAGCATTAAAAAAACAAGCCTCAAAAGCTTAAAAATGTGTCTGTATTAAAAGTCAAACATTCATAAACTTAGAATCAATGCTTTATTCTGCTCTGTATACCCGAGGCTATTTCTGTATTTTACAGTAAATGATTAATCACTAAAACCAGTCCCTGGGCAAGGACTCTCAATGTGACTCTCTTCACCTTCCCCAGCTCTCTAGGAGTCTAGTTATCAAATCTGAGGTTTGGGATACAGTCGCAGTGTTAACTTCTTAAATCCTTTATTTCCTTCCATCATGAAGCTGCTTTGATGTCCTTGCCATAAAAGCAGCTGAAGGCAACTAACATCAGACACTGAATTGAATGGAGTAGAAAATGATCACCTACCTAACCCCTTTAAACAATACAAAAAACCCTATCCAAAACCTCCTTTTGATTAGCTTGAATTCTGCAATCACATTTCACTAGTCTCTTGCTTATTACAATGAAGGGAATTTAATGCTCTTTGTTTGACAACCTATAGCTACAGAGAGGATTTGTCAGGGAAATAAAAACATGCAAGAGTTGATAATCTTGGCTGACAATTCCTCCCCTGCCACTGGTGAAGTTATTGGCATAGTCATGCCATGGGAGTACGGCTCATGAGGTAGTACTGTTTGAATTAAGCCCCAGTAGGTGTGAATCTTCTGTTACTAAACTGCTTATTATTCCTATACAGCAAATGTCATTATTCAGCGTCTCAGTATCCCCATCTGTAAAATGGAATATTGGTATTTATGAAGTAATTTGAGAACTCTTAGTGAAAAAATGCAGATGCACTTAAGTAGCAAATAACATAAGAATACCTGCCTGTAATTTCATGCTTCATTTAGTTCGTCTTTATGCCAACATCCAACTAGAATATTCATTTCAGTATGCAAGACTAAATCTAATGGTACTGATTATGGAAATATCTTGTTACGATAAAACAATATCTTTCTGTATATGTTTGCATTCAGAAATCTTTCCATCAGTTTGTCATGAGATTTTACGGTTTTTTTTGTTACACAGGGAATGATCAGCATGTCCTAAGATTTCATTAAGTTATTTTGAATGGTATTTTTTTTCTTAACAGTAGACTTTTGCCATCAGAAAGGGAGGATTCCCTCAAGCTTTGTGTTCAATTGATCTGTCAGTGTCCCAACAAAACTGAGACCCTTTTGTTTGACCAGTCTGTCAGCAACTCACTTTGTGAACCCTTTGCTGAACAGCCCACTGGATTGGAGGACAATTTTACTAACTTGGTCAGGAACATGCACCAACAACATTAAAATGAACTCCCAGGTCTCAACATCTCTCCTTGTGCCTCTTTATCATAGATTTAAACAACACAAACTTTATTATGTATAATAAAAAAAAATAATTTTTTTTTTGTTATCAGAGAATTTACTACAAAACAGTAGGGTTCATAATTTTTTTACCTCTGGGGTGTTTTTTTGTGTTTTTTTTTTTTATTTTTTTTCTGCAGAGTAATAAAAGAAGTAATTATTTTACAGAGTCAGTCACTGAAGGCAGATGGTAGCAGCTCCCTACTGAGCAGTCTTGTTTTCCCATTTGCCAGGTGAGTTCTTACAAATGTCAATGGAAGCACTGGAATGAAGCTCTTTTCTGAAACAATTTTACAACAGCAAAGCTCAGCATTACTTATTCATTGTGATACTGTTTTGGTACCTATTGGAACATATACTGGACACATCTACCACATATGTCGTTGCTGTGCCTTCTGCTAGGAGTGAGAAAAGGGTAAGCCCTCAAGGGCAGCAACGTGGTGTGGCTGAAGGGCTAATTTCTGTGGATTAATTGTTCTTTCTGTGGTGTTCCTCAAAGGAATGAGCAAGATCCCAGTATTCTCTGCAGAGACAATAACTTACCCTTAAAATGTTAAGGTAACTTCAAATAGCTTTATGTAGCCCAATCAAATTTTTACTGCTGAATATTCAGTAGGTTATTTACAACCAATGAGCAACCCTAAATGTAGGATTTTTTTCTTTACATGTCACCTGGTGGCTATATACAATAGTGGTTTTTTTAAAAACAGTTTGTTTTTTGTATTGGACAAGCTGCGTATTACAGTCCTACTGGGAGTGAAAAGGACATATCTCATACATGATTTAGTTTTTCCTGTGCAGAATTTGTTATGAGAAAAGCAAGCAAATAAGGCATAAAATATACATCAATTGTGCTGATGCAAAATGTTGGCAGACTGGGCATCAGGAGTGTAATAATATTCATATCCTTATAGTTCTATTTTATTCTGGTTTATTGCACAGGCTTTATTGTAATGGTGTGATTTTGGAATTGCACCATGTATTCTTTTTTATTTATTCCATGTGATCTGAATATACTAAAGAAATGAAAGTTGGTCTGCTTATTTCCAAATAAATACTTTGTATATAATATGAGAGAGTAGAGAAGTCAAAAACTGAGGGGGTTTTTGTTTTTAATGTATTGAAACTTACAGAGAATTATGCTGATTTCTTCCCTTACAAGCTTCTACATTCAAATCCCTTCAATTAAGTAGGTAGGAAATTTCCTGTTTAGGCTGAGCCCAAATCATTGCTACTGGTCCTTGTTTAGGCATCAAAGAGAAAGCAAGACCGAAGAAGACTATGTTGAATTTTAACATAGTGACTTGGAATAATTTTCCATTGTGCTTAAGATACGTGGTCTGTAATTGGCCCAGATGGCACTGCCTCTATTAAACAGCTCTTCATGAACTGATAACTCAGTTGGCTACAAATTCCAGCTTTTCTGCTTTGATTGTGTTTGCTGAAGTGCTAGGGCTACCAATATATTCAGCACAGCAACTGTTCTCTCACACTGAGCATGCCCTAAATATTGGTTTTCCAGTTTTGCTTCTGCCAATATATAATCAAGATATTTGCCGCTGTAAGAGGAATGTTTCATGTATTCTTAATTTCAGTAAGGATCTGGTCTGTGTGTAATTCTAGCTTTTGTTTCTATCTTTTTTGGCAGCTAGGAAGCTGAAATCAAATTACTGTAACTTTAATGCAATAATATTTGGTCAGTAATAAGGTGAGTTTGTTATAATGACTGCACTCAATGCCTCCCTTCTTTTTCATCTGTGGGCTGCTGCTCCTATTCCAAAATCTTATTGCTTCTTGTTTTTCTGAACCTTTGCATTGTGTTGGCAGAGCATATCTGTTATCTGAAAGGCAGGTTGTTTATGTGAAAATACAATGATCCTAGTTATAGTTGTGATTTTTCTGTGAAAGAAGCAGTTTTTCTAGGCTGGATGCATTTACATTGCTGTAATGATCTTTTATTCTTGTGTGACTTTATGTCAGTTTGTATGAGCATATCTGTGTTTGTGTAACCACATGTACATGTGGACTGGATGCCAGAATTCTGACAGTTCCACTGTAGTTAAGCCAGTACAATTTGTGTTGGCAGGAATGTTCTGAGGGAGTTTAATACATGCTTAAATATAATTATTTTCTTTAGCTTACAGTGTTGCTGTGTGGTAGCTGTGTTCCTCTACTCTGTCAGTGCTGAGTGTAAACATACTTTGGTTTTGTATGGTGAAGTAATTTCTGATCTGTCTTGATGTTTTTACCTTTTTCATATCCCTTTAGCAACAGAGCATGGGGGAACAACCAATCTGACATGGTTCCTCACTCTTAGACAGTTAATTATTTGTGGGTGGCAGATGCTATGCAAGCACTTTAGGGAATGACATGCATGGTAAGGAGAGCCACTGCGGGATTTTTTAATGAGGAGGCCTTATGAGCTCTAATTCAGGATGAATCATTTCTGCTTTGGATCCTGCACTTTGCTTTTGTGTGCCTGCCACCTTCCATGGAGCCCCAGCAGCATCCAGATACCCCAGATGAATTCAAAGCTCTCTGCAGGGAGGCTTGGAAATGAACATAAGTCACTGCACTCAGGAAATTAAAATTTTAGTTGACAAGACAGAGGAATGATGGATGTTTGTTCAAATTCATGTACTAGGGACTGATGAGTGAAGAGAAAAATATGTCCAAAAATGCCTAAGACACCTAGGAGCACACGTTTTCTTTAACATGATTATAGGTTGACTTCCAAAATGGTCAGAGAAGGTCTGTTGGGAAAAATTGGCTCAATGTGATATCAAATGTGTACGTTGACTTTTGCCTGGGTTAAACTGAAAATCTGTATGGCTGGATGTGGCTAGCGCAGAAGAGGAGGGTGAACTAAACCAGGAAGCTTAAACTGGTACTAGGGGATTTCACTGCTGTGGGAGATCCAAATAGCCCTGACTGTGACACCATGAGATGTTAATTCCTGTATTACCTTTATTTGTGTGCTCAGGAGGATGTTCAGGCAGATATACCAAGGATACTAAAAGTGGCTGCCTGTTGGAGGGTGGAATATTGTATTTTTTTTTTAATACAACATGTATCTGTTCTGTTTCATTTGTTTTTACGTATTTTTGGCTTTTTAAAAATTCCTCATGAGAATATTAAAGAATAAAGCTGAAAAATGACTTTTCTTTCCAAAATGAGTGTATTTCATAAGCTAAGATTGTTTTACATGCAAAATTGACTTTCTATTCAGTAAAATGTATTCAGTTTTTATTTCGAACTGGGATAGGTTTTTTTATGGACAATTCATGTCAAGAACAGGAATTCATTCTCTCTGATGCAGATCCTTAGAGCGTGATTTCTGAAATTCTCTTATATTTTGCAGCTGAACTTAGCTGTAGAGTCATTAAGATATGTAGGCCAGTGAACCTTGATAGTAGGATGTGATCTTGTGTGTACTGGGCACTATGGGACATTGCTTGCAAAGTATTTTTTTACATAAGTATTTTTCATCAAGTCTTCATAAATGATTTTTCAAGTGTGAATTCATAGTTCTAGCAGACAAACTTGTAACTCCTTGTATATCTATGCTATTGTTTAAGACTTTGTTATAAAGTAAATTTTCTAGTAGTAACTTATGTTAAGGCTTTTTAGTTATACAATGAAGTAGAGAATTAGAAAGCAACGAGAAGATGCTGACAGTGTCATCTTGGGAGTAGAGTTTCTCCTGATCTCTAATTTAAGTAACATTTGTAGGTATATATGAACTATGTGTACTCATTATGTACTTCTGTGTTAAATGTATTGTGCTCTGCTGGGCAATGTGTTTCCATCACTACAGTTAAGTATAAACTTCCTTATGAATACCTTGAAAAATGCAATCAACCCTCAGTAGTGTCACCTAAGAATATCTAGTACTTAAAAAAATGCATTATTCAAGCATCTCAACCCAGGTTATAAACACACTACAAGTGCAGCTTTTCTTACTAAGGAGAATAGGGTGATCCTTCTTAATGCAAAGAAAGCACAATGTACTTTTTACTCGTGTCCAATGGTTCCCAAGAAAACCAACTGAATTTTTCATGGGGATTAGCAAATGTGTAATGATTTCTCCTTGCATGTATACATTGCTCTATGAAGTAGAAATTCCAGGTACTTCAGAGCCATAAGGACTTTTGTGTATTCTCTACTACCATTCTCCTATGATCTTAGAATAGCAATTTTTGAAAAGCTGCTCTGAAGTTCGCAGTCAGATTTTCTGGAAAATCTTCCTTGAACATCAACTCTGTTTTAATTGCTAAGCCTGGAGCATGTTTAATATTCTAGGAGTTTAGTTTCAGTTATTTCTCTAGAAAAACCTTAGGTGGTTTTCTTGATACAAATATTTTTAACCTCTCTGTAAAGGAACATTCATCTTTTGTTTTCATTTCTCTAGAAATAAAGTAAATTATTTAAAATTATTTAAAAGAATAATTTCATCCAAAGTCAACTTTAGGCAATTAGTAACTTGTTAGTAAAATACACATAAGTAGTTGAGCAGTATTTTGTGAAGGTGTACTAAATCTGAGATTAATTACCATAATTGAACCATCACTGGGCTAAAAAATATCTGCTTGGAAAAAGGGTTTTTTTCCCTGTTTTTCTGTGCCTTTTTTGCTTAGGCTGAATTCCCAACATAGATCATGTGTTCAATTATGACATTATGCCGTAATATTTTCCTTTCCAGAACTTGTAGCAATTTAAAGAGGGGACTTAAAATTAGTTTAAAGGATACTAGTGTCAAAATCTCCTTATTTAGCAACCAACAAAAGATGGGAAAGGAGGAGAGAAGGACAATGAAATAGCAACATCTGGTCTTATCGTAAATATATATGGAGAAATGTATTGAGCATATTTTTGAGCTCTACTTTCTGTTGAACGAGATGCTTTGCCTCTTGGCCAAGGTGATGTGGCTAACTGGAGACTGCCTTCTGCTTCTGGTGAAAGAATTTTCTAACCCAAACATCTTCAAGTGTGCCCTTTTTGTAAATAGCATGCTATCTCTGACTTTTCTAAAACTTGATCTGGAGAACTTTTGCATCTTTGGGAGATGCCTTCTACTTTCTTGGCCACAAACTGAACAGATTATGACTTTTATTTTAGATGTGTTTTGAGTTTAGGTCCCTTTAGTGTTTTCTGTCTGGTTGTGTCTTTTCATCATGCAATATGATTGAGTGATTTATTTGAATAGTTTGATTTGTCTTCAAGCAGGTATAACTAAATGTTATAAAATAGCTGCAGATATTTTACTACATTGATAGTTCTGATTTTCTGCCCTTCTGTGATTAAGCTCAAAGGATCTTTTCATACAAGAACATTCATATTTTGTGAGCTGACAAACTGTTCTTGTAATTTAGCCTTGTTACCCTTTTTGGCTACCCAAATGGTTTTGCACTTTATCTCTTATTTTCATCATAGCTTTGGCAGCATCAGTTCTTTTGCCCATGAGGTTTTGGTCTTTCATTAATCTGTCTGTACTAAAGGTGAGTGTTATGTTTCATATTACAGAACTGCCAGTTTAAAATAGCAGTGCTATCATTTCACTAACTCTCTAGTAGTCTAAGGATAAAGTGAGGAAAAACTGGAGAGAAGTCATATAAAATACTTTGAAAAGCAGATCTCAGCATATGAATTAATAACAAAGATACTAAAAATTGTGAGGTGAACAGAGATATTGGTTTTATTGCTCATAGAAATTTTTGTGCTGTGTCCCTTCTTTTACACAGGTGCTAACAGCTTCCCCTCCTCTCTATTGACAGAGGGTAACTACCACTCCCTATCTTGTGGTCCAATTGATTTATGTAATTAGATTACATTAAGAGCTATAATCCTTAACCTGCATTTAACCTGGATTGTTCTATTCTTTGTATGAATTTATGACAGGGCACTAATTGCAATTTCTTTCTGGTTTTGGTTGCTGTATCAGCTGGCGCAACACAAGATAATTGTATTCAAATTGTGCCTGTGCTATTTAAAATGTATAGCATGATATGAAGTATTTTCAATATTTTCTGATCGGTTTTCTAGGCAACAAAATTATCTCAAAGTGATCAGTTATAGAACATGATTAGATGTTAATACAGAAAGCTATATTTTTTCCCTATTAGATGACTTTTTTTTTAGTGTCTTCTGACATTTCAACTTTGTTGTTCACAGAGTTGTTAGGGTTGGAAGGAACCTCTGGAGATCACATAGTCCAACCCCGCTTCCAAGGCAGGGTTATCTAGAGCAGGTTACACAGCAATGTGTCCGGGTGGGTTTGGAGTATCTCCAGAGATAAAGACTTCACAACATCCCTGGGCAGCCTGCTCAGTGTTCTGTCACCCTCAATGTAGAGAAGTTCTTCCTCATGTCGAGGTGGAACTTTTTGTGTTTAATTTATGGCCATTTCTCCTTGTCCTGTCACTGGGCACCACTGAAAAAAGTTTGGGCTTATTCTCTCGACACCCACCTTTGAGATACTTATATACATTAATGAGATCCCCTCTCAATCTTCTCCGCTCTAGACTAAAAGGGCCCAGCTCCCACAGTCTCTGCTGTAAGAGAGTTGCTCCAGTCCCTTAATCATCTCTGTGGCCTCCACAGGACCCTCTCTGGTATCTCTTTGTTTTTATTGTACTGAGAAGGGCAGAACTGGACACGCCACTCCAGTTGTGGCCTCCCTAGATCTGAGTGGAGTGGGAGGATTACCTTGCTTGACCTACTGGCCATCCTCTTCCTGATGCGCCCCAAGATATCATTGGCCCTTCTGGCCACATGGACACAGTGCTGGCTCACAGCTCTTGTTTAAGGCACTGAATGAGGTAGTCTGCAGGATCTTTACAATAATGTGAGAAAAATTACTACGGAGGAAAAGACTTTACCTGAAGTTGTGGGTTTTTCACCTGGAACCTGTAAATTAACTTTACTAATTAGTTGGTTCAGATTCAGCTTTTTTGGTTGAAATGTTCCAACAGTGCTTACTGTTACCTCAAGTAGTCAAATGCATGAAATCATGTTGATAAGCAGTCTATCATTCCCACTGTGAGCGCTATTGCATAAAACCTGTATTTCTTTCTCACAGATAGTGTGCAGAACAGCCTCTTGCAAGCTTCACCTAAAGGCACCTAAAGGAATTTTTCAGGAACTTGGGATAAGCCAGAATCTCATTATTTGTAAGAGTAATCCAGAGTTTTTAAAAATAATCTTCTCTGATGCTCTGTATGTGTTGTCTCTTGTTTTAAACATTTTCACTTTTGAAATATAATGACAGTAATTTGTTGAAGTTTGGGACAAGATTATATCTGGTGCTTTTGAATGAGATCTCTGGTTTTGAGGTTTTTGTTTCTTTGGGTTTTTTTTGTTAAAACTGAAGTTATTTAGTTCATTTCAAAGGGTAGATATGAATGTAAGTTTAATAAATACATATCTTTAAAAGGAAAGACTTGAATTTGTGTGCACACGGATATTTAAATACATAGTAGCTGCAGACAAACCTAAAACAGTCATGGTGGTGGTGGTGGTTACTGGAAATGGAAGAACAAGCAGTTTTAGAAGTTCCACTGCCTTGTTAAAAATGAAAACAATTTCATAAAGACATGGACACATCATTTTTGAAGTGTAAAAGATCATATTTCATGTCAGTTGATTTCTACACCTTGAGGAGAAATCTAGTATAATGGACTAAAAAGTTTCTTTATTTGCTTTGTTCTTCATAGCTCTAGTTGTCAATCCAGGAAGGCTGATAAGGGCTCACACCTGACAGTGTATTGGAGAATACCTAGAGTGAAAGTTAATGATGCCTATTAGTATTTTTTTTTTTTTAAGGAACTTCGCTACACATTGTATTTTTATGGTTTGTCACCTGTGGATGTTTAGTACCTCCCATGAAAATATTTTTTCCTTTAAACAGAGTAGTCTCTGTTTGTTTGGAAATGCTGCTTTTGGTACTCTCCTGCAGAAGAGGAGAGTAATCAGCATGTTCACTGAGTTGATAGTAGTAGAGCTTTCCCTGAGCACTTTTAAAGCTTTGCATATTAATATTAAAGGTTGACCTGATATAATACAATAGAACCTTTTACTTTTGCCTCCTTTTTTCTAAATTCATATAAGCAATTCAGTGTAGGCAAAGCTTGAGAGTAGAGAAAAGAAGATGACAGCCCCAAAGGGACAATGCTGCAATGAGCTAGGTGTGTTGAAGTAAACAGTTCCTCTTGTTATATTGAATGATATAAAATGTTGCATAGAAATGCTGCTTGGTTCTACAACAACGACATGTAATAAGGAAGTTATGGGTATGTATTCCATGAACAAAAGTTTTTGTTTCTTTGTGCCTGGAAAGAATTTAAAAGATGTTGTCAGCTGAAATAAATACTATCCAGGTCTTTCTCATCTATGACTTGTGTAATGCATAATACACAGTGCATGCTTAAAATTAAGTGAAAATATTCAGAATAAAAATTCCCAGTGTGAGCAAAGCAATATATTCATTCCACTTAATGCACAATTATATTTAGTTCCAATTCTACCTAGTCATTCAGGAAAATCCCCATAGCATTTCTTATCCCTACAAATAATGCACTCTCATGATCCAAAGAGATGAGTAGATTCTATAAGGCAATCTTACATATGCAATTATGTACTCTATAACAAATTCATACTAGGAAAACTTTAAACAGAGTACAAGATACTAAGCATTAGAGTGCTGCTAAGGAAGATTGTGGGAGAGTTTTTTCATAGGCTGAACATGGTAAAAACTGGACTTCCAGTTAGACTTTCAAAACAGGGACCTGCAAATGTAATTTTATAGATTCTTGCCACATTTATGGAAATTAAAATAACAGTTGAACGGTGTTTTTTGTTTGTTTGTTTTTTTGCCGGAAAGAAAAGACCAAGAAAAAGGCTTTAAAGATCTTAAAACTTGTATCCTCATAAACAGTACCACATAAATAGTGTCTGGGTTTTTATATTATGTTTGTTTTAATAGTGGAAAATATTTAATATTGTTTTATACCAACACTGAATAAGAAAGCTTGCTGAAACCAAGGAAAAGAGTTTCCTTTCCATATACCCTCCATCTCCCAGTTTCTTTCTGCTGTTCTCTGTGTCACTCCTCATGTAGTGCTGTACATGTAAACATGTGGTGCAGTATTTCTATAGTTTTGTTAAAAGTTTTATTTGGCTGCAGAGTATCTGAGCTTCAGATTTCAGTGCATGATACTGTGTTGGTTTGCTTTACTGTTATGGAAGTATTGATTTATCATACTTCAAGGGTATGATCTTAGACTGAAGTTTTCAAGGATTCATACCTGCTGTCCTGTGGGATGAGAAGCTTGGCATGACAGAACAGGTGCATACTTGGAGCCCAGAAAATCAAACATATCCTGGGTTACATCAATAGCAGTGTGACCAGCAGATCAAGGGGCATGTTTCTCCCCTTCTACTCCACTCTTCCAAGAGTTAACCTGGAGTACTGTATCCAGCTCTGGGGACCACGACATCAGAAGGACATGGACCTGCTGGAGTGGGTCCAGAGGAGGGCCATGGAGATGTTCAGAGGGCTGGAGCAACAAGACAGGCTAAAAGAACAGGGAGAGGAGAGAAGAAGGCTCTGGGGGGACCTTAGAGCACTTTCAGTACTTAGAAAGGAGGCTTAGAAGAGCGATTGAGAGGGACTCTTTACAAGACCATGTGGTAATAAGACAAAGTGTAATGGCTTTAAACTGGAAGAGGTAGGTTTAAATTAAATACTAGGAAAAAATTATTTACTGTGAGGGTGGTAAGGCTTGAACAGGCTGCCCAGAGGAGCTATGGTTGTCCCATGCCTGGAATTGTTCAAGGCCATGTTGGACAGGGCTTTGAGCAGCATAGTTTAATGGAAAATGTCCCTGTTCATGGCAGGGACATTGGGACTGGATGACCTTTAAGGTCCCTTCCGACCCAAGCCATTATGTGATTCTATGATTGAAATGTGTATCTGGCCACAAATGAGTGCAGGTTTTTCTATTACTCCTATTTGCTTTCATTACTGTGTGCATGTGGTATATGTGGCACAGACTCTGTTTTGCCAATGCCTGCCTTGCAACAATGAGCAGCTCCAGAAGAGATGTTGGTTTGGCAGGGCTGCGAAGTTTTCTGTCAGAGAAAAGCTACCTTGTCCAGGCATGTAGGAGAGGAATATGAATGCTGATATTTGTCTGCTTCTTTCTCCTCATCGTGCCCATCCGAGTATGGTGGGCTGGAAGGCTGGGGAAAAAGATGTCTCCATCTTGACATAAATTCTGTAGACTATTCCCTCTCATATCAAAAGGGCAAGGTGGAGTGAGGGAGAAGGGAATAGCTTACTGTGAGTCATCACTGGTAGAGTGACTTCTGGAAGAAGGAGTAGCATATGATAAGGGAGCATGGCATGCTAGAAATAGCATTTTAGCAGCCACTTTGCCCAAACCAGATTTAATTGTATATAGAACTGCTCTGAGTTGGCAATAACAAACTCAAAGATAATGACAGTTTTGAAGTATGCAAAACCTATTGCCATTCTAAAAAAGCTTTGTCTACTTCTGTTACTTGTTTTGACCCATATTAGTATAAAAATATCACTTTAACTTAGAGAACAATCCCTCTCCTACTCTGAAACTCTGTAACTTATTGTTTTCTGTGTTACATTTGTGCATATCCAATGCATGATGATAGGAAAGGGATATTTCTCTGAACAACTCTTGGAACTTGTGTTATTAATTGTGAGCAATGTCACAGCAAGTGGGAAACCTCTGTTGTGGGTAGGTGCCATTCTGTATTTCTTGCTGTACAGGCATAGGAGTAAAAAGCCTAATTTATCAGGTATAAAACCCTGCAGGCATCCTTTTGTATGTGTTTTCACTGTTAAGTCTGCAATTTAAGTCCTGGTGCTAACCTCTCAAGGCTCCACTATCTTCTGTACATTTGTGCTTCTTACCCAGTCCTGTTGTGACATGCTATTAGGCTATTAGAGTCCATGGATATACAAAGGTTGCAGGCAAGAATACTTGTATTGATAGGAAGCAGCTCTGAAATTTAAATCCAGAACCATCACTTAGTTCTCTAGAATATTTTTGAAGGATTTCCAACTCTGTTTTATACCTTAATTTTCTATTTTATCACATAGAAATTGGATAGAACAAAAGCCATGTTTTCCCCAGCTTTTAAATCAGTTTTTTAAATTCTTGCTGCTGGGAAATTTATATAACATCCCTTAAGACCTTACAGAACCGTTCAGACAGAGGAAGTTTTTAAGATGGGAGTGCGCTGGATAAATACTCTAAAAGGAATCTTTATGGGTTTTAACTACTTTGAGAGAAGCTGAATGTTTTCTTTGAGATTTACAGAAAAATCCTCAAGAAAAGAAACAGAAAGCAATTTACATGCAAAATATAGTATTACCTTGCAGAACACTTGGGGCTTTGAAGCATTTTCATTTGATTTGAGACAGTAATGCCCAAATGGTATTTTAATATAAACCATGTTGTAGCAAAGATGAAAACAGCAAGCCTACTGTATTTGAAGTTTTTAATGTTGCTTGTGGCTGCATCCTCATCCTCTAGCAACCTGAAGTATCCCACAGCAAAATGAAATCCTGGCTCAAGAGAGATCAAAAGGAAGACATAAAAGGCTATATTATATTATGAATTAACTGAAATAATTAAGTTATTCACTTACAGCAGTCAGCAATCATCGTGAACAAGCGATATGATGAATTTTTCAGTCTTTATCATCACTTAAACATTGGGAAGCCCTGGACACATTTTTCATGTCATTGCACTGGGATAAAAATGTTCTGTCAAAACTAAGACCACTGCTAGACATGCATGATGGGTTCTTTCAGAAAAATCAGGAAAAACAAAGTTCATTTTTATGTGTCTGTAATGATAACTCATAGAGTGCAAAAGAATGTTAACACTGCATTCAGAAGATGAGATTGAACTCTCTTCTCTGGCCCCTACATACCCTCCGCCACTTCTCCCTCACACGCCCATCTTCTAAAAAACAATCCTTAACTTTTCATGTGTGACACACTACCTTCTGTTTCCTTATTTTTATACATGCAGTTTGCACTAATATGTACCTGTGTCTGTGAGTACAACACATTTTGAATGCTGTTTTGGCAGTGGTTCATCATCTCTGAGATGCTGGAGATCTCCCATTTCTACTGGAGTTCATTTCAGTCTTGCACTCTGCCTTCCCCCAGTGAAGTGAAGCCTTAGAGGTTTTTTATTCTGTTACATACATTCCATTAGTTCTTAACTATAAAGGAATCACAGTGTAAACCAAGTCACTATGTATTTATTTTAGCTGAGGTTATGTCTATTCTGCTCCTTCAGAAATCTCTTCTGCTAACACAAGTAATATGATTTGATTTTTCTCTTCCATGAGTTTTGTAGCTTGTGCTGAAAGTAATGGTACTGATCTACTTATTTTTATGTACATTTCAGGGTCTCCTGAACTCTGTCAGGAATCCATTTAATCAGCCTCTCTCTCTGTTTTGACTTGTTATTTCCTATATTTATAAAAAAGGGGACCTCAAAGAACCCAGGGATCTGGAATTATAGGATTGCTGTGGATGGAATTTTTTCAGTTTTTTTGATTCCCAGAAAGGGAGAGACCAAGGAGTGAGCAGAACTGACTGGGTCACCCTCAGACTGAGCCTCCGAGCCACTCTGGATTGCAGTTGAGGAATGGTGCTGAGGGCTGTATCTGCAGATGGTTGGCAGGTCTGGGCCCCAGCAGAGGACTGAAAGGAGTGATCAGCCATTATTGTAGAGCTCAGAAGATCCCAACCAGTTTTACAAGATAGTTCCACAAAATTCCCCTAAGGTAGGAATATGGCTAACAATGAAGACAACTTGTAAAAGCTGGTTTTTGTAGTTGAGGTGTCCTTGGACTTACAGTACATTCTCTCAAGTCTGAACTCTTATGTCTTCTATGTTTTGAACTCCAATTAGAGCTAATGGAATGTTTTTTTGCTGATCAGCTTTTAAAATCTCGTCAGGCTAATGTGATTTGTGTACTGGATGTGTGCATTTCATCTGCATTTTTATTGTCTGCCAAAGTGTAAACTACATAGTGTACTGGAATGCTATGTTCTAACCTCCTAGATAAATCACCATCATTTCAGTTATCATCATGGTAATATTGCTAATAAGTCTATGTGACTTTGGTACTAGGGAGACTTGGGCTTTGTGAATTAGTGACTGCGAAACCAAGGCTTTCAGTCTCACTTATTGCAACATGAGGAGAAAAGGGAAATTTTTGCTTTTTACATTTTGTAAAAGATTACCAGTATTGGCAGAAAACTGGGCAAATGGAGAAATTAGTTCCAGTTAATGGGGTAAAGTTGCTTCCTGCCTTGAGCTTCTTACTGTAAGAACACTTTGAAAGCAGCAGCAGGAGCTTTGCTGAGTTTCCCATAAAACAACAAGGACTAGACAAATAGCTAAGTTTGAAGAAATAAATGGTTGTTCATGTATCAAAATCTGACTGTTTTGTTCCCTGTGAGGTGGCTGGGTGGGTGCTGGTAATAGTCAGGAAGTACTTGTAACACTTGAGGTATCTTCAGCTACCTGAATTGAGCTCAGTTGATGCTTTTATAACCATTATATCAGCCAATTTATTATGGAGACCTTATTGTATGCAGTGATATCCTTTAGAATTAGTGGTACTGGCTGCTGAAGAACACCCCAATGCGGGTATGTAGCTCAGGCAGATAGTGTTGTTCGCTGTTGTTGCAGCTGCTGCTGGGTCATACACTCTTTAATCATTCTAAGTCAATATCATGCTGAGAATAGTAAAAGTGTTTTAAGAGCGTTGGCTCTTAAATAGATGTGAATTTTCAGGTGTAGGATGTTGAAAGAGAAGGCAGACTGAAAATGAATGAGGAAAACCAATATTTAATGTTCATTGAGTGGCATAATAATGGACTTGAACAACTGAAATTAGAAAAAATATTTTGACAATGAGTTAGGGAAGAGATTGAGAAGGATTACACAGAAATTGCATCCAAAAGCTGACTACCAACATGCTTTGTTAAGTGTATTGAATTGAGAAGAACTCTTTATGTGATCATTTTTGACTATTTAAAATTTGGAAGACACTTCTTGAAAAGTAGCAGGTAGGGGCATAAGAACCACCAGGAGTGTTTGAAGATGGTCTTTGTCCATGAACAACACTGTGCTGTATGGATTTTCTAAGACTGATGCTTTCTTGCTACTATGTTTTGGTGCAAAATATAATTTTGTATGAATATATATTGCTTTTTTGAGGCTTAAGTCACTTGATTGGCTTAAAAATCTGGCAATACACATAATATACAGGGTGAACTGCAACAGGGAGAAGCAGCATTTAGTCACCTATTTTCCTGAAGTAGCTGATGTGTTACGCATCTTAGAGGCTGCTTTCTTTTTTTATTATTTTTTTTTAAAATTGTTTTACTTTTCATTAGTTGTTGAAGAAAGGCAGCACTGCTAATTTAACCCAGGGTCACTATTTACAAGATAGGTTCCTAATGTGCTGGAAGAAGTCTTTGGCAATATTGATGCTGTTTCTATTCATAAACTTCATAGTTTATCCAGCTTTGTTTAATGCTGAGTTACTGTTTGGTGACATCCATTTTTAGACACGTACTTTTTTAACCGTGTCAGTGACAGCACTAGATTTAAAATTTATGTTAATTCTTTTCATTATTCCTGCCTCTTTTGTTGGAGAAATCCATGGTCAAAATAACTATTCTTATAAACTGCTATACCCTATTGGTTTGATTATTATTTGTCACTAAATGCAGCGTTTGTGGTATTTTTGACATTGTTCCTTCCGAATCAGTAGTTATGTTGTAAGTAAACACTTCTATTTTAGCATTTTATATTGCTTTAATGTACATTTATTTGGACTATTAACTTTTACACTTTCCATTACATTAAGAAATAGAGACTAATTTGTTTTGGATTTATTAAATTATCACCTTTTTATTCATGGTCTGTGTCAAACTAAATTTGCATGAAATTTTGAATTCAATTAATGCAAAAGCACAGTTTAAAACTGTTTCTACTGCTTGATTAGAATTAAAAGACCCTTTTTGTTACAGATGCTGAAACTTTAACTTGAAAGTTGTCAGATATTTCTAATGATAAGTTGTTGAATAAAAACCTAAAAATGTGGGGGGGGGGTTATTTCAATGCACTGAGTTAAGGCAAAACCTTTCATGCCTCAGAGAAATGAAAAGACTTTGATTTTTTGGAAAGGGAATTAAGTAAATATCATTTTGATTAAGGGTTTGTTCTCTGGTCCTCAAACAGGGAATCTGTAATCCAGATAGTGTAGTCCTGTTCAGACAATTCCTTATGCTAATTTTTGCTGTCTATATGTTTGTTTCTCTTCTGGTTAAGTGGTCTCTTCCTCAGAATGCATAAGGTGACATAACTGAGTTCCTCTTTAAATAAATACAGCAGGTTTAGGCTCTGAATTGACATTCATACACCTCTAATCTAGGACAGATTTTTTTTTTAAATGGTTTTAATAAAAATACTTAAACTTTGGGGATTTTTTTGGTTTTGTTTGTTTGTTTGTCATCTTTATTTGCACCTTTCTAAGCAGAATCAAAGTAGTTCAAGCACTAACTCTAGAATTCAACAGAAGCTCGGAACTGACTAGACTCACTAGATTTTCAGGAGTATGAGAAGGTCATTTAAGTGACCTATCAGTTGGTATCATTACTGGAATTAAGATGCATTTTCCATTCTGAAATGCATTTTTCTTTTGAAATAGCAAATTGATTCTCTGTGCACAGTTCCTTTTCTAAAATGAATTACCTGTAATGGTTCTGTTTTGCAAACTTTTAAAAACAATTATTTAAAAAAAAAACCCCACATTTTGTGTTTATAAATTAGCAAAACATAGCTGAAGACCTACTAGAAAAATCTAATATATTTTATGTCTGAGATGTGGAGGAAATGCATTGCATATCTGAAGGCATGAACAAAGTCACATTTATTATGCTTCTACTTTGTGGTTTGCAGTGATGTTTCCTTGTTCAGCTTACAAATTAAAGGCTGATAGTGTGTATATTCATTTTCAGTATTGCATTTTATTTCAAATTCTCTGGTTTTGCACATTGGCTTATGATTTTTCTCGCTAGTTTGATTTTTCTACAGTACCTTGGACTGTTGCAGAAACTGAGAATTCAATTAGCATCAAATCTAATGATTACAAACACAGTTTTAAATTTACAATGCATAAACATTTAGGGGAAGATGACTATCTGTTGACACAAAATAGCAGCAGGTGTTTCTGTGTTTAAGGACAGATGCTCCAAAGGTCAGAAATTAGTTTCAAATCAAATGGCTCTGTGGTATTGGAAATTAAATAAGGGGGGGATGGACAGTTCTCCACTTGGATACATGGATGCACAGACACATTCCCCTTTCTCTCAGTGATACAGAACAGAAAACCCTTGGGTGAGGTCTGAACTAAGCACATGAATGCCTCTTATGAAGCAAATAAGTGTTTCTCATGCTGGGAGACAAGTACATGCATTACACTTGTCCTCAGTGTGATTAGAATGGAAAGAGCATCAGGAGCTCCCATTCTCACATCTAAAGGAGTGAAGGAGGCCCCTTGCAGAGACACAGGGTTTTAGTTGAATGGGAGAATAGAGTAAAGGTAATTACTATGGTTATTGAGGTAGCAATTGCAGCTGTATTAATGGCCATAAAAAAATGCAAGTTTGCAGCAGGGCAAGGACATGGATGCCAATCCTGAGTTATGGAATAAGAAGATTGTTTTGAAGACCTAGATGTGCTGCCTTTCAATTCCTTTTACCGCATTTGACCACTGACCTGAAAAAAAAGAATAATATTAGAGTGTGACTGAAATCTAATTGTTAACTAGAACACTTGCGGCTAGCTTGATCCCAACAAATTCATACAGAAAATATTGACCCATGCAATTCCCAAAGGAAAAAGAATCAGCTTTTTGTCAGGTGCAGAATTTGATGCTAGCCAAAAGAATGAGGTTAATTTCACAGGAAAGCTCTTTGAGTATTTTTTTAGAGTGGATATGCAGGTGTCTCCTGCCACCTAAGACCTTGAACCAGGAGAGCAGTTGAGTACTTCATAAATCTATCTTATTGAGGAAAGCACTTAAACACAAACTTAGTCTTTAAACTTGATTACAAAACTGTCCTTTCTGGAAAAGGTGACAAACATTTTATGACTTCTAAGGCAATCTTACTCCAGCAAGACCACACATACCTCATGCCTGTAACAGGCTTTCTAAACAGTTTACTACTCCTAGATGTGAAATTGTTCTCAAAAAAGAGGGGAAGTGATTACAGTGAACAAAGGGAGCAAAAGGAATGAAAGTAATATTGTGGGCTACAGATGTTTTCAGTCACAGAAAGAATTGCAGTCCTTAATGCTAGATTATCACACATGTATTGGAAGAGTAAAAACCTTGCTGTTCTGTTTATTTATTTCTTTTCTGTAGAGGGAGTGCTAACAACAAACCCTTTTACTGCTATTTATCACACAGTAATACCATGGTCTAATCCACTATGGCATATCTTGGGTGACTGAGACCAGTCTAATAAGTAAGGTGTGAAAAGACTTACAGTGTGAAATGTCTGGGATATGAAAGAAGAATTTAATCTCTATGATACAAATAGCATCACAACCCCTATTATAATTATGCACTGAAGCAGACTGAGATGAAGATTTTACTAACACATCTTAACTGTCCTTTCTTTGCTGATTTAGACCAGTAACAAAAATCATTCACAGGTTTGCGTTTTTTGTGCTAAGCAGCACTAGATTAAAAGAGAAAATAAAAGATGGAGAAAAAAAGCCAAAAAAGTAGTAATGAAGAGTAGGATTGTCTTTGTTGTCTTTGCTTTACATGATTATTTTATCCTTCTGTCCATGCTACTGAGAAATAAATAACTATAGGACCTGCTTCTGGACAGCTTACTGTTTGTCCACTATTTTATGAGAAATGGTAATAAGGAAAGCTTTATTTTTAAAGATAGAGCAGACAATAAACTTCTGTTTGCCAGTCATTAATATGGAGAGACAAGTATCCATGACCTTCTTTGAGGCTGACACAAACAGATGTTTACATTCCTGAGATGCTTGTCACTGGGTCTTTTATGCAAATACCAAAAATAGTATTCACCCAAAGAGCTAGTTTACCTGTCTTAACATCCCTCTTCTGGTTCTCAGGTGAGGTAGGATTTTCCAGAATTCTGAACTGAGATTCATATCAGTCACAGAGACCTGAAAGTTCCCATACATATCTTTTGAAAATTTTCTAAGGAAGTACATATGTTCATACATATAGATGTGCTTATATGTATTAATGTTTTGTTAATTTAAGTGTTGCAGTGATTTTTTCATAGTGCTTGACCCAAGTGGCTGTGATCTCAATTTGCATAACACATGGTTTATTAATGCTCCAGCCCTCTCCCTAAATTCTAAGGAACTCCATGAAGATGCTCCCAATACTTGATATTTTGCTTGAAGACCAAGTTTCTAGTCAGGCAATCATCAGACATAATAATTAGCAAATCACTGCTTTGTTCTAAAAGAAAATCTATTTGTTTAAAACTGCCTCCCTGTGGGAAGGCAGGGGCATAAAGCTACTTCATGGAAGTTGCAACTTCATAATTTTAAGGAAGGGATGATACAGTCATTGCTCATATTCAGTGACCCTCAGAGGCTTCTTATGGTCTGTTATTCTTGGCCCTCATATACATAGGGAGAAACTTGGAAATGTCACCTGAATGAATTTGAATGGCTTGAAAAGCCAAAAGGCAAATGAAGGTGGTGTATTGATACAGATCTTACATAATTTATGCAATATTTATTTTAAGCAATCTTGACACTTTTTGGTATCTGCCACATGAATTTTAAACTTGGGCCCAGTGCTAGTATGCCAATAAAAGGAATTTCACTGTTTGATATTGTAGTGATGTCAATGTACTCCTTGCTATTGTTATTTTATTTAAATAATTGTAGTAAAATGATGACAGATGTTCCTTCATGAAAATACAGTATGCTGGTAAGTCTTTCTAGGTTTCAGATGTGGGGTCACAACTCAGTCATGTTTGGGGCTCTTTGTCTCTGCTACTTTTTTCCCCATGAGAGAAAGATAGTTGCTTAACAATCTAAAAACACACAGGAAATAAGGACTCCATGGGCTTTGTGCAAATCATCGCCTGGGTATGTTGCATACATTAGCAATGAATCAAGTCTTCTAAATGAAACTCCTTAGACAGTAATAATTTCAATTTTGTCTTGGTTCAAAATCTTTTCAATTTAATCCTTCAAGTGAAGTGGAACAACCTTTTAAAAAGAAAACTAAATGCAAAAGATAAAAAAATAAGTCATGATCCTTCTCTGACAGGCTCTTTGTAATTACCATGGCAATAATTTTTTTAACTGTACAATTTCTATTACCATTATTTGATCTGAATAAATATTTCAACAAATACCTGATGAAAATTTCCTTGTGTCCATGTACATTGCCGTGGCAGTCTAGTGAGTTGCACTATATACAATATCTGAAATAATAAAGATATGTTTCCTGCTGATATATTGCATTGAATTCTCTGTGTGCAATGTCATGCACCTATTTTTCCTTTGGAGTTTAATGTGTTGGGTTTTTTCCTAGTTTTCCCTTATGTCAGTGTGGGTGCAGCTTTATCTGGACTGTTAATATGTATTCTACAGCTAGTGTGTTATGAATTTACTCTGAACAGGAAGGCCTTTTTTATTATATTTTTTTGTGCACTCTGAACTTTGCAATCTACTTTAACTATATAGGAAAATTTCTTTTGTTTTGTAGTTTACAGGGCTGATTAAATATTTTGCATTCACTTTGTCTATAAATTTCCAAAGCTGTTTATTGACATAGTGCAAAATAATAACACTTTTATTAATAAAATAATAAATAATAATTTTATTAATAAAATAATAACAATTTTATCTACTGCATAATACAAACCAAAAGAAGGCAAAACAGTCATTCCTATAAAGCTTTTCGGAGATTAAGCTGTTGAGATTTCACTGTTTGTAAGAGAAATAAAATACCATAGGAGAAGACCAATGTGTAAGAGGAAGAACATGCCTGAAAACATTGGATAATATTAGCCTGTGTTTCTAGAGTTGTTTCAAGTGTGGCAAAGTCTTAACCACATACTGTAGAGATGTGTTGCTTTATAGAGAGTGTAAATTTAGCTTTGCAACAAGGAAAGAAGCAGCTTCTTCATTGCTTGAAGACTTTGAGTCAAAATTGGTATCTTTTTTGACAGAAAAGTTACTGGTACTGTCCATTCAGGTTTTAGTAGTTGCTCATGCTAGTAAGTATAATAATGTCTTCTTTTTGGGACATTCTGTCAAGAGTAGGCTTTTCTCCTAGGCACAAAATTTGCTTTTCCCCAAGTAGCCGCTCACTTGCTGCCCCACTAGTATGATTAGGGAGAGAATTGGAAGGGTAGAAGCTGGAAAACTCATGACCTCAGACAAAGACAGCTTAACAGGGAAAGGAAAAGGTACTCAAGCAAAGCAAAATAAGAAATTAATTCACTGCTTCCTATGGGCTGGCAGGTGTTCAACCCTCTCTGGGAATGCACAGCCCCGTCACATGTAAAGGTAACTTGGGAAGACAAACACCATCATTCCAAATGTCCCCTCACTTTATATGCTGAGCATGGTGTCATATGGTCTGGAATATCCCTTTGGTCAGGTGCGGTCACCTGTTTAGAAACAACTAACACCAGAAATGAGATCTCTTGGAACAAGGTAGCCAGCAGTGTAAGCTGGGAATGAGGGTAGTATGGAACTTAGTGTCCTAGGACAGTTCATCTGGTGTCTTTAATATGGCTGGGAGACTGATTTGCAATTGGCACCATCTCCCACAGTATTCATGAGCTGGAATTACTCCCAAGAAAAACCTTTTTCTTATACCTTCAGACACTTCTAGAGTGTTCCAGTGTCCCTTCATATGTGATAAGTGTACTTCAGGAATTTTCTTTACTGGCCTGTTTTTATAATGAGAGGATTTTTAAGGCTGGCACATCTGGAAATGTCAGATTAAAGGTTAAGATTTTAATGCTTGTGTTTTTTAACTGAACCTAAAAACAAGTGATTTATCTGGAACTTTTTGTATAGAAATAACTGATTATTCAGAGTAAAAAATACAGCATCTCTCAAAATATATCTCTCCAGAAACACCCCAAGAAAACTTTTAAATCACCGTTACCAGTAACTATATGATGGAAATACCAGAGAAAAGAGCAGTAAACATTTTTAACTTAAGTCTCATTAAATGCTACACTATCTGTAGATTTCAGCCTTTTGGAAGGATGAGGAGGGTATATCTAGCCATGAAATGCATGGCCAATTCTGCAAGTATTGCATCAAACCCGGTGTTAAATTCTGCTGTATTCTTAAGTGTTAAATGGGCTTAAAACTGGTATTACCTGTGGCAGTGCATGTCATGGAGATACAGTATGCTCATGCCTGTGTAACCAGAAGCAGAACTGAATGATTAGTTGACCAAAATTTTATTAAGGTTTGGGGTTCCTTGGTGATTTCTTGGATCAGAGAGTTGTCAGCTGGATGTGTTTATCAGCTGCTGACTGGGATTCAAGCCAAATGGAAAACTAGCACCAAGTTGACCTGCTCACAATAAGTAGAACAAAGAGCTCTTGATCCTTGTGTGAATAGCTTAATCTGTTTTATACTGTAGTTTCCCATCAGTAAAATGGGGATAATTGCATTCTACTGCCCTCAGGGGTGCTGTGAGGGTAAATACATTACGTGTTACAGAGTGTTCAGATACATTGGCTGAGAGAACTCTAAAAATATTGGGAAAGAGAACAATTTACACAGCAAATAGGCAAGTCTGAAGCAGAGACAGGTATGTGCTAGGCAGAGGCTTTGAAATTCGCTTCTCACCCTGCCCTCAGATTGAGACTACAATTAGCAGTAAGATAAATATAGTACAAAATCAGGGTTTGTTGTTTTTGAACTGGCTTTGTATTGGCTGCTAGAGATAGTACTGACACTTTCCTGCCATGAAAGCCATTACAACTCTGCAGCAGCAGGGAAGCTATTGACAGTTAAGTTCCCCTGGACTGTGCTAGCACACACAACTATTCCCTATAAGTGCCTTGAAGCTGCAATATGGGTCTTAAATACGTGAATCTTATGTTTTGTGACATTGGAGGGGATCCCTGGCTGTGTTGGCCTAGCTGGGGGATACTGTGGGTTTCTCGAAGTCTTTTTTTCCTGGATAAAATATCAGATTATGACTAGATGTTGAGATGTTCTAACAATGTGGAAGCATTTACCGTTTTGATTTCCACAGTATGCAACATAGAATTTTAAAAGTTCTAGGGCAAAGAGGTTTCCACAGTTGCAGCAACTTTTATGGAAGCTCACAGAGTGTAATATATCTTGTGCAAATAGATTTCATCTGACTTGGAAGAATACATTTCAGGATACAGGAAGAAGCCTTTCCATTGATTTCAGGGAATTTTATTGCAGGATGCAAGTGAAAGAAGAATGTGGCCAGATTTCCACAGAAAGTGCTAAGTGCCTTTTGGACAGAATTTGCAACTGCTAATGTTTTCTCACCTCTAAACCCTGACTGTAACAGTAGGCTTGCTGGGGAATGCTGCTCACACTGGGTCAAGGTGAAATAAAAATAAGAAATCTTTGCTGTTCCTACTGTGAGAGGTACAACTTGCTACTATTTTTCCTTTTGGCAGGACTTTGGAACCCACTGTATCCAACAAATGCAAATTAGGTTGCTAATTTAATTAAGCAACCCCTATGAAATCAGGAAAATTACAGTCCATGGTCAAGAGCAGTTTTTTATTTATTGGCAGTACATCAATAGCTAATTGAAAAAGATTGCATAATTGCTTTTGATTGTGATTTAACCCCAGTAGACAGTTTAGCTTCACTGAGATACTAGTTCACCCTCTCCCTTGCACTGAGATAGGGAAGAGATTGGAAGGGTGCAAAAAACTTGTGGGTTGAAATAAAGGCAATTTAAAAGGGAAAGCAAAAGTTTTACACACAAGCAGATCAAAAGAAGGAATTAATTCAGTACTTCCCATCTGTAGGCAAGTGTTCAGCCATGTCCAGGAAAGCAGGGCTCTATCATGCCTAATGGTGGCCTGGGAAGACAAACATTATCATTCTGAAATTCCATCTTCCTCTGCTGGTCATTTGGAGCCAGCTGTCCCGGCTGTGACCCCTCTCAACTGTGCATCTCCAACCTCTCTGCTGCCAGGGCAGTGAGAGATGCAGAAAAGGTCTTGATGCTGTGTAAGCACTGCTCAGGAGTAGCTAAAACATTCCAAGGTTGACAACACTGTTTTCATCAAAAATGCAAAACATGACCCCATACAAGTTACTAGGAAGAAAATTAACTCTATCCCAGCCAAAACCAGTACCACAGAAAGAAGATTATGATGTCTGTAGATCTATTTTTATCTTCATTATGCTAGAATCTGAGTATTTAGTGGCATTTCAAATGCTTAGTCTCAGAGTGCCACAGTGCCACAGGACATTTTAAATTGGAGGGATGGTGAAGACAAGGGTCAGAACTTTGCCATTTTGATCACAGGTAAACCTGTTGCCACTAGCTGACTGCAATTCAAGTTATGACCAAAATACAAGGCTTTTGCACTACTGTCACTTTTATTATGCAAGTCAATGTGGGGGTTAATGGAAAAAGTTAAATCTGTAAAGTCTTGTGAGAGAGTGGAAAGTGTCTTTTAGTCTGAACTTAAGATGTTGAGAGTAAGGTTTGTGATTTCTGCACTTCAGTTTTGTCTCTTCTCTCTTCATCTCTTCACTTCCAAAGACCTGTATTGTGCTTCCTTTCTTCCTCTTTTCTTGGCCAGTAAAAAAGCACGTGAGGGGTGAAGAAAGGATTAAAAAAAAAAAAAGTTCCAAACCTCAAAAGCAGCATTCTTGAGTTCAGGTCTTGATTCTTATTAAGCTGTGGCACAAATGGTAGCTGAAAAGAACTATATGCAAATGCTGTTTGCCCTTGAGCAGTTGTACCCTTTGCGTCCTTGGCTGACAGTCTCAAGGAGTAGGTATAGTTTCTATTCCCATACTATTTAGGGATATTTGAGCAGCACAAGACTTCTAATTTCTATTCCCATGTCCTTATTCCAAGGCAAAACTATAACAGATCACACACTTGTGAAATGATAGAGGATGTAAGAGACCTCTGGAAGTTGTCTGGTCAAACAGGGACGACCTAGATCTGATTTCCCAAGGCTGTATCCAGACAACTCTCAAATACCTCCAGGGATGGAGACTCCACAGTTCCTCTATACTACCTGTGCCAGTGCTTGGTCAGCACCCTCACAGTGAAAAAGCATTTCTTGATGAGCAGGGAGGAGCTTCCTGTGTTTCATTTTTTGTCCCTTGCTTCTGATCCTGTTACTGGGCACGACTGAAAAGGGCCCGGTCACATCATCCTTACACCTTGCCTTCAGGTATTATTTAGATCTAATAAGATTAATTAGATAATAAAATTAGTAAGACTTCATGAGATTTAATAAGACTAATTAGATAATCATTGATAAGGATCCCTCCCTAACATTCCCTTTTCCATGAAGAACAGTCCTATTTCTCTCAGCCTGTCCTCATAGGAGAGATACTTCTCCAGTCCCTTAACCATTTTTTTGTATTCTCTTCATTAAGTCCATGTCTCCCTCAGAGTTGTTCCTGTCCTAATGCTCCATGTCACAACCTCTTGCGCCTCACCTTGCAGGACTTTAGGAGCTGGTGATTTGAGAAGGAGTAACAGAGATGACCAAATTTGCTCCCAGTTGTCTTGTTGTGAGATATTAGAGCTGGCACTGTGGTAGTGTGGAGTGGAGTAGCTCACAACACTATTTTTTAGTAGGACTGGGAAAATTAGAGTGGAAATAAAGGATCTAACTGTGACATGACATAGGCGCTATCTGTGTCTGTGCTGACTTCAGTGGTGTAAGTGTGAGTGAGTTCTGAATAATGCATGAAATGAAGCAATAGGGAAATGAGAAACTCTATTCTGTGTTAAAATCCTGTTTAAATGTTGTTCTTCAGTGATCCATGAAAGTGAGAGCTGACTCAGGACTGGAACAGCTTACATTTAGAGGTTTTTTTTTAGTTCTTTGGTTGGTTGGGGTGTTTTGTTAGTTTTCTTTCTTTGTGTTTTGTGTGTGTGTGTGTGTTTTGTTTGTTTGGGGTTTTTTTAAGACTGAGATCTTAAGGACTGCAGTGCCTGTATTCAGTATGAGCAACACCTCACTGGATTTGTACCCACACAGAAATCAGATGTGTCCACTTCAGAGGAACGAGCATATCCCCAAGGTGAAAGAAACTCCTACTGGAGTGTGTCTGGAATCCTATGCTGCTGATCTTGTAAACAAGTTTTCTTTACACTTGTAAATGACATACGTTTCTGAAGTGTAGTGTTTCCAACTGAGAAAATACCAAACACGTTTTTGAAGTTATTTAATAACCAAATGAAGGACAAGAGAAACTGTTAACAATGCTGCACCTTGGTGGCAGTTATTTTGATCTTTTTTAGCCTTAGGACCTTTTGCAGGTAGATTCCTGCAGATCACCTGTGAAGATTTTAATAAATATGCAATAATCATTCTGGGGGGAAAGGAGGAAAACTCTGGGTTTTTTTTTCCCAGAGCTGCTTTTCGAATGTGTTTGTTTTCAAGCACAGTTTCCATGCAGAAGAACGTTTTATTATCTCTATGGTAGAAGTCTATACATAAAGAGTTAATAGACTAAAACTTTATCACAATATATTCTAGTTTATTTGTAATGCATGTAAATATTTAAATATTTTAAGCAGATGTCAGATATACAGGAAACATTTAATCCTTTGAGATATGAAAAAGATATAAAGGAATCCCTGGAATGATGCAGTTGAAATTAGATTTACCTATACAATTTCTTCCTGTTTTTTAAAAAAAATCTTCACCAATACTTTTTCTATTCCTTGACAACGCATCATCTTAGCCCAGTTATTTTGAATTAGAGCAATGTACCTTTGTCCTGTGTCCTTCTTATATAGCTTTGCACAGTATTTCCTGCCCTTATTTCGTATGTATGTTCTTTCTCTGCTTTTGTTTCTTAAACCGTGTTTTATTGCCTACATGTCTACACAATGGAGGTGCTCTTGTTACCAGTGATGCCACATACTATCTTTGCTTTCTTAATCCTCTAAGGATTAATATGGAATTAAAGTGAGAGCAGCAACCCCTAAAGGAACTCAAAGATATTTCCTCTGAATTATTTATGGTCAGATATAAATAATATTAGTTATACTGATGATTCTGTAGAAAAGACATTTTTCCTTCTTTGAATTAATTAACTAATGCAGAGCTGAAGGTTGTCCAGCAGACACACAAAAGAGTTGCACCATCCTTCTTGAAATTAAAGAGCTGTGGGGGTAGGTAAACTGAAATTTGTTTACAATAAGTGATCACTCTTATTTTAATACATCAAGCTGTCAGTTTCTTTTGAAAATAGCTGAGGTAATTTCAAAGGCAGCAATTAATTTTGTTCTCATTAATTGATGAATTGCTGAGTATGGATTGTTAGCCAGATAGCACTTTTATTATTCATTTTCAACCTTTCTGTTCAAATTTATTTAAATTCGCTTTTGCAAGCTACTGAGTGCTTGTGTTACCTGTTTGCATGCTTACCTTAAAAAGGCCAGTTGTTAACTTGTTATATGACTATACCTAAGCAGTGACAAAATTACAGTTACACTGGATATTGCTGCTAATCTGAAGCCCTTTTGCACTTGATCCATCCACTTTTGAAGGATTATATGGCTGAATTGCTTACACAGTTTGTAGCAGAAGTCTTAGAGGATGCAATTTTGAGCCCAAGTGTCCAAGACTGTGCTTATAAGGATGGTAAGGGAGAGCTTATGTTTTTAAATGTATTGAGATTAATTTTCAGTCAGGCCATGGTTGTTGGTTCTGTTGGGGCCTGTTGTCATCAGTAGAAGCTTTCCCATTCATGCATGGCATGAAAAATACCTAAACTCTCTCAAAGAATATTAAAAGACTCTGTGCAATAGTTGTAAGCTTTGGATAAGAGCCTGAGTGTCTCCAGAACTAAGCCATGTTTTGACCTTTTCTGACAGGACTCATGGTAGTCCCTGCCTGGAGCATAGTGGTGGTTTTCAAGTTCTGGGAAGCTGCAAGATGCTCCCAGTTTTCTGAAGCAGGGAAATCAGTGAGGGAGTGAGGAACCTGAGAAGGTTTGTTAGTATCACTTAGGAGCATTGCATGAAAAAAGTAAGAGTAATTTGGTAGTTTCCCTTTCAATAGCCGTTTTACGGTGAAAAGTAGGGGAGAGGACTGGAAAGCCTATAGATCTTTAGCGCTATAGATTGTGTCATGCCATTTTTTTACAGAAGGTATGGCGTTTTAGTGTAGTTGGCAATATCAGAAGGGTTGGGGGGTGAACCTCAAGATATGCCTGAAAGACAGTGGAGTCTACTCCTGCATTAGCTACAAACACACAGCTCTCTCCCTCCTTTAAGAGAAGCACTCTTAAAGGCACAAACTAACTTTTTCATTACTAACAGAACCCATTTGCAGGCCATACCCTGATTTCCATATTCACATACCATGTGATAGCTCAATCCCTAACCAATTCACTGAAGTATATGAAATTATTTCAATAAATATCTTTCTTATACCTCACTGTCCTAACAACAGAAGCAAACCCACAGAAAAGACTGTGCAAAATCATCTCTAATACCGTTTTCTTCCTCAAAAATGAGATAGGCCAGGCAAAGCACTGAAGACTTTGCTGGGTCTATTGATGGACTGTAGTGCTTGGATGGTGCTTCTGTGTTGGGCAATATATAAAGCTCTAAGACAGAAACACAAAATAATTAAAAGTGGCAGAAGTGGTGCCTTGAGAGTATGCTGCTTAATAATCAGCTTCCTATCATCATCATCTCATCTAATGGCTCACCAGCAGTCTTGCGTAAAGGTCTTTATATTGGGTATTGGGGTATTGTGCATGTCAGAATGCCAGCAGTGAATTTTTTTTTGCTAATTTAGAAGGCTGGGTAATATGCAGGTCTCTTAGATATTCAGTTTCAGCATGTCCTTCATAGGGAAAGCTCACTTGTTATTTACTGCTTAAAGAAAAAGAAAGCAAAACTCAGTAAATACAATGAGGTCTGTGGAGAATAAATAAATTTAAAAAAAAAAAAAAGAAACCAAATAAAGTAAATAATCAGTCTGAAAACAAGATTGACGGGAAATAAGCAATTGTTTGGAGCCTTGGCATTGATGGTTAATTGAAAAGGAGGCTACTGTATATGTTTATTTTCTTATGTTTTCTTCTTGAATACAGTTTACTTTAGCTTTCATTGTGAAACGAATATATCTTACATTTCTATTTCAAATATCTCACAAGCCAAGGTGGAAAATCAATAATACATAAAAAAATTGATCAATAAAAAATGTTTAAATAAACCACCTGTCAACAAAGACAAATATTAACTGATAGTTAATATAATGAAGGTAAAACACCGTTTCTATTTTAATAGTACTTTCCAAATCAGTTTCTGTCATGTATTCCTGTTGATTAAACTCTGGCTTTACCACAAGGCTTTTGTGAGTTCAAAAATAGCATTACAGATATGGGTAAGTATAATTTTTCTTGTCATCTCTTGTGTATTTCAATAAATTGTCAGGATTTTCATCTTCTGATGCACTGTCAAGAACAGTGAATGTAAGTGTATGGTGAGAGTGGCCAAGTTTAATGAGCTCTTGATATTACTTCTGATGGAAAGTATTTTGCCATTGTGAGTCATCACAATTCACCCATTATCCAAAGAGTCTTCAGACTGGATAATAAAACAAACAAAAAGACATACCATCCATTTAGACATTTAAATAAAGTTATGTTTTTAAAAGTCATGAGTATTCCCCATGTGCACATTCCATGTGCCTAAATAGATGTATTTTTAAGACCGCAGTGCCTGCAGCCCCGATGACAAATGAAAAAAATGACCAATTATTCTGTCAGGACATTTTGAAAATCTGTTACTTTTGTTTTCTTGACTAAGTAAAAGTTGGGCTCCTTTGGAAATGTGTTCAATGTGAGTACTGAGCAGTCTGGAAAAAATTGGCTCAATTCAAAGCTCTATTTAATTTGTGGGAGTTTGAACCCATTTTCCTGTTTTGTTTGTCAAATTTAAGGTACATTATTAAAATAGGTGAATGTTTTCTGTCTTGGTATTTAATGAGTGGGTTGCAGCAGAAAAGTTCTGGGGTCTGTTGTTATACACAATAGTATTTAAAACATTGTCAGCAAAGTGACACTAATTCTCAAATTTGCATGCAAATCCATATTGTCAATCATGACACAGTTCGTGTGAAACAGTGAGCAGCTGCATTTCCAAATGAAATAAGTAGGCTGCAGACATGCTGAATATTTTGTGTAGATGGTGAGGTATGAAAATCTGGTGATGGTGATTGCCATCTGAGAAAAAACACCCTTCAGAAGGATTTGAGGTTTCATTTTCAAGGATAAATATTCTCCTCTGCAGAAACACCATTTTGCTATGGCAAAGCATCCACACCTTCCAATAAGTGGATTTTCCAAATTATGTCTTTACTACATGCCTATTGCATTAGCACAGTCACCTTGTCATTCATATCCTTGTAATGATCACTTCTGAAACATTTACACCCCGTGTTTGGCTGGCTGGTTGCTGCTTACTCAGTGGCAAGATTATTGATTGCAGGCGCTTATTAAGAAAGTACGAAGCAATAAGCTGTGAGAGCTGTTGATAATTCAAAAGGTGAAGCTGGCAATTATATAGGGATCAGGGGGATTATTATATACAGGGCCTAGAAAAATATGACTGATTGCTGTGGCACTGCTGTGATGACTGCTTGAAATGAAATGTATCATTATTGATTTCTTTTGTTGGTCTTTTTATTGCATTTTAGATCTTCATATTTTGGATGCAAACAGCCTATTCTAGAGCTAGAATATGCTACTGTAACTTACCGATTTATGAATATATCCCCTGTTGGAGTATTTTCATCTCTTGGTACTGAATTTTTTCCTATTTTTCACTCTACTGTCAGCATTTGAATGGGACACAAATTATGCATCTGATTTAGAATTTTGCCCCTTCCTCTGTTGCTGCTGTTGCATTGGTTTTAAGTATCTTTCTTTTAAGTATAACAAGATAATGATGAGTGAAGCAATAATAAAAAAAATAGACACATTTTGGTTTCTTTCTAGTTTGAGTTTTAGATATCCCATGAACTGAACCTTATTTGAAACTTAAAAAGTAAAACAAACATGGAAACAATAAAACTCATCAAAGCAGTGTAATATTGAATCACTTTCTTTCAAGCTGCTTTTTGATAGTTGTTTGAGCTTTTATTAGAGCTTACCTGCTAATATTAAATGTGTGGCCTTATTTTAGGCAATTTTTTCTGCCATGAATAATACTGGTCTCTGGGGAAAACAGAAAAATATTTTAGTTAATAAAAAGGTTCCGAATGGGACAGTTTCTTGTTCTTAATTTAAGGAGGTCCAAGAAGGCTAAGATTCAGTTTTGAAACTAATATTTATTTTTCATTAATTTGGTCCTTTCAGATCAGCTGCTTAGCAAGGGTGGCAGAAAGAATGTATCTAATGTACAGATTACTTGATATTTGATGGTTGTGATGTATTGACCAGTAAGACTTTCAGTGCTCATATAAGTACACTGAAACTGTAGAGATATACTAGTTTAGCATGAGTGGAGAAATGGACTTTTTAAACTGGAATCTGTATAAAGAGGTGCAAGCCTTGAGAAGGAGCTGAAATTCATCTGTGGAATAACTTTGTAGTGATGAGAAACCTCTTGCTTCCTAAAGTACTCCTTTTCTGTAATATAATTTGTGTAATGCTTGCATAAAGGTGATTTTTGTGGCATATATATATTCTTTTATCTAATCCTTGCTTCTATGCTGTTGCTGGGACAAGGTAAGCCCAAATTTTGCATGAATAAGTTAACAGAGGGGAAGCCCATGCTTCTGTTAGTGCATGCAGAAGTCTGGTTTAATTCTCTGTATACAGCATCTCATTCCAAAATCACTGTTGTAGTGCTTACATCTCAATATGTCCACAGTGGGCCTTTGTCTGTGAGAAAACCTTCACCAGCCTGGCAGGCTGTTTGCCCAAGATTAAGAAATGCAAAAAGCACCCATAAGTGCTATTGGGAATCTTCTGATTAAGAGAAAAATCACCATGCAGGGCTGTTTCTCTCACATATTCTCACTCTTGGCAGCTGCAGTTGCTCTTGCGCAGCAAATTTTTCCTCATCTTAAACATTATCCCAGAGGTGTTACCACTGTCACTGATGAACTGGTAAAGTTAGAGTTGATGTCATTTCATGTTTAAGTGGAGTTGGAGTGACTTTAGACATGCATATAAAGCGTGCACAGGTTTTTCTCCATTAGTGTATGCAGGTTGTGAAAAGCAATATCTATTTTTGAGTTACTATAGCAAATTTCAGGCTTTGGTCACCATTTGGGTTTTTACTTTGGCTTATTTCTCATTAGATGCCTTTTTTTTTTTTTTTTTTTTTTTATTTAATGAAGCCACACCTCCACGCTGCTCCATCCTTTGTTTAGTATCTCTCTTAGAGCAATACACTAAGCTTCCTCAGTGTTCTTGCTCCAGAGGTGTGCAGACAGTTTGTTTCTGGTGAATTACTGCCAAAACAGTCACTCTTTCATTTCTGAGTTCTATCTTTCCAGAATTTTTGGAGCCCACTGGCCTCAGCTCTACAGGACATGGAGGAAGTTTCTAGCAGCTTCTGCCAGAAGCCACCCCTATTGCTACCAAAACCTTGCCATGTAAACCCAATTCGTAACCATAACTCAGTGAAAATATTTCATACTTCAAAGAGACCTATAAAGTAGATCAGCCATAAAGGCTCTTGCAAGTCAAGAGACTTGTGAAATTCTTTTTTGCAGAAAACCAGTGTTTGCTGATATCTAGCTCCACCTCTTTGCATATCTTCTGTAGAAGGAAGGTTAATGGAGATGTTTGGAGTGAAGTGTTCTTCTTCACACCCATTACCTTCACCATTATGTTTTTGGCTCTGTGGTGTGCTTGGATACTCAAAACAAGAGTAACAAATTCTGTGTAGTATTTGTTGATTGCAGTTAGGAAAAGCATTCCATAGTAATGTTATACTGAAAGATTTACTGAAACCAAACCAAACACCTGTGCGCCTATATAAAATCCGCATCCACATTTTCCTCCCCAGGGAACAGCTGGTCCATATTTATCCACTGATAAATATACAAGATGTGTTCTGGGAAAGCTGAGAGGCCTATGAATCTATGAACATCTTTCCCTTCTCTGCCCTGCAGGAATAGATGGACTGGAGGATACAAAATATCAGTAATTTATGAGTGTCTGGGACAGGGCTTCACTTAAATTAAAAACAAAACAAACAAAAAAACCACAAAACCAAACAAATGGGGGAAAAAATCAACCAGAAAACCAAACAAACAATCAAAACAAACACCAAAAACTGTATCACAAAAGACATGATTCAAACCTTGTTCCCAGGCCTCCACTACCAAATTCTTCCATGGAGTGTATCAAGGAGTCACTTCTGAGTCTCTGCTTCTAGACTAAGATGAATAAGGTATTTAACGGTTTTAAGGGCCATTGCTTCAAATGGACAGTAGAGAGGGTTAAAGAAATTACTCTTTTATGTGTGATCTCCAAATTAATTTCAGTATGTTGGAAACGTTTAGCATGTAGTACTGTTTTGAATTTTATAGGTTAGATATTTCAGGGAATTGTTTGGATTTTACTTATTAACTTTGACCAAAATTCATTTGGTATATGCTCTTGGTTCTTGTCACCCTTCTCTGGATGCAGAATATTTTTGTGCTTCATTCAGACACTTCAGTATCTAATTTTTTGCACTATATCTATTTAAGTGCTGAAATTCAATAGATTTGTACTCAGTTTCCTGGCCTGAAGTTTCCAGAACTTCTGTTACCTTTTTTCAAATTCTTATGCTGCTCAGTTTCTTAATTATAATTGTGATGTGTAAAAGTGAAGTTGAGGCTAAGAAAAAAATCTTGTGTTTTGAGGCATTTAAATTAACTGCTACTAGAAAGATTGTATTCTGACTTTCTGGAATTTTTTTCCTGAATTATTTTCTCCAGCAGTTTTCTCAAGAATGTTATTGACATATCAATACAAAAATGAAAAATATTGAGAGGTAATTGTTGAAATTTTGTTGGTAGACTGAGGAAGAAAGATAAAGTAGTCTCAGGAAACTTGTGTTCTAGTGGGTGCCACAGAACTACATTACGTCTTTGCGAAATTGACTTAGTGATTTAAGCAGTGTTGTCTCACTGGTGGCCAGTGCTCCAAAGCTAGCTCTTGTGTATTATCTTTTCCTGGAAGCAGTTCTTCCAGAAACAGTCCAGAAGGGCCAAATGTCATTGAGATACAATGTGTGATTTGGGGTGTGGATGGTAATGAGTGGACTAAAGCTCCGAGACCTGGAATACAAAAGCCTGAGAGGCTGTCTGAAGATCTTTGCTCTTAGTCATGTCCACAGGATAAAGTTTATATCCCTCTATAATGGCTTTTGCAGTAATTGCTGCTTTTCAGCTAAAGATTCAGCTTTACAGGTGCAGTTCAGTTGCCACTGCTTTGAAACTTCTGTTATCTGTGTGATTTGTGACTCTGGTGTTGGCTGTATCATTATATTGCTTGGTCGTCTGCTGCTGTTTATTGCATGCTATTCTGGTACTAGTTATTTGCTCTTATTGTGTGTACTGGAAAGTGAAAGAGCTTAACAAATAATAGTACTTTCTAATTTCCTTAGATTCATGTGAAATTAAAAGCTAGAAACCACACATTGTTCTCATTTACATTACCCATCAGAATTAGAAATTTATTTCTAATAAACAACATAAAAGTCACTGAATTCCTTATAGCTCCTAAAGAGGCAATAGGTATAGTTGTACAATGCTTGAAGAAGTGAGCAAAATTTTACTAAGTCCTGTATCTTTATCATGGTGATGCTCCCTGGAGCCTGTCAGACTCTGGATTACTTCTAGGCAAGATGCATCTTTGAGATACATAGAATGAAGCTTTCTCACACTTATTTTCCCATGTGTGTTTTTAAAAAAATAACTCAAAAGTTCAGTGATCCAAAAAGGTAGCTTTTTAAATAACTGAGGCTGCAGTTCCATGTTCACCTGAAACTACAGAAGTACTGAAGTACTGAACTAGGCGGTGCCTCACTGGCAGGTCTTGTTACCTCTCTTACCTTCCTCATCAGGTTTGTGCATCTCTGTAGTGGAGGACGGATCTGATTGGAAACTCATTTGTTATAGTTTATGTTGTAGACAAATGAATACAAATATGAATGAGATCAGAAGGAAAATCTAGGCAGTCCTTTATGATAACAGCCTGCTCTTTACTTAGGACTGTGTGGCTCTAGAACTGTCTATTTAGTCACTGATGCCAGTATTATATTTGAAAAATTAAGTCATTGCTAAATGAATATTGTTTTTATGAGGTTCCAGTTTCAGTTCCTTTGTTGCAAAATAAAAAAAAAAATAAAAAATTACAATGAACATTAAGTTTTTATTATATTTCTTAAAGTTTTGGATCATATGTTTTTCACCTCGTCTCCTCCTGTGGACTTCAAGAATATATGCTTTCAAAAATTAAAATCTCTAGAGGATGTAGCCTTGAATTGAGAGACAAATATAATAAAGTAACAGATGGGTGCCATTCAAGTACGGTTGGGGGTGAGGGTGATAGAGAGGTAAAACACATGTTAAGAAAAAATACTGTCTGTTTTTACTCTCCAGGAGTCAAAAGTTTCTATAATCTCTTCTTTTTGAGAAGAAGCACTGTTAAAAAATTACAATCTTCAGTAATTTACATCTGAGCGTGTTCTTTAGGACATTACAGAGAACATGCAGGTTACATACATTGTGCTGCTTACATAACCTTTTCCCTTAAGCGTATCTGTTTTCCTGAGGTGAGTGGGTGGGATGCAGAGTTCTGAGCAGCCAGGAAGTGTATACTGTTCTGTGTTTTACTATGATATGTACCAGTTTACAGTGAGATGTTTGTGCATGCATGTACCATTACCCTGGGTAGAAGAAGCTCTACATGTGTAAGAACCAAACCAGAATGGAATTTGGTTGATGTCAAGATGAATTCTTGAAACTTGTGGATTTCAGTGCCTTTAGGTGCATAAAATATATATTAAATATATTTTTCTTACTTATTAACTCTTCTTTTTTTACCTGTTATAAGGTGGCATGTTCAGCCCCATAACATTCTTCCTTGTTTTATCAACTTTTAACTAGGTCCCTTAGTTTTGCATTACTGTTCCTTCAGCTCATTGCTTATGTCATATCCAGGTCTTTTATGACTATATTAATGTAACATCAGACATTATTAGTATTAGTAACATAATAACATTCCTAGTGCAAAATATGAACAAGCCTTCCTCTTTTCAGAAAAAGTCCATTACCACAGCTTAGTTTGTCACTTTATGAATAACCACTCCGTTGGAAAGCATGAAATCATCTCAGTTCCTGGAGTTTGTAAACCAGTGAAGAAACTAGTGCTAGATGGCAGATTTCCTTTCTGCTCTGCAAACCCATAAACAACCTGAAGCTTTTTTAAAAGCAGAATTACCACATACTCAGGTATCCTCTCCTGACAAGATGTCACATACCTTTTATCCCGAGTTACTTTTTCTGATAGTTTTCATTTTTAACATTTGCCTAATGAACAAGGTTTTCACTTCCAATGTGGTTCATGTTGACGGTAGAAAGGGGCAGGGATAATAGTTGTATGATTTATTATTCTGCAAGAAACTAATATTCTGGGAGACTGTGAGCTACATAAAACATTACAGCCACCCCACTCACCGTGTACTTTTTTGTATGCAGAGTCTGGTCCTCTTATCACAGTAAAAAATCTATTCAGCCATTCTTTGGGTAAGGTTGACTTTTAGCCAAATCCAGACTGAGCCCCACAAGCCAGAGGCCTAATCAATACCACACTAACTGCTCCATTAATCCTCTTTGGCTGCTATTTCCCTCTCATCTTTCCAGCAGACTTGTTACCTCAGAGCAGATAATTGATTTTTTTCTAGGTAATAAATGCAGCAGCTTTTCAATGATATTTCCCTCAAACCCCTGTGCTGCAGGTCCCTATCATGATCTGACTGATCACACCCACTTTATGATTATTCCAGAGCAGTATATGTTCACCAGAATGTATGTTCCAGAAACTGTATATTCAGCCCAATGCAAGAAGCTACTGCTGATGCAACTGTAAAATAAGCCTAACTGGCTTATACTTAGACCTTTCCACCTCAGATACTGAAGTAAGATCAGCAAAGTTGCATGTTCCCATATGCAAGGAATTTTGCACAAATCGTCTCTGGTATTAAGGACCTAAAAAAATAAAAGGACTAGATAAAGAAATTTGGGGGTGGAAGAGTTCTTGGACTTAAGGATTTTAACTCAGGACCTCATTGTACTCATTATGATTTGTAAACTTAGGTAGATGACGGGAAGTGCAAAGTATCACCAGTCCTCCTTTCACTGTGCTTGACTACTGAAGAGAAAGCAGGAATGTATAAAATGCTGTTCCCTCACAGGAAATAAAACTGGATGAGCATTAGAAATGTTGATGACATTCATAAGTCAGTAATTTCATCTTTCAGGTTGGAAATCAGCAGAATTTAGTCCTTAATCTTGCACCCATTCTAGAAGTTTCCTGAGGGTTGTGATGGAGCTTAGGCAGTTCAACATTGTAGCAGGATGAAAAAAAGAAAAATTACAAACTGTTATTTATGTCTTAGGTACAGATTGGGACAAGTCCTTAGTTTATCGAAACAATCAATGTTAGAATAAAGGGAAGATTTTTTTTCAAGTAAGAGTTCACTGGTTTGCTGCCTGAACTGTTTGACCTGAAAGGAAAGTCCTTGTATAGCTACAAATGCTGAGTACAAAAATTCAAAGACAAATTTTGTTCTCAAAAAGGAGACTATATTCCTAAAATAATAAAGCCACAGTAAGCACTCCCTCTCATAGAGAAAGCATGAAGAGTTACCACTGAGTACTGTTAGGAACAGTGCTAATTTACTTCACTTTTGGACCTTGTTTGAGCCTTTTCTAAACTTTTACTGCTTTAGTCTAAGAAGTTTCTCTGTGATTTAAAAAAATCTGTTTCTCTACCTTTCATGTAATTCCTGGGTACTTTCACAGTGAATGGCAATGCCAGAAGAAGTAACAGGATTTTTCTGTTGTTGATGTTCTAAACCCTTGCAAACCAGGCAATAATTTAGTTTGTATTTATTTACATGTTATTTACATGTTTAGATTCTTTCTTCAAAAGACTTGCATATTACTGGCCATTAATGTTAGGACCAGGAAGCATTTGATATGTTTGTGCTTAGTCTGAATAATTATTGTACAAAATTTGAGGAGACTGAAATTGCCAGGTTTTGGATTAGACCCAAGAGCCATCTTTTTCACTGTCCTCAACCTGTCAGTGTCCTGCTCCAGATGTCTTGGGGAATGGTAAAGCCCCAGAGAGCCCTACTGCTTGTTTTTATCAGAGTAGGTCTCACCTGTCTCTAGTTATTAGCACTGTCACCCCCAAGGTGCTGAGGAGTTATAGTCTTTCTAAAAGTCATAACTAGGATGGTAAAATCTAGATGGATTTGCTATCCTTAGAAACAACCCACTCTGCTAAATTCAGGGCTTCTTAGTTATCCTATTGGAAAGTTTCAGCTCTTATTAATATGCTGTTTTCTGCATTTGTAAGACTTGCCTTTCATAGCAAGTCCTTTTGGTCTTTTTTGAGATATTCAGATGTGCTGTCTTTTGAATACCTGCATTTTCATTTATATTTATGATGTTCATTCATACTCATTCCCATTTTTAAGCCAAAATATCCCAGTGTTCTCTGCCTGTGTCTTCCAACCCATTTGGGGACAATTTTCTGACATGTTGTGACATTCTGTGGCCAGTTTTCAGGCATATTTACAGCAAACCCTGAATTCTCTTATTGCTCAGAATGACCTTAGGCAATGTTTCTAACATAAGCTAAACTTCAGATGTTTTTCTGTACAAGTGCCTGAAATTGCAGCATTTAGTGATGGCTGCTCATAACTCCCATGTTTAAAACAGTAATTTCAATTTTGGCTTGTGTCTGACCTGTTGTGGATAGTATCCTGCACTGTGTACTGTGAAGAGCATTTAAGTACTTTTCAAAAGACAGCCATTTTTTCCTGTGGGATTGGATCTATTGTGAGGCCAAAGATCAAAAGATTCATTCTGCAGACTGGTAACATCCTCTTCCTCCTCTGCTCTTCAGTGGCTTTCCTGACTTGGGCTGCCTCTTGCTTACAATAACAAGGATGATATAGCAGTGCCAATGACAACCAAACCACAAACAGTAATGATGTTGCAATTCATCTAAAAGATTCTTATTAGAGCACTGGAAACAGGATTCTTTGATGTAACTGTTGTATTATTAACCTTAAAACAAAGTTGTGGACAATGGGAAATATGAAATCCTGACCTGATATAACTGAAATGAACAAAAACAGGTGAAACCCACAAAGATTATGTTTTAAAATCACTAAAATTATTCCCACACTGCCCCTTGGAGAACCACTAAAGTAACACAATTTTTGAGAACATGACCATTCTAAGTTCAAAACAATTTCTTAAAAGTAATAATTCTTGTTTTAACATCCTCCTTACATTAAAAAAATTAAAAAACAGATGTAATTAAATGAATTCATACACAAAGCACTGGGCAGTGGATCAAATGAAAGAGTTATGCCAGTATTTATGCTTTGGGATGGTATCACTAAGCCACAGTTCTGTACAATGGCCAAAATAAATATATAAAAGAATGAGACTAAACTTCAGATCAAGTGCTAATCAGAGATCAGTGATATGTTCAAAGAGAAAAAAAAAAAAAGCATAAATGAGCACTATGATTGATACAAGCCTTTGACATGTGCTATTTTAGTGCCATTATTGCTTACATTGGGCATTTCTTCCCAACAAATAAAATTAATTACAAAAATGTCTGTAAATGTTTTTGCTGAAATCAGAACTCAAACAGGGCTTTTGCTTGGAAAGGAGATCCTTGGTAGAGCAGGTCCCTGTTATAATGACACACCAAAATCTGAGCACTTTGCAGACAACTTCATGCTTCTCATCAGGGTTTGTCAGTCTTTTTATGTTTCTAGAGTGGTTTTGGGAAGTTTGCAAGTGTCAAGTGTGCATGGGGTAGTGCTCTGGGTACTTTAACGTGGATAACTTGATGTCTCCTTGTTCCAACTTGATGTTAATATCACTCAAGGGAAAAATTGTTTAATGCCTCAACTAAAAAAAACCAAAACAAACACAAATATTTATATCACCAAAGCATTCAATGTGCTGTAAGTATTTTTCCTCATGTAGAATAAGATGTAGTACTTGCTACTAACACTGATTTTTGAGTCAGAATGTTCGCAATCAGTATTAAAGCTCTTGTAGCTTTGAGCAACAGGTTTTGACCCTGTCCAAATTCCTATATCGTGAGAAGACTCATAGTGCCACAATAAAATTTAAAGAAAAGAATTTGAGTAACTTCTGTAGGCAAGGGGTTCCATCTGAAGTGTTATAGACTATCAGGCCTGCATTTGGTTACTTCTTGTATTATTGCATGCTTTGTTCTCCCAAATAAAAGGGAAACCTGCTGATGGATTCGATATACATATCTGTATTACCTAATTAGCATATTATCTTTGTTTCTGCAAGGTAGATTACTAGCTTTTTATTAATTTTGTATTAAAAAAGTGGGGACATGAGGTCTTCTTGAACTGTTAAAATCAGATGTGGGGTTAACCAATACTTTGAGTATCTGAATAGCCATCAATTAGTATATGTGAAATGGAGATTTCAGAATTGCCACTGTCAACATACTGTTCTCGCTCTTCATTTTTTAAAAAGTGTCTAACTTCTGTCCAAAGGGAGTTGAATATAAAATATATTCAGCCAGAGGAAAGATATCTATCATGTTTTTACTGTCAGTTTTAGCATTTATCCTGCTCCCTTTTCCTCAGTTATGGAGCATCTTCCATGTTAGTCAACGTGTTAATGAAGTTTGTTTATAAGCCAACAGCCCTTGTCAGATGGTCCTCAGAATAACAGTTGCCTTTGCCTTAAACTTCAACAAGTATAACAAGCCTTTTGGAAATAGATTCTCCTCAACTGTCCCGTGGTCTTAGAAATTATCCTCATCACAGCATACAACAGATTTTCCCTTCTGCCACATTTTATACTTACTGGAGTAAGAGGATATAACTATGGTGCAAGGAAATGTTAAATTCACAAAATGTCATCTTTAGCTGAGACTATATTGAAGGTAAAAGCAATAGAAAGATTGCAAATTAATTTGACAATATTTTAAAAGCAAAATACAGCAAGTTGTCTGATAGGAATCCTTAGTGTTTTGAATTAGTCTGGATGATGTAATGTGGCAGTCAATCATAGCACCAAACAATTATAAATTATAAAAACTCTATATAAAAGAGTTTTACTCCCAATCTTACATACTGTAGTGCGGTCAGCAGCACATTGTTAAGTCAGCACATTGTGAACTCACCACCTGATGAGGTTCTAGATGGTTTCTGATCTCTATGAAGTTCCTCATGAGCAGGGTTTGCTACCATGTAAAGAAAATTCAATCAGTGAATAACAGTCATTATATCCACACCAGTGGATATAAATGTGCCATAAATACGCTCACAACTGCTTTTTTCTAGGGTGAAGAGTAGGTTTGTGTTGTCCTGGGACTGGTGTGAAAAGACATGGTCATTCTTCATAGCTGGACCAGTCACCCCATCCCCAAGCAGACACTGCTCTTCAGAGGCTTCCCAGTGTCAGAATGAAGGAAAATCAAGCAATAGAACAGACTCATTGTGCACAGTTTTCAAAAACCATTTGTCTACTTGATAGCAGTAAGGCTGAGTCATACCTTGTGTGGCACAGTTTACACTATGAACCAGAGACAGGCTTAAGGTCCATTTCATTGCAGCTTATAGTGTAAACAATTTATACTTCTCTGCCAATCTATATAACAGAACACATGTAGTGTTCCTTCAGGAAATACATTAGTCAGCAAATTCTCCAGTCGATTGTCAAATTATTCAATGGATTTTTTTGTGTATACTCAGTCAGCTTTAATGATTATTAAACCACAACAAATATTAATTTAAAACAAACTGCACACAGAGTTCTGTCAGTGCATTCGTAGAAGTAATGATTGATGCATTGAGTCGGAAATCTTATTTCTAAAAAAATATTATTTAGTTTCAGTTCTTTGTAAGATCAAAATGCCTTTGGTGGGAAAACTGAAAAATTTTTCTTGGTCATAAAATGAAAAATAAAAAAAATCTAGATTTTTAGAAATTAGCGTTATTAAATTAGAAAGGGGAGATTTCTGTAATTCATCAATCTCAAGAATGACAGATCTTAACTTATTTTTAAGTGTTTTTCATGACAAAATTTTCCATTTAGAGTTGATGCTTAACATTACCATTAAAATTTTTACAAAGTTTCACTTTAAATTTTTAATTCTGTATAAGCCTTCTTGTTTAATTCCCTCATATAAAATCTTTGCTTCAGGATACAGGGAGAAAGAGGGCTAAACCTCATTTTTCAGCATTTTTAAAAAGTTTGAAGTAGTCACACAATGTTCTTTTCAAATACATGAGCTAAAATATTTTACTCCAAGATAACTTGCTTCGCAGTATCTTGTCAAATTCTACCTACTCATTTTCATATAGTGCTTCGGACTTGTATGTTATACTTTTACCATGCATTTAATTTCGAACAGCAGTAGCTCAGTAACAACCAACTGAATGTAATCAAACCTGGCTTATTTTGAAAAACTTGAGGAGGTTTCTCGACTACACTTCAGTTCAATAACTATTTTGTCTCATGTTTACAAAGACCTTTTTCTTCTTTTATCATGTCTCTCATGAGTGTTGAGGATGCACAAATCTTATGCCTTCAAGATAGAAACCCACTTCACCTCTCCAGCCAATACAAGATGGGTCTCACTTAAGCTCTCAAAGGTCAGGTCTTGCTGGAAAAAATATCTTTCTGTGAAAACCTAGAAATTAGTAGCAATTCCTTAGCGATCAATACTGCAGGACTTCAGAATATTTAATTGTTAAGGCTTATTTAATGTTTTGAAGCAGCATCTAATCACCAGCCAGATTACTGCGAATATTTGACTGAAGATTTTAGGATTGGATTTTCAACCTGCCATTGGTTAAATCTACTTTTCTGTTGAGCGGTGAGTAGAAATCACAATGCAATCAGCTGCAAGAAGAATGAGTCCAGCACGAGCCCTTCTGAACAGCTGATCCTCTGTCTCATGCTGTTTACACAGCAGGTATGAAATGAGTAGTCTGCCATTTCTCACCTTCGTTTCATCTTCTTGGTATTTTTTTCATGTTTGCATGCAGTAGCACTGAGAATAGACACTTTTACAACATAGCAGGATAAAACTGGACCACATTAGAATTAAATACTACAGCAGTTTCTTTCTACACATGCACACATACACACACACACACACACACACAGATACAGACAGACAGACAGACACACACACCCTCCCAGGTTACTTCATATTCAGATCTTGTAAGCAGCAGGACCAAAGGTATCAATCTGTCAGTCTGTCCTGAGGAAAATATATAGCCTGATTATAAATTTTAGGGTAGAGCTCAAGGCAGCCAACACTGTAACCAGGCTTATGATACTATATTTTACAAGCAATTTAATTTCATCTGGAATAAAAAGTATTGAGATCTTTAAACCTTTGAAGAATAATTTCTGCTAAGCATAAATTTACTCACTTCATAAAACAATGCTTATCAATAAAATACATTTAATTTTTTGCATACTAAATGTGTATGATGTTCTGTATTCTGTTTTTTTCTTCCATATATGCATTTTATATCCTTACATTAGTCTGAGATTTGTTTTGATTTGAGTGTTTTTACTACGGAAAAACAGCAAAAAACCCAAAATGCACCACGGTAAAAAGTTAGATTTTGGTTTAATGGATTTAACAGAAGAAACTAACTTAAAGATTGCTTTGTATTATGCTATCCAACAGAAAGCTTTTCATCAGGAGAGAAGTCTGAGGTTTAAATGTAGAGGATGAGGAACTACCTTTAATAATTTTGCCTCAGGAAATCAATTATTTGAGTTTCAATCTTTTTTAGGTGTATCTTTATTCTTTATCTCCCTGTCTGGCCTCAGAAATAAACTCCTCATATACTTTGTCATATGATTTACAGGTTGTTGGTTTGAGACACAAGGACAGTTAGTCAATAGCCTCTCTCCGAAAATCCTACTGAGAGTTAGGATTGTCTAATATTAGATATGCAATCAGAGTCAATCTGCTCTTGAGGAGTTGTATCCTCTACTTTGTACAGAAGCACCAACTGGAATAATTTCCCTCGAGTGTTCTGAAGGTTTGTCACTGAAAGATGCAAGGAAATTTGTATGGAGTTCTGGAAAATTCTGGATGACTTCATCAAGGGCATAAGAGTATGACCTTGGTAAATCTTCATTTTTAGTTTCATTACAGAGGCTGGCTGAGTTGATCTTAAAAAGAAGAGCATTAAAAAACCCGAGGATATTGTTGTATGCTCAATATTTATATGATAATATTTGCTGTAAATTACTTCTTTTAAAAATACATTGTTCCAATTGAAAAGAGAAGTTTAATGCTGGCTTCATGATTGAGGTTTTGGTGTGCTTTTGGCAAGAAAAAATACAGAATCTCTTGTCCTACTTTCACTTAGTTATCTATGTTCTAACCTATAGCAAATTCTTTTCCAAGCAAAACCCTATTGAGCACTAGCTGTGCTTTTATTTCCTGGTAAAGAGAGTGAATATTTTGGAGAAAGCTATTTTTCATTCCAGTAGGAAAGTATCAATAACAAAGCCTAACAATGCAAGTTTCTGATGTGAGAGAAGTCTTGTATTTGCCAGATAAAAAATGGATCTTGGTGCTGAGAAGAGGTTGTAAGGCACAGGGAAGGATAACCCCTTACTTCCAAGGAATAGAGTGAATTAAAAATAATAGGCCTCAAAATCAGAATGCAAAATTTCTTAGAAGTTCTTTTCTGAGGAGACCAGAAGTTATTAGCCAAATGTCTGTTGACTGTAATTTTATGCATCAGGGAACCTCGAAGGCAGAGTCAGTTATGTATTACTGGTGACCTTAACTCTCTTCCCCACTTGAAAATCTCTGTATGAAATGCCTGGTCTAAAAGTTCATCTGTAAGCTCTTCAACTAACTTATTTGGAAGTAGAGTGCTGTTAATAAATAATTAATGGCTGTGACGCCTCTGGTTAAAATGGATAATCCTTTGGAAATCCTGGTTAAACCTTTCTCATGTTGCTCTAGCAAAGATTTGGAAAGTCAGCTCTACATGACAATGTATTACAAGAGGAAAATCATCAATTGTTTCTATTTATTTTGCTTTACAGCACACCATATAATGCTATTTTCAAGTCATCCCAGTAGCCCTGTGTCTAATCTGTAATTACAGGCATGATCCGATTGTATTTCACTGATTGACTGCCTTTCATAACAACTGAATTAGGATAAATAAAGATTAAAAAGTACTTTGTATTCCCAAAAAGGGTTTAAAAGTTTTATGGAATTAGTAAGATTCTTAGAGGGGGTTTAGTAAAACTACAGCGAACATATTTGAATCCAAACTGTTCGGTGAGCCTCATCGCTGGGATCTGCCAAAGGTAAATCTAACCTTCATAGATCAAAAACAGCGATGGGTCCTGCAACAAGTTTTCTCTGGATGGCAGACCATGATTAATCTCTCTGCTTTGATATTAGGGAGCTAGCAAAGAGTTTGATCCCTCATAATCAATGATTCTTTGGCAGCTGTTGAAGTGAGTTGTGCTGGCTTCAGCTCCTGAGCCAAATGGGAGTTCATGCTGTCATTTATGTACTGTTTGCTGAAGGGAACATTTTAATCAATGACTTCATATTTTTGACATTTCATTGTCTCACAATAGTTGTTCTGTTGGTTTATGGAATTAAAATTATTGTAACCCCTTTTTTTGCTTTAACCACTTTGCAATTTAAATGAATAAATAAAGTTTGAGTAATATAAATGGTACAGAAGTGAGGGAAACAAAAGAATAGACAAGTTTTACCTATAGATTTTCAACAGAGGAGCACTTTTATTTAGAGACAAGGTTCAGATCTGTTTCGATGGAAGGAAAGAAACAATTTGGAGTATTGTATGCAGAGTTAGGACTGAGATTGGTATAACTAAACCATCTCTGGAAAGGCAATATGGTTGGGACATTTATCCATGATGCTTGGCCTGTCCAGCCTTGCCAATGAAACCAGAATTGATGGTTACTGGTAAAGCTGAACCTCATTGAAAATCTTACCAAAACTCACACAATTCAGATCAGCTTCAGAGAATTAATCAGCCTCCTCCAAATTCAATGTCTTATGAGAACATACCTCCACTTGTTCCTACTCCTGATCTTTGAACTGTGACTAAAGCCCAAAGCAAAGAGCTGTCAAATGAAGTCAGTTTTGACATATCTCTAGAGATGTTTCACCTAACAGACTTAACTGCATTGGGATAAAACAGTGGCAACTTATCGTGTGCTTCTAGATGAGAAGTTTTCTCTCTGTTTTGTGATACTCTCTGATGTTATAGTTTGACAGAATAAATCCTTAATTTATGACTCCTTTGCAGCTTTGTCTTTTAAATTAATTGCCTCGTGGAATTCTCTACATATTAATGCTGAGTAGAGCTTTTTGTGTTATGAAATATCAGAGTACTGATCTGAAGAAAATGAATGATATGAAGCATGTAACAGTGTTTAACAAATAGTCTTTATTAGACATTGAAATCTTGCTTGGTGTTCATTGGTTTGTGACCTTTAGCCCCTACTGGGAGAAGCACACATAACCTTCCTGAGCCGTTCACTGTGCATTCAGAACTCCAGTTTTGCTGAAAGATATGTGAAATCCCAGTAGTCAGGTAATTCCCCGATGAACACACAGCTGATAATACTGAAAAGCTGAAACTATTCAAGCAAATGTTGGCATTTATTGATGTTTGTAGCTTTCCTCCTGAATGCAGCTCTTTGTGATATGGTAATTCTTTTAGGTTTGTGCTCATGGAGACTTCACTTGCAATTCTTGAAAACATGCAATTTATAAAGAGAATTTTTCAAGCAGCTACAATGGAAGAAGAAAACAGTTGTTGGATAGAGGTAACTTAATTACAAAGTTACATAATTCAGGAGAGAAATCCATCAGATCAGGGGAGAAATTAATCAGAAGACATGACTTTTGTTCTGGATCTGTTTGAAGCAAAACAAATACGTTTGTATGTTTGTTTGTTTTTCGTTACCTTCCTTGCATTCTTCATCCCTTGGATTTGTCTGGGTGAATGATTTCCACCTATAGAGCACTAGAGAATAGCTAGTGGCACCAGGAATAGTTAGGTCTTAGCTCATGTCCTCCTTTTTTCTCTCTTGCCATATCTCAACACTGTATTCCAAAGTAGGGGTACTTGAGCTTTCTACAAACATCTCCTTACTGTTCCCTGGCACCCACTACATATTCCCAAACAAAGAATCAAAATATTGGTCATTTCCGGATCAAGTGCATTTTTGGACCATCTGATTTACTTTAAAATCCTTTTTGTTATCTTTAGAAAGACCTGTTCTAAAAACACCCACATTGTCAATTAATATAACAACAAAAGCATACCTTTTGCAAAAGTTTGCTTTCTGGGGTCACATGGAGATAAAGGTGTAGTATTTTTCAGCAGAGTATCATGTTCCAAACTCAGTAAAAGCACTTCCAGTTTGGAAAACAGACCAATTGCTCTTCTACCAAGCTCATTTGTTCTTCCTGAATTACATTACCTGGACTCTGCTGGTGCTTTAGTCCTTTTTTCCTGTTGCTTTGGCTGTGTTTTAAAAATTATAATGAGAATAAATTAAAATAGTAGAAGGAGACCATTTCATAAAAGCTACAATCAGACCATGATAAGACCAACCCAGAAACTTTGGACTTGTTTTCTGATTTCTGAACATTCCTCCTCAACCCCAGAAAAAGTCAAAAAAACCCACCACCATGAATCCATTCAAAATACGAGTGGGGAGAAATGAAGGGTCAGAAGAATAAAAATTTTATGACACTGAATACAATGATATATATTTCTCTGAAAGGAAAGAAATCTGTAACATGTTTTCTTCGGTGTGAATGAAAATAAGGAATATTACCTGTTGCATGTACTGCTCTTCAGAAAACTTCAAACTTTGGAGAACTTTATAAGCGATATATGTGCTATAATAATAATGTTATGCTTTACATAAGCCTGTGCTTGAGGGTTTGAGCAGTTTTATATCTATGATTCATGTATTCTTGTTGTGCTTCAGTACTTGGAATGGAAGAGGATATCACATATACCCTAGAGATAACAGCTTGCTTTACTTGCCTAGACTGCACTCAGTTAAAACAGCTGTTTCTCCAAGGCTTTTCCTTCCTGACAGATCATGGAACAGATTTCCTTTTGCTATCTAACAAAAGCTTTCTAGCAGCTGTACTAAGAAAATCTTAACTTTTCTTACCATTTCTGAAAATTTCAGCATACTGAGTCCTTTCATCTGGCACTCCTAAAACCCTCTATTGTATTGTCTATTACGTACTGTGTAAAGAGATTTCCTTGTAAATAGAATGGAAAGTGATCCTTTTACGTGTCTCTTCCTTATAGAATCATATTGCATTTTAAAGCACCCGAAACATTCATGATGCCTGTGTGAAGATGCACATTACCTGGTCAGTTCCATGTTTGTAGGAAGATAGGGCTTTACGTGGAGAGATGTAAGTAACATCACTGTCTCTGTCTTATTCTGCCTTTTTTGGGGGGTCAAGGGATTTTCTGGATCTGATTTAACTTGGAGTTGCTGAAGCATTGACATGGGACTACAGCAGTAACTGCTGAGTGGTGTCTTCATGCATGAATATGCTTTGGAGCCTTCCACTACAGTTTGTTCTTTGATTTATAAAGGTGAAATAATGATTGTGTACATCAAAAGTTGACTTATTTTCAATAAGGATCTAGCTTAGTCAATCAATAGGCTACCACCTTTTAGACTGCAGTCCCAAAAGCCATTGGAAAAGCTTTTTTCTATTGCCATCTCAAATCCCTGTTTGAGGACAGTTCAAAAGTGTGTCATAGTTCTTCATTCTTTGTAACGAAATAAGAAATATTTAGAAATATTTCTATTCTGGAACATCAGATAGGTTAGATTAAATCACCAAATATAAAAGATATCTGTATTAACTAGCTTTGTTAGAGTTATCTGGAGCATCCTATAACTTAAAGCATGGCCTAATACTTGCAGAAGTACGAGTTGTGATCGTAAACCAGTCACTGAATACTTCTTTCCTTCGAAGTCCTATGCTAAGCAATTTTTCCAGCTTGGTAACCTCAAAGTGCTCTCCTCCTTTGTTACTGGTTTTGAAACTAAACAGAATAATCATCCAGTCATACAATGTCATCTTTCACTTATGTATTTGGAACAAAATTATATGACTTCAGAAAATTAATAATTTCCGTGATAGTAAAATAATTTTTTTTATGAAACTTCTAGGGATGGGTAAGATTTGATTCTCCTGAATCAAGTTAAAAATTCAGGGTAGGAGACTATAAATAAGTGTTTTTATTCTTTATTCACTCAGTTATTCTGCCAAATAAGCTTGCCCGTTTTGCAGTGGTCAATACTGAGACTGAAAGAGTACATTCTGGATTAGTTTTTTATGTATTTTTATATCATAAACACATCTTCCCAATCTTCTTTTTACTTTTTTTTCCTTACCTATATAATAGATCTTAATGGTACAGTTTTCCAAATTTGGTCAAAAGCTGTAATAAATCCAGACAATAATTATTAGGAAGGTAGCATAAGAAATCCCAGAGGAGATTATGATTTCATTGTGTTTGGTGTGACAAATAAATGACAAAGAAGCTTTAGATATATATATATTTTATTTTTTTTCAAGCCAAGGAATTTGATTTTAAGAACAAGTTCTAATTGTTCAGTGGATCTGAAACAACTTTCATCTATGTGAAATAATTTTCAGCTCCAGCACTTCAGGGATGATGATCTTCAAATCATTAGTCTATGAACTAGTCAGGGAAGGGGAGCCAGAAGCCTGCTTAGTGCAGCACACATCTATTCTTCTCACATGTGAGAAGTGTTTAGTGTGACTCCTGTGTTTTAGAGTTTTCCCCAAGATTCAGTGCCAGCAAAACTTGCAGTCACCTTGGTGTCTTGTATTTATGAAGCCAACTTGATTTTTATATTCTGAGTCCCTAAAAGAGAATTTTTTTGTGTACCTGCTCAGCTATTGGTAAAATGTAGAGGTACCCGAAATCCAAATTTTAGGGCTGAAGTTTCTGTAGATATTGAAATACATGCTTTAGCACATCACCAGATGCATCTTGGTTTTTGCAGCTCTCATTCTGTGCTGTTGAGATTCAGAAATTAGACATCTATTCAGTCTATCAGCTTTGACTTAGGGACTTGATTCTGTCATCTTTTATAATGTACAGCTGTTTTGAGCTCTGTACAACAAAGAGATTGCTGTAGATAATTCAAAGTGCAGAGGACTTTCTTATGGCAGGACAATGGAAGGTCACAATGCCTCTTTTTCTAGATAGGATGCTAAAAACATCACATGCTAGCACAGTAAACACTGAAAATCTGTCTAAAGCTGCCACACAAAATTACTCAGTCCTGACTAAGACATGGAATTAATGATATAATATGCAGGATGTGCTGTAGATACACCAGTTCACTTGAGATCTCTGAGATCTGGAAGTCCATGTAGACAGACTTTTCTTTCATCCTTGACAGAGGGTGACAGTTTAGGTACTGTTCATGGTAGGCACTTGCATCCTGAGTTTTGATTTTGTGGAAATGCTATCAAGCCATGGCCTAAAATGGGGTGTTGGAATAAAAGGTGAAACACCTCACTCTCAAATTCAGCAGACTGAAATGGAGTGCACATGGAGTGAGCTATTTTAAAGGAGAACTGAGACCTGGGACCTTCAGTATAATTTTAAATTATGTTTTTGTTGCACAGCTTTTGAAATTTCAAACTCTGGGATGGACTTTACATATGCTAAAATTCAGTCCTCTATATTTTAGAGGTGCTCTTTGGAAATGTAATCTTTGACGTAGGAAGGTAGAGCTACCTTCAAATCTGTTGTTTTGCAGAGACATGGTTATGAGTGGGATACTTTAACAAACACTGCTCAGTAGGGTTATACAGAATGTTGATCTGATTGATATGGTGCTGGGGAAACAAGGATTCATGATGTAGGAATGATGGATGCTAGGTAGGAAAATAGGAGACCTTATATTTCTTTAGTTCCTCTTGGTTTCTCCCTAGGAAATCCCTCGCTGCTCATGATCTCATTTGCTTCCATTTTATCTGAAATGTTCAGTTTATTAGCTGATTTTGCATTGACATGTCTTTTAATATTGGCTGACAAAAAATCTATGTAATACTGATAGGTTAGAATTAATTTCTGACTATTGCTTTAGACTGCATTTATTTTTTAAAAATGTAATATGCTGTGGGAAGCAGATGGACTTTCAAGCTGAATGAGCCTAATACTAATGAATGCACTATTTAACTCAAGATTTTCTATATGTATTTTTCTTTTTCTAAGGAATCCCATTCCCATCAGTCGCTTAAAAGGTCATGTTTAATGTCACATCAAAACTGTTACAGAGAGATTTATTTTTGTTCTGATGCTGGTAATGTTAAGTAAACTTCCAAGGCTCTCGTCACTGTCTTCAGTTTATTCTCTGTTTAAACATTGCATTCAAGCTTATTAAGATATTTCAATGATGTTTGACAGCTTTACATTTTAAGGGAGCATTCCTGTTCTCTTATCACTGAAAAGCCCACTGTAATGACACAAAGGTGCCTCTGTCATGTGTATGAAATGTGCATTGCTTATCATTTGTGTAGGAGTAATGACAAAGATTGAGGACACGTGGCAAGATTTCCACAGATGTGTTGTGAAATTCATCCTTCAGTTACTTCTGACTTTCAGTGAGAAATAACAGTTATATCTTTGAGATTTCTCTCAAAATCCTAGATGTGAGTGACTTAGCCTAACTATTCTGTCCTTAGAAACCAGAATTAACTTCATTTTCAAGACCTTTGGCTTCTTCATGTAACACTACTGCTCTTTTTATTATTCCATTGATCGTAAAGATAAGTAAACGGCATAAATTGATATGTTGAAATCTCTAATCACTGAATTCACAAAGAATAACATCTATTTTTTTTTTAGATGGTGGAAGTAAATCTGTGTAAATGAATAACCAAAGGAAATGAAAGCACAGAAGGAAAAACAACATATTGTAACACTGATCTTCTAAGCTGTGAAATCAGACTAAGAAAGGAAGTTTTTAAACATAAAAAATGCAGTAAACAAACAAACAAACGTAAACCTAGGGCAAAGAAGATGAAGATAAGACAACATCTGCACTGAGCTTCATTTTAAATAAATAGAAAAAGAGCACTAAGTTTTTCAAACTAAATGCAAGCAGGTCCTAACAGGTGGCATAAAGCAGATTGAGTAGGAGCTCGTGAAACACTGAGATTTCTAGCAGATATGGGTTTTTAACATGTTCAGCCCAGGGAAGAAATCATTACTCTGTAAATTAGATAGGTGACTGATGAAGAAAAAGGAGGACTAAAAAGACATACAGCCATGTTACACCAAAAATTACTCCTGTCAGTGTTTTTATGAAGGATTCTATGACATTCTTTTTATAGGAACCTAAGACATTGTCTTGAGAGAAGCCTGAGTCAGAGACATTGACTCAGATTGAAGTGTCAGTGTAAAAGACATTTAAAAAATTTGCTAAATTTCAAATATTCCAGTGGTAACTGAATACCAGATTCAGGTGGTATTGACCGAAAACAGGAAGGAGAATTTGCCAGAGTATTACTGGTGATATGAAACTTCTTGTTCTAATCAGCTTATGTCCAGGAAAATAGAAAGCAGAAAATGCAATGAAGTTTATAAGAGGGATGCAAAGAGATTTAGAATGTTATAGACCAAGTCTGACTTCTATCAGTGGTGGCAGATATGATGAAACAATACTAAGGGAGAGAATAAAAAAATCATATATAATGTATATAGCAGCAGAAGAATCAGTATGGCCTTCCCAGAGGGAATTATGTCCCTCAAATCTGAAGAGTTTTTAAGGAAAAGGACCAGCAAACACTGGGGCGGGGCCATTGATATTATGTACTTAGGTTTCCAAGCATCCAAAATAAATGCCCCGCACTAAACATTTTTAAAGACCAGGTATTTTTAGAGAATAGACAGTTTCTTCTGGATTAATGGTTACTTGAAATATATGAATTAAGGGTTGATTCTATATTAGATAGATCACATATTCATAAAAAGGTGAAAGAAGCCCTAAGATCTTCTAGTTTTAACTCCTAAATATACAGTTGTATCTGTAGAGATTTTGTTGTTCATCATATTCATAAATTATCTGAAAAACAAGGTAAGTAGTGTGATGACAGAATTAATTCATAATCAAAGAAAGGATTTTGTAGAGCTAAGAAAGTTAAAAGGAAGTACAAAGAACAAGGGTGGTCTAAGGTGTGGAGCTAACTTTCACAGAGTCATAGAATGGCCTGGATTGAAAGCAATCTTAGAGATAATCTAGTTCCAAACCCTCTGTTATGGGCAGGGACATCTTTCATTAGACCAGGTTGGTCTGAGAACTGATTAAACAGACCTGTTCTCATCTACAAGGAAGAATGGAATCTGAAGAGGGATATTACAAGATACATATAAAAACATGTAGTGTTTGAAAGGTGAATAGGGAACTTTGCTTATTCTTGTTCCAGAAAAGGCAGCAGATTTCCAGCATATATAGTGACTCCCTTTCTTACAGATTGCAAAACTAAACAATGGAATTTTATGCTGCAGGGAGTTTTGTAATCATTTTATCCCAAATGTAATAAAAACATGATTTTATGTAATACTGGGAAAAATAATAATGAACAGCATTAATTAGTATTTTGAAATGAACTAAAAACAACATCTGGAAATGTCTGGCATGCAGTTTGCTACTGGGAGGATGTACACAGGTGAACCATCTTCATATAGTTCCCATGTTCCTTATTTGCTATCCCTAGCAATGTGGTATCTGGTGGCAGGGACAGCTCTGCATCTCTCCCAACACAGTCCTCCTTTTGTTCAAAAAGATTAATGAAATTCATAGTACTTATAAAAAATGTTGTGCTTTGATTCTCATGTCATTGGGAATGTAATGTCATTTACACTGAACAAGTGTAAATTTTACAACTGGCAATGACCTGTAAGTAAAAGCAGTTCTGTAGCATAGTGCTTTGTCTCGGGACCACCCAGCCTATCTCCTGATATAATTGAAAAACCTCACTTCCTGGGCAAATTTCCAAGTCTTGGCATGCCTTTTTTATTTCATGGGAGTTTTCTTTACAGTATAGGGGAATAGTTGCATTGAGGATTTGAGTAAGGATTCGGACAAAATACATTTGGATTTTCTAAAAGCCTTTGACAAGTTTCCATGCCAAAGCTCATTAGAGGAATGATATTGCCATGGGACTGGAGGAAAGGTTCATTTATAGACAGTTAAAGGATAGGAAGCAAAGTTCATTGATAACATAGGGGTCTTAGAGTCCTTGGCCACTGTAATTTTTGAAAGTAATTTTGAGGGGTTGCTTGTCCTGGATTCAGATCAGTACTGCTACTTCCAGTGCCTGTGGGATTTATAGGGATGGGAAGGGTAAGCACAGGACATTGATATTGCCTCAAATAAGCAATACAGAATTTTTCTAATTTCACCTGCCCAGCCTGAGGGGCAAGCAGGTGACTGAAAGCACTTCTATTTGCTGCTAATCCAAATATTTAAAGAGGCTCTGTTTAGTTACCAACAGAGAGCTGAGTTCCATCATCTTTTTCAGAGGGAACAGCAGCAGCACATGCTGTCGTTGTTCCTATTGTGTGGAATAAAAGAGGGCTTTTGTAATTCGAGCCGCAGTCTGCAGTGTAACATAAAACCCGGGCTTTTACTTCATCTTTTCCTCTTGGTTTGGCTTTCTGTGGGTTTTTTTCAGTTGGGTTTTTTATTTGATTAGTTTGTTTGTTTGTTTTCTTGTTTTGGTTTGGTTTTAACACTAAGTGATTGTGAGGAATTCTCAGAATACTAAGAAAATTGTTCTTCCTGAAGATTTTCCAGCTTGCCAAGAAATCCTGTTTTGTCATCTTTGCACTTTGGTATGAAATAACTGACATAGTTAGCTGGGTATCAATTCAAACTCTACTGATTTGTTTTCAAATAAGTAGAAAGAGTTAGAAAACTTGTTAGATCTTACAGCAGTATCGTTTGCTAAACTTGCCTGATGTTTTGGGGGTTTTTCAGATTTAGCTTTCACTCACTTAAACCTGGAAAAGTTTTAACTCTGGCCTGAAATCTCCTTTACTGAGTATCTGCCTGAAGCTTACTGGGAATATGGTTGAGGCAAAATTCATTATATTACTCATGTTAAAAAGCATACAAGCAAGTTTGCACACTTTTCAGTGTGAAAATGTAGTTATAAAACACCAGTTTGCAATATTGTACTTTCATGGAATTATTCCCATGATGTTTCCTCATATAGTTATCACGGTATAAAAGAGCAGACAATAAAAATTATGTAATTAGAGATGTATGAGGGACCTGAAGCAAAATTGCCTGAACTACTTTTTTTTTTTTTTGTCCTTTTCCACTTGTGCAAGTTACTTGGCCAGAGTAACTTCAAAAAACTGAGGACTTTCAAAAGAAAAAGGACTCGCAACAAACCAGTTCTGTGCAAAGGTGAAAAAAGCAGTCTGTTCTAGGCTTTTTGTTCAAAATAAAGGGCAGAAAGCCTGCAAGTGAAATACTAAGACTCTATAGGTATCTAAATTGCTGTGATCTGACCTCAGACATTGCATCATTAAACCCGGTTGAATTCTAATCTTCTAAAATTGTTCTTTCTTTTTGTGTAAAGTCAGTGTGAAAGGACTATAGAAGCCGTCTTTTTTTCTTTTTTTTTTCTTTTTAACTAGAGGAACTGCATATATAGGACCACACTGATCTGTTTTCAGGCACTTTAATATGCTTTCATAGTTTAAGAGTATTAGCATAGGCGTGTTACCCCAAGAAAGCATCAATGGCTAGAAGAAATCAGGTCCCCAAATAACACGAGCTCAGTAAATCAGGCTCTATGAAGTACACCATCAACAATGGCCCCATAGACATGTTAGAATTATTTTTTTTTTTTAAAGTCAGGTTAGTAAAGTGTCCAGAGAAAGTGCATGGTAGTCCAGGCAAGCACTTTTTCAACTGAAAGGTAGTAAATATTTGTGGTTGTCTGCATGTCAAAATGCCAGGGTTATTCTAACAGCAAGTTGATACTATGTTGGGAAAATAAGATATTTCAGGAGGTTACCTGGTATGCATGAAACAGAGCTCTTTATTCCTAAATTGCTTGTCTTTTATCATTCTCAACAAAAGCTTCATTCAGCTGCATCATGCCTGACAGGTAAGTTACATACAATTCCCATTTTATTCAAATGAATGGCAGTAACCTTTATTCTGAACAAATAGCTAGGCCACCAGGGGAAATGCTGCATTATCTCTGCAGTTTCTCTGTGTTAACTCCTCATCGGTTATGGCTGAGCAACAATCATGTTTTTCCCTTTTCCATTTTGCCAGCTCCACTTCCAGTCTCTGTAAGTGATCACTCTATGGTTCATTAAGTTTTTGTACATATAAACTGGTATTTTGAGAGCTGTTATTAAGATCTACAAGTAACGGTATCTGGCCAAATTTTTGTACTGTTTTACTCAAAGTATGTTTCCCCATGATAACATTGTGTGAAATAACGTTATATTGGATGGTAATTCCACATTTAGAAGTTGAACTTCTTTCTCTCAGTTCTCACAGTTATGTTGAATTTTTCCAGGAAGCATTGGAAATTGTGAAGGGCAGGATTTTCCAGGGTGTTTGATGCTGATTTAAGACTGCCATCCCCAAACTGCATGTCAGTTTTAACACGTGTCTACCATAGCGTATAGAAATGGAATGGGATGGAAATGGTTTTATATTTTCTGCATGTTTTATCATTTTCAGTTGAAATATAGCTAAAATTAAGCAACTTCATGGGTGGAAATATAGGGTAACAGGGAATATGTAACCTTTAAACATTTATGCACCTTTAAACATTTCAGGATATGCTTGAGTTGAAACATACAAATAGACTGTCTGGATGGGTGAATTTCTGAGTAAATATTTACAGACAAAACCATGAGATTACTTTGTTAAAAAACATTATTTTCCACCAGCACAAGGAAATAGGGCAGGGGAAGGCTTTATTTCTGCATCTGCCAGATAGGCTAAACAGTCCAACTGGTGGAGTGGCTGAACTGACCCGTTCCTCTGCTTTTCCCCTGTGTCTGGCCAGGTGCTGGCAGTCCCTTTCTTTCTAGGGTACACAGATATTCATTACTATCACTTATTACTCTTCTCTCTCGTGACCAGTGATAGGACCCCAGGGAAAGGCATGAAGCTGTGTTTGGGCAGTTTAGGATAGATATTCGAAAAACAACTTTACCCTGATGGTGGTCAGGCACTGAAGCACGTTCCCCAAGGAAGTGGTCATGGCACCAAGACTGACAAGTTTAAGAAACATTTGGACAATGCTCTCAGGCACATGGTGTGATTCTTGGGGTGGTCCTGTGCAAGAAGCAGCAGGACTTTGATGATCTTTCTAGGTGGCTTCCAACTCAGAATATTCTGTGATTGCTAGAGACAGAAGGTCTGCCTGAGAAAATTTGCCCTATGATTTCGAAGTATACTTAGTGTGGCGCTGTGTGGTCATCCCTGAGCAAGTGTCTGAGTTGGTCTGCAATGCTGCACTGGGACTCACCGTGTTCTTAAGTGTCTTGAAGTACAGTGCTGCAACCACAGCCAAAGGAGCTTCTGAATTATGGACTAAAAACGTCATTAATGATAACACCAATTCTTTAAAAGTAAGAGCCAGAATATTCTAAAAGTTCTTTCATTTTAGTTATTCAAAGGCTATATCATTTCAGGAAGAAAAAAATCCGAACCAAACAATTAAAACTGATACTATTAAAAATTGTAACTAGTCTGATGAAAACTTTAATTGATAGTAATCAAGACCCTGCCTGCATGTATTCAGTAAATACATAAACTAATACTTCCCTTCCTTTTTAAGTTATTGTGTATAAAATGCTAATTCCTTCGGTCACACATTAGTATTTCAGGGGTTTATGCTACTAAAAATGTATCATCTTAATAGTTACTTGAAGTCTTTTATTCAGAGCATGGGAAATGCACAGAGACAGTTTACTCTCAATTTGGCAGATGGAGTTCATGATGCCAATTAAGAGAAGATATTTGATTGAAATAGAGACTCATTAAGGATGGAGTTTTGCACAAAAGGAATAGCCTGAATTTTTACGGTCTAAGACCATGGACTTTCTAATAGTACTGCTTTTATAACTAAAGCATGATGATAACTGAGGGTTCCTGAGGTGTAAGTAATAATAATAATAATTTTAAAAAAATAAATAAGATTAATCTTGCACAGAACTGTGAGCTCTTCCCTGTTCTTGAAACTCTAATTTCTGGCATTATGTTTTCCTTAGTATATTTGATTTCTTCTAAAAATTGAGAGTCTTTTTGAGTCTGGAGCCACCTCAGAGAGTACTAGTGCTACACTTTAGAGATGTCATATTCTTCATACAGCTCCAGGAAATGCATGAAATGCATCCTGTGTGATGCCTCATTAGTAGACATAAACTGATTAATTTTTTCTTCAGTTAATATATACTGTGCTTTCTTTGTCACAGTTAGGAAATCTGTTTGTAAAAAATTATATAAATATTTTCCTATTTGGTCTTTTTTGGTTTTGCGGATTTTTTTTTTAACCCTTTCCTTTGTCCTCTTTATTTGCATTACTCCAAAAGTTGAATAAACAAGGTGTCCTCCTTCTAAAGGGGTGGCAGAAGACAGTTGTCTGCAAATGGAGAAGATGAAATTTACACTTTTGAGTGTTCAGTTCTAAGGAATCGCCTAACTTCCAAATAAACTCTTACACTTGTTCATGCCTCATCAGCACTGTAAATACAGAGCACTTCTCTGCAGCTTAACCTGGGTCTGGGACTCAATTACAGTAACAAGCCACCATAAGGAGTTAGTAATCATTAAATGTGAGTCAGTTCTGTTCGTAAGATATAAAGCTTTGCAGGTTTCTGCTGTAAATTTTTACAAGGGTTTTTCTCTCTTCTGAATTAGAGATCTGCCAAATTCTCATTAAGCCATTTGGATAATCTGCAAACAGAGCTTTTTTCTGGATAGCTTAGTGAAATTTCTAATAATTGAGAGCCCTTCTGTCTACAGAAATTTTTGTGTGTTTGTTTATTTTAATAACATGGAGGCAAGAGATAAGAGCACAAGCTGCCATTAGAATTCTGCAGATACTGAAATGGCCTCTAACTGTTTGAAGACCAGCATAGAAAAGTACTTCCATAATGATCACAACAAAAATATGTTGCTCTTACCAAGGCACTTCTTAACTGCAGAAGATTACATAACATTAAACACTTGTCTGTATTTCCAAATCAGCAGTTAGGTCTCACAAGTCATCTCAGCTACATACCTAGTTGGAAGCAGGAGTTAACTGTGTAAGTCAGTTACTACATTGCTTTTCTTTCTTTCTTTTTTTTTTTTAAAAAAAAAAAAAAACAAACACAAAAACAACAAAAAAAAACTCTCATAAATCAGTATGCCATAGGCTATTGGAGGCTGATAGAAATAGGGGTAGGTCTAACAGAGCTTTTGCTGAGAATTTGGCTTTGATATGAAGGGCTAGATGCAGTTGTGTATGGGGGAGGCAAAAGGGAACCAGAAGCTGTGTAACTTTGTAGTGTGAGTGGGAGAACACGTTGCAACAGACTGCATCAAGGGGTGGCTGAAACCCTTGAGCCTTCTTCCTAACTTTGCTTTCACTTACGCCATTGAGATACAACACTGTGCAGAGTGTGAAAAGAAGCTCGTGACTTGAATAAAGCAGTGTCTTCCACATTTCCATAGGTATGCTGCATACATTCAACCAGGCGAGAAGAGGACAAGATGAAGGCATCAGTTTGTCTGGAGCAGTGCACCAGTGCCAATTCAAAGTGCAGAGCTCTATGATGCACACAGCACAAGGAGCAACAGTGCTGGTACCTGGCAGGGACTGGTTGAATGGATACAGACAGAGAGCTGTGGTCAGTGTCTTTGTGTCCAGGCGGAGGCCACTGAGGGGTGGTGTCCCTCACTCAGGGCTCTGTCTTGGGACCTGTGCTCTTCAATATCTCCATCAATGACATGGACAGAGAGATCAAGTGAACTCTCATCAAGTTTGCAGATGCTTGTGTGTTTCTGTGCTTGACACAAGAGAAGGATGGGATACTATTCAGGGGAACCTAAGGGAACAAGCTAAAAAGTGGGCTCACGAGAACCTAATGAGGTTCAACTAGTCCAAGTGCAAGATGCTGCACCTGGTTAGGGGCAATCTGAGGCATGACTACAGGCTGGGAGAATAAGCCATTGAGAGCAGCCCTGTGGAGAAGGACTTGGGGATTCCCGTGGATGAAAATTTGTACATAAGCTGGGAATTTGCACTTGCAGCCCAGAAAGCCAACTGTATGCTGGGCTGCATCAAAGAGAGAAGGCCAGCAGGTAAAGGGAGAGGATTCTCGTCCCCCCCACCCCATTCCCTCCCCTGCCTCCACTCTCGTGAGACCCACCTGGAGCACCACATCCAGATGTGGAGCCCTCATCACAAGAAAGATGTGGACCTCTTAGAAGAGGCCAGAGTTCAACCCAATATCACTCCATCCATCAAAGTATTTCAGGCCCTTTGAAATGAACCACTATGCTCCAGACAGCAATTCAGAACTGATCTGTTCTGCAGCTCTGGTAAAGTAAGTATTGTGACCTCACCCAGGGAAATTGTGTCTGCTTGAATATTACAGGACTAGACCCTAAAACAGCTTGTCAGAATAGTTTTAGGAGTATGTCTCAAACTTTATTATAGAAGAGGAATATTGAAATACGTGATATTTCAGTGTGGTATATGGAAGTTATTTGCTCCTATGAAAAGCCTAACAGAGATTTTGGGTTGTTTTCATTTTATTAATTGACTGAAGTAATGCCCATAAACAGGCCTTTAGAAACCTCTGTTTGACACCAGCTGCAATAAGATTTGTGACATTATCTCAAATGCCTACAAAGCAGATATCTGTCTCTTGGGCATTTACCAAGTCACGCTCAATATTTACTGAAATGTTAACAAGCAATGTAAAAGAGCAGTTCAGCAGGCCTATTTTGGATGTCTTTCTGGGAATGGAGGAATTGAGAAATATTTCTCTCTGTTGACTAGGAAGGTAGTGCAGTGCTAGGTGTATGTATTGTACAGGTCTGCTCTAGGTCAGATAAATACTGCATTTGCAGGACCTCATAGAATTCTTCAGTTTGCTCTTTAGCCTTCAGCAAAGCCAAGACTTCCCAAGACTTTCATATAGATGTCTTTCACTGTTACTAAAAAGGCTAATTATTCAATTCATTTTCAACATTAATGATATTGTTTAGGAGCAGTGTCTCTCACTGGATGAAGTACTAGGCAAGGTTTTGTTCGTGGAGGTATCCCTGGCTCACTGGGGACCTCTGTCTTTCATTGTCTACATTTTGTAAAGAAAGACTTAAATAATCGTACTCAACACCATTGAGACTAAGCAGACTGTATAAATTGTTATTAGATTTTTTTTGTTATATTTTGACTCAGACATCTCCACACCATTATAGAGTTTGATTCTTGGGATGGTCTTGAGATGTGCAGAGTCAAGTATTGGACTTGATGATCCTTGTGGGTCCCTTCCAATTCAGAATGTTCTATGATTCTAAATTAGTTAAATTAAATTTTTATTGCAGAATTCTCTTTCCACATTGCTGTGTTGTCACTGCATTAGTTGTACTGAATCTTTGTGAAAGTACATATTATTCTCCTATGTCTGCACAATACAGCAAAGCCAAAATTCATCTCTGCTCAGTGAATGTTTTTCATTTTAATTGTATTCAACACCCAGAACAAGCCATCCAAGGGAGCTCAAATTGTAGCAGTTGGAATGTTACTTTCATATGCACCAGTAACACTGTCCTACCACTGTTCCTATTGACTTCAGAACTAAATCAAGACCAAATCACTTTTTAAATACCGCTAACATCTTCAGTAGTGTAATTCATGAACATTTCATTCATCCTCCTTGAAACTGCATCTGTGAGTTACTCTGTGGCCTGTTATTTTTAGCTATCCCTCACTTACTTTCAAATTACACACTGTATATGCAGCAACATTTTTTTTTCTGCTTCAGTCATTTTGTCTTCTTAGATCTAGTTTAATTAATATTTGTTTCCCTAACTCTTACATAGTAGAAAATACACAGAAATAAAAGTGTCATCTCGGAATGTCTACTCTCTGAGGAGTATTTAAATAGAATAATGCAGTTTGGAAAGCAATTGATCAGGTACATGGCAAAGGTACCTAAAATTATAAGCACACGAGGTATGGGAATTGGGAACAAATATTTGCAGCACAAGAGCTATGGGAAGCAAATGAAATTGCCAGGGAACACTGTTTCATAAAGCATATACTTAGACCATGAATCTCCCTATGACGGGAAGTGGTTGAGACTCCAGAGAACTCAAGAAAAAGTTGATGAAAAATAAAGTATTACTGAGGGCTAAAAAATCCCACACGCTGAAGGGAAAAAAAAAAAAAAAAAAAAAGGCTATATGAGTTTCCTAAGCCACAGACTGTGGGACAATGGAAGGGGGAAGCCTAACCCTGCTCTCTCATTTGGCCATTGTCAGAGACAGGTAGCAAGATGGTTTGAGTCATTATAGCCATTCTTTTTATGGGTATTTTGAAATTTGAAGTACTTAAAATTCTAATTCTTTTCACTAATTCACTAAAAATGACACATTTCTATTCAAAATATGGTAAACACACCGCATTTCTGGTGTGTCAAAGAAGCATCCATGATCATACATGTGTGTGTCACCTAGCACGTGCTATGTTTGTAACATATCATACTGGAAAGCGGAAAGATAAAAGACAAATATGTTGAAGATGTGAATAACTACGGAATAAACTGGAGTCAAAAGTTATCTCTTGGAGCTTAAGAGCCTTGGTCCTATGTGAGTCTGCCAGATAATTGCTACTTTTTAAGAAGTGCAACTGTATTTCTTTCATAACGCCTAGAGATATTAGGAAAAAGCTGTCTAACCTTATTCTTTGCCCAAGATGCTGTTAAGTGGAAATTAATGTAACATGGGAAATCTTTTAGCACCCTTCAGGGATGACCACATTTTCTCTTTGAATCTAGATAGCAGCTGCTGTACTAATTGCCATGCTGCATTTGACTTCTCTGTGGCACCACTGCCACCAGAACAAAATTGTTTCATGGATCAAGGTCCTGAGCAGTACTGGAAGGAGAAAAGATGCCACTGGAACAGGGCAGAGTTCTATTTCAATCACAATAAAAACCTAAACAATTAAAAATACACTGCAAAATAAAAACTGTGATGTATTTTCATTTGGGACTAGCAAAAATTTAGATTGCACAATATTGACCTCATCTGTTTTTGAAGTGTCAATGTGTTTCACTTTATTTAGTTATTAGATATTATTTTTTGCCTCAGCTAACTTAGATTTGAACTCATATTCAAATATTAAATAGAATCCATGAAAGATAATATGTTGTGAAAATAAATTTTAACATTACAGTCCAAATAAAATTATTTGGATTGATAACATTTAAGCAGCTTAATTTATCAAAATGACTTATGCTTCTCTCAGATAACCAACGGCTTGATATTAGTAAAATAAAATGGGAACATCAGAGAGATTTGCTTGAAATTTTTTCTCATCAGAACTCCATTTTTGTGAAACATCTTGATTTTGGTGAAACTTTTTAATGGAGAATCATTTTATTAATTGTCCTCTAGAGGATTCAGGCTTTGCACCTCATCCTTCTTCTGTAATCTAGACAAAAGAAAAAAAAATTCTGCAACTTTCTCTATTTTTTTCTGGCCTTCCGCTGCCCGAGACAGTAGTAAATGTCCCAATGTCTAGGAAAATTTCCACAAGTCTCTATAAAACAACTACATAGAGTCCAAGGAATTGTACAAGGGCACTATTTGGAAGTCTTAACTTCTCAAAAGTATTATAAAGCACACAAGAAGAAATATTTTCTCTCTACTCCCCTGCTTCTTGTGAGCCCTGATGATAATGGGAAAGAGATGGATCTTTCTTTTTGCCCAGTAGATTTCCATAAGTTTACGTGACTGAGCTCACTGTAAGGGGTCTGTGCTGACAAATTTCAGCTATATTCAGATTTCCCATACACATTTTAGGCAGGCCTCCCACTGACCTCCGCTCATGCAGGTGTCTGGAGGATCCCAGAGAAGAATGATGAACACAAAACACAAATACTACATCAGAGAGTGGAACAAAGGCAATTAATAAATTTACTTCTCCATTACCAATGGTTCTGCTACACTGACAAGTGTAAAGACCCAAAATAAATATAATAATAATTCAAAAATTAAACATAAAAATGCTTACACTTAATACCATCAGTCAAAGAGGGTGTCTAATGTGCTTACTTGAAGGTCGTCAGCTAGTGGAATTCATTCAACCTACAGCTGAATTCCCTCCCAGGAGCCCTTGAGATGCTTCAAAACACAGTATTTGTCCATAACAAAAGAATATTTATGCTGTGTTTTGAGAAAGGTTCTAAAACTACAGCTGACTAAACAAATGAGGATTTTTTGTGTATTTGCTCATACCTACTTCTCAATCATTGGGCATTATTTCTCCATTTTGTCTCTTTCCATTTCTCCCTCACAAATAAAGAAGGGTGAGTGAAGGACAAATATAGACAAAAAGGGGTTCCTGCACATTGCAGAATTGAAGTTAAGGCTATTATAATATATTTTTTATATTTTGCTGAAAAGCCCTTCCTGTAAACACAAATGACATTAAAGGGATATTTTTCCCTCAGCAGTTTAGATATAATAGAAACACTGTTAACAAGTCCTAACTTTGAGTGTCTCACTTTGAGAGCACCAAAATTATCACGGGCCAGGAGAGGGTGATGCAGAAAAGATAAATAAGAAGGTGGCAGGCAGTAAATGATGGCTGCAGCTGAAAAAGGACATAAAATGTCTTTTATGATCGTATGACAGGGATAAAAACTAGATGGAGGGAAGATGGCTTTGGTAATGACTGAGGAATGATGTAGCTGTGGAAATTTTAGAGGTCTGAAAAGGTTTTGTGGAAGTAACTGCTAAAGTAGTCTGTGCAAATAAATATTTGCAAAATAGAAGCATAAACAGGTCTAACCTAAGAGACATAGCTGGGTTTCCTATGGGTAAACCTGGTATGCAATGCCAGTTGGTGCTCTCAAGACAGACAATGGCTGCTACTTGCACTTTTATTCCAAATTTGTTCTCAATCTGCCACTGGGTTGTTCCATGTTCTGACATTTATCCTTGGTGTAGGGAAGGAAACATCAGTCCTCAGGATAAGCTCCTCTTGAACACTTCCCTGGTGCTTAATGGTAATTGTCATTCGGTGGTGTCACCACAGGGGATGTTTTAACAGGAACTTCTCAAAGGCATTGATTAACTCTAAACCAGAGACAATAATATAGAATAAAAACTAGTTGGTTTCAGTGTGATGCACATTTGGCTTCTGAAAATCTTAGAAATGACACCATAAAAATATACTTCAGGAAAGGATTCATGTACTTCCAGAGAGGCTGGAAGTCAGTTGCCATCCTTGTCTTGGGATTTCAAATTGGCTTTTGTAATGTAAGTAGAGATGTTTGTAATGCAAATCATCCACAAAGGAAAAGGAATGATCCACTTTCCTCAAGCAATAAATCCTGTCATAATCTTGCTAACACCATAAAACCCAGTTTACTCAAGCATTTGATGCATTTTTGTCCCCATGTGTTAAGCTGACAAGGCAGGATTTACAAAATGTTCCCAGTGGGATGGGACAAAAAGTAAAGAAAAATTGTCAAAGCTTGTAGGACTTTAATTAGGCCTTTGTGCAGCACTTAGTAATGAGGTCATTGCCTCATTTTCTACTGTCTGGTCCTAAGGACTTGCTTTCAATCCTTTTCTACGATCCCTTTAGCTGTGGCTGGAATAACTGGGTAAATGGTGTTCTCAGGCAAAAAATCAGCAACTCCTCTCCATGCTATGCAGTCTGTGGAAAAATTTGCTTAGAAATCTGGTCAGCATTTATTTCTCAGGAGCCATTGCAAAGAGAAGAGCTTTCTTGTCTCCCCTGATCTTTCCCACTGCATCCCTGCTATTCCTTTAGGAAGGCCATCCCCTCTCTGTTTATCTTCTTGCCCTTTGCTATAATCTGCAAGTAGATGCTGGCAACGAAAGTTTTTTCAACTCTCTGAGAAGATTTGGGATTAAAAATAAAATCACGTTGCAAATATGGATAAAAGGCTGAAATCTTGTAAGCTTCCGTAATTCAAGCAATTGAAGGGGAGAAAAGAAAACAGTTGAAAGAATAAATTTTCCCTCATAATTATGGTAACTTCTTAAGGTCTTACTTTGCATTCATTTATATTTCTAAACAAAATGTTTACAGCTGAAAAATATTACTTATTTTAGGAAATTAAAATGTTATATTTCTTTGTATATTTTTCAAAATTAAACATTCATGGAAAATTTCATGGAAATTTCAAAGAATTAGCAACATCCAGTATAAATCTAAATATAAATAAAGGTAGTGATAAGGGAGTTTTTTGGTAAAAATTCCAATTAAATGTATGTGCAAGCATTTCAGAAAAGTAGCAATCTCTTATGGCCCTTGGATCATGAAGCTTCTGCACTAAAGTTTCAATGAAATAATAATGCATCATGCTTCTTTCAAAAACAACCTCTATACCTTATAGTCAAAATATCACATTCCACATATCTCTTACAAAAAAAGAAAACTTACAATATGCAGACTAATTTACTATGTAATAAATAAGCAGTCAGAGTTCTAAAGAAAGAGCGAGGTTTTACCCATTTTACAGATTATCAACTATTTTACCAGCTCTGTACAGCAAGGATAACTTCTCTGGAAACTAACAGCATACTAACAAAAGAAGGTGTTGTTTCTAGCATGGATGTACAAGTAACAGAATGAACATGCAGAGTCTTCCTGAGCATGTGGCTAATAATTGCCTAAGAACAGAGGACATGCCTAAAGGCAACAGAAGGATGATTAATTACTATTGAAGAAAGCCCAAAAGGTATCTAGGAATAAACTTTGTGATTTGTCACAAGCTGTGACTGGAAAATAATAAAATCTGGAACAAAGAGGAATACTCTATGCAACACAGTGGATATAAGACAACAATCTTTTTTAAAAATACATATTTATCTAGGCATGTAAAGGCTATCACAGAGAGGAAAACAAATAAAGTTTTATTACTTTGAGATCCTGGTATAAAATTGATAATTTCTCCTATAGCATTAAAGAATTATTTAAAAGCCCAAACACTATTTTTAATAGCTTTGCTCTGAGGATTTTTAGCAACAAGTATAATTAGAAAAAAATAAGCAATTTTTTAGAAGAATATCCTGAATGTGATAGAAGTGTTCTTATTTAGTTGTTTTTCTGTATATGTTATGAAAGCCGAAAGTTCCAAATATCTCCCACTGCAGTCACATTCTGTGTCGAAAAAGGATTTACATGAGGTTAATTTATGCATTATTTGAAATCTTTCTCAGTGAGGTCAGCTCCCTGGAGAACTGATACTAGCAGTTTGTTCAGAAGCATAAGTAGGTGTTTGCATCATCTTTTTTACTAGTTGTGCAGGTTCTTGGACTAAATTAGCCTGAAATAGTAGTGTTTGAGTTGATATCTTTAGGCAAAATGTTTACTTTTAGAAAGGACCAGTGAACAATTGCATCCACATTGCTCCATAACCCAATCTAGAAAGTTTTGTTTGTGTTTGAAAGGGCTTCCAGTTTATACATGAACTAAAAAAAATTTGCTTTCATAGTTCAAGTTAAAATTAGTATTTTTCAAAGAGGTTGTTAGTCCTCTCTGGCAGCTGCCATCTTCTGATTCTAGTTGCAGTTGTTTCACATCTGACACTCTCTGTCAGTATGTGCTGGCTGCGTGATACCTTAATACTAATTAATCACTTGAACAAAGATCATAATGCTTTATAGAACATTACCAAAAGATGTGCATAGCCCTTACATCTGGTGTGATGTGAAAACTGCAGAATATGAGACAGGTGAGTAATTTAAAAAAAAAAAAAGACTTTTTGAATGCAAGGCTATTAATTCCATACCAGAGCTATGTGGTTTGATTAGCATAGGCAGGACTAAACTCGGGAAGGTTCAGATGTCCCTTGCACAACTTTAAATTTGATACAATTTTGACAGTCTTGCTACAGTTCAGCCTGATATTATGGGCTAGATGCAATGTGTTCCAGTCAGCTGCTCCAGCCTTTGCTATGCAGACAGGATGGGTTGAAATCTGTGAACCTTTGTGAGGGAAGAATATCGTTCCAGGTCCTGGGGGCAGGAATGGACTGAATATGTCGTTAATTCATTACTATGTATCTCCCTTCCCTGCCTTGCCCCATCTTTTGTGCTTAAATAGCAATGTATGCCAGGCTTTTCCAGCCTCCTACTCCATGCTGAGGGGAGCAGCTTGTTCTATGTTGAAACTTCCACGGGTGCTTATCCTGTCCAAGGGATCAAATAATCCAAAATATCCTGGAGGCAAGACAAAACAGGCCAGGCTGGATGGGGCTCTGAGCAAGGTGGATTAGTGGACAGTTCTGCCCGTGGAACTAGATGATCTTTAAGGTCCCCTCCAGTTCAAACCATTCCATGTTTCTATGAAAACCATAGAGCTGGTTTATAACAGCTGGTATCCTCCTGATAGAAAGTTTCAAATATATGTATAATTACTCACTGTGAAATTTACATCCTTATCATTTTAGGTATTGAGCTGTTACTCATAATGATTGTGTTCTGCTTTAATCAGAATGCTAGAAACAGGTTATAAAAATGACTGCATTAATAGTCCATTTTTAAATGGCTCATTCACAGACACAGGAGGCCTTATGCTTTTCAAATGTTCTTTTTCTTGGTGAAAAATTCTACTGTTATGAAGGGGGGCTATTTAGAGTTGTGTTGTTTGGCAAAAAAAAGAAAGTGGATCTGGTAGAATAATTTATTGCAAGGAGTATTATCTCTGAATTTAGTTCTATTTTCTTTTCAAAAATCATTCATGAAATGATCTGATTCCTTTTGTGAATGAAGAATGTCAGCCTATGGGTTATTCTATTGAATTATTCACATGATTCTTTCTGGGCATGAGAAATTTTCCATCTGTACGCAGTTTCCTCCAGCACTCCTTGTTTTTCATGGGATTTAATTGACTGCCAAAATCAACTTTGTTGCTTTTACTTCAGTGGAAAACTGAACTTTGAAAATCACAAATAAATTTCTGCTAAAACAGTAGTACTCATCTCTATACAAAGGTCTACAGGTCAAGCTGAAAAATAACCCTTCCACTGTCTACAGTGTAAACAAAATCCTTCCTTTTTTTTTTTTTTTTGTCAAAAATAAGTGACAGTACTTTGAAACTATAGTCTAGCTTTTCTTTATATTCTTCATGAACACACTGCATCCATTTTTTCATCTATGTCTAGCAAGAAGTCATTTGTCCTATGCAAATGACAATAAATGAGGAATTCTGAAATACCGTTACAAAGAGTCTAGTCATGTCACCTGCACTCATCTAAGAGTGTTCATGAAAAGATCCTGTGTATAGGAGTAAAGGTTCAAAGCAGTGGGAAGGAAAACTGAACGTGCCAATTTTATCTGGGCACTGAAATCTTATTACTAGATATAACACAGATGCTTAACACTTCAATCCTCAAAGATATTTTGGTGCTGACTTCAGAAGTAAGTAAAGACATAATGCCTTTAAGGAGCAAAGTCTTAGTTAATCTAAGGCTCTATAAAAAGAAAATGTAATCAGATTCCTAAGTATTAGGCCTCAGATGGTGTCTTATATATTTTTATGAATTAACTGAGAAACTAAAACAAAGTAAAAATGCATGAAGGAAATAATGTTCTCCTCTTTAAAAGTTTTCATGTAGGAAAGGTATTCCAGAAATAATCTTGTTTCAAATGCTGTCTTTTCTGAGGATTGAGTGGTGACAACAGAACATAAGGTTTCCTTGTTTCCTTAAAACCCATGAAAAATTACTTGGTTTAATGTTTTCAGTTTGTTAATGTTATTTCTTAGAATCTGGTTATTTGAAGCAATGCTAACAGCATGTTCAGTCCTCTCCAGACTGTACTGATATCATTAAAACTGAAGAGCCATATGAGTAGCTCTGAGGATAATCTTAATGCTACATTGTGTTTTACTTGGTGCTCTATGTTCCCAAGCTCTGATTAAGATTTCTTCAGATATTCTGCCCTAAACCAACTATAAAGCAAATATTTTCCTGCTAGTAATTTTCTTTATCATGGACTTAACATGGGTGCCAGAACTTGCATTTGCCTCTCTGAAATTACTTGTTAGAAAACTGCTAATAAACCCATAATACATGATGAACCTCAGTAGTGTGCAATTAACATTTCAGTTTAAACCTTAATTAGATTTTGCCTTTGAAGGCAGCGTATTTCAATGAAATTTAATGGTTTGTTTGTTCAGTGACTCTGCTTCCATTTAATTATGGCACTTTTAAAATAATTTTCTTACTAAAACAACTAGAAGAGGCTGAAAAGGGTATTGCTACTGCTTGATATGGGAGAAAGTAGGTGGGAAAATTCTTGGAAATTGTGTCAAAATGCTTGAGTGGAACTGCATAGATATACATGGTCCTACAGGGCAGCAGTACCATTAAAACCACGAGGCATCCTTTTGACTGTTGTGTGAAAAGACTGGAAAGCATCAGCCTTTGTAGTCCCTTAAACTCTTGTCAATTAAATAAGCTCTTTTTCCACTCTAAGCAGATTTTAATGGATCCCACTATAGTTTTATTTTAGTCTTGCATGTGTTAGATAAGAAATGCATTAACAGCATCATCTGTTGGGGCCTTCCTTTTGTAAGTGGTAGTAATTATACTGCCCCTGACAAGAGGCTGTGCTACTGGCCTGCTAATTATGAACTCTTATTAAGTGGTGGCATACTGAAGTAATACTTCATCACTCAGCTTGCTGCTGGCTCAGACACCAAGCAAGTTACTGTGGCTTAGCAAATTGCTCTTTGAGCAGTAGGAACTATCGAAGAAACTGTCTCTGTGCATGCCCACTGCAAACACAAATTAATTCAACTGAATGGGCTGTGCACTGGAAGAGGGACAAACACAGCTGCACTATTTTGCATTTGTCTAAAGCAGAGAGTATGAACATGGCTGGCTCATCTAGAATCCTGCAGTTTGAGAGATAGTAATTGGACACAAGTCTGTCCTTCAGCTGCATTCTTCAAACAGAGAGAAAGGTATTGCTCTTTGCTCCTCTTTGTATGCCTGTGTGCCAGACCTTATGGGCATTATTTTAAACACACATAAGATGTTTTCCAATTGGAAGCAACCACATTTTTCTAGGTAATTAGCATAGACATGTAAAAAGAAGACATTGCAGATAAGCATTTGATGTGTAAATTTCATTCACTGATATTTTCAACACTGAGGGATATTAAGCTGATAAATCATCAAATAAACCAATCATTATGTACCAACTCAGACAGAGAAAACTTATCTTTCTTCGAAATCTCAAAATACCATGCCTGGCAATTACAATTCTGAGCAGATACCGAGCATGAGTTTAGTTATGGAGGGCAGGCAAAACACTTAGAGTAGGTACTGATCACCTCCATGATAACTGCTTCTTTGGTTTTTTCCTACTCTAAGAAATTCCCTCTCAGAGTACACGAATACATGCAGGATGAATGTAAGTATTAGACTCCTGTACATATTATATTGATGCTCAAAGCTGTCTATCCCAAATATAAAGAACACTGCATGCACTATATGAAAAAGTGGCTTGTAGAAACCAGCTGGTGCTGGCTTTAGAAGAGGAGACATTTTGCTTCTAGGAACTGAGAATTTCAGAACCCCAGCCAACCTATAACATCTAGTTTGTGGATTGGAAACATAGTTACGCATATAGGTGAGTGATGTAAGGACTCTTCACCTCTGCTGCAATGTTTCCTTTCAAATATCTTTAGCTATGAGAAGTGTTTTATAAATTTGAAATTTTCTAGTAGATAGAAGATATTTATAGCTGAAATTATAGACCTATTCTCTAACCTCAAGGAGCATATTATCCCAAGGAATAGTTGATGGGCTTGCTAACTCATGTCAAAAATCTACTGAGAGTGAGAAATAACACTCAATAGCACCAGAAACAGTCAATGGCTTTTGATGCCTGGGAGTGTGATGGAAGGATAACTGTGACTATATGCCATCAAATAAACTTTAACCTGAAGAAAGATGCAAGACAACTAGAAGTTGCAACTGCTTGTCCAAAGCAGTAAAACCAGTCCTGCACGATGTATTAAATAGAGACTGGTTGTCAATTTACAAGACGTCTCATTTTGCCTGTTTGGAAGGTGAAGGTAAGCTTCAGTTGGAAAGCCAATTTAAGCTTCAGTGCAGCTGAGCAAAGTCACTTCAAAAGAAGACAGAACAGATCTCAAGGAATGGAGGAAGAGAAAAAAATGATTTCAGGCTACCGGTGGTATCTGTGACATGCTTCTTGCTTGGGAAAAGAAAAAGCCAGTATGAAGGTCACGAAGTTCAACAAGGACAAGGAGAAGGTCCTGCACCTGGCCTGGAGCAATTCCCAGTACCACTACAGTATTGGGGAAGAATGCATTGAGAGCAGCCCTGCAGAGAAGGAAATATTGATGAAAAAAATTTAGACATGATCCTGCAGTGTGCACTTCAAGCCTAGAAAGTCAATTGTATCCTAGGCAGCATCAAAAAAAGAGAATCCAGCAGGTAGAGTATTCTCCCCCTTTACTCCACTCTCATGAGAGTCCACCTTAAGCACTGCATCCAGTTCACAAAAGCTGTCAATATGAACAGCAATAAATTGTTGAGGTGAGATGATTGGAGGGTATTTGTGTCTACATGTGTGTTTGCAGCTGCATTGTTTACTCTATACTATTTTAAATGCCATCACCTAGGGAAGGTACAGTTTAATGGGAGTGGTGCTTCTGGAAGCAATGCAGATATAAGACTATGTGTTATTTCTTGCATACTTATTTGGGAAAGCTAAAAGTAAAAGTCTACTGTGTGTTGACCTTTTTGCTTTGCTGCTGTCCCTGTTGCTTGTTCTTTTGGCATTGAGACAGAAATACAGGTTGCTCAATGATAGAGGTTGCTCTTTGAACTAATCCTAGTACAGCTGACTGTACATATTCTGCAACATCTCTATGCTCAGGTCTATCCAAGACTTCTCATTGCCAAAAAGAAGAAGTGCTGAGTAGAATACTTTAAATGGGGGGAAAAAAGCACTCTACTTTGAGACTTAGCTCAAGAACAGTCATAGAAACATAGAAGCTTTAAACTGTTCTCTTTAATTCTCCTGCTTCCTACTAATATTTGTATTACAAAGTATCAGTGGGAAATCCTCTAATTATTGTTTTACAATCCTGATGACTTGAGTTGTCAAGTGCCAGTCTCAAGACTTGTGAGAGGGTACATGTAAGGAGAGATACATGATACTAGTTGTCCATAGCAATGGCATTAGAGACAGGTGTCAAAGAAATTAGTTGACCTGTCCATACAGCTTTCATCTAGACTGAAATAATTTAATTTTCTGAAGTAATTCTTCAAAAATTAGTTCTGTTTTATAAATTAATTTTCCAAAAAGATTACATAGAAAAAGAAAAAAAGAGAGAAAAAAAAAGAGGAAGGGATGAAATTATGAGACCATAGCACATCCCAGGAGAACCAATATAGGGGTGAAAGAAAATGTGGTGAATAAAAATATTGACACAAGCAGGTGGAACCTGTGCTAATCTGTTTTTTTGGCAACATGTTTCCATAAAGACAACATTTTCTGTATCAATTTAAATGCATTGGAACACCACTGAAGTTCAGACTCCAAGGCCTTCAGGAAATGAAAGATGATGAATCTAGGCTTTCTGATTTTAATTTGTAGAAGCCACTTGATTGAGGAAATAATTTACTGAATATAATCTAGAATATCTGGGATGTGGCAGTCATACCAATGTTCTGAATGATCTTGGAATGTAATCTTTAATGTCAGAGCAAGATACAGTGGATGTAGCTCCCATGCTTCACAGATTGCCTCCAGCAGAAAAATTATTTGTGCTGAATATGTTGGAATTGTGTGATATATAAGGTAGAAATAGAATAGAGATGAAATAGTAATTGGGGGAAAATGGAAAAGAAAGAGCGGGGCAAGGGAGAGGGAAAGCAACAAATAGTAATAAACTAGAGGAAACTCTTACCATGGAACAAGCGGATCTAATCAGCTGGGGAAAGGGTTTGCCATGTTTTTTCATTGGCAGCACTTTGGTCCAAAGCCAATGCATGAAAAGGTGAAAAACAGGAACATACCAGAGATTTTGCTGCCATTTTGCTGTGCTCCTTAGAAATAAATGAACAAGCATTCAGGTAGCTCTACAACTGCTGCTCCTGAATACAAATAGATGATTAAAAATAGGTTTCAACACACATTTAATCTTTCCCCAAATCTTCAGGCAGTTTCTCTGCCACACTGAGTTAGTGTTTCCTACATGGCATGGGGGTAGTGGACAGTTCGTAGTGGAAAACCAGATAGTTCTAGTGATCAATATGAAGCACCTGCAATGGACTGGATATAACTCAAAGTAAAAAAGAAAACCAAATGAGAGCACAACTTTCATATTTATTACTTTATTCAGCTTAAAACACCCAACCCAAACGGCAAAAAAATAAATGTGAAGAGTATCACAACAGAGGATTGTTTTTCAGGTAGTTGTACTGGTGAGTCTAACTTGTGATTTCCATAGATTTAGGCTTTCATTTGTTTTCCCCTGTGGTTAATTTCATAATGTAGTCCAACACTTTTGTGTTTACTTTAGTTTTTATAGTTAAAAAATGTATTTGAAGCAGTTTGGAAGCACAGAAAAAATTAAAGGTTGCAAAGTTTTTTTGTCTTGTGCATATAAGTAGAAAAATATACCAATAAACAAAGTGCAAATACCTTTTGGGAAGTTGATTGCTTCTTCCAAAGTAAGTAAAATTGAGTGATGTCATGGATCACTTGTATCTTGGCAATTAAGGTGTTTAAGGTGCTTGCCCTCCATGGAGTACTGGAGTACTCCTTCTTGTATAAGGAAGTCACTGATTATTTATTGTCTTATTGTACCTCTCTGAAATGTCCCAATACAATTTGTGAAAGTTACTGTGCCTTTGGAATAACATTCATTTTGCAATGATAAAAAACCCTCATAATTGTCTTTTCTTGAAGTCACTAGTTTTGTGTTGCAGTGAGGGACAGATGTTTCTTTTCTGTATTTACACTCATCCTGATAAAGCTGTTTATTTCCTTTCATCCTTGCCCAAATGCATTGCAATCCTTTTTCGTTCTTGTTCCAAATTTCGACAGTACACCATTGCATCCAAACAACCTCTGCATCCTATAAGCACTCCACTGCTTATGTGGGTCCTCATGTTTCACAAGTCGTTCACCCTATATTATATATGCTCTTTCCCCCTCACTGTACCTCTTTCTAGAAACAAATGTTGACTTCTTAATAATCTACTGACAACCAAAAATACCATATATTGTCAAGAGTACATCTTTATGCGTAGCATCATAGAAAAAACACCTGTCTGTCACAGATATATGGAACAATTTCTGGTAGTCCATCTTGTTACTTCATTTTAAATCTAGTGAAAGTAAATATTCCATCAAAAAACAACCTTTCTTCAAATATGACTTTCTGCATTCTCCAGACTGTTAGATCTCCCTTTTTGTTTCTACCCAATGAGCCAACAACAACAAAAGCTGAAAAAAACTGTTTTCAAGAATACACTTTAGATGGGCTGCAAAAGCCAGCATCAGTTTTGTCTTTGGCAGTAACAGGTACCAAGTGTTTGATAGCAAAGTCTGTGGAAAAGTAAAAAAAAAAATAAGAATAAAAAAATATCATGAGGTGTTTTCTCTCTGTCAAAGAAAGAGAAGAAACACAACTGAAACTCTAAACATATGTATGCTCAAAGCCCAGTGTTTTTCTTCTGATGTCGCTTTCTTTGCATCCTTTTCTAGCTTCAGTGCGCATGGTGATGAGCATTTCTCAAAGAAAATCTTCACACTGGGATCTCAGACAGACTAGTCAGATTTTCAAGGTAACTTAAAGTAAGCAGCTTCTGTTTAATGACACAGTGATGAGAGTGTGTATTCTGCAGTGGAATATGTCCATGTGAGTAGGTGGCCAGTGCATATTCACAGGTTGATCCCAGGTAAATCTAGAATGCTGTGTTAGGATAACCACTTACCGGCGATAAGCAAGCTGGATTTAAAATGACATGTTGCATATGTTGAAGAAATCATAGAATCATAGAATAGTTTCAGATGCAAGGGACCTAAAGATCATCTAGTTACAACCTCAACAACAGCTTGGAGTGAGAAGTTAACTGTTTTTTTCTAGACATGTTACAGAAAAGTGTAACTTACTCTGTTAAGAACAAAAAAAAATTAATCACTTTTGAAAACCTGTGATAGCTGTGGCTGTTCTACCAGTGAATGACATTCCAGGTTTGAAGTTTCATTAGCATTTATAACCAATAGCAAGGAAACTTCAAAATAATAAAAGATCTGACTTTACACCTTTGTCTTGTGCTTTATTATGGGCTCAATACAGACCTTAACTTCATTGGACTGACAGTAACCTAAAACTTCCTCAGTACACTGCCAAATTTATGTACCAGTTTGCTGAGATGGCCACACCACATTTGGTAGGAAGACAGATTTATTATTAAATTTAAAACTGTCATCTGAACAGGCTTAAAACATGACATATTGCAGATAAGAGGGGAAACAATACAATGATAGATGAAAGATGTAACAGATAAAAGAATGGCAAATCAAATGGTGAAAATATGCCTCAGTAAAGAGAAGTCTTTTCAAAACTGGCATTGATTACTGTAAGATTACAAATTAAATTAAGATGAAGTGATGTTCTTGCAACAAGCAGAGGACATGACACAAAGATGTGACAGAAAACACAGTAAAAGCAAGACAGCAGCACAATGCAGAAGAAAATTAAAATGCATCAGATATACCTGGTAATTAAGGCTTTTCAACCCTGCTTACAAGTATATGTGTATTTAGCTTTGTGAATGGTCTCAGGGATGCTTTTCACATGCATTCAGTGAGCACATACAAAAATTGTGGAAAATAAAAGGAGTTTGAAATGCTTGCCCTAAAAGAAATCCAGAGGTGCTGTGAGAGCCTACACCGAGAAACGTTTTTTCTTTTCCAGTTCTCTGGGAATAATGAATTAATCAAAACAATACAATGAACATTTGAAATCTGGAGTACTGAGCACATTAAATGTCTTTAATCTTCAACTAAATCTTTAGAGAGAGAGCTGAATGTGTCAGTAAAATCTTAGACTCGTGTTTAATCCCTTGAACAAAAATAATTCTTCTAGCAGGTTACAAGTTCAAACAGAGGAGGATGCTAAGAATCATTGAGGGCTTAAAACTGAGCAGGAACTTACTTATGTGTTACAGGAAGCTCATTGCACTGTATTATTCTGGAATGGCTGAGACCCCCACACATTGGAGGGAGGAAGAGTAAATTTTATAGGAGAGGAAGTTTTCAAAAGTCTGGTTCAAAAATTTTTGCTTAGTATACTAAGCCTGACTGCTCTTTCCTCATTTTATTTTGGATATAGGTTCCACCCTTCTGAAAATCCTGCTGTATTTAGTCTTATGCTCAGCTTTAAGTCAGTGAGTCTAGTCTCACTGAAACAAAATAACTTTTGTATGCTTTTGTGGAGGAGGCTGTGCTCTTGTACTTGGGAAAGTTTATTTAATCTAACACAGACCTGCTCCTTCTTCTACAAGGAAATTCCAGAAGCCCTGGCAGCCTTATGCAGATCTGCATACTAATAGATTTGGGATTAACTGTAAACATACTAAATGAAGATATCTAAAGAAATGTTTTGTTTGATTGTAAATTTTAGCTTCTACAATAAGGAAAATTACCTACATATTAATTGCACCTAAAGTGAGGAGAAAATTTTGTGAAATAATTTTGTGAAAGCCCTTACTAGGTATATATTGCTAATACCAGGAGTATGAGGGATCTTTGCTCTCTTCAGTTGCTGAGTTCGTCAGCTCAGAAATTTGGATGCTAAATCCCTAAAGGCAGGAGATACCTTTTATACTAGTTTATACTTAGTGTAATGTGTCTGCTTTTTCTTATCATCTGTCTTTCAATATGTTACAATTTCCAGGCTTTCTAGAAGAAATTGAAAATTAGAGATTTAAAATAAGAAGGAGAAAAAGGAGTAGTTTCATTTCAGGATTTGTGTCATAACGAACTTGTCTTCAAAATGAATGTCTCGGAGCTCCCGGTTTCTCTAAAGATAATAAAGCTATCTTCACTTTTCTTATAATTTCTTTTAGATTATATATTAAGTCCCTCCTCACTTTCCCTGTTTTATAAAAAATAAACACAACTGTGGGCAAAATCATCTTTACCAATAAAGCCCCTCTGTGGCCTCAGATGGAAGAACCCACAAACCTAATCCTGTTTTTGAAGGAACTCTTTATATAACCCTATTAACTTGCATGAAGACCCAGAATCTGACCATCCTGAAAAGAAGCTTGGTGAATTGCTGACCTGATCATACATCCTTTCATAGAGTGTCAGAGTTCTTTTCCCTTGTGCATACACAACAGGTGATTCAGAGTTTCTCGGCCAGGCTTCTGTAGACCCACAGCTCTAGGCATGCTGGATATTGCAGTGATTATTAGCAGAGTGCTTCTTCTCTTTTAGGAAATCAAACTCTTATGAAGTCCTGGAATAAATGGTGAGCAATGTGATTATTAGAATCCTGCTGTTTTCTACCACAGATTCAAAACAATCAGCAAAGACAGGCAGATGGCAGTTAAAGAAGTCTACTGGATAGAGAGAAAAGCAGTGCAAGCAGTCATGGCAACCTGCAAGAAAGCATGTGTCTTTACAGCTGACTCCCAGAAAAGGTAGTTAAACTGCAATGAAGCACTGATGTTAAAATTAAAAATATAAATTAAAAAAAAATGTTAACAGTGAGAAATGTACAGAGGATGACAGCTTTCCTGCACTAGACCTAGGAGCCAAGATAGGCACTAGAACAAAATATCTTCTAACAGTCCCTTTGTAAATCAGAATCTCACATCTGCGAGGGAGAAAGTCATTTATTGCAGGAATAATGAGATCTTAAAGGATTTTATATCACTAACATGAGAGCTTATTTCTTTTTGCAGCAAGGACTGTTCAGTCTGGCTCCTCCATGCCATGGTTAATACTTGATTAATATTTCACTTTTAAATGCAAGCAAAGAAAAGCAGCAGAGTTTTGCTTCTTAATTAGCTTCTTGCTTTCTATTTGCAAAGACTGCATGTCATCTAATCTGCTGGCTTTTGTCTCACCAGGGGTATTAAACACTTTTGAGCAGAATATACTTTCAAGATGTTTGTAACTGGAATAATTGATTCTAAGGGAACTTCCACTGTAACAGAGAAATAACTCCATTCAAAAACAAACAAACAAAAAAAAAACCACAAAAATGCCCCCAAACCCACAAACAAACAAACAAACAAACCAGAAAGAAGTTTAAAGCTACAAGAGTTGCATTCACTGCAAAGTAATTATATGAAATACAGGACCTCATATATAAGCTTTAATATAATCACATCAGATGATGATTCCTGTGTCTCTTTCTGTGCCTTATTGACAGTCCCAAATATGGGTTAATTGGTCCATATTTTTGTGTAGTGCTTCTCAGTTCAGCTTCAATTGTGAGTGTGCTAAAAGAAAAGTTTGCACTTCCTTGCACCTAACCCGTCAATAGATGTAGTAATCTAGCCTGTCTGTCTCACGCTGTTAGGTTTGTTGATCAAATGATTTCTGACAGACTCATCTGTGGGAACAAGCTGTGTAAAGGCAGAAAATTCTGCTGCTGTCTACTTGAGATCTATGTTACTGAAGATAATGGTGTGCCATTTGATCTAGTAAAATCATCTTTCTGTGGGAAAATCAGGCATTTAATGAAAAGTTAGAATGATCATTTTGTGAAAGTCATAATATTTTGAAGTCATATGTTTTAGCATGAGTGATAGGGTCTGCCTCAATAAAGATGGAGCATTTGGATTTTCAGAGGCCTTGAAGAGAGATCTGTATAGACTAGAGAACTGGGCAATCACCAGCCATATGAAATTTTACCAGAGCAAGTGCCAGATTCTCCAGATGGGGTGGGATAATCCTGGCTATAAGAACAAAGTGGGGGATGACAGGCTGGAGAATAGCCCAGCAGAAAGGGATCTGGGGGATTGGCTGGATGGCACTGGACTATGAGTCAACATCATGCCCTGGCTGCCAAAATGACTGACTGTGTCCTGAGGTGCAGAAATCACAGCATGTATCTGGTTGAGGCAGATAATTGTCCCACTTTACACTGCACTGGTGAGGCCCCACCTTGAGTATTCTATGCAGTTTTGAGTGCCTCATTATAAGACGGCCATCAAACTGTCAGAGCTTCTCCAGAGGAGGGGGACCAAGGTGGTGAAAGGCCTCAAGGGCAAGATTTAGGAGTGGCTGCGGTTTTGCCTGTAGTTTTTTCATCTTGGAGAAGGCTGAGAGGCGACTTCATTGCAGTAAAATTTCCTCAAGAGGGTGTCAGAGGGGAAGGTGCTGATCTCCTCTCTCTGGTAACCAGCAATAGGACACAAGGAAAAGGAATGAAGCCAGAGGAAATTCAGATTGGACATTAGGCTAAGGTTGTTCACGGAGAGAGTGGTTAAGCACTGGAACAGGGTCTGGACAATACTGTTAGCTATGTGGTTTAATTTCAGGTAATCCTGTGGGGGTGTCTTTCTTAAACATGTAGTCAAAGGCTGTAGACAATAGGAATGGTAGCCAAACATTCCATGGCCTGTGCATCTTTGAGATCACTTCTTGGAAATTATATTGGGGATTTTTAATTAGCACTGAAGCCCAACATTAACTATTTGTAATACTCATAGCTTAAAGATTTATATTCTTGGACAAAAAAAAAGTATTACATATGCTTTTTCTGAATATAGAAGATTTACAAAGATAAGTATAAAATAAGTATTGTCTAAAAGGCATTAACTGTTTTTGTGGTTTAACTCCAGATGGCAACTAAGCACCACGCACCTATCTGCTTGTTCACTCCCCCACCAGCAGGATGAGAAAGAGAATCAGAAGGGTAAGAGTGAGAAAATCATGGGCTGAGATAAAGAAAGTTTAATAAGGAAAGCAAAAGCCATGTGCACAAGCAAAGCAAAACAAGTAATGCATTCACTGCTTCCCATGGGCACACAGGTGTTCAACCATGTCTAGGACAGCAGAGCTTTACCACAGGTAATGGTGACTCGGGGAGACAAACACTATCACTGCCAACATCTCTCCTTCCTCTCCCAGATTTGTACACTAAGAATGCTGCCGTATGGGATGGGATAAAACTTGTGTCATTTGGAGTCAGCTGTCCTGGCTGTGTCCCCTCCCAGCTTCTTGTGCACTCTCAGCCTGTGGGGCAATACAAGAAGCAGAAAAGACTCTGAAGCTGTGTGGGTGCTCCTCAGCAAGAACAGAAACCTCTCTATATTGTCAACTCTGTTTTGAGCACAAATCCAAAATGTAGCCTCATAAATAGCTACCATGAAGGAAATGTTGACTCTATCCCAGCCAAAATCAGAAAATTTGTTTTCAGGCCTCATCTACCTTGCCTAATTTTTTTAGTGGCAGGACATAGTCCTGTTGGGCTTGGTACAGGTTGTTGTCATGCCAGTAGTGTAAGGAATGCCATGTCAACTCTATGCTAAAGAGGACAGGGTTTCTTTAGGAATGAGAATGTATCCTTCCTTGACATCAGTAAGGATCCTCTGAACAGCTGATTAATTTGCCTGTAGCATATTTCTGTGCTGTATTCAACTCCAATTTCATTTTTAATAGAATAATTACTTAATGAGGGAAGGGTTTCTATGCTTTTCTTTTTCTTTCTTTTTTTTTTTTTCTAAATCAGCACAACTATTACGAAATAGAAGTTTGACCTCTAGTTGAAGAATTAGTCAATATTACTACTTATGCATAAAGTAGTTGTGGGCAGGTCAGCTGGACACTGCTCAGGATTTTATCTTCAGGTTCCCATAAGAAAGCTTAGGCTGCTGTAGACTAATTTGGAGAAAAAAATATGATGGCATGTGAAATGTCATCACAGAATCATAAAGCAGACCAGGTTGGAAGAGTCCTTGAAGAATCATCTAATCCAACATTTTGTGAGAAAGGAAGTCCAGGTGAGATTAACCTGAATCCCATCCAATGACATCTTAAAAACCTCCCATGATGACAACTCTACCACATCCTGGGGGAGGTTGTTCCAGTGATTTAGGAGGTTCTTGCTGGACCTTTTCTTCCCTAGGGAAATTTTTTTAGTTCCTCTGAGTAAGACTGGTACCATAATCCCTTTTGCTGTTTTATAGTAGACTGCTATAGCAGTATGTAACCTTGTAAGATAAAAGAAATCTGTTTGCAAAGATGCCATTTCATACGCTAAATGTTCTCTACATGTATCTGAGTTTTCTCTTGATCCCATTGGCAGAATTAAAGGTGTTTGACTATTCCCTCCTCCCAGAATCTGAAACCGCTTCCTGGATGATATTCTCAGAGTTTACTCTTTACTTTGACATGGATAATGCCACTGTGATAGAGTGTCAAGCTCCACTTTGTTTAAAAAGCATTGAGTAGGTATTTCTCATGTTTCATTGAACACAGTGCAGCCCACCTCTTTATCTTTTCTCCCTCTTTATTTCAGTACCATTGCCTGTTGGGGTAAAACCACAACAAAACAACAAAAAAAACCAAACACAAAACAAACAAACAAACAGACAAAAAAAACAAATTAAAAAAAAACTAAAGCTTGGCAGCTTGCGTGATTTTAGTTAAAAGAAAAAAAAATGGATTTCTTAAAAGAAATTAGTAACTTATTAGTAACTGAATCCGGTACATATTTGCATATAATTTCTAGTCTCATATGCCTTCAAATCATGCTGAGAAATATTTGTCTTAAGGTACAGAGGGGAATGAAAGTCTAAATGGAATTTATAATGTTTTGAGTTCCTTCTGCAGCATGTGCCATCCCTTGTAAAGGAGGAAAATTTTAATCTTTAGAGTAATTACTTCTTAGAAAGAATTCTAATGTATACTGTGGGAAGGAGGAGTGAAGAAACAAGGGAAGACAGAACTTACATTAAATATACTGTTTAAAAGATAAAAAAAAGTAGCCTCATGATGAGTGAAAGGATTTACCCTCACATCGAGCCCTCCACCAATGAAGTCACTATCAAAAGAAACAGTCTGAAAAAATGGTTTCATTCTTTCTCTTTTTTTTTTTTCTTTAAGCATTATAATCCATCTGCTCAAGGTAGCAACATGAGGATACCCTCCTGCTCTGATAAAATAGAATTCCAGATGTCTAGTATATGAAGTGTGTGTTTTATCAGCTCACTACTTATAAAAATGTAAGATTTGTCAATTAAATAGGCAAGAATGAGCTCCAGTGAAAAAAGTACTTTAACAAATTTAGATCATAAGAAAAAACCTAACTATTTCTACTCTACCAGCCAATTAAGCTGGTACAAAATAATTCCATTCCTTTGCACAAATTGTATATATGTTTCCTCTCTTGCACTTGTGAAAATCTCATATTTAAAGCTAAGATTTGCTACAATGAGTGAGTACATTATGTATTTCTAATTAATTATAGTTATATAGATATATAGTTATATAGATATATAGTTATATAGAATTTTCAAAAGTATAAATCCCATATAAGAGAAAATGAAATATTCAGTCAAATAAAGTTACAGCAACATATATCTTTGATGAGCTTTAACAGTTAATAAGGTAACTGTAACTTTCCTAGTTGCATCAGTTTAAATGTCAGAATAAAAAAAATTAAGCTTAATAGCATGTGTTCTTTCCTTAGAAGGAATTGATTTAATTTTTAAATTAATAGAAAAAGGAGGAAGGACCTGATGAGGGTCTAAGTCCTGGACTGAGGTTAAAGAAGGAATGTAAGAAGATACCTTGTGCTATGTTCTGTATGTAGCTATGCTACCACCTCCGTGGAGATCTCTAAACAAAGATCTTTTAAATACTCCCAAAACTCTACAGAAATAAAATTATTTCAATCTGTTTATTCTTTTATGCCTGGAAGATACTTCTGAGATACTTACTGTGAGGAGTCAGTACAAATGAGAAACTTCAAGTATAAGAAAATTAGAAATTATATATCAAAACACAGAGGAGCCTTCACTGTGTCACTTGCCACTTAACTTGACTCACTGCACATACACACGAAGGGAGATATTGGAGCTATGTAAGCACAGGTCACAGCCTACTTACAAAACAAGGTAATTGTTTTTTTCCTACATGGATACAAGCAGTATTGTGAAAAAAAAAATATTTTTATTTCACTGTTATCTTTATTATTTAAAAGGTATCAGTACAGTGATTGTTGTAGCAAGACAAAATCACTTTCACAAGATCCTGTTTTGAGCTGTATGTGAGGCAAGTTTTGACACCCCAGATGGCCCACAATCTAGGGACTGTTACATTTGTTAATTACTGTTAATGACTGGTACAGGGTTATTTTCCTCCATGCTTGACATACCTACGGATTGGCAGCACAATGAAAGTATGGTCAAGGACTGAATTAGAGCCAGAATAAATAACGGTACAAGGCAGTTTCCTGTTAGGGTACACCTGACAAAAATCCTGTTTACTACTCCACAGTGTAATGCAGCAACATCCACTTCAGCTTCAAAGGAGTTGGTTTTGGGTATATTTGTCTGAGGAAAGAGAATGTTGCTCTTTCTTTGTTGCATTACCTCCTCTCAGCTTGACCCTGTGCACAGCCTATTACATTCTTTACTTACTTTTCATTTTAAGAGTGAGTTTTATCTTTCTAGGTTGGGAACATTTAATTAAAAAAAATAAAATCAAATAAGATCTTTGGAAACCTGATGTATTTTTTCAAAGAATTCTTTAAGATTAAGAGGTTGAAATAATAAAATACGTTTTGTGTTAGCCTAAAAGAGAGATCACATTGTAAAAATATTTCTTTGGACTCCTAATGCGAACATATGACTCAGTTATTCACATAGGTGTTTATCTTAAAATAATAGCACTGGGAATACTGAAACTGCAACCCATCTGGCACAATGATATTTCAGCAGTTCTTAACCCCCTGTGAATTCCTTTTGTTTCTGAGGTTTTCCCTGTTGTTTTTGAGGTTTTTGTATTTATCAAGAAAATACCTTTAGACATCTGCCCACAGCTTGGTGTTAGGAATTTTGAGTAATATATACATCACTTTCTGCTGAACCTTTATAATGAAATTGGCTCCTCCATCTCAGAGGTTAGCTTGCTGTGCTCTGCATGTTTGCCCAGCAAGGCTTTTTTCCCTCTGGTCCAGTTGCTGAGGCTGAAGGGAAGTAGCACCTGAGCCCTCACTTATAATGTCAAGGAGGCTTTCCTTCACACACTCCACCCTTTCTTTTATCCCCCACAGTAACCTCTTCATGCTGTATGGAACCATATAGCTTTTAGTGCTTAGCATAAAACAGTCAGGAGCAACATCTTTTAAAGCAGTACACAGATGCATGTGCATTTGTTCTCACCTAATTATATGCTACAATAACAAATTATTTTGATAGGCAGAACAGAGTCAGTTTGCATTTCCCAGAAGCTCTTGAGTGTTGAAAGCTTCTTGTTTTGTTTTTCTCTCCTTTCCCTGTACAAGTCAGTTGGATTGCCCCACTAGGGAGAAAACTTGGATGATGGCATTCCTTAAATGTGAACATTTTTATGGTTATTGGAAAAGGCTTCTATCCTCCATTTTTGGCTGCTAGTCTTCCTCTCCTATCCAAACAATTCCACTGGGTTAAATACTGCAGTGTTTGCGTGGGCAGCAGATTCCTATGCTGTACTGATAATAAGCTAAGAGCTCAGCTTGTGTTTTTTCTCCACCAAAAATTTCCCAAATGGAAATGGATTTCTAAATTATAAAGGAAATGATGCAATTTGCACCAGTTCAAGTATATCATCCATCTGTCACACTGTTTATGCTGCATTATTATTTGTCAGAATACAGCCTGTCATGTTCGTGGTAAGACATATTTTGACAGTACATAGACACTAAAATTTGAGTCCCTGTGTAATCTGTGATGTACTCTGGGATAAGAAACTTGGTTCTGCTTTATATGCAATAGTAAAATATGACACAATGTAATACTAACTTTAATGAAAAGATTGGTTTTAGTTGAATTTACACATGTGGCTGGAGGGTGGAAAAATTTTTTGAAGGCATCTATTCAATAAATAGCCAAACACAAAGCTGTACATTAAACCAGGCATTCTATCTTGGGACATGTAAAAATAAAATGCATTAATTTCATGTAGCCCTAAGCACTCAGCATGGTTTTCCTTCAAATTATTTGTAATATTAAGGAAGGTTCAGGCACTAATTTATCAGCAGTCCTGTCTAACTGGGAAGGTCCCAAGTGACTGAAGGTTAGTAAATGTGACATTCATCTACAAGAAGGGCCAGAAGGAGGATCCAGGAACTACAGGTCTGTCAGCCTGACCTTGGTGCTTGAAGAGGGCATGGATCATCTTGAGTGCTGTCACATACAGGTGTAGAGGACAATCAGGGGATCAGGCCCAGCAAGTACGGGTTTATGAAAAGCAGATACTGCTTGGCCAACCTGATCTGCTTTTATGACAAAGTGATCTGCGTAGTGGACAACGGAAAGGCTGTGGATATTGACTACTTGGACCTTAGACGTGGACCGTGACACTGTGTTCCACAGCATTCTCCTGGAGAATGTGGCTGCTCATGGCTTGGATGGGTGTGCTGTTTGCTGAGTGAAAAACTGTCTGGATAGCAAGGCCCAGAGAGTGGCGGTGACTGGAGTTAAATCCAGCTGGCAGCCAATCATGAGTGCTGTTCCCCAGGGCTCAGTATTGGAGCCAAGCCTGGTAATGTCTTTATCCATGGTCTGGATGAGGGGATCGAGTGCACCCTCATTAAGTGTGCAGATGACACCAAGTCCATGTGGCCATAAAGCTTCAAGACAATATATTCCATACTAATATGAGTTCCCTTCTGGCAGATTTGTATTTGGGAGTAGTGGTGTAGAGAAGGCTCTTTTTTCTTGGAGAAAATAATTGATTTTCCAAATAATATTACATTATAGAATCTTTGTGCCATTTTCAAGTAAGCTGTTCTACATGAGTCTGTTCTGTAGTGACAGAATGGTTTTCATAAAGGTTTTTTGTTTTTGTTTTTTTTTTCTAATACAATTTTTGTAATGTTTCTGAATTTCATTTAATAACAGTAGGATACATACCCAGTATGTATTATTCTGTATTTAATACTAAAACATACTGTGAAAGTCAAAGGCAAAGAGAATAAATGACAGTTAACAGAGGGAACACCATTCTAAATTGATTAGAAAGATGAAGGAATTTAAAACATTATAGATAAAGTCTATAAAAATAAATAGAATCTGTAAGAAAAGTTCAAAATGGCAACAGATAGAGTCAAACAGACTGAAGATAAGATGGTATCTGTGATACAGTGAAAATGGAACACATATTGTGTAATGCTCAGGGCAAAGTTTGATACAGATGATCCTTCACCTTTGTATTCCTGCCTGGCTTTAGATGAGCATACTTATAGATTGATTGTTAGGTAGGTGCATATGAACAACAGGAAAAAGCATGATTTTATTTCTTTCATATATATAAAATACAAATATATTGCTCATATATGGAGCTCCAACAATATGACATGAATGTTTATGTGTCTGTGGTCTACACTGATTTATGATAGCTATGGATCTGGCTCTCACTTGATGAAAATGGGAAGGAAAATACTTTTTACAAAATTCAGGGACTTATCTGTTTTGCAGCCAGACACACGTATTTCGGTGGAAGCCTTGCCTGAGATGAGTATCTCACGGAGCAACATCCAAAGGCAGCAGTGTTACAGGAATTACTTGTGTACAAGTAATTGTACGAGTATGTTACAAGGATTACTTGTGTAATCACATGGGGCTTGCTCTACATGAGCCAGAAGACATCTACTTAGGGCATCCAGATGTTGTGATATAATAGCTAGGAACCCACTCTCTTTTCAGTTTATATCTCTGTGTAAAAGAAAGAGAATAACATGCTCCTTTTGATCACTGTGTGTGCAGAAGTAGACAATTTGATCAGATGAAAAATATCATCATCACTACTTTGTCTCTATTTGAACATCAGGGTACACTTGCAATTGTAGAGTTGGAATGTTTGAAGGCAATTTGAAGGAAAAGTTGACTGAACAGTTTTCATGTGATCTTTCTGTGCTGTATCTGGAAAACATCGAAAAACACAATGATTTTTCTAAACCCATTGCAGTGCTGACTGTCAAAAAAGTATTTATCTTACAGTCCTGCCTCAGCAAATTCTGTTGGAAGTCCTGACAGTTTGAGAAGGTTAGTTATTTGTAGATCCTTCACTCAAACACTGCAGCTTGTGTCTACAATGAGATTGAACCTCAAAGAACCCCATGGGTCTCAAAGATTTAGCTAAGTGCTGGGAATATCTAAACCACAGAAACTTTGTTATCTATTTGCAAACTGCAATTTCAGTTTAAGAGATGAACTTTTGACCTACTGCTCTCAGAATATTCTCTCTCTTACTACTTTCCTGCCCTTCTTAATCATAGGGTCTCAAGCATTTAGCTCTCTTATGCACCTTCTGGCTTGTATTTCTACAAAAGAAGGTGTATATACTGTGTCTGCTTCCATAGGGCTGAGGCTTCTTTGTGCAATCTCTTCGTTTGGGCTTGGTTTTGTTCTAAGCTATGGGAAAAGCAGTGAGGCAGCTCAGGAAATGCATATTTCGGGGATCAATTTTACACCCTTGTAACTGAACTATGAGAGCAAATGACCGTAGAGCATGTGGTTGGTAAGACTGCAAAAAGTTTGAGGTGAAGGTCACTATATGAAGGCATTTTATCACTTCAAAGTGCTACACAGAGTAGCTGAGAGAAAGCAGAGGAAAATGGTGTCCAAATGGGCAGCACTTTTTTTGGTGTTGATTTGTTTTTTGAATTTATTTATTTTTTTAGTTAATTTCACTTTTATTGCTTACTATCATACAGTACTTTAATCAGGAGAAAGATTTTAAATATGGCTCCTTTCTTCTTAACAGTGTATCTGGCATCTGCTGAATATTTGTACATTGCCATTGACCAGGCTGAAGAACAGTTATGTGCTTGTCAACAGAAAGGTACAGCAAGCAGAAAGGAGCACAGATTGAGCACTTCCTTTTCCTTGCAAAAATTCATATGCCTTAGGAAAGGGTATCAAACCTCTGCAAAGAGTTGCGCTTTCTATCAAGGGAACAAAGAAATGAAAACTCTCCTCCTTGTCCCATAAAATGAAAAAATTATAGAGATGAAATCACTCCTAATTTTGTACCTTTCTAGAGCTTGTAGGAAGCCAATGAGAAATATTGCATTTGATTTCACTAGGCATGGTCCTCTTCAGATGTAAACTAATATAGGTCATTGAAGTTAAACTGATGTTTTCTACTAATGAGTCTGGTGTGGAGTGATAATGCACTAGAAACACTTCAGATTGATCTCCCTTATATTTGAAGACTATCAGGAGAAACCCATGTATTAACTCAGCAGAACAGGTTTTCCAACTCAGGAATTTATGCTTTCCTCATTTTTTTCAAAATCCCTGGATCTCAAAGAGTACTACAGAAATAATATGAAGCATTGAAATATTAAAATATACTATATCGGCATATTAAATATATAGCTAGCCTTTTTTAATGGCATTAATGAATATGCAAAGATGGAAGAAAAGGTAACAGTAAATGGTAAAGAGTGAGGAACAGGGATAATTCTTTTACAAGTAAGAAACATAAAAAAAAAATAGCCTGAAATGTACAATACATCACAAACTACATAGTGAGCAGAAGGCTGTTAAAGGCAAAAAGAAAATGGAAATCACTTTTAGAGATCTTATTTAAGAACTTATTTGCATTTTATTCCAAATTTCTTTGAAGAGAAGAAACATTCATATTTGCTTTAAAAGAGAGTAGGAAGTACTTCCAAGATTTTTAGCCATAAAGCATCTTCACAGGGAGTATGTGGAGTTTTGACACAGGTAAATGCTAGTGTGCCTTTGGGCATGACAACTAAAACAACCATGAAAATTGAATCTCTTCAGATCTTGGAAAAAATAACTTCACTGTGCTCAACAGTAGAAAGGATTAACTTCCAGTTCATAAGTAAAAATATAAAGGCTCAGTTTCAGTTTTGATAAAGTAACAAATCTACAAGTAACAAAACCCCAGAAAACTCCAAGACACCCATCCATCCTGGCCCATTAAGTGCTGGTGCTTTTCACTCAGAAACAGGTGAGCCAGAAAAGCTTTTCCATGCTCTCCGTGTTCATATGAAGAGCAAAGAATTCCTTCTGGAGCAGTGTCTTGAACTTGGAGCCAGACATCTGAACATGCAAAAGCCCTAAAACTTCTCTTTTTTCACATTAAGTTAACTAAAATCTTAAATGTCCACTTTGAATGGAGAACTTAAAGATGGATTTAGGGACTTTTAGACAGATGCCTGAAAGCTGGACCAATTATTTAGGCATGAAGTTTGCTGAAAATTCCTATATGATTCTCAAGGACCTCAGCTCTACTTAAATTTGAACTGAACATTTTCCTGGTGGTCAGAACAAGCATTCACAGGAAAAAATACAGATCCTCACAGATTATTAACCCGAAAAAGGCATTGAGTTACAGCACTTTAAAATAGAAGCATCTATGAATGGTGAATCATATTGAAATATCTCCTTTCTTTTGGATCCCCACAAAACAAAGTATTTCATTGTGATCAGGGTCAGTCCCTACTAGTTGGTGTAGATTCAGATTACTGTAGGGCATCATGGACGTGTGGTGAGGTACTTCCATCTCGCAAACTCTCTTAAAACACGTCTTTGTGTTTGCTGTTTGATGTGTTCAGTACTTCACATGGTTAGGATCTATTTCCACTTCATAATCACACGTGAGTGTCAGGAAGGCTCTCTCTTTCCCTATGGAAAAGGAAGAAGCAGAGGCTGATTTTCTACATGTGCCTTTCCTTAAATGGATAGCAAACACAAGTGAATAGATTTCTCTTTTCCTTCTATGTCTACTTTTTCCCCGTGTATCTCCTGGGAAGATAGAGCCTGTGAAAGTGAATGAACTGAACTCAGAACACAGCATTTCCTTTTCCCATAGCAATGCTAGGTACCACAGGGTTTTAAGTGATGGGGAGCTCATTCATATAAACACAAGGATATTTGCTCCATTCGTATTCAGTATGTTTTGTGAATATTTTTAGTCAAACAGGTTTGCATGAAAGAAACTGATGAGTTTTTAACATTGCTCCATCTTCCTGATGTCTCAAGAACATGTGAAAAATTCTTTATCTCTTTGCTTTTGAATATGCTGGACTTGGTTTCTTTTCAAAAATCACAACCCCCAAATTAACTGTCTAAATATTTCAAAGAAGTGTGTGTTCTAATAATACCCTGAAAGCTTGATATCTAATCACTGAAGCAGTGCAGAAGGTAAAGGATCCATTAATGACAGTTTCTAGTTTTCATTGAATTAATCAAACTAAATCATTTAAACTGACAGCTGAGTTGCTTGTCCTTGGGGATCAGTGAAAAGTCTCTGCTGGTATGGACACAGAGAAGTTCAGCACAGGATATGGAAGAACTGAGTTTACCAGTGTACTTGCAAGTGTCCTGGGTTTCACTATAGAAGGGCATCATATCCAGTATGGAAAATATTCTTGGATGATGACATTTACAGTTATGTAAATAAACTTCTAGGGAATGTTAAAAGTTGATGTGTTAGAACTGAGAGATGTACCTGTTCTGCCAGTTCTAAAAGGAAGTGGGATTTATTGTAGTATAAAAGCAAAGTGTGAGCTCCTTTGCTCCTTCTCTTCTTGGTTATCAAATAGCAGGAGTGATAAAGCAGGGATTCAAGATCCAGTTGATATCATAACTGTATCCAGGCAGGCAGCTGACCTATGAGATTTTGAGAAGTCCCTTGTTCAGTATATATAACTATACCTCACTTGGATATGTGTTTGTCTTAGTTTGAGAGACAAACTAAGATGTAAATGTTGGCTAAGAAATAAAATAATCCCTCTCCTTAAATTTTGGAAAAGAAAAACCAGAACTTT
>JAWWEW010000131.1:16526990-16568794 GCA_035583185.1 Anabacerthia variegaticeps | reverse complement strand
CCCATTGGCAGCCACACCCCCTCAGGCTGGGTGTGAAGGTGCTAACGACTCCCCAGTAATGTGTTGCAAATGGTCCACTGTTCTTGGGAAATGAATAGGGGGGTAGAATACATAGCTTTGATCACCCCCACACAGTGATAACTGGTCCCACCTGCTGAACTAGGACAGTGTTGCTTCCGTTTTTCTGTTGTTATACATTTTCCCCAAAAAATTATAATGTGTTTTTCCTTTTGCAACAGATTGCAGATCTTCATCCTACAAGCAAGTTGCTGAGCACTTCCAGCAATGCTCTGGCTGCTTCTAGTTTGACTATATAACTGTGGCATCTGAGGACTAAGTACCTTGGAAAAATGAGTTGTATTTGTTATGACATTACCATTTCCACTTCTTTCTTCAGAATGCTGTACCTATCCACCCACTCATTTTAATTAAGGAATACAGAAACAGCAACAAAAGGCCAGGAAAAACCTGAAACTAAACCCTGTAAAGGTAGGACTGGACCATTTCTCAATGTAACTCTGTGGCAGCACAGTTTAGTGTTAGCTGTGAGCTTGTCCTAAATATAAAGCCACTGTGGAGTGCAGCAGGCAAATGCCAGGCTGCTAGATTGTACCTAATTAATTTATGAGATTGCTATAGTTCTGTCATGTGCCAAGTAAAGTTTTCTGCTTGCACTGACTGTTGCCAGAGTTGTGGTACTGAGCAGGGTTAGGCAACTGTTAAATAATTCATGGTGTGTAGTGTGTTTAAAAAATGCCTTCTGATAAATTTCTGTTTTTATAGACAATCTAAGGAGTCGATATACCTATCTTATTTTGTATTGGTAGCTGTGAGCTGATGTCATGCCTTCCAGAGCAGCCTTGAGTACAGTGGACATTGAACACACAGTACAGGACTGTGCAATGGTAATTTTTATTTTAACTTTTGTTTTTTCCCCCATAGATTTTTGCCATTTTTTTTCCCCTTTACATCCTTTTCCACTATTAAACAAAAAAAATCTCCACTATGCTTGTGCATTTCTGCTTTGGCTAGACAACATTTCTCTCTATCCTCTTTGGCCTTCTCTCTGCAGAGGTGAGTACCACTGCTATGGAGTGCATTACAACACTAGTGATAGCAGTGAGAGCCGCACACACTCATGGATTCATAGGCATTATAGGGTCCATCAGCAGCTGGATGCTACCAGGAGGGACTCACGTAGCAGAAGCTGACGTCTGGGCTAATGGAAGCCTTTGCTATGTCATATGTGCTGCTGGATGCTCTGAACCCACCTCTAGCTTGTTCTCTTGCCAGCCACTCTGAGGGTGGCCAATAGATAAAATGCAATTGGCTGGGGATTTCTTTTGCCTAATGGATGCTCAAGTGAATTCTACAAACTCAGTGTGATTCAACTTATTACAGAGAATCATTATGTAACTTTTAATGGGAGTTGTGCACAGATTTGGTACAGGAGTCCAGATGGAAAAAAAAAAAAAATTAAAGTGTTTTTTTCTGTACTCTTCACTCTTCTAGTTATCTGTGAGTGCTGCTGCTGGCTGTATTGGATTTCTAACAAAATTATCTCCAAAATCTAAATGAAAAGTGAAAAAAAAAAAAATGAGGGGCCACTTTTTACAAGGGAGTTGCAATCTGGGTTGCAGTGTCCCCAGTCTCAGATAAAGTATCTCAGAAAGAGACATGCATGCATAGGAGCAGCAGTTGTATCTTGTATATTTAGAGCAAATGCTTACTGTTTTGAAGTCATAAAAGAAACAAGGCTATTTTTCAGATATAAATCATGTAAACCCTTTTGCCTACATAGTCTTCTGAAAGGTATTAAGAATTTGACATACAGGTACTTCCAAAAACTTTTAAGTCCATCCTTTTTTCTTGTCACACTTTAGTTACAAGTAACCATTGGTTTAGATGAATGGTCATTCTGAAAACAAATACAAAACTGTAGGATTACGTCCCTAGCAGTGAGAGTCAACAAAACCAGACAAGTTAAGCAGGTGCCTTACTAGGTTAATAAATTCAGTATATATGGGAATAAGATGGTGGCTATTTTGAGGAGGAGATGCTTTTTAACAGGTACTAGCAAGAAAAAGAATCTATTTTCTCTGCTGCTCTCAGCAGTCTCCTGGGCCATTTAAAAAAAAAAATCAGACAATCAGATAGAAGAAGACACTTATAACTAGTAAAAAAGCTGAATCTAAAGAAGATCTACAGTACATTTTTGTGACTCACACACTCAAATATGTAATAATAATAATGAGGTAGAAAAAAAGCCATTTTAGTCAGGACCTACAGCAGGGTTTTATTTTCTTTCCTTTGGGCTGTATTTTGTCTATGATGTATTACTTTCCTCCTAACACATAATATTTATACACTCTTAATTCCTGTAAAATGCAAGTCTTTATGACCTGTGGGGCTTTAACTGTTCCTGCATCCTTTTACATATTATAAGGTTTAGAGGGTAATACTGTGTATAATATATTTCTCCTTAGGTGATAGTGTCTGTTAAATAGTATTAAGTGCAGCAATTGCTGGTCAAAGACTCCACATAGTCAGTCTGCATGGCTTAGGATTCACTGCTAATGAACTGCCTCAGTTCAGCTGAAAAAAACCAATAAAAATAAATTAAAGGTAATTTGGGCTAAGTTCTTTAGACAGTGTTACACAGGATGTCAGGTTAACATCTCTCTGTCAAATAATTCCAGATTGATTAAAAAAAAACCAAACTAAATCTTTCCTCTCAGTGTTTTATTGTGAGATTTGAATAATTTTACAGATGGACATTTGAAAGACATCAACACCTTAGCTGGGATACTCATGAAGCTTAGATCAAGTGGTCATAATTTTGAAGCTTATAATGAGCACAGAATCAAATTAGCTAGAAACAAATGTTGTTGTTTGCAAGTGGGAAACCGAGGCATGGAAAAAACTGTGCACTGTAGTAGTATATATAATATTATAGTGCTACAGTACTATACTGCACAGTAAAACTGGACCTATGCACTGTAGCTCATAGTTTAAAATGGAATTATTGCAATTTCAGTTTCTCCAAACTCAGGAACTCTGTCAAAAAATGCAGCAAAGTTTGGTTTGTGATATTTGCTCTTATTAAGAACAAATTGTGCAGTTGTCAGTGCTGATACACTCCAGGTCTGCTGTGATTCAATTTCTTTAGTGTAAGTGCCATTAACATAAGGAGAGGAGATAAGATAGAGATGGAAACTGTTAATGCTGTTTCTTCTCTGTTCTCCTTTATTGTTGTTTGTAAGTCTTAGACTATTTAGAGGACATAGAAAATACAAGCCGTTACACTAATTGCAACTTTAATTTAAAAATGCAACTTGTTTGGTTGCGTGTTCATGGATATATTACCAAATATAAGAGAAAGACAGATGTATTTCAACCTAAGTTGTAGGGATGAACAGGTTATGATCCTTCTTTGATAGTCTTTCTTATTATTTAGTTGGTTTTTTTTTTTAGGAATCTCTCATTTTCTACTGGGTTTTAAAAACTTGCCTAATGCTTCATAAACTCTGTAAAGACTTGTACTTGAAGGCAAAGTTAACGACACGAAACAAAATGAAAAATGTAGTGGTCACACTTTTGCATTCTGTATATTAGCAGAAGAAAAAGAGATCATTTCCTAGGTTTACAATTAAAATTGATGAGGTGCTATAAACCAAAATATGTGCTTCAGGATGAGGAGTGGTAGATTATAATCTATTTTTATGTGTATATGTATATTATAATGAATCCATTAGATTGCTTTTATATTCATGTTATTAATAGTTACTCTGCTTTGCTTGGCATTTTAAACTCGAGTAAGAAATTCAGTACCTTGAACAGTGCAAATATTAATTTCTGAGGAAGGAGAAATCAATATTTTACTTTCCATTTAATTGAAATTAAAACAAAAGCTTCTAGGTCATAATTTTGAGGGTACCCTTGTAAAATCTTAGAACAGATTTGTCTTAATTTAGTTTTTTTCTGTCAAGGAAGCTATCATGCAAGAAATTCAGTGAATTTACAACATCTATGCTTCATCTTATTAACTTTCTCTGGAAACAGACTTAGGTTACAGTAAGTTGCTCGCTATTTCCAACACAAAGTTGATTGCATGCACATGGTGAGGGCAAGGCAGGTGGTGTACTCTAATCTTCACTCCGTTTCACTGATTGATCAATGTCTGTGAGTATCTTTTAGCAAAGCTTCTATAAAGTAGCATGTGGATTCATTCATGGGTGATAGTGGGTGCTTAACTTGGTTTTCAAAATAAAAAATTGCAACAATTGAACTCATCTTTTAAGGGTCCCCAAATATAAAAGGGGACCTGGCCTTCCCTCGGTTGTAGGTCATTTAGAGTATGTATTCAATATTTCTTGGATAATATTACAGAATCAGAGGGTAATGGAGCTTTGAAGGGACATCTGGAGATCATCTTCAGTTCAACCCTCCTGCTCAAGTAGTGTCAGCTGGAGTAGGTATCCCAGGACCACATCCAGATGGGTTTTCAATACGTCCAGCTAGGAAGCATCCAAACCTCTCTGGGACACCTGTGTCAGTGTGTGGTAACCCTCATAGTAAGAAATGTTTTCTTATGTTTACATGGAATTTCATGTTGTTAAGTGTGTTTCCTGCCTTCTTGCCCGTGACAAGAGACTAGGTCCATTCTTTGCTCAACTTGTATGTACTCCATATCCTTACACACGTACTTCCATCAACCTTATACCGCAGTGATTCTGAGGTTCAGATCCATTAGCTACCACTTTGAAAGAGGATTATTACCTCTCTATTAAAGGTCAGAGTCAGACACTAGACCAGAGAGAGAACCCAAACTGTTAGTCTTCCAGCAGTGCTCTACAGCCCTAGAATCTGAGATCGTGCAGGGGCCAGGTGCCTCAAAAAGCTCTCAGAAGGGAGGACACTGCCCTCTTTCGATCCATCCCTGTTAAAATCAGAATGTGCAGAAGAGAACACTTCACACTGTGATGTTACCTTCTGCAAAACTTCATCACTGCTTAACTGCAGCTGAAGTCTGAGCACCACACAGCTCCTCTTCAGTCCCTCACCAGAAGAATGGGGAAGAGAATTAGAGGAGTAAAAATCAGAAAACTCACAGGTTGAGATACAGACAATTTAATAAGAAAAACAGAAGCCGCGCACATAAGCAAAGCAAAACAAGGAATTCATTCATTACTTCCCATCAGAGAGCAGGTGTTCAACCATCCCCAGGAAAACTGGGCTCCATCACATGTAATAGGTAACTGCAGAAAACAAAATGCCACCATTCTGAACGTCCCCACTTCGTCCTCCCCACCCCAGCTTTATATACTGAAATAATGTCATATGGTCTGGGATATCCCCTGGGTCATTTGGAGTCAGCTGTCCTGGCTGTGTCTCCTCCCAGTTTCTCGTTCACCTCCAACCTCCTCACTAGATGTGCAGTAAAAGAAGCAGAAAAGGCCTTGGCTCTACATAAGCTCCAGTCTCAGGCCAGCCACATGCATTTGGATACTTTGAATGGCAGCAACTGCAAAGAAAACGCTGCTATAACAGAGAAAATGACTACTGCTCGTAGACTGCCTGTATCATCTAAGTGGAAGTGATGCCAGAGGAAAACCTGTTCCAAGCACACCTAGGAATTATACAGCTGACCTCAGTTCACACACCTGCTGCTTACCTGTTTGCCTGGATGAGACACTGTTACTTAAATGAAGCATTTTGACACTAAGCTAAATTTAGGTGAAGATGATGGTTCTTGCTTTAATTGTTAAGGTGGAACACTTGTCCACTATCACATTCCATCCAGCTGGAGTCCATACAAAGAACTGTGTGCTTATGAGTGCTTTTCTGTCATAGATGTCAAAGCCCTTCCTAAAGGAAGGACTTGCAGGAATTTTCACTACCATGGCCCGCTATGATGACAGCCTATTTCAATCCACATGATTTGTTGTTGAGTTTATTTGGATTTTTAAAGAAAACTGTGCACTATCTGCTTTCTCACTTATGTTTCATCTAATTACAGTGCCCCATAGAGCCAGGGCAACTATAGAAGTCATACTAAGTACTAAAAATTGGGGCATGGTATATCCATAATGCACACACTAAATCGGTATAAGATAGATATCAGAAAATAATAATTTCTCATTTATAGTTCATCATTATAAAAGATTTAATATATATTTCTTCGGTGGGACTAGGGCTGCTTTTCTGCAACAGGAACTCATATTAAGTAAAAGAAAAGAAAAAGACAGAACGACTTCAGGTGTAAAATATTTTAAAATCAATGGAAATGGGGTAGTGCAGTGTCATCAGTGGCAAAGGGGAGGAAGCTCTGTTAGCAGCATCCTAAATTCTAACTACTCCCCAGATTTTATGACAGATGGCTAACTGGTACTTCTATGTAATTGCTGCACTGAATTACATCTAAAAGATAAATGGATCCTGCTAAAACTTTTTAATACACATGGTGCCAGAGAGTTTAAACATTACTATATGGGAGTCAAAACCAATAGCAATTTTCTTCTAATAGGCCTTATTTCTTGTTAAATCCTATCATTTCTCTCATGCTCTTGATCATGTAAGTAGCATAATATGGAAAAACACATTATCTTAATTAATATTTTTTCGCATCTGCACCTCTCAGTACCCAACACTCATGTTTTCTACTAGCAGACACTGGAATTGCATTTACTTTCATAAAGGAAAAAGTAGAGTTCTGACAAGATTTATAAATGTCTGCTGTGACTGACTCATAGCAAACTGATCAGTAATAACACAGCTCACACAATAGCTTTGTCTACAAGTTTTTCTCTTGTTTTGTTGCAGTGAAGGAAGAAAACAAGATTAGCTTTTCAAACAGTTCTGTCAAATTTGTTACTGTGATAGTTTTTCCCTTTTACTATGGTGAGTCTTTTACTATCCTAAGTTGCTGCCTTCAAACTCTTCTGTAAATTGTTTGTCCAAGTTCACTCTAATTTGTTTTCTCTTGGTTTCTGCTAAATGTTTAAATGGGGCTTTTTATTCTTCTCTGTAATAGGTAGACAGGATGTATAGCAATGAGGAGGAACATTGTTATATCAGGCACATTGGATTAGATATTGATCATATTTACAGAGATATCAAAAATGGAATTATGCCTATCAGCAGATGAGGGATCATCATCTCATCTGTAAGGGTAGGTCAGCAGCAGAATATAAAAAATACTGCTATTTAACATTGATAAAATGAACTGTAAGTATATGATTATGTTACCAGATTATGTTTCCACTATGTAGAAGTAAAAGCTCTTAGCCCAAAGTAAAACTTTGCAGAGCACAGGGCAATTAAGCTCAGTTCCCCACAGTGTTATTAAAAAAAAAAGAAAACACTTAGAAATAAAACGTGTCAGATAATACACTTTCTGTATCACATGTAAATGCCAAAATAAGTACAGAAACTCATAATCTTATAATTTTATTAGTAATAAAAATTTAATTCTCAATTATTCCATGTGGGAATACCGGTCCCTTGAATGGAGAAGGAAATGTGTAAAATAATGCTTTGTACCAGCCATTTTCATAGCAAGTTATGTTTTGTTCTATTTTTACAAATTTCACCAGTCCTGTTCATCAGCATTAAGATGTTTCACTTGAGATTGGCCCTAAATGTGCTTCTCTTTAACTTTCTCATGTTTGCTGCAAATACTTTCTTTAATGTTCAAGCTCAGCAATGCATGTAAGGTGAGACATTAAAAAAATGTCTCTCAGTGATATTTATAACAATACTGAAGAATTTAAAGATTGGTTTAGGAACATTGAAGGTTTTTCAAAAGCACAGAGACTCACAACTCTTAGAAGTCTGGTCCTTAAGGGACTTTGGGACATGCATTCCCATGACCTTAACAAAACCTGCACTCTAAGGTAAGTAAGAGTTTTGAAAATGGAGCTCCTAGCTTTGCAGCTGATTCACTAAGGATTTTCTCATAGAAGTGAACTTTTCCAGGGGAAGAAGGACTTCTGTATGTGGATGCTGTTATTAGTCACACAGGGTGCATTTACCCTGTTGCCTTAACTAGGCAAACATCCCCTCAGTGCCACTGAAAGGAGTATTTGACTCTTTTCCTGGGCTCCTCAATCCCACCAACTCCCTGTGCCATTACTGGTGATTTTTAGCTGGATCAGCTCCACTAAGGGAACTTACAGTCTTAATGTAAGAGAAAGGGGCGAGGCTTGGCAGCACTGGTAGGGAGGGGAAAGCATTTCTACTCTTTTCAGTATCTGAGTGGACTCCAGTCAGGTTAAAAGAAGAGTTTAACCATAGCCCCAAGAAAATGCAATGCCCTGAAGAAGATAAAGCTTCAATGCTCTTCATATTTAATACAGGCAACTTTCTGCGCCTTGCATCAATTTTACATTATTTTACATTAATATTTAACTGCCTCTACTCTCTAACCTTTGAGCATTATAAGTGAATAGGGTTAGTAAAACGGAAAACAAACATTTCAGCCTGAGAATTAATTTTGAAACTGTAAATTAAGCTTCAGTTTAATATTCCCAGTCATCTGACCTGTAAACTGACTGGAAGACTCAAGTTATAAAGCAAAAGAGACTTTTAAATTATATGTCAGCTGTTTCTTGACATATGATACAAGAGAATTACTATACAAGAATGTCAGCAGTACTCAAAAGGTTAATGGAAGTGGGATTTGCATAGCCATGACTGTTTCTTTTAGAACAGGTGAGAAAAAAAAAGACAAATTGGACAAAGACCTTTAAACCCTTTCTGCATTTGCATCTTTCTGTCTGAAGGGAAGGAAAGCACTAGTATCGCTTTTAATATAAATCACTAATTTCTTGGAGGGATCCAAAACTTGTCAAAAAAACCCAAATTCAGACTGAGACTGAGCTATAGGAATGGGTGAAATAATCACAAACACAGGCTGAGAAGTTAGTAATCCTATCGAGCAGGACACGGGGTTATTGGATGAGAAGCTTGACATGAGATGATGTCATATGGTGTGGAATATCCCTCGGGTCATTTGGGGCCAGCTGTCCCTGCTAAGTCTTCTCCCTCGACCATGCATCTGCAAACCCCCTCACAACTGGAGCAGTGCAGAAAAGAGAAAAGGCCTTGGCTCAGTGTATTGCCCTGCTCAGCAATAACAAAGACATCTCTAGATTGTCATCACTGTGTTCAGCACAAATCCAAAACACAGCCCCATACCAGCCACTGGGAAGAAAATTAACTCTAATCCAGCCAAAAGCAGCACACTTTCATAGATGTAACGTTATTCACTTCTCTGTGACTTAGCAGGGGTCAACACTTTAGCACTGCCAACTTAGAAGTAGCTTGGTGTTTGCTGCTGTTATCCTCAACATTGTCTGCCAAAGTAAGACAGCATCACATAACCTGATTCAATGCCCAGCAAAATAATGCAATTGGACAGAATGCACCATTGACAGGATTGATTGACTGATCTCTGTTGACGTAGCTGTTGGGCAGGCAGCCTGAATTTTGATGGAATATTTGATGAGATAAAGGACTGACTAAAAGAGGAGAAATATAACTGCATGAGTCACATCTCTAGCTTATCCAGTAATCTCCCAGCCCTAAATATGGACTGGAGAGTTCATATGGCTTCATGTACCTCTCTGATTTTTCAACACATTTTAACACATCTCTGGATTTGAACACGTTTTCTGCATACCTTTTCTGTTTGGTGTAGAGTTGGGTAAACCCTGCAGTATTTTCCATCTACTCTATTTGCTTTTCAGGGCTTACAAAACTAATTTTGATTCAGTTTTTCTCAGGAGTTTAACCTCATATAGTTTCCATTTTCTGCTACTTCTTCCCACTGGTGTAGCTATACACCAGACAGACAGAAGACTGGGTTTCTGATGAAGAAAACTATTCGTATGGTATAAGTAGAAGTGATAATGATGACACATACATACACGCATGCATTCCTGTCTAAAAGGAATGCAACTTTCTCCTTCATGATACTCCTCTTCTCAACTGCTGGGCAAAATATTTTAGTTATGTTGATTTCACACCATTTTAGTTCCTGCTCCTAATTCATACTGGCTTACATTAACAAAACAAATGAAGCCTTATCCCCCTGAGAGGCTTTTCTTCCAGCTTTTTCTTGGCAGAATATTTCAGCTTATGCTTTTTTAGGTTTTCCATCTCTATGTTCCTGGTGTGTCTCCTTCATATATTCACTTTCAGGCCTAATCCAAACAATACTTCTAGGAATTCTTTGCAGTGTAGGTTGTGTGTTGTTCTTAAAACTAAACTGTATTATTTAATAAGTTATTTTATTTTATTCGAGTCTTAGCTTTTGTTTTGAGGAACTTAACAATTCTTTGAAATATGGTATCCACGTCTACTTACCGACTACTACTTATTCAATGTCTGTCTTCATACCTGTGGATATGCATATATTTTTATCATTGTATTCCTGCTGCAATAAGATCTATTTATTTATCCATTTTAAATCAAAGTGTATCTTCCCACTGATTCCATAATCCCAAGTCTTTACTACAGCAATGAAGTAATTGGACCCAAATAATGGGTTGTTTGCTGCCAATGTCAGTAGTCAAATATTTTTCATACAAATTGAAATGGTTCAAAAAGCTAAATAAATTTTTGCAGCATAAAGTTTAGGAACATTCTGAGTTTCAAAATGAGTCTAAATTTTTGCAGGTATTTGCAAATGCTGGTGGGTCAAGGAAACCTAATGAAATGTTAAGGAATGTAGCTACAGATTGCCATCATAAGGTATACTGAATATTGCATCCTTAAGGCTCTTATGTCTTTTTATTTTAAAGCTTCCATTTAAATGCAAATGTTGTCAATTAAATAGTATCTTCATTAATTTATTACACTGCATTATTTATTACACTATAGTTATTGCTTTCCATCTTGCCAGACCTGGCATATAATAAGGATGGGTCATTTTGCTACTTCCCTGAATGTGCAATTGAAATCAACTATCCATCTTCTGCTGTATTGTGAGTGACACACATTTTAGGAAAGGTCTGCAGAGTGAATAAAGCAAATGCTCTAAATCATATTATGTCATTGTTATAAGAACATTTCCATCAAAAACCAAGACCCTTTCAAGAAATCACCTCATCTAAATGTAACCCTCTAATAGTTTAACCAAGGGTAGTTATTGAGATTTCCTGCACTGTCCATGGAGGAAAGTTTGTACTGGTTAAGGTCATCTTTCCTCTATTGCAAGAAGTGTCTAAGACCAGGGAACAAGTGCTTCTCTCTTCCCAATGGGTGTAGCAGGAAGGAAGGTAACTAGCAAAATCAGAAACTCTAACATTTAGGTATTAGATAAAATGAATCCCACCTTTACTGGATGTTCCTTCCTGCTGCCTCCAAGGGTCAGGCCTACTTTTTTCTGGCCAAGATACAAGTGTAAAGCCACATTTATTGTGTCTCAAGGATAGCAAGGGGCTCTCAGATCTATCATTGTGTGTCAAGTTAGAAGTCATGGGAGGGTACTTTTGCAAAGGGATATTTACAGGAAAATGCTCGAATAGATTTTCTTCTGTTGTCTGAAGGGTGATTCTCTGCCCAGTCCCTTATCTGTGTTCATCCTTTACCCATCCAGCTGTAGATGTGAAGCATGTCTATTATCATCCCTTTTCTGACTCTGTGCCCTTCCAAAGAAAACAACAGCCATGGGAGCCAACTCTCCAGGTTACTCTCACCCACAGTGTTTATAGCCCTCACAGGAGAGGAAGGAGTATCTTTATTCATTTATAGGACCTTACAGAGACTTTAATGATATGAGGGTTTCTACGTACTTATTCATGTATGATATAGCCTGTTCCTTCTAGGATGTAGCTGCTCCCAGTGCTCTTTATCTTGTCTACTGCTCACCATCAGCAGGAATAAAAAAATTCTTGGACTAATCAGAAATAATTTTTACTATTTGTATTTTTCTGTGGTTAAGTTCATAACCATTGGGTTCAGATAAGCTTTACCACTGTGACTTAAAAAGTTGTTCTAAGGATATTTGGCTGATCCAGAAAATTAGCTGCATAATTTACATGCATGTTCCTAGCCCAATGCAAAGACAAGTTACTGCACTGAAGGCTAAATCTAATGCTCTTGCTTTTACTGGAGACAAAGTGTGCACAAATAACTGGTTTAGTAATAATAATAGTAACAGCAACATCTAGACAGATAGGTAGGTAGATAGATAGATAGATAGATAGATAGATAGATAGATAGATAGATAGATAGATAAATGTTGGGAATTACTAGAAAAGAATTAGAGAAGAAAAATGGAAGGTATCTTTATGCTGCTATAAATTACCAGCTTACATTATAAATATAATGTATGGTTTCTTCCCCTGCTTCTTTTCCCACAACTGAGGTGGTAGAACTGGAAAAAAAATACATTAAAGAGTGATCAGAAGTCTAGAAGTGTCACAGTAGTCTTCTGGATGAATAGACTTTGACTCTTCAGCTTTGAAAAGACATGACTGGAGTCTCTAAAATCAGGCATGCCAGATGAATACAAAGTGGCTGTGCATTGTTGCTTCTATTATAAGAACACAGTTGCATCAAGTTAAAATTGGGGAAGAGGGTGTGGTGAGAACAGAAACAGGTTCTTTTTCACCCAACAGCTAGTTAAGTTTTTTACAGTTGCCACTGTATTGAGGGTGTTAAAATTTTACATTGCTAGTAAAAGCAGTTCATGATTTTTGAGAGGAAAATACATCAGGGGCTCTTAGGTGCAAAGTCATCATATTTATGTCTGGAAGTAATTTAATTACAAATCACTGAAAACTGGGAGGGTTTTCTGGGAAAATATTGTAGTATACTTGCTTAGTTCTTATATCCTTCTCCATTAGCTCTTATCCGAAATTGATTATGGAACAAGAAAGCTGTTTGACTTGACCAATTATAGCTATGCTTTTCCATTGCTTCCCAATGTTCAAAGAAATTTAATTCAACTATGATCACTGATTGTAGTCATAGTAATATAACAAATACTGTGTTCTGGCTACCCTTAAGTTAGGATAACTAGTAGCCCTGACTGACTGCCCTAATTGTTCATTGCCATCCTTTCACTGGTGTTTATGATGCCCCTTACTCTGAGATAGCTGAGCACTAACACAAGTGTAGCCATTGCCTACCCTCTTTCTGCCAAAGGTTACAGATTTAAAGCAAGGCGTTTTCTGGGTACCTTGCATCACTTGTGCTGAACTGAGTTAGGGAGTAAAGGTATAGATTTGCTCCCTGATTCAGAGTGAGCAGTGGGGTTGCTTAGCAGGATAATTATGCAGACTAATGCAAATTAAACTCTCAGAGTTGAACAGCCTTTTGCTCCCAGTTGTCTGCTCTGCCTCATCCTTGAAGATCAGGTCCCATGTGGCAGGACTGCTAATGCACATGCAGAACAGCTCCTGGAGCACAACATTTCATACATTAGAATTGACTGGGATCCACTATTGGTTACATCTGAGCTAAGCTTGAGTTGACTTGGAATATGCTGCAGAAATAGACCTACATATGGGTTTAAACCACAGAGGAAGTGAGAACTTTTGCACGAATGTAGCAAGAGTATGGAACAACAGCTTTTGTTCACTTAGCTTTGGGCAGAAAACCACACCACAAATGACACAGAATAAAGCTTGGAAGTATGGGACTTACCTTCAACTAACCTAGGATAGGAGTAGGGATCCTAAATTAATGCACTGTAGGACTGAAAAAGAGATGCTTTGTTAACAGTAAGACTTTTTTGCTAAGTTCTGGAATTTGTATGGGGGAAATGAAAATAAATATTCGTGATATTGAAAGAGATTATCTTCAGCACCTGACAATTTCCTTTAAAGAGTCAAAGGTTTAAAACCACGGGTCAGGATGCTTTATAGAACAAAAGGTAAAAACCTCTTCTAGAAAAGAACTGTTTGAAATTTTCTTCTAAACTAAAATCTTCTTTTTATTTTTGTATAAGCTCCAGATTTAAGATTTCCAATTAAGAAGTATGTAATTTCCAGTTTTAAATAAGTCTTAGAGTTTTGGTGGGGTTTTTGTTGTTGTTGTTGTTGTTATTGTTGTTGTTTTTGTTTTTTGTTTTTTTTAAAGCACCTTTCCCTAATCATTTCCACTAGAAATAATTTAGAAGTTTGTCTCTTGAAATCAATTTTATGCTAACTTTATCCTTTGGTACTCAATTTTAATTGAATTTTCATGCTAGTTTTACAGCTCAATGTCAGAATCTGAGTGCCTTGGGAAAAAACATTTTCACCCCCTAAGCTGTAATTTCTGATCAGATTTACTTTTCTGTTGTTATTTTGTTGTCTCTCTTGTGATGTAGCTGTAATTTATATAGTAAGGGATATTGATCTTTATAGAATTTTCTGCATTTTATGTCTTAGTAATAAAATGCAAGCACTTTCATTCTAATAAATGTGTTTTAGAGAGCTTACAGTACCTTTAACAAACACTGAAATAAAATTCTAGAATTCCTGATTAAGAAAAAATGAAGCACTCACTAATGAAATGGCAAAAATAAGATACTTGATCAGAATGAAATTCATACTTGCTCAGGGAACTCATAGCTGATATAACTATCCCACAAGTCGTGTGTAAGTGCTTCTTTGTAATGATGCCACACATGGGAAAGGATATCATCTCTTTGCCTTACTTAAATGTGCCCTGAGTGTCCTTTAGTCTTTTAAAAGTCAGCTTAACACAGTGACTGGATCTCATAGTGGTTGATTTATATGCTGTCAGCTTTCAATACCTCTGGGAGTCTCTTAGGTCTACCAGGATCCCCAGGAATGATCTCATGATTTTATATACAGAGATTTAAAGGACTCTGCAAAACCAAGACATAGCTGAAGAGGTTTTGGGTAAGTCTTAGATGTGTGTTAAGCATTTTAACACACAGGAAAGACAGACTATGTTATGGCTTTTTCATTGCTTGGATATACTGATCAGGTGAGAGGACATCCTGCTGGTCTGACCCTTGTAAGCACCTTTTTTAAATTCATAACAAGGAGACTTAGTAATGCTGACTTTGAGGTGGCTGATATCAATGGCATTTAAGTAATTATTATGCAACCGAAAAGCCATGCAAAATTAAAATCGTAGAAGGAATGGTTTTGTTTGGTGAAAAAAATTAAAAAAAAACTAAGAGCAGTAAACATAGACCTTAAATCAAGCAACAGTTTCTCATTGCACAGCACGCAGTGAAGTTTGTTAGACTGGCTTCTGGAGGAATTAATTAGGTAATGTGTTTAATGCGTCTAGAGTGCTTTGAGGAATATGAAGTGCTCTGTAACTGCTAAGAATTTTATTTCTTAATTTCTTAATTGTGTATTTATTTATTTTTAAGTGATGCAAATTCCAAAGCAGATATAAAAAAAAGTCAATAGCTTACTTAGTCAAGAATTCATTAATTCTGTTTCAGAACTTCTTTTAAAATATCTGGCAGAGGGAGTTATTTCAATCCTTTTAAATTTAATAGTTTTGTTCTACTTGAAGTACTTTAGTCGTATCCTTAAATGATTTCTGCTTGTGTTGTAACGAATTAGTGGGAGATTTTAATGCAAGAAATATGGAACACACTTGGGGACAAAACCCCATAGACTTTTGCACACTAACACAGCCAAGTTCTCTTGCTTTTTACTTGTGTACCACTCAGTAAGGGCACATACAGGCCTCACAGAAGTCATCTGGAGGAACACAAGAACCCAGGATCTTCTTTCTGGAAACTAATTACCCTGTCTACTGGTCTATAAACTCCTCAATTAAGTAATTTTCTCCCATTGTATAATTTTCTTTCTTCTATAAGCATTCACCATATGGGCACAAGATGCACAGAGAAAAGGAAGACTTTCGAGTTGTAGATTAGTACAACTTTATAGGACATACCTGTTCAACATACCTGTGTGTTATAACATACCTGTTATGTTGTTACTAGCTGGTGCTATCTCAGAGGTCACAGTGATGCGGACGGGTTACAGAAAATTGAAGTCTTGTGGAATTTTTGTTGCCTTTTGGGTGATTTCAATTAGCACAACTTAATTATCAAGGGACTAAACTCAATTTGTATCCTCAGACTTGTTGTTTTGAACCTCTTTGTTAATTTCACTAATTAGAGTGTCAGCACTTTCTAGTACACTTTGAAAATTATCCCAAAGTAATACCAATAGAAAAAGCTGCTCCCAAATCTTGTCTGGAATTAGCAATATTCTCGAAATTCATTGTTTCTGAATTTTAATGGAAAATTCCAATTTTTCAATAGAAAGTGACTTTTCTAATGTACTTTGCCTCTCTAATATCGCTTTTCCACCCTTTGCTCTTCTTTCTGCCAATTGCATATTAATTTGTTTCTTCTCCCTACTGACTTGTCCATTCCTCCCTATGTGTTTCTATGATTACTTTAAAACCCAGCCCATTTTCTTGTGCACCACTGAATGGATTTTGACAATAAGTTGCTCATGGCTGGGCGTGTAGTCTGTGTGAATTAATGTATAACCTGTGGTCAGTTATTTTAAATTTTCTCGCAATAATGAGGTACAGTCTATGGATCATTTTGTGTATGTAACCTTGTGTTACCCATGAGGCTTTTTTTTTTTTTTACCCTCTATTCTCTTGGCTGAATCTTTCATCACATTTATGTGCATTTAGACTGTAGGAACTTTTCCTTGGTCAAATAGGATTGAGTTAGAGAACACTTAGGCAAACTTGGCATCCACAAGTCGATGTGCCCTGACAGGATGTATCCACAAGTGCTGAGAGAGCTGACACACACCCTGCTAATGATTGTCTTTGAAAGGTCATGGTGACCAGGAGAGGTGCCTGAGGACTGGAACAAAGCAAATGTCACCCAGTCTTCAAAAAAGGACAAGAAGGAGGACCTAGGGAACTATCAGTCAATGAGCCCCACCTTATTCTGAAGGCCATCTCTATCCACATGGATGACAAGAAAATGATTAGGAGTAGTCAGCATGGACTCACTGAAAGTAAATCATGCTTGATCAACCTGATTGCCTTCTACAGTGAAACAACTACCTGGGTGGAAAATGGGAGAGCAGTGAATATTGTCTACATCAACTTCCACAAGGCTTTTGACGCTGTCTCTCACAACATCCTCATAAGCAAACTCAGGAAGTGTGGACTGGGCAAGTGGACAATGAGATGGACTTAGAATGACCCCAGAGGGTCCTAATCAGTTTCACAGGGTCCAGCTGGAGGCTTATTACTGCTGGTGACTCTGAAGGCTCAATAATAGGTCCAGTATTGCTTAACGTACTCATCAGCGACTTGGATGAAGGGACAGAGTGACTTCTCAGCAAGTTCACTGATGACACAAAGCTGGGAGGAGTGGCCAATACCCCAGAGGACTGTGTAGCTCTTCAGAAGGACCTTGGCAGCTTGGAGAGATGGTTAGAGAACTGTCTGAAATTCAACAAAGGCAAATGCAGGGTCCTGCACCTGGGGAAGAATAATCCCATGCACCAGGACAGGCTGGGAGCTGACCTGTTGGAAAGCAGCTCTGCGGAGAAGAACCTGGACGTCCTGGTGGAGGACAATAAGCTGTCCATGAGCCAGCTGTGTGTTCTGGTGGCCTAGTAGGCCAGTGGTATCCTGGACTGCATTAGAAAGAGCATTGCCAGCAGGTCAAGAGAGGTGATCCTGCCCCTCTACTCAGCCCTGGTGAGGCGATATCTGGAGTTCTGTGTCCAGTTCTGGGCTCCTCAGGACGAGAAAGACATGATGCTCAGAGAGATGGTCCTGCATAAGGCAACAAAACTGATGCATAGAAAGTTCCACATGAACATGAGGAAGAATTTCTGTGCTATGTGGGTGGCCAAACACTGGAACAGGTTGTCCAGAGAGGTTGTGGAGTTTCTCTTACTGGAGATATTCAAGAATATCTGGATTCACTGTCTGGATGTAATCCTGTGCAATGTACTGTAGGATGACCCTGTTTGAGGTTGGAACTGCTGTGGTCCCTTCCTCTTTACCTGTTCTGTGATTCTGAGATTCTGCATTAGTTTTGCAGAGCAGACAGCAGCCAGCACAAAGACACACAGATCCAGACCAGAATGTGTGTGGCTGTCTTGCCAATAGAAGATTTCCCATATATTTTCTGTTTTCACTAAAGCTTTTATGTTCAGATAATAATGGTAAAGCATAGGCTGGCTTGAAGAAGCAAGAGCTATCTTACTCAGGCATCCTTGGCAATTTGGTGGTGCAGATGTGGGCAGAGCGTGAGAGACTACTGAAGTCTTTGGAGTCAATCCTCATAAGAGATGCCGACATTGTTATTTTTTCAGGAGCAAAGCTCATGAACAGGTGGGACTGAAATGTACTCTTTCTCTAATTATCAACTCTGTATGAACCATTTATTACCACAGGGCTGTCAGCAGAGTAAATGAAACTCAGGTTACGCATATAAATGATAGACTTTCACTGGCTAGCATACTATCACAGGGAAACAGGATTGCATATAAACATTCACATCAAAAATGAATACTTTCTCGATTTTGCATTGTGTTTTGTGTTTGAAAACAGCAATGATACACATCTGACTCTGCACAGACAACAGATGGAGACTGAAAAGAGGTATCATTTCACAGTGACTCACATGAACCAATACTGTCTTCAAGAGATGAGGAAAATTTTGATGTAAGGCTGGGACTTGTCCATATGAGGACATAGAATTTATTATTCAACTAGTTGATAACTGATATGGCATTTGAGAATTATTCAACTAGTTGATAACTGAAATGGCATTAATATTTGAGAAATCTGTGATACGATCTTCAGCCCTAGCTTTCAGAGCTGGCTCAATCTCCTATCCACCATATTACACCACAATCCATAGATTTGGTCCAAGCATAAGGGACTGTCTTGATCTTTGAAGAACTGACCTGAATGAATCTGGGAGCCACTGGCCCTGTAAACATTGGTGATGTAGGTAGGGTCATAGTGGATGCGAGGTCAAGGGACAAATTGTCAACAGCATGCAAAAATCATCAGGTGTATTATTTGAGTAATTTCCTGAAGAAAATCTTACCTTTTACTCTCGAGGTGCATCTCAAGCCTGGTCTGAGGCAGAAACTGGAAGGCTGTTACTGTCATCTTATTAAAAGATGAGAACAGATGCAGCCAAAATATTCACCTTCTCAAATGTCAGAAGTGCACTGCAATATTTCCTTGTATTGTACAAGAGGATGTGCTTTATTTTCTGTCCCAGGATGATTGAAGACATTCTGGAATGCCATCACTTTGCAAAGGATTTATGCCTTCTGTATGCACAAATTATCTAAATTGATATCTTGTAACTAACAGTGTTTTGTTTTATTATGTTGTGTGTTCTCTCTCATCACTAAAGTAAGGGGCTTTCTCTGTTAGGACTTTGCTTGCTTTTCATTTTGAAAGACTGAGGCAGGGAAAGCTGTGTCTTATTCTGAATTATTTTTGTATTCATGTGGAATGCAGTTGGGTCCTTGTCACTCAAGGGAGGAGCTGTTTACAGCACCGAAGTTAACACTTGTTGGAGAACTATAGGAAAAGTGACCTAAAGTCTGAAAATGAAGGTTTTGAGTGTTGCATTACGTCTGTTTTTCCATTTTCTTTCTTTAAAGAGCATATGTCTATGTATGATCCCCAGGGCTTCAACAGTAGTGTTATTTTTGTTTTTATTATTATCTTTACAAACTTAATTGACACTATTTTTGTCCCTGGTGTATTGTTCTACACTGTGACAGAGACATAAACTTTCTACGGGGACAAGATCTAAGGTGTTTTAGCAGAAAATATGTCTGTACTATAGTTTTAAATCCAAATAGTATCACAGAAATGCCTCTCATTTTTAATCTCTAGCAACATGTTCTTTAAATAAATTCCTTCTTGTTGATATTTTATACATCAAACCAAAACTATTTGTTTTAAAGGATCTGAATAAAACAAAAAGTGACCTGAAAAAGTGTCAGTGAAAACTTCGGTAGAAGAGAATCTAAGCCTTTCAAATTTGGTTTGTTTTCCTTATTAACAGAAAAGTCTGCATATATTTGTGCATCTGCTTCCTGGAAGTAGACGAAAATGAAAGCATAAGGTGGAAAACACTGCACATTATGTTTATTGCATAGCCAGCCCCAGGGTTTCCTGAAGTCTTCTGAAGTTATCCTCTGTGGGTTCATGTGTGCCATCATGAAAGCCTAAACCAGGAGGAACTCTACTTTTATCGTGTAAAGCTTGTTTATAACAGGAAAGATAGAGTGTAGGAGTGAAAATTTCTCCTCTGGGCTGTGTGCTTGTTGGACCTGTCAATGCAATTTAGTCTAGCAAGCTTAGCTGTGGGGATCTTTGATGTCTTTGTTCTCAAGCAAGCTAGAGGAAAGAATTTCTTTGTGATCTTGACACAAACAGCAACTTGATGTGTCCTCTCAGCTCCCAGTGGTCATTGAGATATGTTACCAAAAGAGTCAAAACACCTATGTCTTCCTTGTCTCACTGGCATCATGTTGGCTAGAGGTGTGTCGTGGATGAGACAGCTGAATTCATGTGCCCCTGCTCAGCTGACTGGGGGTTAACAAGCCCAACACAGCTGGGGTAAACAACAAAACCAGTTGGCATTATCACGTTTGTGTATTTCTGTAAGGAAAAGGTATTTTTGTAAGGAATAGACAGCTATGACTGCATGACCTTATTCAAGTAAGATCTCCTCTTTCAAGCAAGACATAGGATGATATAGACAGGTTTGTTTCATTGACCTCCAGCTGGCTAACAACTGGTCAGGAAGCTAATTTTTATCCATATTGACCAGGGAGAAACAGGCATGTCCAGATGTGAATCCATTGCCCTTCTTGGTCTGTGTTAGGATGGGCAAACACACTGTGGAGGTGCCAGGGGCTGCAGAGGCAGCTTAGAAAGATACATTATAGCAATTGCTTAACTTATAGATGCCCAGCTGCGGATGAAGTGATTCCTTCCCCTGTAAACAATCCATTTGTCTCTCAGTATCCTTACTTGCACAGGCCACTGGGGTTATGTCTGAAATTACCCCAGAGGGAATTATTCATCACTCTTATCTCTCAGCTAGCCACTTGGTTACCACTGAGAATTATCAATTTGACTCTGATAAGCCAAACCACAGAGTCTTCAGCCCTATAGGGAAGAATTCAGGGGCTTTGGCTCCTCTGCCATGCTCAGAGCTAATCTGATGAGCACTGTGACCACAGAGATATATTAGTGTCATTGACATAAGCTCTATTACTGTGTGGTTGAAAAGACACGTGTGCACAAGCTTTGGAACATATTGTGAACCTGTATCATCTGGCTTAAAAGCTCTTTTCTTTAGAGCAAGAAGTGCAGCTTTGGCTCCTTTAGTTATTATATGTATAATATTTTTAAAATCTGAACAATGAAAATAAAATGAATTTGCTTGTAAACCAAACATCTATTGACAAGTGGCTGACCTCAACTGGTCCATTGTTTTATTTTATACTAATATGTAAATTAAGATGTCAGTCACTGATTTATTGTTTTTTATAGCCTGTTTCATTTTCAACTGCTGACTGGGAATTTATATAATAAGCTTTTTTCTTTTTGAGAAATTATGATGTGTTGCATTGGAATGGATCAGGCCTTTTGAAAAAGCAATCATATTCAGAAAGATTGGAAAGCATTTAGAAGTTGATAAAACATCCTCTTTGATATTTTCAGAATGAAAACATATTCTTTTTTGATTTTTGTACCTATTATCCTCCTCTGATACTCAGTCATTGGTGTTTCAAAGAATGAAAAGGTCAAAACAAAATGCAGTGATTTAAAACTAAATGTTTAAAATTGTTAAGTTGCAAATTAGCAAGGCATTTATGAAAAATAAATTATAGTTCTTCCATTTCAACACAAGGACAGAAAAAAAATAAATTGAAAACCAAAATATCATAGCCTGACTAATGTTTCTCATTTGAGAAAATCCATTTTTTCACCAGGTTTGTTTAGCTTCCATGTTCACTGTTATCCAAATCTCTTATATCTTACATTTTCAAAGAAGAGAAAAAAAATTACTTAAAATTGCCCAGTAGCAACAGGTGTTTCACAACAAAATATAAGTTCCCCTTTTCTCCCTTAACTGTATAATTACTAAATATCCTGCTCTGAAGAATTAAAACAAATATCTCCATTTTGAGATACTTTCTCATGCAGACTGGAAAATGGCTGTGGATCACTGACTTTACTCAGCCTCCTCTTTATTCTGATCATTTTTGATTAGGAAACTCTTCACTTCTAATAACTAACTAAAGCTAATATGCTCTAATGGTTTAGTTAACTAGATTTTATTGCATTCTAGTGGGAATACTATACTCTGGGCTATTGGTTTGTCTCTCAAAGGAATAGTAGATCACACAAGTGTTCTGCTTTTGGATATTACCAGTTTGCCAGGCTGAGTACCAAATGAAGCAATAGAGTACCAAGGGGAAATCAAATCAAGTGATTTTACACTTCTAGTAACATGAAGAAAGTATTACTCTCATTCAGCTCATATTGTCATACTGATAAGCAATTATTTTGTCACAAATTATCCTCATAATAGTGATGCTTTGCTATGGCTTCAAATATTTCTAATTTATTAGACATATTTGACGTGTTATTGAAAATCATTACCTTGGGTGGTATTACTGACCATCGCTGCAGTTTCATGAAATAAGAAACTGATTTATAACCATGACAGTAACTGAATCATGGATATTTACATGGCTTTATAGAACAAACGTATAAAGCAAACAAAAATAGATTTTTCTAAAGCTTTTAGGAAGGAATGGGTGTCCTTTAGGACAGGTAAATCTGAACTACTTCTTGAAAAAAAGAGAAGATGAGTCAGCCTTACACTACCAAGGTGCATTTGGCAGCACAGGAAAGGATTGTGGTGTATGGGGATGTTTCCCAGGGAAACCAGACCAGAGTAGTGCTGAGACCTACCAGGAGCTGTCAGCTCACATGACAGTGGATGACAAGACATGGGTAGGACCACGAGTAATGGCAGCTGCCTCCACTCCCACAAGGGTCAGCCCCAGGGAGCTTGAGTAACCAGGACCTGGCATGGCACTTTGCACAGAAGGACACCTCTTTGAAGCAAGGTGTTGCAAACAAGTGTTTTATGGTTGCTTAAAGAATCACCTGCCCAGAAACCATATCCTGGGCTGCATCAAAACAGCTGTGGCCAGCAGGTGGAATGAACTTGTTCTTCTGCTTTATTCAGTTCTGGTGAAACCTCACTCAAAGTACTGTATCCAGCTCTGGAGTACTCAGTACAAGCCAGGAGTATCTTGGAGCAAGTTCAGCTGAGGTACACAAAAATTACTAGAGGGATGGAACACCTCTCCTATGAAGAAAGATAGCAGTTGGGTTGATCAACCTGCAGAAGAGAAGGTTCCAGGGAGACCTTATTGAAGCTTAAAGGAAGCTTTCAAGAAAAATAGTGACAGATTTTTTAATAGGGTCCATAGGGACAGAACAAGGAAGAATGGTTTTAAGCTAGAAGAGAGTAGACTCAGACTGCATACAAGGAAGAATACATTCAAGGTTCTGTTGGGCAAAGGTCTAAGTAATTGGACCTAGTTGACAATGTCTCTGCTCATTGCAGGAAGTTTGGACTTGATGACCTTTAGACATCCCTTCCAACCCAAAAACATTCTAGGATTATGTGACTCTATATGTTTTGTACCCATGGGTGGTTACCCCATGCACCAAAGATGTCCCTGCTTCCATGGCTTACCACAAGATCATTAAGGTCAAATAAGGTTCACTAATGGTATATAGAAATGAGCTTCATCTAAGGGACGGGACTAGATCCAGTCTGAAGTAATCAAATGCCTACAGCATGGACATTGGGTCCACAGTGCCAACTACACACACATACCAGTCTATTGCTTTTCTGGGCCTCTTTTCTTGTACATGTGGACATGGTGTGATTTTAGAGGACTGCTTTAATTCTTCTGTAATTAGAAAGTTGCATATTCAGGAGAAAATAATTGTGATCAGTTACTGAAGTACAGGAGATACTAGCAGTTCCCTTTCTCAGCACTCAGGAGACTCACTTAAAAGCAAATGGAAAACACCTTATTAAGGGGAATTCTGATTTCACTGCTGCGAGCATCTTGCCGTGTAGCAAGAGTGAATCATCTGGGGAGATCATGTCAGGCAGAGATAGCAACAGGACAACAACTGAGATGACAAACTATGCACTGTGACACTCTGGAATGGCCTCTGAGTGGCTCTCTCAGAGAGCTGACAGGCTTCTTGCTACTGTGAGCTCCCTTTGCCCCCTGTTCACACATGGCAAGCTGACAAGAAGGGAAAGAGCTGTACTTATCAATGCAGTAAAAGATTTATATCAGGAGATGGGATGCATCTATGGTGTGGGAAGTCACAGTGCAGAAGCACTAAGTACTTTTAAGCAGCTACAATTACATGATCTTAACTAATTATTGCTGTTATAAATAAAACAGCTGAACAGTAATAAAGTACAATGAGCTAGGCTTATGTCAAACCCTGCATGAGTGAACACTATGAAGAAAAGCCATTTTCATTGTCCTTCACAGAGCCTGGAAAGAATAATGTCCCCATATTGAGTGAGAATAATGAGTAACAGTCAGCTCACCACAGAGCAGAGACCCTGCTGCTGCCTCCTCATGGCTGGTAGAACAACTATAGGGACCAATGTCCCAGCATTGCAGAGAATGCAAGCCTGACAAGGAGCTTACTTCTTGACAGAGACTCAGACCTGCATGCCTTGGCTGTTTTCAAGTTTTGGAATCAAAAGCAATCAATCCAGGCCCTATGTTTTCAGAGGTCCTATTTTTGATTTAATTCTATTACATAGAGATAACTGCTGACTTCAAGGAAAACAGGGTGTCATCCTGCCTTTGAAATAATTCTTCTCCTGCTCTGAAATCACTGTCCTGACCTCAGTTCAGTCATTAAAAGGATTCAAACCCAGATCTTTTTCATGCCTACAATCATGTCCTTATAAATCAAAGCTATTCTTCACAGACACAATATAATAAAAACATTTAGAAAAATAAATGAATAAAAATGCTTGTTCTTCAGACTGTAGCCTAAAGTGTCAATTTTTTCATCTTTGCCAAACATATCTCTAAATGATACTTTTTTCCAAGCTCAGTGTTGTATGGAGTTTTGTGATTTACTCAGAATATATATTTGATATATGTTCTAATATGATTAAATAATGGAAAATGTATCAGGAAGAAACTATAGATAACAAAAGAAGGACATTTTACCTACTCCCTACACAACACTTATAAGATATTAAAGTCTACTGTATTGTCTCTGTAAGGTTCAAATGAGGGAATTTTTTCTTTTTTTTTTAACATTCTCATCATTCTTCCTGCAAAAAGGAGTGAAGGAGTTTCTAATAGAAGAGAATTCTGTTAGGAATTGTTGATCTGACACAATCCTGCAAATCAGAAGTAATGCTGTCAGGATGCAGAAGTTGGCAGAGGGGTTGTCATGTTATGGCTGGGTTGCTAGTCATACCTGCTTCTTCTTCCTTTTACATGCAAGGACTTTTTTCATCTGAACAAGACAATAAGGGCAAATATAAAAGGTACAACAGATTTTGGCAATCTGAAGGTCTTAAAGGGAGCAAACAGACTGGTTTTGACTTTGGTAGCTACTTAAGTTGTCTATGATGTAATTGAGCCTACATTCATTGTGGTGGTACATTAGGCTTCTGTATTTTCTTTAAAAAGTATTAACCTTGTACATATGGATGCGTCTTGTACCTAATTGACAGTATATAATTGTGCACCAATATTCCATCTAGAAGACAAGAAATTATCAGGATTCTTACTACCCCTAATTAATAGGGATACATATAATTTGTCCTTGAGTCCTAGATGAGTATTGGCTGGTTTTATGCTAATTCCAGCTAAAAAAACCTCTGCCTTACACATAACAGACATGACAGTCCTGGTAATTTTTATTAGTCTACCAGGTGTCTGATTTCACTAGCATTTCTGAAAAGCAGCCAGCAGCAAAAAGTAAATAATCTAACAAGGTACCAAAACAGAGACTGAAGCACTCATCTCTCTGCAACAGCTCCCTTTAAGGACCAACTTTGGGATGGTTATGAAGATCTGCATCTCCCATTGACTTAGCTAGGAGTTGCAGCACCAAAGCGCCTTTCAAGATCAGCAAGCCTGGCTCATTTGTCTTTATCATCTGCTGCTTTTTTTGCTGATGTGAAGAATTTCTCTTTTCACAGCACATTTCTCAATGACAGTAGAGCAAGTCGTCGGATGCATCTTGGGAGCATACTCATCCTGCTTTCTTTCTTCACCTTTTCCACTGGCATTAGGTATGCCACGAGCAGCAATAAGCTGTACCATTAAATCTTTTCTTACACAAATTCAGAGGCTACACCACTCTGCAGAGACATCATGGCAGCACCAATACAGCAAGTGATACATTTTACAAGCTGGTTGTGCAGATAGAGTTTTAAGCGCAGACAGATTATTTTGTAAATGAAATATATAATGGCTATAAAGCAGTTTCTGAAGATACTTTAAAGTGTGCTCTCTGAAAATGTTAGTGTAATTCTAAGGAAGCTTGAAATAACACTTTTATAAAAATAACAAAAGGATTATTATAAATTGATTTGTAGAGTATGAGTTATACTTTTTTACACTATTGGCAGATGATGAGCATCAAGAAAAAGAAGGTCTAAGGCACATATACAGACAGGTACAATGCAGTTTGTGTTGCATAATGCGTTTCTAAACTTACCGCAATGTATCTGATTGCACAGGTATGTATGCCAGGCTTCCTTACCCGTATTTTCTCAAATACTGGCTCTTATGCATGGGTCTCAATGTTTATTCCAGAACAAACCCCTAAGAAGCGTTTGGATTCTCAATTCAGTACATTACTTAGTAGCCATCAGATGCTGCTAAAGTCACTGTGATAATATGAATTGCTCAGTATAACATCTGTCTGCCTTGATACACATTCAGGAGTTGCCTTGTGAAAGGCTGAGGTCTCTCTCCTGGGGTCAAGACACCACAAATCACCTCCTGGCCTTCCAAGCAAGAAAAACAGTGACTGTAAACAACCCATCATTGTAAAAAGCAAGAGAATAGGCAGCATTCTGGGGCAGTGTGCCCAAGAAAGTCAAAGAAAGGTCTGGCATGTTGAATGTGCAGCTGATACATGCAACCCAGGCTTTGGCATCTTACAGCAGAAAAGGTTGTGTATGTCACTTCTTTGACACACCAGCCATGGCACAAAACCTCCCATTGGCATTTCACCACGCAGCAGAAATCTCTGTTAACTGGGATTGCAGTGTGCCCAGGGTTGATGCATAGCTTACCCATGGGGAGCTCAATGGAAGGCTAAGCTGTCTGCTTTATGCATAGTCTATTTCTTATACAATGTTTACAATGTTGGTCTTAACTCTCTGCTTAATTCTGTACCTAGTAAAGAAGCCACTGCTTGATGTCAACATGTTGTATGTTGTAGTATGGTTCTAGGAATTAAAGGTGATTAATGCCTGCCTGTTAGAGGAGGAGATATGTAAATTTGCCTTTCAGCACATCTGCAGTAGTACCTCCTATAACAGGAGAGAGATGTTCTGCATTAGCTGCTCTTTTCTTCAGCTGCACAGAGGTGTGCAAGTACCTCCTTGGGACGTGTCACTGTTGTCAAATCCATATCCAAATTATTTCACTGCCTGTTAATATATCATCATGCATTGACAGCAAAATATATTATCTCAGTGTTTACTATTTTTTCTGCTACTGTTTTGTTTTTTTTTTCTGCTGTTAACATCATATGCTGTTCCCTTTTAAGAAAGATTATTGAGGCTAATCCAGGAAAAATTCTGCTGAAGCCAAGGCTTCATGAGACTAGAGAGAGTGGAAGCATTTTCCCATGTCAGACTCCATTGTAAGAAAAGGAAAAGGTGACTTACTTAAGTTCTAGAGAGAAAGAAGCTCCAAAAATCACATACTCCGAAAAAGGGAGAAAATAAATCCAGCAAGAACAAAAAAAATCTTGTCTGGTTGAAGTCTTTCTTAGCTCTTTGTCCAGAATGTATGATTATATTTTCTACCTTCATTCCTTGAGTTCTTTCTGCTTTGACAATGCTGCCTCGATAACTCCTTAAATTATAATTCAATTCTATGAGTAATTAAATAGGATATAACAACTCTTCAGCCAACTCTTTTGCTACTTATGTGCTTTTCCCAATTTATTGAAGACATACTTTGTGCTGCAAAATTCCTTGAACACCAGGTCCTTTAAATGAAGTCTCCTACAAATAAACACCCTTATTAAAGCTTCATCAGCATGTCTAACTAAGGCTATTTATTTCTCTTTCCCATTCCTTTTCCTTCATCTTCTCTGCAGTAACCGTTATTTCATAGATTTAATCAATTTTACATCACAGATGAAGTGACAGAGCAGTTTCACTCAAAAATACTCAGAGACAATAATGTCTATGATTTAATAAACAAATCATCACCAAAAAAAATTGGAATATGATCAAAATACTTTCATTACAAGATTTCCATTACAAATATTATATGTGTTCTTATCTAAAATCCCTGTATAAAACTGAGGGGAGAGCAGGAAATGGCTTTTAACTGCCATTATAGGGAAATCAGTACTTTCTCTTAGGAGAGTTTTCTCTACTGAAGTCTGGCCAGACTTTCATGCTTTGTTGCTTTAACTTCTGTATGGTTGTTTAGACCAATGCAAGAGGAAGCACAAACAGCATGAAATTCAAGTAGAGTTGAAAGTTTTCTTGGAGTTTATAGGAATTACTACACAAAGTGCTGGTTGTTTCACCCAGACCTTTAATCCTGAATTAAAAAAAAAACAAACAAACAAACAAAAGCCCCACAAGAAAACAAAACAAACAAACCCCCAACCAAATAAAAACAACCAAACAAAACCAAACCCAAAACAACCAACAACCAGCCGCAAAAACCCAACCTAGTCTTTTTACTTTGTCACTCAAGGTGTGTCAGACTTTGTCTACTGAATTCCTAACAAAATCGTGACTTCAGTTATACTAATGGGAAAGTTCCTTAAACTCATTAAAAGGTAAGACTTGCCCCTGGAACAGTTTCACTGCACCTAAGTGCTGGCTTCAAAGTGTGTTAAATAAAGTGCTGGTTTGTCATCACTTCGATGTTTTAATGATCAGAGAGACTGACCATTCTTCACCTTTTATCTGAATTCCATAGCAAAAACTCTATAATTTCTTTTTTAAATCCTTTTAAATTTTGGGACTGGAATCTATTTTTAGGCTGGTTTTACAAGCTTCAGTGAGCGCACCAGTTCATGGCTTGTTGCAACAATTAGCCAGTCATCTTTAACAAACAGTTGCCCAAAGGGCATAAAAACCTCTGGAGACACACATTTAGTTTAGTGAGCTGGTGCTCAGTGAAAAGGCTGATAGTTACATGGTGTTTTCCTGGTTCCAGCTTATTACCAGAGAGTTTGACTAAAGTAGTTAAGTACAGCATAATCAGAAGTGATGAGATCCTGGCAGCTTTGCAACTGCTAGTTGCATTCCAGCATAAATAGTAGTTTTGCTAGCAGAGCAGTTCTTCTCAAAGGCTTTGCCAAATGGCTTGCTTTGAATGGCTAGAGCTTAGAAGCAGCTTAATTTAAATGCAAGTGGTCATAATAAGTTAAGTAAAAAAAAAAAAAAAGCAAATAAAATGAATTGCTCAAGTAGATATATAAAAACAATGTGGCAGAAAATCAAACTGTGCTTTCCTCCCTTTGCCTTTATATTGACTTCAAGGAAAAGCAGCAGTTTGTTTTCCTGGTTTTCTTGCTTACAAATTCTCGATTTTCCTCTATGATTATAACCTTGTTCCATTGCAAAGAGAGTTGGTTTATATATGGAAAATTCAAACACATGGAGAGAAATGGAGAGTCCCTTCCGGCAACTAACTTTTATTTGAAAACACATACTTTTTGTCCTAACATATCCAAAGTATTTTTGCTGATCACTTGCTCTGATGCATAAAAGAGCACACACTCTTTACCTATAGGGCCTGAATCAAAGAAAACATTTACATGGCACATCATAAAACCAAAATGACTCACCGGTGAATGTCTTAGCCCTATGTCAGTCTGCAGTCAGTGGTTGCACTGACCACAAATTGGGAGAGACAAGAGAATGTTTATGTCCTTGCTGGTAGGAAGAATGAGAGCATTCAAAGCACTCATATGGAAAGGAACAAACGTTCAATCAGTCTTAGTTCTACAAAGAACTGGAACTAAGCTCAGAAATATATGCAAAATTACATCCCCTTCTCTTCTGTCTAGTTGCTTTGCCTCTGAATGCTTTGTTGGCGCATTTAAAATGGTGACAAGCAGCTTTAATTAAGATATTAAATTTACTTGTTCTAATTATTGCTTTCTAATCACTGAGGGTTTTTTTCCCTGGTTTCATTCTTTCTTGTACTTGCTTGTTTCCTGCAATGTAGTCAAACAATAAATCTCTGCTACAAAAGTGCCGTTGGCTGGCTGAGTAAATTTTCTGTTATTCTGTACAGGTGGATGTTGTTCAGGCTCAATCTTTCTTTAGTAATCATGTCCACTGTATGCTATCAATACACTAATTGTGAAGGGAGAGGGCTCACACTCACACGAATGGGAAATTTTAGGATACCTCCTGGAATTACTTTTCAGAGTCCTTCAAACATTTTTTTCTGCATTCACCACCAGTCCTACTTTAATCACTACTGCTCTTATTCCTCAGCAGCTACAGATAATAAGCATGAAGAAGAAGCAGCATAAAATCTTCTTTTTCTCTACATCACAAAAGACAGCAGAAAATAGTGTGGCTTTAGAATCAAACAGTATAGCATCTGGCATTGCAGCATCAAATTGGGAAATTAAAAGCAGTTTTTAACAGGACAATCCTCTTGCAGTCCATTCTGTGCTTAAAGGGCCTTTAACTACCCATTATATAGTGTTTGCTTCCTGTATATGTTCACACTACAGGTGTAAATGGATCACTGTGCCCACCTGGTTAATTCTAGCAGTGAAGGTATCAGAAGGCAGGCTTCAATGCAAGTTGCGTCAATCTCCTGTTGATTCCCCCACCTATCCCCAGCTGCTGAACTTCTGCTGCTATGTTTAGTTGAAGCTAGTCAGGTAAAGTTACTTTGACCTGTTTAGACTCTACCACACAAGCACCACATTACTTCTGTGGTGTGCAGGGCTATTTCTTACCAGCAAACAGGTATGGGATGAAGACAGAGCATGCTTTTGGCTTAGGACTTATAATGAGGTACATTTTTGCTCCTGAAAGATCCATGGTCATGGAATCACAGAGTGGTTGAGATTGGAAAGAACTTTGATAGTATCTGATTGAATTCCCCTGCTCAAGCAGGGTCACCTAGACTCAGCTGCCTAGGAACATGTCCACAGAGCTTTTTAATATCTCAAAGGATGTAGACTCCAAAGCTTCCCCGGGCAACCTGTCCCAGTCCTTGGTCACCCCCACAGTGAAAAAGTCTTTCCTGATGTTCAGGAGGAACCTCCTGTGACTCCACCTGTGCTATTGACTTTGATCCTGCATTGGGCACCATTGCAAAGAGCCTGGCCCTGTCTTCTTTCTTTCAGGTATTCTTATACAATAATAAGTTTCCCCCGAATCTTCTTTTCCCCAGGCTGAACAGTTGCAAGTCTCTCAGTCTTTCTTCACAGGAAAGATAACTACTGCAGTCTCTTAATCATTTTAGTGGCCATTTTTTGGACTGTCTCCAGTATGTCCATGTCTCTCCTGTACTGGGGAGCCCAGAACTGCACACAGCACTCCTGGTGTGTCTCACCAGTGCAGAGCAAGGGGGAAAGATCAGCCCATATGACATGCTGGTAGCACTCATCCCAGTGCAGCCTACAAGACTGTTGGACTTCTTTGCTTGCAGGGGCATATTGTTGGTTTATATTCAACATGGTGTCCACCAGAACCCCAAGATCCTTTCCTGCCCAGCTGCTTTCTAGCTGGTCAACCTCAGCAGACTTTGTGTATCTCCTGTGGCTGGAGATCCTTCTAACTCTACTCAGTTCATAACCATTTAAATAAATCAGTCCTCTTTCATTGGAAATAATCTCTTCCTGCAAAATTATCCAACCTACACACTCTCATTTTCTGCATTGCTGTTCTAGTTATATAAGAACAATTGTCTGAATAAACTTCTCCCTCCCTTGAAAACACAACTGCTCAAGCAACTTTTTTTTTTAATTTTCTTCTGGAATTTCTTATTCTTGGATTGATTGAATGAATGATTATCTTGAAATTACCATTGATTTGTGTTGTTCAGTGAGGAATTGTTGGTGTAATGATGATGATGATAAGCAGTTGTATTTCTAATGGACTCTTAAGGTGCCTATGTCTTCATTATATAAACAGAAAAAGCAAATAAGCAAGCCAAAAAGTGAGGAGTAGAGAATGAAAAAGCTTGTAGAAGTACTTTCTGTAAAGCAACCTTTAAAGAAATTTTCCAGGGACATAGTTAATTTTGTGAAAGGCCATTATTTGGTTTTTCACAAGTAAAATTTTATGTCCAGCTTTAGATTTTGCAGCTTCCTCTTTCTTCAAATACTTTGCAAGTAATGCTAAAATGCACTTAACATGGACAACTATGAAGAAGACTTTAAAAAACAAGATCATATAAATGTGCATTTAAGCACAAACGTGATATTCAAAATTACAGTTTAACAGTTCTTTTCCTAACAAGTATTTTGTCATTAATATTTTATATAAGGCATGCACTAACGAACAGTTGAAGTGTTCTTAAACTGTATAGATTTACTCCAACCATGATTGCTTGAAATCTGGAGCAATGCACATTTATGTCACGCTCTTTACTTGAAAGACTTTTACCTTATCACCTGGGAAATGCTTTTGGACATTGTTTATAAAAAAAGTGTACTACAACTGAGGCCTTTTTTATATTTAATCTCTTATGAATTATAATGAGATTTTGAACAAGAAGTTGAATCCATGCTAATTCAACATGATCTCTGTCATGATGTGGCGATGGGTCTATATAACAGACCTCATAGCCAATATATAACTACTTGTCCCAGCCTTGAATGTAGATGTTACCCCTTTATCACTGGTGGGCAGGCAGAATCCTAATACAATCTTAAGAAAACACTTCATTTTTAATTGCTCATGCTTCAAAATGAGGCTACAGAACCAGTACTGCACAAGTATACATGCCTTCAGAGATCACTCTCATCATCCTTACACCATGCTAATTTCCCCCATTCAGATGGAAGGCTTTGTAGCTGTGCAGGTTTTGGCTGGGGTATGGTTAATTTTCTTCACAGTGGCTGGTACAGGGCTGTGTCTTGCATTTGTGTTGAACACAGGGTTGATATGTTGATAGGTTGATATTATTTTTTTTGTTACTGAGCAGAGCTTACACAGAGCCAAGGCCTTTTCCGCTTTCTGTACTGCCACGCCAGCGAGGATGTTGGGTTTGCATGGGAGGTTGGGAGGAGACATAGCAAGGACAGGTGACACAAACAGACAAAAGGGATATTCTAGTTCATATGACATCATGCTCAGTATATAAATTGAGGAAAAGAAGAAAGAAAGGATAGATGTTTGAAATTATGGCATTTGTCTTCCCAAGTAACTGTTACATGTGATGGGTCCCTGCTCTCCTGGAGGTGGCTGAACACCCACCCACCTGCCCACAGGAAGCAGTGAACTAATTCCTTATTTTATTTTGCTTAAAAGTGTGTATGACTTTTGCTTTCTCTATCAAGCTGTCTTTATCTCAATCTATGAGTTTTTAATCTTTTACTCTTCTGATTCTCCTCCCTATCCCTCTGGTAGGGGAGTGAGCTAGTAGTTTTGTGGGGCTTGGCTGCTGGCTGGGGTTAAACCATGCACTAGCAAATTTAAATTACAAACAAACCAAAGTGTACATGAAAAATGCAATAACTGCATAAGCTAGAAATACTAAAATTGAATATGTGATTAATGCAAATTGCGGAACTGCAAGTGCTTTCCAAATTAAGCTACTAACTGTATTGTAAACATAGTGAAATGTTGCAAAAAAACATTCTTTGAGTGTGGCATGAAAAATGCTGTATAGCTACTGTGTAAAAGGATTTATTTCTGTTTAAAAGAGGAAATAGAGTTGATGAGGCTGGAGAACACTCAGCAAGGAATCAAAAATCTGATTTTATTTTTTTTTTTTTGGTGGCTTGTGATTTCTTCTCTCTTTAGGGATAGAATTATCAACCTTTGCATGGAAACCAAGAACTTCCAGGCTGTACTGAACTTTCCATTAACATTTTGTTAACTTGGTAAACACCATATTATTTTTTCAATTTTTTTTTTAAAGATTATTCTAAACAAATTTCTTCATAATTCCTGAACGACCTGTCCTCTAGAAGTGATTGTGACCTCATATTTGCTGAGATTTACAACAGTAGCAGACTTACTACTAAGAATTTGGCACTGTCATCTTCTTGGACTTTACCCGTGAGGACAAAGTCCTCTAGAGCCCCAAATAATGGGCCATATGTAGTTGTCATATCCTATTAGGTCCTCAGCTTCACAGGATCCTAACAAGCTGGTGAAGCCTATCCTGTTCATCCCTGACTCATTTATGGACAAGATACTGAACCAAGCCTACAACCATAGCTCCTGGTAGGAGAGCATCAGATTCTAATCGGATTCTTCTGGCCATTCTCTTGCCCTCCTGGACTTCTTTTATTCTAGTTGGTAAATGAAATTTTTACTAGTAAAAACAATGACAGGTAACACTGCCTAGAGGAAACAGAGTTTCTGACTATCCTCCAGACATTTGGGAAGGAAAAGAAAGCACCTGTGAAATGGTCTGGCTGCACAGAGGAGTACCTGAGGAGGTTTTCATCTTTTATGCCCAGTATCAACAATTTACGGTAAGAAAGAGTGATATTTTGAAAGCTGTTTCCTTCCCATAGCAGAAAGGAAAGTGAAACAATAGTAGACTTTTTCATCTGAGCTCATTAGAAGTTATTCTAGGCAAGTCAGGATATCCAAGGTCACAGTAAATATTTTTTTTATTATTATGAAAAAAAGAAGAAGAAGAAAAAACCTATAAAGTATTTACAATGAAATCTGAGAATACTTTGAATATTCAGTGCTGTATTTCTCATGGAAAATAAATTTGATCCATTTTGAGAGCATCAGAATTGAAACCCCAACTTTAAAACAAGTTTAAACATCCTTTAATGCTTAACTGTAAATCTGATCAGGTTTATTCAAAATGAACCTGAGTTAATATCTGTAACAGAAGTTTTCTAGACATGGCTTGTATGTCATGTTGTCTACATGGCTCCATTTTCTGCAGAAAAAAAGTATTTTATTTAAGAGGTCAGGTAGAAATGCCTTTCACGTCAAGGGGTAGATTGTCTCATATGAATTTGAGCTCAGGCGTGGAAGGGCCTGCCATATCCTAACTGGGCTGAAGAGCCGATTAACAGAGTAATGTTATGGAATGAAAGGATAGAGCAAAATAGAATGATGCTTTACTTTCAGATCTAGAACAAGTACAGCTGTGCAAATGCTATGGCAGCGATCCATTCTTATTCCAATGTACTGAAAAGCCATAGGTTTGCAGCTCGTCTTAGAAATGTTTACTTTCTTCAAAGATAATTCTTCTTAGACTTGGATTACCAGAAAACTACACATAGAATTAAAATGATCAAATTCATGTAGTTGTAGTAGATGGATGGTGTTGCACTGGAGTATAACAGATAACACAGCACAAGACCTTCCTTAATAAATTTTTAAACAGTTTTGTATCATAAGTGGTACCTGACTGCTGCATGTTTTGATCAAATATAACTGTCAACTCAAATTATGCAGTTTGGGAAATCAAATGCTTCCCAAATGTTTCAGGAAATCACCTGTAGAACTGGCTTCTCTATTGAAGACCTGGTAGAAAATTCCATTAATGCAGTGGTACTGCCTGTTGTATAATGGGTAGTATAAGCTGCAGAATAGTCTGAATGGGTATTCTAGGTCACATCAAAGTTCCCTGTAGCCCAATGTCCTGTTTCTTAAGGAGTCTGAGAGGAAATAACAAAGCAAGCATTTATGGTAGTTTCTCAAACTGATCTCAGTCATCAGTTTTAATAAACAATTCAGTTCTATCGTTGATAGAAAGGAAGACTTCTTCGTGATGAGTTCTTTTGTCAATACAAGAAAAATTTGAAGCTGCTTTCTACTGAAGTTCAGTCATTGTCTTAATCAATTAATATCCATACGAAAATGCATGCCAAAAAGGTTTAGATATCATGGACCTCCCTTATGCTGGCATGGTTTGAACGTGAAGGTACAAGACATACACACGTATGAATAATGTACATTTTTGGAAGATCAGTCATCTACAGAAAATGCATGCCTGAAGAGAGAGATGATTGCATGTGTAGGTTGTGGCAGCTAGGGATATCTGTGAGTAAGGTTAGATGATGAACAACACTCCTTCTGGGCAAACAGGGCTAAGGGAGCACAATGCAAACTACTGAATTTCAGTGAGACTTGCACTGCTAAATCAAAAAGGAGTGATATGTTTGCACCACTGCTTTTCAGTATCTTTTCCCAACTTTTTACAGGCAATTTTAAGGCTTCTTGAAGGTGGAGATTAAGTACGGTGATCATGTTATAGTAATCAATTTGCTTTTAATGTCTGAACAGGATTTACAGACTGAATGTAATCTGAGCATTTTAAAGCTTTTCCTCCGGAACATGCTGCCATTACATTTATTAAAATATCTCATGTGGAGTCATCTTCTATCAAGTAAATTACAGGGAGATTATCATCTATTCGACATTTCACAACTTTTGATCAAACATTTCTTCATGTCAGAAAAAATTTATAGGTATTATATAAGATTGTGCTTCATCAATCTGTTGTTTCATAAAATAGATTGAGTGTATTATCAGGGGAAAATAAATTGTACCTAAGTTAAAGAAAAGAGGGATGTGGATCTTAGAAAACAGTACATACTGTCTGTTTTCTAATTGCCCAAGAGCAACAGAAAAAAGGTGTGTGAAGAGCTTGCACAAGTATGTGATGAGAAAAATCAGTCAACATTTTGCTCAACTTTGAAAGTCTTCATTGTGTATGATGAATTCATCTGTGTTAAAAACCAAGGGATCTCCACCCTTTTCTGCAAACTGGTGATATTACTGTAACTGATTTCAGTTACAGTACTGTAACAGACCTATATAAATAGTGTTTCACTCAAAAATTGTTTCCCCTCAGATTTTTTTTTTCGGCTGTTGTCTGAAACCTTTGTGATATTTGAACATGTAGAAACACAGATCAGGAGTGTCTTTCCCCTGATACCTTGAAAGTTAGACAGAATTCAAAATATATTATTATTAATTTTTTCCATGGTCAAATTTAGCTTGCTTGACACTGCATCCTGCTAAAGAGTAGGAACATACTATATTAAACAATACCACTCACACCTGCATAGAGGTTTGCATTTAAGGATTAATAAAATGTAAGATTTGGCCTCTGCACTGTAAAAAAAAAAAAAAGGTAAATACTTAGATTTGTGCATTTTGCTACATGAGTACATTTAGGGTACATATATTCACTATTTACAAGTATCAGAATTACACCAAGAATGATTTCTTGTTATATGACCAAAACACATTGTGTACAGGTGATGCACAAGCTCACTGAAACACATAACCTCTGGCAATTCTATTTCACAAATAAACATTTAATAGGGTGTGATAGAAAATGAGGTATTACACTATGATGTGAAGTTTAACCTTGCAACCCTGACTTCTGGATACAGCGAAGCATGAATTGTAGTGTCATTTCATTCCTCACTATCAGATTGCAAAGAGATGGAGTATTGTCACTAAAACCTATCTGAAGTTAGGTGCTGTTATATGTGAAACTGAAAACCACTCTACTCAGAGGATAGAGCATATATCTGTTATTTTCTGTCTTCCTTCTCTGACTTTTTTCAGATGCCATTGCAACAATTATAGGACTGCTGTTTTCCCTAGTCCATCCACTCCCTCCAAGAATGCAAAATCGTTTCATATTAACCTCTGATTTAAATACACAGTACCAAGTGAAAGGTACAAAGGAGATGAAGAGAAGGCAGCTGCAGGAGACTACTCCAAAGAATATGGATCCTGTTTTCATGCAAATGTTCCTATTAACAAAGAATGAAGAAGATATTATAATTAATATAAAAGGTCTCAAAATATTTTTATTCCTTGAGATGTAAGAACTCTTCAGTGTTTAATGTCTCCATATATGGGTATCAGAATATTACATAAATCTACTTATATTTGTAATTCCCATAATACAGGAATTGATCTTTCTGACTAAATCAGTGTGCTTTAGTATAATTTGCTGAGACAGCTTGATTGCAAACAATGCTTTGAAGACTCAATAATCGACTATTAAGTCTAGGATTAACCAAAAGAAGATCATAAAACAGCATGATAACATACTTTCAGTGATTACAAAGATACTCAAAGAGGTAGATTTTAAGAAACATTGACATTCTTCTGGACCAATCCTGACATTCTCATCATGATGAGTAGTATTTGATTCCACTAATAGCCCTGATCTGATCAGTGGGGTCTTTGCAAATTAAGGTACAACTCACTATGAGCCACCATGCCAAAAATGGCTTCATGCTTTGCTGTGTTTATATGTTTATATCCATATCTGTAGTTACATAGGGAAATGATTTCCTGCTACTGATGCCTTAATACAGAAACACAGTGTAACCCTAAATGTATTTTTCAAGAACCTGCTTTTTCCCCTTGCATTTCTCTGCATCATGAGCTAAAGGATTGCAGTCTGACTAGATATTTGTATGATCTTTATCAGTCTGATGTTTAAGACTGAATAAATATAAATTCTTTGGAAAGAAAGGAGTCCTGTTCACACATGACAGCCAAGAAGCTGAGGCACACATTAGGTGGAAGACTTGAAGAATAAAGGAAGTAAAGGGTAAGGCTAATGTCCTAGACTTCAGGAGAAGGCAATTTTCTTTTCAGCTATAGTCAATTTATATTGTCTTTCCCCATGTTAAGGAAGACTTCAATGACTTTCTGGTAGTTATGGCTTTGCTGTAAAATCCATGAATTTCCAAACTACCTTGACTTCTCTTTAGTTTTTTATTCTGAAAACAAATGATGACAATCTAATGCTCTCTCCATCAAGCTTTCACTCTAAGCCATATAATCAGGCAGATTTTCTCAATAAGTATGTTTATTCATAGCTGTTTGATCAAATAGTGCTTTTGAAGAGACATGAAATATTTTAAGTGTGATAGGAAATAAGAAAAAGAGAAAAGAAGTGTCACACTTGAGGAAGGTGCTAGTTTAGTGTGTCACTTAAGCAACAGATCTCTTTCACTCTGCCAGGACAAGGTACATTGATCCCTTGCGGGGGAACCAGTGAATAATTTTAGATCTTGGAAAGACCTGAATGTAGAAAAAGTAGAACCCACTCACCAATCATGAACAGAATGGATCGCCTGAGGAGCCCCGGTTCAAGTTTTAAACATTTATGGTTGTTCTGGTGGTTGTTATTTACAGTTGTAATAAGTTGTATTGCATTAGTATTTATTCGATTGTTCTGATTGGTCCTAGTTTTCTGCCCCTAGTTCTGTTATTGGCTGTTGCTACCCCAGTTCCCCCCTGTTCATTGGTCCCTGTTCCCTTGATCCCATTGGCTAGTCTGTGGTGCAGTGCAGCTGTGCCATATAAGGCTAGCCACCCCCCCGATCATCTCTTATTTGTAGTGTCCCCTCCCTGCCTTCCCTTTTATGTCGCATTCCACCCTCGACTCCTCCCTATTCTCCGCCCAGGTTCCAGAACCATCCTTCCCTACCCTATAAAAGTCTGTGCTTGCTCAATAGTGTTCACTCCTGTTCTCCCCATCACCCTGCGTGGACCATATTCCTTGTCTCCTGGCTGAATGCGGCAAATAAATATAGTTTAAGCTAATTTTCCTGTGTGTCAAAATGCTACATTGCACAGCAAAATTAATTTCTAATGTAATAATCAAGTAAAATGAGAATAATGCAGAGTCATCCTATTACAACCTGCTTGACTGTAACATCTGAGAAGTGTCAAGCACCATTCTCTTGGCACACTTAAAAATCCTTTTATGCTGCTATAATGTCTAAAAGAAAATAAACCATGTTTGTCAGAAACAAATAAAAAATCAGTATGTAAGTCTTTTTGATATTCCTTCTTTGTTGAACTACAATTAAATAAGGAACGGCACATAATAGTGTTACTCTTTTAACCAAAGTAGTTAAGCTAACAAAATATTACAAGTAGTAAACATGTCTGAGATGCGAAGAGGAGAAGCAATGTAAAAAACATTCTAGTATATGGAAATCCAATCTTTCTTACAGCATTGTTCTTAACAGCCAAATGGCTATCAAAGGACTGTTTGCCACAAGATAGCTTATACAAGCAAAAAAGTTTTGAAAAATCATAAACCTTATTAATATTAAAAATGTCTACATGGTATGAAGATTAAAATATCTAAAATTAAAGGCATACTAAACCTAAAGTCCTTTATTTTCCAGAATTTTATATGGACAAAGTCCAATTCAGTAGCAGGTAAGTGACTGATTTATAGTAGCCTTTCTTAAGAACTAACAGAGACTTTCAGGTGTTTTTATTTCTCTTTATGGCAGGCCTGCAATAATTTAAGTCCCTCATTTGCATGAACTATTATTCTATAGTCTTGCTTCTAATAATAGGTGGTTCAGGCAAATGGTAAAAAACCCCAATGCAAACCCTGCAGCTTTTGCTTAGCACAGCCTGTAAGGGTACACAGACAGAAATGGTCATGATTCTGTCTTCTAATTATGTGTGTTCAGTGTGTTATTATGCATGCTTGTTCCTTTTGACTAGTGTCTTTGACTTTATAGGCCTAAACATAGACTCCTGTAGAAAGAGTTTCGTTTGAACTAGCACCAAACACCCGCAGATCCACCCATAAATCACTTCTGAGCAACAATTGTGGCAAAGGTTTGAATTCTTTCTACAAACTTAATACTAAATATGGTTGGCAATATTTTTCTTTCTGAAACAGAATTCCTCCTGTTAAGGTCCACTTTCATTCCGTGCCCTATACAGAATAAAATTCAAGCCCTTAAGCATAGCTTTTAATGTTTCACAAATGTGCTTCTGTATCTTCTCAGCTCTTTTTGGAGCTACTAAATAGCAGTAATAATCAAAATGGCCTCAGGCAATCCCTTGATATTTCCTGACATTCTGTGTCAAAACCCAATTTCCCACTGCCCCTCTCATTTAGATTCATAAACTTAAATTTGCAAATCCTTCCTTCCCTCTCTAGGTAAATGAAACCTAAATGTGTTCATTAAAAAAAGAATTCTAGTTGAAAGATATGCTAAGATATATGCCAACACCTAAGCTGGGAGAGTGGAAGTTTTTATATATCAGGCTTATTTTCAGTAGAACCTTCCGTGCTGGCTTCTCTTTTTGTACTGTTTCTGTATATGTTTTAATTTTCTGCAAGAATTTATTTCAATTAGGATTTTTTCCATTCTTCCTTTTGCACTGTAGAATAGTCCACAAAATTTTTATCTTCTTTCAATGATTTAGTAGAATTCAAAAGAGATTCATAACTCAATGACATAGATGCAGAGGAAAAATTTATGATATTTGTAAAAAAAACAAACAGCAGAAAGAAGTCCATTTACTATTCAGTTCTGCGGGTTTTTTTGGTGTTTCTTCCATTCCT
>JAWWEW010000131.1:16508444-16523394 GCA_035583185.1 Anabacerthia variegaticeps | reverse complement strand
ATGCTCCCTTAATAAACGTTCCACTCTGTTCTCACCCCACTTCGAGTGTGGACCGTTCCTTTCTACCCCGGCGGACCACGTCAGTAATACTTTGTATAGTTCTTACAGCTTTTCCAAAGACTATCCAGATTACAGATTACCTGGATGATCTTTCAAGAATACTAAAAGATTATGTGCAGAATTATGAGGTTTTAGGGTTTTTTTAGCTTCACATTATCAAAGACACATCTATTGCATGACAGCCAAATTGAAAAGTACTACTGTATTGGTGCCTTTAAATCTCTGATCATTTGAGGCAAACTGTAAGCAATGCTGTGTTTGGAACATACGTTCCTTTACATGTGATCACACTGACTTTGTTTAGCTGTCCTTGTGTGCATGTTAAAAGCTGAGAAATATCTCTGTTTATGAAGAGGGACAGGTTTCTTATAACATGTACACACAGTGAGATGCAGGTGACTGCATGCTGATTCAGTCCATGTCAGGACATTAACACGTTCCAGACCCAAAGACGTTCTGTTACCACAGTACAGTCTAAGTCCCATATTAAATTGTTTCTGGTGGGTTTAATACTGTGGGTGAAACCATCTTCAATATCATCACATAGTGGTATTCCAGGTGATCTGTATCCTGTGGTAGGGTGTGGGCAGATCTTGAGCAAAAAAAATGTTGCATATGGCTGGAGAGGTGTGCATCTCTGTGCAGCACCATGTATCAGAGGGGCTGGATTGTGGAGAGGGAAACTCCTTGAAGGCACTAGTCAGACAGAAGCTAAAATTAACACAGCAAAAAAAGAGAATTATTAAAGTTGTTTAGGAGGCTTATTTCTAGAGATGATCTGTCATGTAAATGAAAAAATGAAAGGACAAACAATGTGCATAAAGGGTAGGAGAACAGTCTTTATGTATTGGATGGGGCAAAGCGTGGAAACAAATGAAGGTGAAGGAAGTATAAATGTTCTTTCTGTTTTAAAAAGGGACATGATTTTGGGTGTGGATTTTGACATGGTGTTTCTGAGTTCTCCAGTACAGTCATATAAACGCAGCCAAAGTAATGTTCCCTCTCAGTGTACCAGTATAGAAATTGAAGCTAATTGAATTTTATATATTAAGCTAATTTTTCCTAACTAATTTGAGCTGGTATCAAAATACATGCTCTTTTCCTATGCTGCTGTAGGTATGCTGCTGCTATTCATGCTAGCTACTCTAACGACAGCTGCATTACAACTGAGTTACTTATCAAAAAGCAATGTAGGCATTTGTGAAATTCAGGACACCATCTGAAATCCTTGCCACACTGTGACATTTCATTTTGAGTCCTTTTACTTCATAGGCATTGCCAGAACTACCCAAAGAGAACCAATTGGCAGGCAAAGCTCCAGAAGGTGCTCCCTCAAGAGATGAACAAGATGGTAACTTTGAGGAAAACTTCAGACAAGTAAAGAATGCTTTGCACCTGGATACCTCAGCTTGTTATCTGACCCAAAAGTGAGCAGTATTTCAGAAAGGACAGTAGTGACCAGTAAGGTGGTCACCACTGGCATTGTGTGAAGAATGGCTTTTTGAGTGGTCTCGTAATTTGAGTTTCTTGCTTGGACAAGTGCTTGCCACATTTTGAACTCAGGTAGCTTTGCAACTGGTTAAGAAACACCTGTTTGAGAATTCACAGTGAGTTATTTTACATTTCACAGAGCTGAAATCAAATGGTTTCTGAATATTTCCTTGAGCTGTTCTTAGCGTCATTCCCCCTTAAAGGACCCTTAGACATTTTGAACATAACACTGGTTACTACCTTCAAGACTTGCCTGAGGATCTCTACCCAAAACAATACATTGTTACCTTACAGCAGGGTTGTGCAAATTAGAGATGATAAAATGCTTGCACTGCTCTCTATGGGGGGACTGGTGGGAGCCTGAAGTATTAGTGATATCCTCTCTACAGAGGGCATTGCACTCTGACAATTATTGGTGTCTGCTCTGTCTCTTCCAGTTTTTCATTTTTCTCTCTCACTCTTCTTCTCATAGCATCCTGTTTAGAATTCCAGTAGCCTAGACCCTGAAAGACTGATCATTTACATGCATTTTAAACTACAGGTGTTTTTCCATACCTGGGAACATAGTGCATATCATTGGATACCTTCTGTAACACAGCAGCTCTATATCACACTGTATCTTTTTGGGTTTTTTCTTTGGTTTTTTTTTTTTTTTTTTTTTAATTAAATCAGCCCTCAGATCATTCAGGAACAAACTTGGCATTTGGAATTTATCTTCTGTGAGTCCTCTTAAGAATGAGAAGCAAATAGCAGGCTATTAGGAGGCTAAGTGGGAGAAGAAACAGTAGGAACAAGTGAATCCAACAACTCAGTCATTTCCCCCTCTCAGCAACAGTCCGAAATGCATGTTTTCAAAAGAAATTTGATCTATGAAAAGAATCCTTTGCCCATTAGAAAGGTCTTCCCTCTAACATGTAATGCCTGGGAGTACATGTCACCTGCAGCTCCTTGATACATGATTGCTGTTACTTACGTAAGGGCCATGTTTGCTGAAGTTTTAACATGTAGCTCGACTCACATCCTCAGTAGTGGATGCTGTGCTCCAATAAAGTCCTGCCAAAATCAGTAGGTACTGGTGGAGTAGGATACCTTTGTTATACTTAAGCACATGCATGGTTTTAAGCATGTGAATTAAACAACTGATTTTAATGGGATCGAAAATGGAAGAGAATGTTTTCTAGCTGACAAGTAAGTTACAAAGCAGAGGCTAATTTCAGAATTAGTTTGGCAAAACAAATAATTCTGGGGTATGGGTTTGACAAATTCTAATTAGCATCTGTGAGGAATTAGAGGAGATTTGTAGAATAACAGTTCACACACTGTTCGTACTTTAAATAACAATTTGGTCTGAGTGTAATTATAAATAAGCTTTTGCTTCTCATTAATTTTCTACTTGATTACTTAAGCTATTGTTCAAGTGCAGAGCAGAAAGAAAGCATTAGAAACTGTTTACACTCTGCAAATGATAGCAGAAATGATAAAGGAAATGTATACTAATGAATAAAAGGACATTGATCCATGTGTAAAAAATGTTCTGCCTGAATGAGATTAAATTGTGCTGATTATTTTAATGCATAACCAGGAATAAATAAGTAAACCACTGAGCAGGATAGTATGACTTCTTACTGATGTTTTTGCAAGTACTTTTTTCCTGTCTGCCTTATCTTTTTCATCTATAACGTTTGCTAAAATGCCTCTTTTGCAAATCTCTCCTTTAGCCCTGGTAATTGCAAATTATGTAAAACTGTTAAAAATATAATTATTAAACTTCTTGTGTGAAAGTATTTAAACATACTTTCAATCCAAAGAAGATTTTTTTTTTTAGCCTTTTCTTGCAAACTTTGAAGATAAACCTTTTAAATATCTCATGAATTATGAGATTTCTCATCCTCATGGCTATGTGCATTAACCTAGACATAACTGGCTCTTCTCTCCGTAAAGCTGTATATATATACATATATATATATAAATATATATATACAGCTGTATACCTGATACACCGGTATTGCCAGGAATAGCTGGGAAAATATGACAATTCCTCTCTATTTTATTGTAGACTACCAATTGTGATTTGCACCTTTTCAGGGGAGAGATATGCTTTTTGTAGTCTTTATAAGGTCAGTATATTTTATTAAGACCCTGTTAAATGTTTTCTTCATGACTACATGTGGTAAATGGCCAGAATTGTACAATGTTCTTTTAAGACAGTGAAAAATTGGTATGGGTGGTTGATAAAAACATGACCTGGGCCTCTCGCTTTTCTTGCACCTGGCTGGAGTAAGGTCTAACAGCAGAATAGTCTGGAGGGAAGCAGAGGTCTCATTGCTGGATGTTGTTTCAGTGAGGCACAGAAGAACATCACACCTCTGTGCCAGCCAACAACCATATGCCATCCACCAGGTAAAACAAATTTTTTTGTTATGGAGATAAGGATACACTCAGAGACCCTTCGGTGAAGGTCAGACAGCTTTTACTGCTGCTCCAGTGTCTGGAAGAGGAGCAAAGTGGTTTTTTCACCTCTTTAGTCAGCTATAAATTCTGATCCAAAGTAACAAAGATTCTCACTAAACCCCGTTAACATATTAACTTACACACCTCTTGGCATGCAACTGACGGAAAACTTGGGTTGTGCAGTTACTGTATGACCAAAATCACCAAACCCCACCTATAACATGCAATTTTTCCACCCCCTTTGGATAGCACAAAATTTATACCATGAAAAGGGGACTTTGGGACGAAAAGGTTGATTGGCAGGCTGGAACTATCCTCCTCTTCCAAAGGCACCCTGTTAAGTGAGCTTTGTGTTTTCAACTGTGTTGGAGCACACCTGGAAATATACTAATTTATATCTACATAGCACTATTAGAATCTTTCTTGCTATATTTTCTGTCTCAACACATATTAACACACTGTGCTTAGTGCATTTATCACCAGCAATCCTGAACCTGATTTACTGTGGCTTCAATAAACCGTGCTACTCATGTACCTGGATCACGCAAAGTCTTATTGAATGTGATCAGACATACAGTACTGGATTCATAAACTGCACTATTTGTGCGTCTATGCTCAAGCAGGTTCTTCTTCCAAATTCCACCAGAATTATAGTACTAAATTTGCTATAATCAGGAGTTAGGCCCAGCCACACCCGGGCTCCCTGATCTCTGCAGACCAGATGGGTTGCAAGGGAATTTATTTTCTGTTAAATTTTCATACTCTTAATGCAACACCACAATATCTGGTTAAGACACAAGTAGATACTTCTCTTTATATATATTTAGATATGTATCTGCAGATACATTGTGAACTCATAGGCTAGAGTTTGCTCCCTTTTAATTATTATATAGCTTTGTGCATCTGATTATCTTAATCCCTATTCTACCAAATTACTTTGCAAAGTCTTCATCATCTCAGAAAGTCCTTTTTAACTTCTTTCCCTGGCATTACATAGAAAAGCAATTGCCTAGAAATGTCATGCATTTTATGCAGATTATGAAAGGTCTTTGTTTTGTCTTTTAGAGCCACCTTTCTCCTTCTTTTGTTGTGAACTTAATTGTGAAGAGTGAACTAGAAAGAGGATGTGATATCACAGGCTTCTGGTGAGAAAGGTCTCAGATGTGTTTTCACTATGCTGCATTCTCCTCCGCATCTTCCCATAAGAGAACTGAAGATTCTCATTTGTGATGAGCTTCTGGGTGAAGATTTAGGGTCACAAAAGAAAAAACCCACAAAACATGACAAATAGAACCCTTCTTTGTTTAGATAAGGAACCTTCTCCCCTTCTACCTCTTTGTGTAGAAAAAAAGGCAAGGAAAAGCTTCATAAAAACCATCAAGCATTCTAGATGGAAGTTGAGCAGGGTACCATTTTCCAAATCTCCCCACATAGAATGCTATTGGTGCAAATGAAAAAGTTTAAAATAATTGTAGATACTTACAGTTAAGAGATGATTATGTTTGCTCAGTCAGTTCACATCTTTTGTCAAGCTCACAGAAACCAAAATTCACTTAGATTTTAAAATGTGTGGGTTCTCTTTAAACTCTGCTTTGAACAGATGACTCTTTTGCTGCAGAATTTGAGAAATGTCCAGTTAACGGGAAGCTCAACTATGAGTTTAAAACTCTAGCCCATTCTAAAAGATAATTCCACAGCTTAATGTTTTGCAAAGTCGGGGCTGAAAGAATCATTCTTCCTACCAAGGCCAGGGACATCTTTCACAAGATCAGGTTGCTCAGAGCCCACTCCAACCTGACTTTAAACATTTCCAGTGACAGTGCATCCACAGATTCTCTGGGCACCCTGTTCCAGTGTCTCACCACATTGCAAAGAATTTTGGTATTACAGCCAATCTAAACCTGTCCCTGCCCTCTTTCAGTTTAAAACCATCGCTCCTTTTTCTGTCACTACAGTACCTCATAAAAGTCTGTATTTCTAATTGAATGGTCACAATAAGGTCTCCCCAGAGCCTTCTCTTCCGCAGACTGAACAACCCAACTCTCTCAGCCTTTCTTCACAGGAGAAGGGCTCCAGTCCACAGATCATTTTCATGGCCCTCCTCTGCACCTGCTCTAATAAGTCCTTGTCTTGTGCTTGGAACCCCAGAGCTGGATGCAGCTTGAGTCTCAAGAGAGAAAATAGGAGAGAATCATCTTCCTTGACTTGCTGGCCACAGTTCTTTTGATGCACCCCAGAATACAAGAGGCTTTCTGGGCTGTCAGCACACATCCATTTCATCCACCAGTTATCCCCAAGACTGTCTCTGCAAGGCTGCTCTCAATCCATTCACCACCCAGACTTGATACTTGTATCTTGATACTTGATACCCAGACTTGTATTGATATTTTTGATATGGCCCAGATCCACATGCAGGACTTTGTATTTAAATTCATTAAACTTCATGAAGGTCACTTGGGCCCTCTCTTTTTACAATTGGACAGTTTGTCCACTTGTGGAGTTTGGTTCTGAAGTTGGCACATCCTTACAAACACTAGCTAGAGATGTTTTACCTTGCAGTAATTTGTTTTGATTTCAAGTCTGAGGTCTTGAACATGTTTCTGGGTTGTGTGATCATTTTGATGTCCAGGTGGAGATTTTGAAAATCTGGGGGCTTTTAGGGAGACGAAGGACATTTATTGCCAAAATTATAAAGGCACTCCATTCTTCTGAAATCTTGTGTCCCAGTTAACTCTTGCACATGATGTATGGATAGTATAAACTTTAAACACAATATACTCATCTCCTTTTTTTCAAAAGCCATTGATAATGCCTGTAAACTGGGTCTAGATCATCTAAGAAAATGAATCCAGTAATGACTGGATTATATAATAATATATATATTAGCTGTTGGCACAATGATTTTCAGCGTTAAATCACATCACACCTAGAGTTTTAAAATGGCTAAAAAATTACTGAGTACAAAGCCATATTCTGTTAGGGATAAAATGTGTGAGTGCATTTTAACAGGTAAGACATTTTATGTAGTTATTTATTTTTAACTCAGCCCAAATGCCTGACAGTGCACTTCTTTTGTGTAGCATATCTGCTGTTGTATCGCAGAGATAAACGCACTTCAGGAACAGCAACTGTCCCTAAAGCCTGATAAGGAGACTGATGCCAGTGCTGGAGGAGCCATCTTTCATGGCTTTTTGAGGCAGAAGAAGATATGTTAGCTGTTCCACTGATGTAGGTTTGCATGAATGGAAATCTCTTCTTTCACTTGGATCAAGAAGCAAGTGGGCAGTCACTTTAACCCAGTCTTGCAATAAACTTACAACTCAAAGGAAAATGAGAGAAGATGAGAAAAGCTTGATTTATACGCTCTGTGCTGTGTACAGAGATGGGCAACACAATCAAATGCCAGAAAGAAAAGGCATCTATGCAGCCAGTCCTGCACCATAACAGTGTTTGCATAAGTACTTATTTGACTGGCTCCTCAGGAAAAGTGAAGGTAAACTGCAGGAAACTGCTTCTGGCTATATACTACATACGAAAGTTATATATTCATGATACTATATAATAAAATGTAATATAATATTTTATACAGTTTGTTCTTTAAAAATACTAGAGCAACAAACTTTGAAGATGTTAAAAAACTTTTATCCATGCAGTGGGTAAAAAGGTTCCAAACTTATCCCTAATTAAAGTACTTCTAATTCAGCTTTCAAAGTTAGTGGTGTAAATTTTTGCAGTTCCTGAAGTTCCAGAATCTGAAGTCAAACTAATTTTGAGAGACACACTAATACTTAAATGGCAATCTCATTTTTGAAAAAAAATAAATTATGCTCATATTGAGCATAAGTTATTGACATTTTGAAAATTCAGTCCTTGGACACATCAGATGTGTGGGATGTGAAGTGAACATTTTCATTCTCCATGATTAGTGTCATCTGTACAGTAGTACTGATATCTGGCAATATCAGATTGAAGTATTACTCTCTTGTTCATTTTTGTCTGGTTGTTTTTTCCTCTGGATATTAAGCATGTGCAATACATAATCACAAAGAGAAGAACAAATTGCTCAAAATGTGCTAAGTAGCTTTGAATTCTTCCTGCTTATAAAAGAAGTCGGTGAAATACCAAATTAGCTGTACCCCTCCCCCAGCAAAATTCTCTTGTCCGTATGCACAAGTTATCTAAGGGGGAAAGAAAAATGGAAGGGTTTAATTGCAGCAAAATTGTAACAAACTGAAATGTCTTGTCACTGCAAAAAGACTATCTAAGAGATATATTAGGAAACATCAATATTTAAAGATATTCTTCAGGACATTTCAAGTAGTTCAATGTGAAACATTTTTGTCTACTTAATACATAAATATTTTAAGATGTTGATATTTTGCACACACAGAGAAACACCTTAACTCACCACAGGGAAATCAAGGGTAAATGTCTTTCCATGCTCACCACACTGCCAAACTATTTGGTTTCTAGGAAATGTTTCAGGCATAGAAAAACTCGCAGCAGTTGCATTTAATTTCATTTCAGGTTCTAATGGAGCAATGACTTTTAATAAAGTCACTCTGGAAAGCCAGTATTTGCAAGTCTCTAGGAGAATTGACAAACCTAATATGAGAAGATCAAACATGAAACTGTAAAGAAAATGAAATAGGAAAATAATCTTTCGAACAATGAGGTACAGCCATTTTGTTTCTTTGATTTATTCATTTATTTTCAGGTATAATGATTGACTTTGCTATGGCAGACAGTTTGTGGCAACTTGGGACACAAAGCATCAGTCACAAAGCTTCTCTGTGTCCTATATTGCCCTTCATCACTCCCTGTTACCCAGGAGGAAAGGGATGGTTATGTCATCTATTTGACAATCTGATCTGTGGGCTTACTATATGGATTTCTTCCTATCAGTTGCTTTGCAACATTCATTCCAATAGCTGAAACATTGACAAGACATGTCTATAAACCCATTCCTTTTGCCATTGTCATTCACTCTCATCCGGCTGTAGAAGGTGATGCAGCCTTCACTGGCATTGTAATTAGAAGAATCTGTTTATGTAGTTTGATGTTAGAGAACCAAAATTCATTATGTTTGACTGTTTGATAAGAGAATATTAGCTTTTTCTTGCCTGTATTCTGCACATATAACTCCCTCTGGAACAAAAACCAACAATGAAATACAGGAGGAAAGAAACAGCATGTCAGGGAAGGATCTGAGAATAGAGTGAATCACAAATTGAATATAAGTTCACTGGATTTGAGTAGGAAACAGTTAATTTTTATCTTATTATCTGGTACAGTGATGTGATGTGTTTTGAATTTAGCTTGAGGATAATGCTGACAACCAACTGATGCTTTGGTTGTTGTTAAGTAGTGAAATTATCAAGAACTTTTCTGTTTCCCATGCTCTGTCAGTGAGCAGTGTGAAATGCCTGAATACCTGCAATACATTGATGATATCATTGTTTGGGGCAATACAGTAAAAAGAAGTTTCTAAGAAAGGGAAGAAAATTGTCCAAATCCTTCTGAAGGCCAATTTTGCCATAAAACAAAGGTCAAGGGACCTGCAAAGGAGATTCAGCATTTATGAATAAAAGGGAAAGATGAATATGTTCAGATCCCAACAGATGTGATTAACAAAATAACAATGTCCCTAACAACTAGTGAGAAAGAAACACAAGCTTTTTTAGGTGCTGTGGGCTTTTGGAGAATGCACATTCCAAATGACAGTTTGATTCTAAGCTCTGCCTATCAAGTGACCTGTAAGAAGAATGATTTCAAATGGGGCCCTGAGCAATGACAAGCCTTTGAACAAATTAAACAGGAGTTCATGCAGTAGCCCATGGGCCAGTCAAGACAGGACAAGTTGTGAAAAATGTTTTCTACACAGCAGCTGGAGAGAATAGCTCTACCTGGAGTCTCTGTCAGAAAGCACCAAGGGGAGACTCAATACTGACCCCTTTGTTATAAGAATAGAGGATGCAGAGGATCTGAAACCTAAAAAAGAGATATTGGTAGCTTATAAAGAGGTTTGAGCTGTTTCAGAAGTCACTCTTACAGGAAGCACAGCTCCTCCTGGCACTGTTGTTGCCTGTGCTGGGATGGATAATCAAAGGGATAGTCTTCTCTACAACTCATGCAACTGATGCTACATGGAGTAAGTGGGTTGCACCAAACACACAACAAGCTCAAATAGGGAACCCCAGTTGTCCAGGAGTCTTGGAAGCAGGCATAGACTGGCCAGAAAACAATCTGGGATGTCATCATAGGAGGAGGTGACATGTGCTGAAGAGGCCCCCATTATTTACCAGAAATTGAGAAGCGATATACCTTGTTTACTGATGGGTCCTTCCATATTGTAGGAAGGCATCGGAAATAAGAAGCAGCTGTATGAGTCCCCTATAACACGTTTTGGAAACTGCTGAGGGAGAACGTGAACTGGGTCAGTGTGCAGAGGTGAAAGCCATCCAACTGGCTTTAGACATTGCTGAACAGGAAAAATGGCCAATACTGTATCTCTTCACTGACTTATGGATGGTGGCAAATGCTCTGTGAGAGGTGTTGCAGCAATGGAAACAGAATAACTGGCAGAATAGAAGTAAACCTATCTGGGCTGCTGAATGGTGGCAAGCTATTGCTGCCTGGGTGGAGAACCCAGCTGTAAATGTACACCATGTAGATGCTCATGTACCCAAGAGCTGGACCACTGGAGAACATCAGAATAATCAAAAAGTGGATCATGTCACTAAGGCTGGATTTGGGTTAGAAGCATAAGGGTGAATTGTTGCCATCTCAGTGTGCCCATGGAACCTTGTACCATCAAGGAAGAGGTGTAACATAGATGGGCTTGTGATCAAGAGATGGACTTAACCATGGACACTATAGCACAGGTTATCCATGGATGTGAAACATGTGTTGCATTTAAACAATTCAAATTACTAAAACCTCTCTGGTTTGAAGGATTGGGGTTAAACCATAGCAAAAGTCAACAATATCTTGCCTTTGGACAATATGGGGAAAATTGTAACTGCCATCTTGGCACATAGATATGGAATAATGAGGCCAGCAACATGGAGTAATTTTCTATAGCTTTACAGATGCATTAGTGCTACAGCTCTTTATGCTTATGGTCATCACACTTTGAGAAAGATTTGGAATGGTTGGTGTGAGAACAGCAGTGAGAATGAACAGTGATCTAAAAAACATGATCCAAGAGGGAAGGCTGGAGATATTGAAACGGCCTTATCTGTATCAGAGAGAAAATTAAAAGGGACATTTGCCTTCAGGTATGAAAAGAAAGCATAGAAAATTAAGCAAATTTAATCTTTTCTATGCTTATTCAGTGGAGGACAAGGGGTAACGAGCTCAAATTAGAGCATGAAAAAAAGAAAGTAAGAATTAGGAAAATATTTTCAGCTCTGAAGTGGATTGTGTGTAATGATTTCTGATGTCAGTCACTGAGCAGTTTTAAAAATAGTGTGAGAAAAATGTCCTTCAATAATGATTGAGATAGCCTTAGGCAAAAAGATGGTTTAGGTGACATCTGGACAGCCTATCCAATCTTTTTTTTCATGTGATTTTCATGGCCTGGAAATTCAGAATTAGATCCAAGGTCTGTCCTTTTTACTTGTCTGCAGTATTAATGGTCTGTGGGTGCTGTCTTCCATGGTTTGAAGTGTCCTGCGTTTAGTCAAAGGAAGGCCTTAATATTATTCAGTTTACATTTGATCAGTATCGACAAGGAAACTTTTGTAAGTAGTGGGTTAGATTATCATCAATATTTAGTTCAGTGGAATGCCTGGAGGATCTGCTTAGGACAGAAATAACATTTGGCAGATTTAGTGGAATTTCCCTGGGATGCAGGTAGATATTTGACATCTTCCCATAGGTAATGGAACTAATCTCGACAAGATGTTTACCACCAGTTCTCTAGATGATTGCTTCAGCTCAGGAAAGAAGTTTAGGAAAATAAATTTTATCCATCTTCCCAAAAAATTCCCCAAACTTCCTCCTTTATATTTATCTATTCAGTTTTGAGCCTGTTTTCTCTATTTTATCACCTGAAAGATAAGAGGCTGCATCACTTTTATCCTATCGAAGCAGGTTATTATGTGATGCACTACTGAAGGGCTCTATAAATATTTAACCAGAGCAGTGCCATTGCTTGTTAGAGTAGAGGCTCATTCTTGTCAACTCAGGAGGAAAAGGAAAGTTATGGAAAGTAATGCATGTGCCTGCTTGAAAATATTGCAGAAAGTGAGAGTTAGCTTGTATCTTAGTAGGAAAATTCACTTCAGGTTAGAATCTTTTTAGATATCAGTTCAGATATGTCAGTATCACTCTAAGTAAGAAAAGTAATTGTGGTCACTATCATGTCTGACAGTTATGAATTCCATCTTAGAAGAGCCAAAATACAAAGAATTGCCAAAATATCCACTGCAGTCAGTGAAGTTTCTCTGGTCAGTCTATCCAGAGAGTCTTGCCCTATTTGAGGTCCTGCTTGTTAGCAGCAGTGAAAAAGGGTCTTGAAAAGAACTGAAACATCAAGACTCTACTATTTTATGGATGTCATTCCACTTCTTCCTCATGTATTTAACATATTTTGAAAACTTTACCCTGAGGAGGGAAAAAGGATAAATGTTCTTGCGGTCAGGGATGTTATCAGACATTTTCAGCAGCATGAATAATGCAAAGTTTTTCTTTCACCCTTACTTGAATCTTCAAAATTTAGGTTCGATTGACTTCAGTTCATGTTATCTATGGGAGATGGTGACTCTTCTAAGGGGTGTTCTTGTAAAACCTCATTCTTCTTTAATGGTTAGAATTTAACTCACCAAAGATCCCTAAAGGATGCACCTTTGAGGCTTGCATTTAGATTTTTTTTTCAATTGCCATAAGGGAGTCAATGTTGTTGACATTGTTTGTATTATGCTGTGGACACTAATTTGATTTAATAGCACCAAACTCAATCAGAAGTAATAAATTCTTGCTATTATTTGAGTAATTGAATTATATGAATGGAATGAGAATATACTGAAAAGCTCTGGAAACCTGGGTAGCCATTAGCAGTGAAATGTACGTCAGTGTGGCAGTAACCATCTGGATTTCCCTAGTTCCCCTGTATGGTTTTCCTAAGAGTTCTAGAAAGACTAATATCCTTGATTAGTTTGGAAGTGCAGATAATTAATTACCCTCCAGGAGCCAGAAAATGTTTTAGAGCTTTTAATAGCTCTCATAAAAAGAAGAATTAAATTATAGGCCACCATGAAAACATTGAATGTGACCAGCATACTCCTAAAATTGGACTTCACAGAGTTATATATTGACAGGGAATTATAGCAACTGGAGTAAGTTTCCTTTTCATGGAGTGCATCCATGAAAAGATGCCACTGATTGTGCTTTAATGTTGCAAGATTAAGCTGTTTTCATGAAAGAATGTCAAGAAACCTCACAAATAAGAAAAACTGTGAAGGTGAAAATTTTAGATTGTGGTATCTAAAAGGTTATTTATATTTTGTTTACACAACATGGTGAGTATCTCCAATGTCTAATTTAGATAGGATATTTGATTTTGTTTTGTTCTACTTACACTGGAGTTTGCTCAGTTTTTCAGTTCAGCTATGTATTTTCTCCTAAAGCCAGGTTACATCTCCTTGAAGATAATACATCTCACAAAGTTACCTCTTCTTCAGAATTTATGAATTTTCCTAGTAATGAGATGCAGAAAGAAAGAAATTGCTCCAAGTTTTGAGTGCTGTGTGCAGGACAGACAAGTGGTAATATCAGGCAGCCTTATGTGACCTTCCTGGTCCTTTATTTTCTGTAAGACACATAAAGGGAAAAATCAAAGAGGAGTGTGAGATGCTGTGTAGAGAAAAAGCATGTAGGACTGGTTGCCTGTATTAATCTATGTGAGAATGAGGAAGGATGCTGTTGGTTGGTCAGTCCATGAGAATCTGAAATAGCTTCTGACAAAGGCTCTGGATGGACATACATTAAAATCTGTTTTAATTATCAGTAGAAAAGAATTTTTAGAAACTGGACCAGTGAAGATGCTATATAATTTCTGTCAGCTTCCCTCTCTAAGGCTGCTCTACCATCTCGCTCTTTTTCCTTGGAGTAACCATAGATAAATCCCTTTTTTAATCCTTGATGCTTTACATGCACTGTACTGGGGAAAATGTGGACAGTGGGGAACAGGGAAAAGATGTTCTCAGGTAAATGTACATAAAATTTGCACCATGCATGAGAGGGATAAGAAGAACAAAACATCCTCACAGTTGTAGAGAGTTCTTTTCAGGTTTGGGCATGCCCATTGAATCAGTGCAGTCATCTCTTAGTTCTTCTCTATGTGTTGTCAAAAAAACCTTAACTGCTTCCAAAATAGAGGCATCTCCACCAGTGGTTCATATTCCTGTACAAAATAGCCAAAGAATTGGCAGAAAACTGGAATGAAATGGTTCTAGACAACTCCAAAAGGAAACAGGATATTCAGAAGATAAGTGAAAGCAGGTCTTGAAAGTCTTAACTGAATTCAGAGTGCCCCTGTAGTATCCCTGTAGAATTCCTTATTTCTGAGGAGAGCAAAACTTAATTTCTGTTATATGTGATGTCATCCTTGCTCCTGCCTTCCTAACTGTAAGCACGTGTCCTTGTCTATAGTGCTGATACAGAAGAGACTGGGAGAATTCACTGCATGCTCTTAAACATTGTTCAGTGTGCTGGACATGGAGAACATCAAAGTTGTTTAAACAAATTACAAAGCCAGGCTTAGAAATGGATGAATCAATTCCCTTAGGTCTTCTTAGAAGTGCATTTGTGTATTGCCGGGGAACCAGCTAATAATTTTAGATCCTGGAAGAACTTAAATGTAGAAGAAACAGTTGCAACAGAGCCTATTCACCAGCCATAAGCAGGATGGATTGGATAAGGAGCCCCAGTTTCAAGTTTTAAA
>JAWWEW010000131.1:16480546-16508344 GCA_035583185.1 Anabacerthia variegaticeps | reverse complement strand
CATCCCCACCCGATAATAGTCTGATGCACCCCCCAATAAACGGTTCGCTACTGTTCTCACCCTCACCCCGCGTGGACCCAATCCTTATTTTCCCGGCTGAACGCGGCAGTGTATTTTGCCATGAGCTCACTACAGTTGTACCGTTTTTTGAGACAAAACTATGGATTCATGATGGACTTGCATTGCAGCTAAAAGAAAATAAAAAATATGAATAGGTTGCTTATAGTCTTGTAGTCCCAGGATTGTTCATCTTCTACACTATATTGATGTAGGCTGCTATAGGGTGCTGCCTACTTAACCATGTCTTCTTACATGAAGATCCGTGTTTATGAGGCCCAATTCATTGTTAACTGAGGAGCTGGAATTCCTCCTGTTGACTTAAATGGTGCTAGTACATAAGCCAAAATGAAGAGTCCTGGACTGAGTGATATCCTGGAGAAGCAGCAAAGTAGGGAAAATGTCTAAGGTGCTTTCCTGTGAAACTAACTACAGCCAAAGGGGAAGGCAAGAGAAGGAGTTGCTTTCATGAATCCTGTCAACCAGGATGTGTTACAGATAGTAACGCAATTCATAGAAAGAGCCCAAACAGCTGACATTTACACTGCATAGTTAACCAGTGTGTATAAAACCTTAACTCAGGACAGATATCCACTACAGTAAATGATAATCACACAATGATTTTTCAAAGAAAACAATGTAACATCAGAAATCTTTTTTTCCTCTCTTCTGCTAGTGACTGCTACTCTGGGAATGGCAGGCAAGCAGTCTTTCAAAGTCATTTATATGTCAGCTATGAATTGAATGAGGCAAAACTGTGAAATGAATTGAAACTTGTTTTGCAGCTGATCAGTCTTTCATTCATCATCCCCCCCTTTGGGATAAAAGGCATGGAGTGAAATGGCAAAGGAAGGAGAAAATTAAAAAAGTCTTAGCAGAGAGTCTGCCATGGGTTGCGTCAGCTTTCAGCTCTCATTTATTGGCCCTGTAGGTGGAAGTATCACTGGGACCGCTCATAATCCAGCAATGCTGTAGGAACACAATTTTGGAAATGGGGTGCTTGCAATTATTTTATATCTGAAGAAGAAGATAGTGTCCCTACAGCTTAAAGTAAATGAAAATTAGGGAAAGGCTGACATTCTAAGAATGAATTAGAATGTTCTTTTTCATCATATTTTAGTGTGCGGGACCTTGTGTTATATTCTTAGGCCTGAGATTACCTGATGTCATAAAACAAGATGACACAAATATTGCTCATTTATGTCACTATAAAGTTAGGTTTATAGTGGTACAATCAGTACTACCATTTATGCTATCTAAGCTCAGCATTACTAATTGTATCACTATAAAGCTATTTTATAGTCATATAAACAGTACAGATAATGCTGTCAGGCATCAGTATAAATGTTGCAAATAAGCCTACAAACACTTCATTCAGATACCTTTTATGGTGCTAATATGCAAACATTTGTGGCAAGCTCACCATTGTAATCTGTGATACTGTGACCAGCTATGAGCCAAGAATGAGACAAAGGAGTGTCCTTCCACTTTCCTCTGCCTGAAATATTTATTACCACATTTGCTTTTCATAAATGTCTGACTATTGCATCTTCAGCTGGGAATGTGCAGCAAGTACATCTTTAAGTGCAGGTCACACTTTGAGGATCTGTAAGAAGAGGTTCAGTTTCTGGGTGAGGAGTTAGTGTAATTCTGTAGCTCCCCTTTTTCCTGGAAGACATAATGGAAGTCTAGATGGGAAAGTAATTTTTTTTCTACAAGAGAGTGAATTGTTATTTTTACTGCTTCCTGAGCATTGCAGAAAGGAAAAAATCAGAGTCTCTCGCAGAGAACTGCTATTGTGTCCTGTTGCCAGATTCATTTCTCATTTATTGCCTCCAATAAGTTTCTTGAGTGGGAGAATACCTCAGACTTGTAATAGAAGAATAAAAGGAAAAATCTTGTCTCTCGTACACTTCTACTGCTAATTTGTAACTCTTAGTCATAAAGCTGAAAGTATCCAAAGACCATGATAATCTTATGTATTCAGCAGCAAAGGCAGTGAGAGAATGCAGGAGTGCACAGATTATTTTATGGCTTAAGAGCTATTGAGCTCAAAAAAGGAAGATACAATTGCACATGCAATGTGATCTCCTAAGCTTATCTTTCTGTAAAACATCAAGATTAATGAGAATATAGGAAAACAAGCAAGCAAACAAAGGGGGAAGTCTGGTACAGATGTTGATCAACCTTGCAGGAAATCCAAAGTTCAGCTGCATTAAGTTCTGGGACATACTGAGGAGAAACACCAAGTTTCTTCCCCAGGGTTCAGAGACAAATATCTGCCTTTTGAGAGCCTTTCCTTAGTTTCTCCCAAAGGCTTAACAGTGCTGCAAGGACACCCCAAGGGGAGCACTTCTCTCAATGCCATGGTGCAGATGGGCATTGATTTAGTGCAGTGAGGACAGATTGGAACCCGTATGATGATACTCCATTGCTCTTGGTTCTGATTGGCAGGAGAAGGAGCATGTTGAAGCAGGGAAAGAAGTGCTCTGAGTCTCTGAGGGACTCAGCAGAGCTGATTGTCTCTTGTCATGGACTGTGCTGAGAAGTTAGAATAGCAGCTTAGATGAGGAGCTTCATTTTTCATATGGCTAAAATAAGGGAGAACAATTTTTCCCTTGCATCTGAATGGTTCAAAAATTGCACACCTAGTACCCAGCAGGTAGATGCAGCATTGGTCCTCCTTCAGCCCAACATCATGAAGCACACCAGCATGGGGAAGAGAAGCTTTCCAGCATTCAGAGGACACTTGGATAGCAAGGAAAAAGCTATTCCCACTCCAGCTTTTTCAAGTGATAGTACGACCTCTCTCCACTTGGGCAATGTAATTGAATTCTCAAACTTTGCTTTAGAAGACTCAGAAATTCAAGCTTTAATGTAGGTTTTTCTGTCTGCTGTTAGGTCCTGGGCTGCCAGGTCCTTTTTCAAACTCTCTCCTATGAAAGATTGTAAAGGGCTTTTCAAATGGATGACTAAGAGGTACTACAGAGGAAAAAGAGATCTCTGCGTTCAGTATCACTCCTGTTTGATATTTTTCATAAATTGTGAGATCATAAAAAAAGGCTTTCTAACTCTCTTCAGTATACTGGTTTTGAGTTCTGCTTTATACCAGAAATGCTGTGTGGTGTTCAAATTAGAGAATTTAAAATTTTATGAAACATACACTGCATAAAAGAGGAGCTCCTAGAGTCAAACTTGCAAATGATAAGGGCAGAAAGCTTATGAACTCCAGACCTAGGATTCTGAAGCAGTGAAAGTCATTGTATTAACTTTCTACTCCAATTTTCACCAAAAGGGTGACAAAAGTCTGTCTCTGTACCATGATTAAATCACTTAAAGGAACCAGATGTCTGAGACTGCTATGGGAAACCTTGGGTCCAGATGGTGAGGGAAACCTGTCTGACTGTGTGAATGTGGAGAGCAGGGAGTCAAGTGGGGCACCCATCAGCTCAGTGAAGCCACCTGCTGTGAAGGGACTTTGGTTCCAGCAGTAAAAGTGTCTGGCGTGAGTGTGACTCCCAGAGTGGCCATCAGATGGTCTAACAGGAAAGTTTCCTTAACACATAAATACCTTAAGACATCAAAATAATGCTTTGAAACCAAGAGTTGAAAGCCAGAATGAAACAAGCAGGTTTGATAGCATCAGGTGATTTTAGGATATCAGAGGGCACAAGGGAATTTGTACACTGTGAATCCAGATTTATCTCTAAAGTGTTTTTTGAGTTGGATATGTATACCTACTCTGCACTAATGATTTCAAGATCATTAAAAGCCTTCCATTCTAGAAAATGGTTCTGATACTCGAGCTTTGGTGGAAACTGTCTTTGTATGGTTTGTAAAGGGAACATGGAAGTTAGCAGAGTTAATTTCTTGGGTTTTCAAATATTTTGTTGTGTTCTATTTGTTTGTTTTACATGAAGTATCTCTAGCTGCTGTAAACAAATCCTTGAAAATATGATCTGAAGGTAGTCAATGCAATTATATATGCTTGAGTATACCAAGAGCTTGAAGCACTAACTGTGAGACTAGCTCCTTTCAGTTTTAACTCAGACACCACTGAGGACATCTAAATGTCAACATTAACTGCTTATTTGTTCATTGAAGCATGGAAAGGAGACAATAGAAGTAAGGATCTCTGTGATCTACTCCAGGTGAAAAATCTCACTGGCATGCAGCATAAGAGCAGCTCTTAATGCACAATTGGTACTGTTCCTGCAAGGAGAAGGTAGGACTTAAATGCTTGACAAGATGTGAGATCTACTGAAGAAAAGGCAAAAACAAAAGAGCATCCAGAGTTATTTTCTTGCATCTTGAATTTTCAGGCAGTCTGTGCAGAACATCTTTGTTGGATTTCTATGTGGACGTCCAATTTACTAGTGGGCAAAGACGAAGCTGAACGTTATTTTGTAATTCCTCCCCTTATCATCTGTCACTAATATCTCAATGTATAACTTCCAGAGATTGACTCACAAAAGATGGTACGAAGAAAGCACATTGTCACTGAGGCCAATCAAATAGTTTCTCAGAACTTAATATTTTTCCTCATTCTTTGTCGGATTCTTTTGTGTGTCAGAGATGTGACACAGGATGGGGCTAATTGAGGTAGTAGACAGAACTAGCAGACACGACTGTCTGCTAAGGTCATGCATCCATTTTGAGTGGAGTCTTCTTGGGGAGACTGATCAGGAGCAGGGGTACCAAAAGGCTGAGTAGTTGTGTAGAAGTTGAGCTGACCCACTACACTCCTTGGTCTGTATTTGTGAAACTCATTTGAGTTTTGTATTAAGATATATGAGACTTTATTTTCTTCTTTGCTGAAGAGGGTGCAATTCAACTTTCGGGCAAAAGGTGCTGAATGTCATCTCTTAAAGACAGACCCTCTTGATCATGTTGTTTATAATGTTGTACACACTTCTCCTGAGAGAAACATTAAAAAAAAAGAAAAGGTGAATTACAAATCCCACAATCCAAAGCAACCTCTGCAAACTAAACCTTTTGTTTTCCCTCACCTCTGTAGTATATTTTCCTCAAAGCAGTGAACAAATCCCCAATCTCTAGCAAAGAAAGTGGAGCAGAAAATACTTTATCGGCTTGGCATTCCTTTCTCTGTCTCAATTGAATTATTTTCCAAATTGCCAGGAAGTACAAGGCAGGTGGCCTTGACCCCATGCTGTCACACTGAAAAGTCAGGTCTTTTCTCTTGCATGGTCAGCTCTAGGCTGACTGTTACCTTCCTACCTTGGGAATCAGCCATGGCACAGGCACTGGAGATGTTCAGCACAGCACATTTAATCCTTCATGCTGACTCAACTGCCTTGGTTGCCTCCTGCTGTTCCATTAGTCTCCTCCTCTACGTAACTATTGATTAGAGTGATACTTGACCCACTTTCCAGCACTCTCTTACTCTCTACATCTTCATTTTTCTCTTGTTCACTCACAGTCTCAGTTGTTTTACTCTGTCCTCATTAGCAGTGTTGCTGGGGGATATTTTGCCAGTGCAGCTGCTCCCCAGAGCCAAGTATTGGGTTGTGTCTAATTACTCTTTTAATGCACTGTGGTGAATCAGTCGTCTTTCCCAGGCACTCTGTGCAATAAGAAATAATTCATGACAGCAGCAGAGCTACTTCACAGAAAGTTGGAAAGGTGAAGTCAGGAGCCTAAGTTTACTCAACAAAATTGAAGAAACAAAGAGGGGCAGTTGGAAACATATGAGTTTGGAGCTCTGCAGCACATGGTCTAAAGACACATATTTTGTGTGTAGGATTGCAAAGTCTAGTTTAAAGGGGCTTCATATGGGATAGTTCCATCTCAGTTTTTCATTACAACTCTCTCATGTTAGGATTGGTATTCACATTAACCCTGCAACTCCTACACTTCAGGAGTGAAAGAATTAGGAAAAAAAACCCAAAAAAGTGTAAAAAGACATCAAAACATAAAAGTAATGCATTAAGTTAGTGTCTTATGTGGACAAATTATCTTATAATCTTTTCTTAAGAATAACAAGGTGCAGGGATAGTGGGAAGCTTATATATGAGACCTGAAACCTGCTGCGATAAAGTGGGAAAGAACATGGGGTTTTAGGGGACAGGCAGGGATTTAAGGAGTTTTATTCCTGTTTGTTCAGAGTGGCATTGCAGACAATTTATTGTTTGACGAGGGAGAAAGTGAAATAAATACTTCTTTTTTTCCTTTTCCTTTATTTTTTTTTTCCCAAGGCCTATATGAACTGTGAAAGATGTATGTTCTTTTCTCATTGATGTGAAGCTCATGGTGCCTCATTCTCAAGGTAAATTTGAAGGACCTTTAAATTCTTCTAGGTCTTTTTGTACTAGCTGAGATACATCTCAGTAGACTTTTCTATCTACTAATGCTGGATATGAATGGCTGTGACCACTTTCTGTTTCTGTGATTCTAGCATGTCTGTCACTTGGTCATTGCTTAAGTATAGTTCCACAATCTGTCCTGCCTAAGAAGGGATCATAATGGTCTTGTTCATCGGAAAGCAGTCACCTTGCATTTGAGGCACGACACTTCTAGGATGGTTGCCTTTTTCACTATCTAAAGAAAGTTGTTTTGCCTTTATATCAGTGAGTGCATGAGCATATCAGTCTTTTTTCTGTGCCAAACTGAGTAAGGACAGCTGTGAAAATCTACATGAATGGTTATCAACTGGCTCACAAAATATGTGAATATGTAACATCTAACATATATATACTGTACAGAGTGTGACGCCAGTTTATTTTTAGACATATGGTTTTGCAGGAGTTTGGAACTGTAAAAAGACGTAAAAACAAATATTCTACTACTTATCAGAACAGCAGGGGCTGGGGAAGGGACCAGCACATACAGCCCCAGAAACTGGTGTGAGACAATAATCCTGGGGGAAACTGCGGAAGACATTCCAACCACAGCAAATGAAACAGTTTTGTTGATTAAAATTTTCTAAAAATATGCTGTTTCACTCTCACTGTAGTATCTGAGCACCTTCCAAATTAAAGAAAGAATATAGCTAAACTTACATGTTTCCAGGAGTTGTCTGGAATTTCTCTGGATGAACTCCTCAGAATATTTCAGAAAACACAGGGTTTTTTCCTGTTATTTGTACTGATTCAATTGGATAGATCTACCAAGAGTTAGTGCAATTAAAAATAACTGAATTAAACTAGGTCACTGGAGTACATGGACACTTTCATTATGTCAAAAGACATCATCTTGGGCAATCTTCTCTGTCTTTGACTGTCACTGCTGGCCTTCGATGGAATCAAAAACAAAGTACCAGTCTGAATGCGTCTTTGCTCTGATCCAGGGCAGTTCAGTTAGGCTTATGCAAGAAGGCATAGAGTAAGAATGTGGAAAAAGGTCATCATGGAAGCAGACAACCTAGGGAGACTGTATTCTCTTCCAAAAGACTTCCAGTGACATGCATCATTCAGGAATCATGCCGGTATGGTTCTGTCTGCCTGGGGAAAGATGAGTTCATTTTCGGAAGTTCCTTCAAGCCCTTCAAAGAACAAAAAAACCATACAGCTCCACAGAAACGCCCATTTTTTGGGGGGTGGGGGGGCAGGAGGGATGCAGATTTTCAGATATAGAGTCATCTAACTGTACCATTAAGCTGTCTACTTGCATTACCATAACACCATAAAACTTCCTTGTTTCAAATGCTGATGGGAGCTTATTGCATTGAAGAAATGGTTTCTGCTGAGCAGAAAAACTCTCCTAGGAAATGATTGTGTAGCTTAAACCATTATTTATATAGCAGCAAGATTTTGTGTAACTTGGTGAACTCTGGAGCTTCTGGTCAGGGCACAAGACTGTGGCAGCAGAGTGGAGTCTGAAAGAGATGCTGGACCCTGGATCCTGAGAAGATGGTTTGTAGCCCTCTGGGTGAGAATGGAGGAAGCAAAAGCACGTGTGCATGTCCACAAGGAGAAAAGCTTAAGTAGAGCTGTGTCAGCTGCACTCAGCCTGCACAATGAAGTCAATGGCTCGCTGATGTTCTTCTGACGTCAGAGTCACTGGTTGAAACACAGCCAACCAGCCAACGAGAGCTAAAGATTAGTACAGGGGATACAATCATTTGAGCACCACTTAGCACAAATGAGAATCAATTTTTCTTTCAGTGCATCTGCAGAATACATATGAAAAATTAAATCCTTCCTTTGCAGAAATCAGTGAGAGCTTTACTTCTGAGCTATACCAAGTTTCAGCTTACAAATACAAATCTTTATCTCTGTTTTGTAGATGACTAATAAATACATGCCAGAGGGTAGGCATGAGTATTGGATTCTGTCCTAGAGATGGCTAAACTCCTTTGAACGTTACATGAAATTTAGGACTCTTACATAGTTTTGTTCATTTGCCTATAAAGACCGTTCTTTATTACAACTTATTTGTATTTTCTTTTGAAACTTATTATAAACCCACAGGTGAGATACAGGTGAGGTATCAAGTACATAGCTTCAATTCTTTTTTTTACTTTTTCCCTCAGACATGGAGGTAAGATGCGGATAAGGGGGAAAGAAAAGTACTTGTTCAAGTTGTGATATGCTGATTTTCAACTGGAAAATAGGAAATAATCAGACTTCCAGTAAGAGAGGAAGAAATGATATATGCAAAAGAGAGGGAGATGAACTAGGGACAGTATCCTCTGGGATTTCGTCACGATCAATTGTTAACTTTAACAGGCTATTGGGCTACCTCTTACACAGATTAATATTTTCTAGTGCAAATTGGAAGGACCTTTTATGGAATTTTGAAAATGTTCGTTGTTTTATTGCTTTTTTCCTTGTCAATTCAAAGATTAATTCTATGATTGTTTTGGAGGTGTCCGATTTCTAACCTTTTGATCATGACTCATCTGCTCACTCTATCCTTCTCTTGATACAGAGGTCAGCTTCTTCACCTCTTCTTCCTCTCCTCTCCTGTCCCTTCTGAATAGTCTGTAGCCATTGATAGCTGCACTCCAGTAACTGGAGTGTTCACTATCTTCAGGCTGCAGATACCCTACAGGCAGGTGGAAGGGTCTACCCAAAAATTGCCTGAAGCCTCAGAAAATCAGTTGGTCCAGCTGACCCAGTCTCCAGGAGCATTTTTTACCCTTTTGTGTGCCAATGTGCACCAAAGTGAATCTCAATCTTCATATCTCACCCATCTCTGGAATGCATTAATTATGTAAGCATCCAGACAGTTCCTCTTGACATTCCCACCTGGTGAACTTTTCTTAGGACAACTTGCATTGACCATCAGAGACAGCAAGAGATGGGAAGGGTGTGGGGGGGAAGGATCCATTGAAGACCCAAAGACTATCTTCCCATGCCTGTCACAGTAGATAATTGACCTGAGACCTGGATGGTTGCAGGTTTTCAGGGGGCTCTGCTTGTGTTGCCACATCCTTTCTGGTGAGTACTGAGGACATACCTACCTGCTGAGTGGAAACCATAGCTGAGTATTTTTCCAAAGGGGTGTGACCACCAACTGAGCTCACCTCCAGAGCTGGTGGGTGAGCAAGCATTTTATAGGGAATGAGCAAGTTCTCTAGCTGCTGTACATTCTAATAATTATATTTATACAAGGAAATTGTAATTCAATTAACTAGAGACGCCAGATATTTGTATTATACGGATGGTTCTGATGCAGGCCTTCTCTATCCTTAGACAGCAGCTATCAGTCTTGTTGTGTCTCCATAATTTGTCATGGATGGCCTTTTCCTGCCCATTCTGTGGGTACACATTCATAAATAATTTTAAAGTTACTGAGAATATAGGCCCTTAAAAAGGTAGTATATATTTGATCATGAGGACAGAGGAACGTGATGAGTGAGTCTGTGTGCAAAAAAGGCATCATTCCGCAAGACCACTGTAACGTGGACAGTATTGGGAGGAATGAGTTAAAAAGCAGAAGACTGGTGAGGATGATTGTACATCGTTCAGGTGACCTTGCAGCTGGGAATAATTCATAATAAACCTATGTGAACAGCAGACCAGTGATCCTCTAGTGTGGACTGGGTTAACAGTGCCTGCATCTGTGCTTTTTTGTGTCTACCCAGTTGTTGCTTTGGGGATACCCCACTTAGTGAAGTAATGGAAATAAATATACTCTTTGCATTCTAGCAACAAGTCTGTGGTTGTTTCAGCTGCCTGCCTGTGTTGACTCACACAGCCAGAGAGACTATTCAGGAGAGAACATTTTTCACAAAATGGACAACATACCCATTCCACTGTGTTGCATGTACCTGGCTTCTCACATACTAGCTGCTCACTGCAACACACATAGTGTGTGAGCAAAATAAATCGATAGAAATGTTTTTCAGGTCTGGAAATACAGATTTCGCTGGTGAAATACAAGGCATTTCCTGGTCTGCTCAAGACAATCAGGGCAGCTTGTGTAAGATTATCTGAATTTTGCCCTTGCCATATTTAAAGCAATGCAGCAGCAACATGAGATGGTAAACTTCAGAAAGGTGTTGCTGCCTTTCACATCCTGGAACTGGAATCATTCCTTTCCGTGCCAAATCCCCAAAGTCAGAGCATTTGATGACTGCTGAGAAGAGTTTTCTCAAACTCCACTAGCATCAGTCATTGTGCTGCTCTACTTTTCTATTTCTGTGTTCCATTGATTTGCATTGATTTGAGTTAGAACCATGCAAAACTGGGCTAAAACAGGAGGAAACAAAGCTGCTTGCAAGGATACTTTCCTAATTACAGAAAATATTTTTGCCTGTACTTTCTGCTTTTTTTTTCCAATCTTCTATCCAAGTTGTGTTGCGTCCTCACCTTTTACAGCATTCTAATTTTTTTATGGTATTGCTTTTTCTTCTGCAAGCTTACGGGAGAGACCTTACTGCTCTCTACAGTTACCTGAAAAGAGGTTGTAGTAAGGTGGGTGTCAGTCTTTTTTCCCAGTTAATAGTGATAGAATGAGGGGAAAAGGCCTCAAGTTGTGTCAGGGGACCTTTAGATTAGATAATATTAAACATTTCTTCACTGAAAAGGCTGTCAAGCACTGGAACTACCTCCCATGGAAGAGGTCGAGTCACCAGCACTGGAGGTATTTAAAAGACTTAGACATGACACTTAGCGACATAGTTTGCAGTGGACTTAGCAGTGTTCCGTTTGCAGTTTGAGTCGATGATCTTGAGGGTCTTTTCCAACCTAAATGGTTCTATGTTTCTATGATAGTTGTATAAAAGTGATTATTTGGAGCTTTAGAGCAGCTATCCTCCCAGTTCCTCCTGGACAAACCAAGAAATGGGTTGTGCTACCATTTCCATGGTTACCAGCATATTTCGGTCTGACTCCTTTGCAAGCATCTCCTAGTTCAGTAGATATGTCAATGACATCTAAGATAGGAAGCCCTTTGCTGATGAGGTCATTAAAATTTCAATGTATTTTTTAAGAAACAATAGAGGAGTATTTAGAGCAGCTTTTTGAGGTTGAATACTCAGCAGGGTTAAGAATGGAACTGCATCCTTCTATATTTTTGAGGCCAAGCCCTTTCCTTTTCCTTGAATTAATCTATTCAACTAGTTTATGAGATTTTGATTTCTTTCTTCTGCACTTCCTTTTAATAACAGTTTAGCATTGGACTATTCAAACAGTAACTGGCATCCTGTCTGTCCCCATCAAGCAAATCTATAGCGATTTATCCCATGAATACTACAGAATAAAGTATAAGATTGTGCATGTGACTTTTTTTTTTAGAGCATTAACATAACTGTGTTTTTCACTCAGATTTTGCTTCCTCTGGCTTTACAATATACTGTCACGCTAACAAACCTTAGCCGCATGTGAGAAAATAGCTTTATCTTCTTCAAACACCAATCTTTTACAAATGTTCCTGCAAAAGAACAGCTTTTGGAACATCTCCTGAATCAACAGATTTCAGCTCTGTCCAATTTCAATGGAAAGTAATTTTGAATTTAAATTCCTTTCACTGCAAACAGCCTTTCTGTGTACCCCTGGACAGATTCAAGCACTATGGAAACAGAGTCCCCAAAGATCATTAAAACCTGAAAAAAAGTATTACAGAGATAATTTTGTCCATGAGCCCACCCAGCTCAGAAGTCAGGCTGCTAGGATCTTTATAGGTCTTTACAAAATGTAGAAAATCCAATGCATGGCCTCAAATCATGACAATGTGGTAATTTTTGCAGTCATACATTGGATCTCCATTCAGTACTGGGGACCTGTTCTTGCCTTGATCCAGAGAGAGAATGAGTTACAGGTGAATGGTTATTCTGAAGAAGAGAACCTGTCTGAAGGATTCCAGCATGGCAAGAATGGGAATTTTTCATTCCAGTTTAATCAGCACTTTAGTCCACCCTCCTTCTATCATGTTGTGCTGAATGAGACCCTTCTGTGTCTTCCAAGCTATGTGAAATTAGGGGCTAACATGCCACCCTAGGAGTGAGCTTGTGAAGCAGGGGGCTGCAGTCCAACACATCTTTTGGCTTATTTTTTTTCTCATTTATTTGTCCTTTTCATCCACTAAGGGAAAGATCTCCCATATTTGAGATTCTCAGAAGCTAGGAAAAACAGCTCAACCTAAACATGCTATTTCCTGTAAACAAACATAACACTTTAGAGTATTGTAGGTTAATTTGACATGGCCACAGAGCTCATGAGGGTGTAAATGTCACTAAGCAGGTCAGAGTCAGTGTTTTGGTGAAATAAGCATGGAAGATCCAATTTTTCATACCCTGAAAGCCCTAGCTTTCTTTTTGGAAGTAGAGGGACTAGTATTTATTGAGAAATAATAGAAACGGAGCCTGTGTGAAAGTCTGGTTGAGAGAAGGGAAAGACCTGATTTTTGGAAGTAGAGGAGTTAGTATTTACTGAGAAATAATGGAAACAGAGCCTGTGTGAAAGTCTGGTTGAGAGAAGGGAAAGAGCTGAGCTCAGTGGATGAGCTCATACTTTCCTTTGACACCAATTTCAGCAGAATGGAGATTTCATGCCTTAGAGATGGAAGGTCAGGTTTTCTGTGCCACATCCTGTGGCAGAATCAGCTCAATCTAAATGGCTTCATGGAAAGATTCGTATCAAAAGTATGCAGTGACTGTCAATATTACAAAGGAATTTTAATCTAAGAATATGTAAGTCAATGATGGCCCACAGCTAAAATGGATTTAAATCAAAAATGTGTGTGAAGGTGTGTACATACACTAGATTGGGGAGCAATGACATGTATATTCCTAAACCATCGCAGAAGAATTACAGGAACAAATACTACTATAATTCAGTAGCAATCTTGTATATTATGGAGATAAAAAGGAATAAAAGCATTCTTTGATTCAGTAACTCTGTAGATTATAAATATATGGAGGCATTGTAGTGATATGTTTACTCCTCAGCCTTCTCCTATCATTTACTTCTGCTGACTCAAATTTCCCTTTTCATCTGTCACTGTTATTCCCCTTTCCTGACTCTGTGTGGAACATCTGAGGTGGTAGTCGTACTTCAGAAAATATGTTAGTGATTCCATACCCACATGGCAGCTGTGTTCTCTTCTCATCATCTACTGTAACAGGTAGTTTTTGAAGTATTTAAAAAGCAAATTACAAAAGTTACTTCCTTTTGAAACTGTCTTGGTATCTGGAAACTAGAAAATATGTTTGAGAAATTTCTAAAATACTGTCTTTAAGAAAGGGACCAGGCACTTTATCTTACCCTTTTTAAAGAACCAGAAAAAAATAAATTGCAAATGCATCTATTTAGAGCTAATTGAAGGATTTGAGCTTTAAAAAAGTAGTTAGAGAACAAGAAACTACTGAACCAATAACATCAGGATTAGATATTTTGTGATAGTTTAATACATTCACAAAAACTGCAGATAGGGTACAAAAATAACAAGTAGACTTGAATACACTTAAGAGTTTAAAGTAACCTGGAGACAGAAGACAACATCCCATTACAGGCAAGGTACTTCATTAATTTTTTAGAGGACTTCTCCCATCTGTCTTTATGGCAGTCAGCACTAACCCTTTTAAGACACATGGTGCTTCACCAAATATCTCCCTGCACTGATCAAAAGTTGTATTTCCTCTGATCTTTGCTTCTCCTCAAACATTTCTACAGAGCCATATTGGCCACCTCCTGAACAGCTTCGTGAAAAATTTTGCATCAGAAAGCTCCAGATTGTCATAAAAGCTGCTAGCAAGCTGCTCTATATGCTTCTGAAGACAATTTCCGAAAAGATAAAAGAAAAGCCAGTGGCTTGTGGAACTGGATGAACCCCTGTGCTGTACTGCAGCAAAAATGTGAAAACTATCATTTACTCCAACAAGAGTTAGTATGTGGTCTTCTATTTTTAGAGATTCTTTTTATAAATTTTATTAATAGTGTTATTAATTTAATTTAATTAATAGTGGTATTAACATTACAACTTGGATGGCTTCAGCACCACTTGTGCTTGGTATTGTGAAAAATTATTGTGAGTAATAACATCTTTTCCAACCAATCTACAAGATAAGACTCTGTAGACCTATTTCACATTTTACCAGTTTCCTTTTCTCTGTCCACATTTATGCAGTCATTTATCTATTGTGCCTCTCTTCACTCATTTTTTTCTCATTTTTGAAGCTGCATGTTCTTTGTGGTGAAAAAGTCTTACGCTGCTTTCCCTACAGGAAAGGGTCAAATCTCCAACAATTAAATTTTAGGGTTTTTTTTCTGGTAAAAATAGGACTGGAAGATACTTCAGAGGTAGTCTGCTACTCAAATATCCCCGTGTCATCCCTCATAGGATATTTTTTGTAATAGCAGATGGAGAGAAATGCAGTTCCAGAGAGGAATGCTTCTCCCTGTCAGAGGGAGGCCATTACTTGTATCTGATCCCCACAGTTGTGCATTCCTCGTTAGACTAATTACCTCCCTCTGTTGAAAATTATCAATTTGTCTGTTTTTTCTCTTGTCTGAGTTTAGCATCAGAGCACTGCAATTGCCTTCTGCTGTATTTAGCTTTGTGCTTCCAACTCAAGATGTAAAAGTCCTCTTTAAGACCTATTTACCACAGTGTTCTTATGACACGCAGAGAGAAATTGAAAGGGAGTTTGAAACAGTGATTAACTTTTGTCTAATTTGAATCACCATCATTACAACTAATAACTTGGAAAGTTGTTCAGCTTTTTTGTCCTTAAAGAATAGCGTTCAATAGTTTTGTATCTTGGGAGGCTTTGCTGTCAAATGCAAGTTCATCAGTAAGGTTGGAGCACCATGGAGATCAAAGAACAAAGAAATGTTAATGGATGGCTCACTCTGTGAAAAATATAATTAGTTTCCATTGTCTCAGACTCAAGGGACTAGTCTACACAAAGTCTACCAGCAGAAGCTTTTCAATTGGAATTGCGTCCCTAGGCTGGCAGATGCAGAAGCTGGATTTGGATCAGGTGGGAGGTAACCAGGCTTCACTGAGGCAGGTACAGCCTGGTGGAGAGCAGATGGGCCAGTGGGCCAAAGAAGTCAGATGGCTCTTGAGCATACCTACTCACTTTGCCTCTTAAGACAGTTGCCAGATGTGGCACTACCTCTTGAGTCAAGAGTTTCATTGCAGCAAGGTAATAATCATCACTTTGCACTACATTTTAGCCCCAGAGAGATAACCTTCCATATCCTTAAGGCTAGCAAGAAAATAAGAAACTCTGAGTCCTCCATGGAGGTGAAACTGATGAGAATAACTTGCAGCATGGATCCCCATGAATCCCAAACAGCCTGCATTGATTCCTTGCTGAACATTTCTACTAATATTTCCCCATATTAGGCCCTTTTTTTGGCATTATAACTCTCAACTTAAAGTTTTCTTCATGCTGTAAGAGAAGCATTAAGAAATTAATACAAAGAAGTAATGGAGGGAAGCTAGAATAATCCCACCATGGGTTTTTTCATTTCTAAGACTGAAATACAAAGAGCTGCTTTTCACATCTTCATCCCTACTTACTCACAGCCCAAATCTACAGCAATTTTAACATTTGCCACTTACAGCTGGCTAAAGTCCACGAAAAAGTCTGATGACTTCTTGAAATAACTGCATACACATATGATAGCAGGTCCAAAACTAGATACATCAGACCTGCTATGCAGGGAGACCAGGCACATGGCTGCAATGCAGATCCCTTGCTAGTGTGGGACTAGTATTTGTAGAACATTGTGGCTTATAAGACAAGCCTGGTATGTCCTTAAATCTCTTCATAGAGACCTATCATGTGTTTATAAAGAAAAATTTGTTTCCCCCCTTACATCCAATAAAGGATGGAAGTTCTCCTTAGCCCTCCTTTTGTTGCTCATATATTTGTAAAAACATCTTTTTTTTATCTTTTACAGTGGTAGCCAGATTAAGTTCTAGTTGGGCTTTCGCCCTTCTGATTTTCTTCCTGTATAACCTCAAGATGTCCTTGCAGTCCTCTCAAGTTGCCTGTCCCTTCTTCCAAAGGTGATACTCTCTTTTTAAATCCTGAGTTCCAGTCAAAGCCCTCTGTTCGGCTAGGACACTCTTCTTCCCTGTCCGCTCATCTTTCAACACATGGGGACAGCCTGTCCATGTACTGTTAAGATTTCCTTTTTAAAGGTTTCTTTCCACCTCTTTTGCAAGAGGAAACTCAGTTGGCAACCGTTTTTATAGGTGCTTATCCCTGTGCTGATTGTCCACAGGTTCTTTTCCCATCACATTGGTCAGGGGGAAAGCATCTTACTCTGCATGAGCATCACTGTATGCACTGGGAAAAACAGTCCTGGAATTCAGCTGCACCTCACCATCCTTGAGCAAAGGCAGAGGCAACCTCAGTATGGCTATTTCTGAACACAGGGATGAAAGCAAAGGATGATGGCAATGAAATATTTTGTGATCTGAAAACAAGAAATCAAGAATACACAATCTTTCATGTGTATGGCTCTGTAGCATTCCCCATAACTTGGCAAAAAAAAAATTTGAAAGCCAGATCAAAGGTATGCACTAATTATTTTAAGAGGATAGCTGCATTCAAGTCAGTAAGCCCCAAACAGCAAGGCCATTTTCCTTTCTTTACACCTTTTGCCATACATCCATACAAATTGAGGTCAGGGAGGAAGATAAAGGAATGAAAGAGGGAAAACTTGTTTACATACCAGACCTTTATGTACAGTTGTTTTGTTTCTTTCTGTCCATTTCAGATTTTTTTCAAGTTAAACTACTCCCTATTGAGATCGCTGTTTTGTCCCTTGGAGAGGAGCATCTTTACTAGCCATAATTATATCTGGACATCCTGCAATTCTGCAGGGACTGGAGGAGCAAAGGAACAGAAGGTGGGTGCAGGAAAGAGAGGGGAATTCTGTCCTAAGCAAAATGTAAATCTCAGGCCAGATCTCCTTGGTTTTGAAAAGACATAAAAATCTCATTATTAAAACAGGGGAGTGAGCACAGCTGTTCCTGTCAGCACAAAAGCCATCAGGTTAAAAAGGCTCTACACGTGTGCAGAGCATCTCATCAAGCTAATCCCAGCTAGTATCTGCTTTGTTTCTCCTGGAGAAGAGTTGCAGCTCCACAAATAGACTGATTTGGGAATCTGGGAAGCTGCCAAGGTTGGGCACAACTGGGGATTCAGGAAGCCTGCCAGCCTTTCATGACCACCTCTGTATAAGCAGAGAGGAAACCTTACAGAATTGTTTTCCTCTTCCTGTGCCTCAGTATCCCCATTTAAAAATAATAATATGAGCCTTCCTGATAGCAGTTGAGATGAATAAGGAGCTGAATATCATTACACTTACTGGCTATTACAGCAGGACTTCATGTAGAGGCAAACAGACACAAAGCCCCATCAGTAAACTTGCAATACTGCAATCACATGCTTAACATGTGTTTTAAAATTCCAGCTCACCCGAGTTCACAGTGAAGAACATTTGAAATTTTTCAGAGAAAACCCTCTAAAATCAAAGTACCTAATAATAAAGAGAAACAAAGACAGAGAGTATTATTTTTTTTTCAACAACCACATTTACATCCGACTATTTTATGCATGCAAATATATGCATGCATGCCTATGTTTTTTAGATTTGTCTAAAATGCAGATAGCTAGAAAAGCAGTTGCTTATTACAGTTTCTCGCATACACTTTCAAGGGTGAGTTACAGTGACACCATTTCTTCCAGATGGTAATTAATATTCTTTTTCTGTTTTGTTGTTTTTTTAATGCATAACTTATGACCAGGTTATAAATATCTGACCATCTACTATGCTGAAAGAACTTCTTCCTTATTGAATGTCTGTGTTTAATATTCATTTCCCCTACCAGTTAGATGTCAATACTGGATTCTGTGATGAAATTTATGGCTTACAACATTTGCTTTTAGCTGTCTGAGAAAATACTGTTTTACATATAATCTCTTTTTCTAGCCTAACTTTTTTTTGTCTATTCAGTTTCATCTTTCTCATTAAGTTATATTTCAAGATTACTAAAAATGTGTATCTGCAGCAAATGGCAAATATGAACAAATATATTTCCTAATCATTGTATAACTGAGATAAAAAATACAGGCAAAAGTAAACCCTTTAGGGGCTTTGTTTTTTTTTATATTATGAAATCTGTATTGCCATCAAGTGAAAAAGCTTAGGTAGTGGAGTGAGTTGCAAATATAAAAATAAAAAATTTAAAGATAAAATTCTGCCATTACTAGCGCATTATTTTTGCCTGAAGCCTTTTTATATTAAATGTGATACAGACTTTTCATCCAGAAGTAGCTTCTGTTGGATTACTATGCTAAAGAATGGCTGTTCTATCCCACCAACCCACCTAATTACCTGCGCTGGAGATATTGATGAGAGTTTGGTTGCTTAGTCTCAGTGTCATGCCCAGTGCTGTCTCTGGAGTTAATTCTAAGGGGATCGCTCTTCATTTTTGTTATCAGTAATGAGAACTAGAAGACAAGACTCTGCATTTACTTAATGAGAATGTCATGGTTTGAGCAGAGCTGGAGAAGTGAATTTGAAGGGCTGATCTTTATAATGAACCAGAACATTATCAAATCACATCAGCCATGATATGGAATTGGGTTTAACAGCTCTGTGTCTTACATCAGGTCAAATAACTGTGCATGTGAATTTTGCATGTTTAAACTTATAACCATTTGTCTCTCACAGAAAAATTGATTCATGATTTACTTTTACACATGCTATTGATCAAGCAAAATATGTGGTGGTAGTAGGACTAGGGCAAATGCTGGTCAGTGGGAATGAGAAAAAGAAAATAAAATTACCACCACCATAGGCTTTATGCTTTCACTAGGAACCAACTCTTAGAGACAAAATAGAGCAGGAACTGATATGGATTTGTAACTGGCATGTACTAAAGTAAGACAGATCATAAGACAGTTCAAGAACTACCAAGGGTACTTCCCAAAGGCAAGTGATGGGTTCTCTTCCAAGACAAATAAACACTCCATCTTTCTGGTCCTCTCCAGGAATTTTGCTCCTTAGTATGGTCTAATCCATGTGGAAGAACGAATTAGCATGTCCAAACAGTATGTTTTGTGTCGTCTTCTCAGGAATTAAGTGGGATTCTTTCAGATCACTTGAGATACAGAGACTACTTAAGTCTACTCAAAACAGCCAACAGAGGTCTTAACTAGGCTTGATCCAGCCTCTGCTGAAATTGGTGGCTTCTCTTAAAGACAATAGTAATCTGCTGCTTATTTGCTACTGCACAAAAAAAAATATGTAGTAGATAATAATATTGTTTTTCACTTTAAGTACTTTGTCAGTCCTGTACCTGGACAGATATAGACTGTCTACAATTCCCTTGCTGCTTCAATCCCAATTTTTGGTTTTACAGTTCACACAGAGCCCAAGGAAATACTGAAATCATCCCCACTGATTCAGCTAATACTGACACTGCTGGAATGCTGATATAGACAATGCTCAGGCAGTGTAGACTGGGTTTAGCTGCACCACACATCCCTCTTGAGCATTCCAGCTTCCTTTCTGGTTCATTTAACCAAGGGAAAGCAGCTGAACTGATCAGCGCAGGTCTCCCAGGGAAGTTGGAACTTGGAGAAGAAAGCCTTGTATGGATTTCCAGCGCTGAAACAACTATCAGCTGCTAACAAAACAGGAGGATGTCGCCAGCAATTCAGAGTGCCTGTGAGTCTATGAGCAGTCTGATTGTGTGTAATTGGCATTCAGGTGAAACCTTGGGTGACTTTCATCTTCTCAGTGCTGCCCTGACTTATGTAGACTCAGATTTAGTCAGACACAGTGGCAGACAATTTCTGACAGTGAAACTAGACTTTTAGCAGCAGGGATTATTCAGGGAAAAAAGAAAAAAAAAAGATTGGTTGTGCAATATATTTAAATTCAATGAGTTTGTGATGGTTTATCCAAGTTATAAAAATAGTAGCAACTACTACTTATAGAGGCATCTTATCTCAAATTCAACCCATATACTTTACATACAGCACAGATTATTATTACTCCAAACTCTCCTGAAAATACAGCTATTTATGTGGGCCTGATATTTTACCATGTTTTTCAAAAAACTAACCTGTTTAAATGGATAGAGGAACTCCTATTAATTCTTTTCCTTCCTGATTGCACAGATTGTCCAGAGCCAAAGATGTTGGTTGCTATTTTTGCTCTACTTTTTATTGTCCACATCTCATCTTTCTTTAAGATTAGAATTTGAAATACAAGTGCCTAACAGTAACATATTTCCCTGTTTGGACATATCGTCCAAAGTCTTGTAAGGTGTCTGAGGAATAAAAGCATAAGCACATTTTCTGGGTACGCAGACCCAGCACACCAATGTGTAGGCAAGCTTGTTATTGTGGGGGCTGGATGGCTCACTGCTCTGTTGTTTAATCCGTTCAATTTTTATCTAGTGTCACAAATCCATATAGGGCTTCATATATTTCATTACAAAAATTCCCAGGAATTTTGTGATCAACCTCAGGAGAAAGGTCTTGGCTTTAGTGCCATGTCCACAAGAGCAGAACTGTGTGCTAGGACAGCATCTTATGTGGGCCTTGATCCAGGCTAAGTAAAGACCAGGCTTTTCAAATATAATGGAATTGAATAGGACAGGACGGGACAGAATAGAATAGAATAGTTGGAAGGTGCCTACAACAATGTTCTAGTCCAACTGCCTGATCATTAATTTTATCCACTTCAGAGACTATTTGAAGAAACCCTGAATATGTTCTCAAAGGGCTCCCATCATTGATGTACTGAGGGAATAGTTTATGCCTTAAACCAGATTTTTCTGTCCCTTTCGAAATTCTGAGTAGTACCAAAGGCTCTAACTCAGGTTCCCTTGACAGTTCTATCTACTCTTTGAGGCTTGAACTCACTGTGACCCTGTACCAGAGACTCATCTGTCTCATTGCACACTAAGATGCTTCTGCTCCACAACTGGACTTTAGGCAGATTTCTGTGAGCTCCAGGGACATGGGTGGAGTTAGACTGAGAAATCAACGCTGGGTTAGTGGTACCCACTGACAAACTTGAGCCAAAAGCGAAAAAGATCACAATCTGAGAACTAATTACAGACCTGTATGGAACAAGCTTGTGATCTCACTCCAAGGCCTCTCAGGAATGGCAATGCATCACCCACTATCCATGTCTTTCTGCATTGCCTCTTCCTGTCTGGGCATTGCTCAAAGGGCTGAATTGGTGAAATAGTGATCAAAACTCCATGTGCTCCCTCTGAGTTCTCCTCTCCCTTTGGAAGAGCTGAAGCAATCACCACTCCATTTTGGTTCCATAAATATAAACTCTAATGGGAATAGGGGGGAGATGTCATTGCTGGCAGAGATGTCACAGTCTCAGCACTCAGGTTCCTCTGTTCCTCTCAGTTTTTCCTTGCTTCTACGTGCAAAGCTTCAAGAGCCCTGGATTTTACTAGGAGCAGCTCTGAATCTTGATCCCCACTGCTTTGCTGGCATTGAGAATCCATCCTTGCTTTCTTCCGTATAGGTCAGAAATCTCTGGTTCTTGTCTTCAGTGTGTCAAGAGACAGCATGGGCAAGTCCCTGTGCTTCTCTGCATCTGAATATGACTCATGGTGCCTTTCAGACTACCAATCTGTATGTGTTTGCTCCTTTTTAGGGCAGAGAGGGGAACGTCCACATACACAGATGGCTTGTCAAATCTCAGCAGCTGTTTCAGCCTGCTCAGAGGTGACCAGCATTAGCAAGGCCTGTGAAGAGATGGGATCCAAGCAGAGAAGGCCATAATAAATGAGATTTAATTGGGAGTTTTTCCCCTGCACTTCAAAAGATATTCCTGCACGTATCCCATGGATCTTGCTTCTCTGTGTGCATTGGTACAGAGCCGAGTGCTGGTATAGAGTAGCAATGTGCATAAAACCTCATCCCTCCACGGCTTTTAAATCCTGCTAGGCTGCCTGCATGATTTGATGCCATATGCATATCAGCAGGCTGGGTATTCAGTCCTGGCACTGAGTTCTTAGCTGAGCTCTTGCAGAGGCATTTGACATATTTGTTGCTGTGAAATACTTAGCCTGTTTCCTGCAGAAATACGTTTCTGCCACAGTTAAATACAGTGGCAGTGATAATAGTGAGATATGATTGAAGGTTCTGCAGGAAAAGCCAGGTGGTTTTTGTCCAGCTGAAAAATACGTACATGATGGAGGTGCCTTCAATGCTCGGAATAAGAGCGAATTTTACCGTATAGGAAGCAGATTTGGCTCCACCTGCTGGTTTCAGGCTGGTCTCAGGCCAAGCTGCTGTTTTCTTAGGAAAATTCTGAAACACTCAACATTAAATAAAAATGTGAACAGATAAAAATCCTGTTCTTTGGGGTGAGATAGTATGCTTTCTAGACACAAAAGAAAACAAAATAAAATTAATAATAATTTTTAAAAAATAAATAAAAGCAAGATAAGTGCCTTTTTATACAGACAAAGCTAAATGGAATTCTTCCAGAGGCATTACTAACTTCAGGGATTTATGGAAGGAATGCAAGGCAAAAATTTCTCTGAATGAATGTCTGTTTCAAATGGCCTGTTTATCTGTAGTCAAACTTCCTATTAAAGATTCTGTGACATTCTAGTTTTGGGGTGGATAAGTTAAATATATCCATTCTCAATCATGTTGTAAAGTCAACTGCTCTCTGAAAGCTTATTAAAATTTGTAGGGCTTGTGGAAATTATGATTATGGTGATTGCTATCCAAATGCCTTTCAAATTACTAAAAATGCAGTGTGGTAAGTTTCTTGTGCTGTAACCATCTGTTCAACACTGAGATGTTCAACGCTGACAGATGAGTCTGAGTTCTACTTCTGTTTGGGTTTTGCTTATTTTTATAATAACTTTAAAGATCTGTGTAAATTCTAATGGTGTGTTTTCCTTTTTTTTTTTTTTCCCCAGTGTCTGTGGGACAAAGGAGGTTGTGCAAAGAAGAAATGTCTTACATACAGAGAAGACTAGTTTCAGGATTCTGGATTCACTTCTTTGGTTTGTCACAGATTTCCTGTGGGATTTTATGGAGGAATTAGGGACTGTCATATCTGTTGCTAGTAGTGACCCATGTTCGCTTTAGAAGGAAGTTTTTGGGAAGCATTGCCTACAGTTGTGTATATCTAAACTCATTTTTAACAGTATTAGTGAATGCTACAAGAAGCATGGTAGTGTTGACAGCAGCAACAACATATGCCTATTCTCCTTTGCATAATGATAAAGTGACTTTGGGCAGTAATTGAAGAAAAAGAGCACCAGTTTTTCAGAAATGGACATTTCTCTGTTGGTGAGTCTGGATATTAATTGCTGATGCTACGTGAAGGGCAAGCTTTTTCCTTCTAAAGAGTCCTTTTCTTACACTTTTGCTTTCAGACCTTCTTTTAAATGAGGGCTGCCAAGTCATTCCGGAGTAGTTCTTCAACATGACACCTAACAACATCTTCAGTGCCATTTCTATTTTATTTGGATTAATTTAATTGAGTGCAATCTTTGTGAATTTATGCGACAGTAAAGTACTCAGCCTTGTTTATTTTAAAGGCCTGTGGTAGGAACTGTCAGTGGTAGTTGGATCATCTTATTCTTAACTTTGATACGCTGTCTTGGAAAGAAAGATACAGTTTTACCAAGTAGCTATAAGGCTTCTCACTCTCTTAGGTGTGAGATATCATATGTCCCCAGAATTCCTTCTTGCCTCCTTGTCAATGTCTGATGTGTGTCCTGGAGGAGATAGTGTCTTTGCATTTAATCACTATTATGGGCTTTGTTTCCTTGGATATGTCTGACTGCTTTTTAAATCCACATGTATTTTTAGCTTCTGCAACACATTTTGGCAAGCAGCTTCACTTCAGGCCACAGAACCACAGACTCATAGAATGGTTTGGGTTGAAAAGAACCTTAAAGATCACCTAGTTTCAGACCCCTCTGCCATGGGCAGGGACATCTTCCACTACACCAGGTTTGCAGAGCCCCATCTAACCCAGACTTGAGGACTTCCACGTTTCTGTGGGAAACCTGTCCCAGTGTCTCACAACATTCAAAGTAAAAAATCTCTTCCTAACATTCAATCTAAATCTACCTTTTTTTAGTTTAAATCCATTACCTCTCTTCCTATCACTATATCCCCTGATAAAACATCCCTCCTTGCCCTTCCTGTAAGGACCCCTTTAGGGCTGGAATGCTGCCATAAGGTCTCCTCTCAGTCTTCTTTTCTCTAGGCTAAAGATCTGTCTCTTATTTTTTGCTTTGCTATCTCCAAATGATGTCAGTAGAATCCTCATTACCCATATAAAAGCACCACATAATGTTTTTATACAGGGTATTTGTTATTGATAACGATAACAATTTTAGAGCACAGGTTTGGGTATTATCTTGGCCTCTTACTTCATTTTCTGTATATAAAGAGTTAATAAAAGAGTAAATGATGGTGACAGGTGGAAGACAGGGTCTGGAAGGCTTACTTGCCATGACTTGGAGCTGCAGAACTCTATGAATTCTGCAAATTTTCCAGGGCTATGTCAGTGAAATGACTTATACTGACTTTCCCCCTAACCTATAACAGCACATTTTAAACAACACCCACAAATTCTCTGTAGCACTCTCTGTGTTTTATTTTAATCACATGATATATACCAGACATTGAGTCATCATTTGCTAAAGCACATAAAGAGGTATTCAATCTTTATGCTTCTTTAGCTGTACAGCTTTACAGATTATTGTTTTACTGGTTCTTAGGTGATTATCTTACCCATACAATATTACACTGCATAAAACTGTTTCTCGTTATAGGAAATTGAGTTTGGATTGTGATTCATATTTGCAATTATTGTCTAAATCCTTTCAATGACTCAAAATGACACAGCTAGTAAAAAAAGCCAAACCAATCTTCATGGATAACATATTTGCCTCTTGCCTTGAATTTTTGATCATCTGTACTAGAATGGTAGTCTTGTGAGTAAAATCTCTCTGGAATTTATTCATACTTCTCTCTTCTCTGTGGTCATATAAATTGTGACCGTAAATTCAACTGGGAAAGATCTCTACAAAGTGCCACCTGACACAGATATGGCTGTGGCATTCCACATAGCTGGGATTTAATGTACTAACATTTCACATTAAGGACTTCTGTCACATACTTTTAGTGTCTCAGTCCAGTTTCTCAGTAGACATCTGTCCGTTCTGAAGAATGGAGGTACTCCTCTGTCAAACAGTTTGAGTGACAGTCAGAGGTGAGGGCTTATCCCTGTCTCAGCAGTGGGAAAGAGAAACAAACTTAGAATCATAGAATCATTAAGATTGGAAAAGACCTCTTTAGGATTATTGAGTCCATCCTTTGAACACCAACGTATAAACTAAACCATAGCACCAAGGGCCATGTCTTGCCAGCTGTTAGTAAGGTGTGAAAAAGTTATTCAGTTACTGAGCATGGTAACCCTATGCCTATTCTATGTCTGTGCAGTTACGCATTCTCTGGAGTCTTCACCCATGTTAGGAGTTTGGTCTAAAATGTTCTTTCTCATACACCATCAAGCCTTGTGTGGAAGCTGCTACCTTTCTACAAAGACGTCCTATGCAGCACAGTGCAGTGCAGAGCCAGCAGAGTAGGTATAATTGTAGAGGTGGCATTGAGGTCCCAAGCTGTGCCTGCAGACCCTCAGTCAGTAGTATGAGAAAGAAGGAAGAAAGCTAGACAATCCAACACAGTCTCCCAACTGTTGGATCTCTAACAAGAGCAGAGAAAAAGATAATCTACTGATATTTCTGTGATGTAAAGGCCTGCAGCTTTGCTGATCAGTCTGGCACTCCTCCAGCTTTTGTATTAACACAAACATTTCAGAGAGTTTGAATACTGCCCTATCAGAGAATTTTTATTCCAACCTGTCCCAACTGGAGCCTTAAAAGAGATTTTTCCTCCAGGAAAGGAATAATGGTGTCATCTCTGCAGACCTTCTTGACCTCACAAGAGAAAAACACCTTTTATCAGTAACTGTTTCTCCATGGGAAACCATCTCATTTCATCATAGAGAGAAAATTAAAAGCCTGAGCACTGATTTGTTTTGATCTGCTGTTCTTCGCCCTTTCCATGGATCAGCATAGCACAGCTGGAAAGAGGGTCTAATAAGCTTCCAGCAGTGTATGTGAGCTTCATTTAGTGTTTAAAAACATTTGGAGCTCTGTAGTTGCAGTGAAAGATGTGTAAATGCAGAATGATGTTTTCTTTTGGCAGGAGAGGATAACATGGGAGGACCACACTAGATCCTGAGAACTTGACCAAACTGTTTTTTTATGAAGTCTCCTGACTTACTGGAACATCTTCACAAAAGGGAACCCAGTCCCGAACTGAAGGTTTCAGTGGTTTAAATAATAATCTCTCCTCTTCATAATCTGTTCCAGTGCAGTAAAATTGGTCTGGGGAAAAAAAAAAATAGTGTCATAAATCTCATTGGAACAGAATGACCTTAGGCTTGTAATGGTAATCTTTTCAGTGTGAGGATCTGGAAGTAATTTTTCTAGAGAGTGTGAATATATTAAAAATAAATTCTGTCTTATTGGGTATAAAATTTCTAATGACTGAGACTTGGGTGAAAAACTATCTCAATTTCAAATGAAACGGTGGAGCTAAAATTGCACATTCATTTCTTTCTTATTTATTTCCATACATGCCCTTTTCTTCCACCCCCTCACAGTAGGGAGATGAGAAATTTTGCTGGTTACAGATCAATCTCACTAAGCATTTCTCCAATGCCGTGACTACTTCTATGTAGAAATAGGCTCTGACCGCTGAAAAATACTCACGTATAAGCTTGGAGGAACACATCACAGTTCTAGCAATAATGTGACTATTTAAATATTTGATTATTTTCTAATACACAAAACTCTGAATATGCAAAGTCAATACTTTGAATCAATACCTGAGGTCCAAAGGGGTTTATAAAATAAGTCAGTATCACAGGTCTTCCTAAGAGGTTATCATCTGGTTGCATGGAATGCTACTCCTTAAATAAAAAATAAATACAAAAGCAAGGTTTAAAGTGCATAACAACTAATTGAAAAAGTAGCAAGCATAATCAATTTTTTTAACAAAGTTCATTGACCTCAATGCATATTTAGCATGATGTATTCAATTATAGATTTTATGCTTGCATAGCAGTACTTCATAATGTGAAACAATGGCTCTACTGGATCATGCAGCAGTGGGGTACCACACCTGTCACTCCTTTCTTCCACTCTGTCTTAGTTTGAAGGGAAAACTAAGATATCTTATTGGCCAAGAAATAAAATAATCCCTCTCCTTAAATTTAGAAA
>JAWWEW010000131.1:16458986-16479551 GCA_035583185.1 Anabacerthia variegaticeps | reverse complement strand
TTAAACCTATCTATCCGTACCCGGGCGTTGGCTCCAAACTTGTTGGAAGGAATTCTAAGGTTTTAAACTATAACACACTCACTCAGCCATGCTTAGCATATGCATGACTCAGTGTATGGACTGTCTAAAGCATATGGTCTTTTATACATGTGATTTAGCAGGACAAGTGGCAGCTTTCTTGAATTCAACCTGCCTGAGTGACAGCTTTACTTCACAAGGAGACATTTACTTGATCTGATTTCTTTAGTAGCCATGTTGTTGTAGCTATTTTCCCATCTTTTTCTCTCACCTTACCATAAAATAATTTACACCTGCTGTCCAGGCACAATGGAGATGTGTGAATGGATAGCAGTAGTGAAAGAAGCCTCCATAATTCACTCCATGCTTTAAGCTGATGCAGGGTAACCAGCTGTATGAATCCACCCTAAGGCTATTGATTATGCTGTAACTGTTATGAACTGTTCACACATTATGACAAGTGGCTCTGTCCTCAGTCTCTGGTTGCTCCTGCTACCCAACCAAACATGACACAAAGAAAGGCTCTTCTGCAAACCCTAATTTCATTCCTTTAGATCTGAAACCCGTCAACAGGTATAACACCTGCTGCTTCCTGAGATTGGCCTACTGCTATGGGATGTCATACAAGTTTCATAAGTATAAATGTTTATATCTGTAAAAACGTGCATATTTTATAATAAATAAGAGCAAGCGATACATTGCAGTGCATAACAGCTGCTTTCACTGCCATTCATTCTAGAGATGACAAACTGAAGGTTATACTATCTATCACACATTCGCAGCTATAAATCTGTTAGTCATTATCTTTATCATTATTGAACGCAATTCAAACACAAAGAGAAATACAGTCAGGAGTGGGGGAGCTCTCAGTGTTTGATCTGATGTCAGCTGTTGGGCTTATGTGTATTTTAGGTTTGAGTATCTTTTCAGTAACATAAAATTATTCCACAAGAAATACTGTAAGGCAAAAATTCATATATTGGGGTTTTGTAGAAGGGACAGTGGAGTCTTTTCTTTCAATGTTCAGATATAGTAAACTCTTTTAAATTGAATAAATTAGAATATCTCATTATATCCTTTGTCTAAGGTACCCAGAGCCTCATACCTAATCTGTAGGGGTATCTTAGTGGGTATGCAGAGGTTTCCATGTCTGCTCTGTGCTGTAACCTTCATCTACACCCTTGTAAAGCTGCCTTCCTCCTGGCACAAAGCAGATCCTGGCCCTGTCTCCGTAGTGGCTGCACTGAGCTGGCTGGCATGCATCACAGATGGCAGAGCACAGCTCCACTGGTCAATCTCTCTCACAGGCTCTCGGATTCTCAGTCTGCCCACCTCCTCCTGTAGCTCAGCCACCAAACAGGGCAGTTTCTCAATCTGGTCACACATCCCACGGACTTGCTTGCAATCACTCTCCACCTTCAGAAATATCCTTTCATACATAACCCAGCACTGGTTGCTAAAAATTCAGAAGAGGCAGAGGACACTGCCTTTTGCTGGTGGTCATCATGCTGCCAACATCTACTGTCCACTGCTGGATGCCTGCCCACTGCAATATAGATTTGCTTGCCTGTTGCAGTCACCTGGCTGATACTTTTAGCCTGGTTAAATATCCTGTGCTGCTGTTGTGGGCTCTGCCTCTTGCTATTTCTTCCAATCAGTGGGTCTCAGTTGCTCAGGGAACACCCCCTGTTCTGTCAAGCCTACACTTGTCTATGAATATCCTCATGTTTTTTTTTGCTGCTGCTTGCTGCTTCTGCTGCTGGTGCTGCTCTCACTGCTACAGTGTCTCTTGCAGTCATCTGGGCTAATAGTTTTACATATGTATATTCTTTCACTATATACGTATATTCAGCTCCTTAGTTCCATAGATTTTCTTGAGATTTGAGACAAGAAATTCAAAGCAAAATGGAACCAGGTCCACTGTTCTTGACCCAATGACTCAAAAAAAACCTCTGTAGCCATATGTGGCACATTCTGAATTTCCTTTAATGATAGCTTTTTCTGAAAACTTCACCTTTATTAACTTCAGGAACATCAACAATTTTGTTTCAGCCTGCAGTTTGCTCAGAGCTGTATCACTTCCCTAGGCAAAAAAATGCCTAATGCCAAACACAATCCGTTTCATCCTGGTTAGCATGTCCTAAATAGTCAAAACAATGACAATAGTATTGTGATTGTAATCACCAATTGTATATGCCAAGTGAGGATTGTATAAGGCTCAAACGAATTTAATACACTTCTAAACCGAACAAAGACAACAAAGTTTTCTTATTAGGATTGCTGTATCTTTGTCATGGATCTATGTTTGGTCTGATGAGACATCTAAGTCTATGCACATGCACAAAAGTGATAATTCAGCAATAATGGCATCTTACGCAGAGTATGTGGTGGGAGGGGAGGGATAAACAGCTTGTGAATCAATAAACCATGAGGCTGAAGGCTGAGTTATTTATTGATTTATACTCACAGCTCCAAGTTTACTTCACATCTAATGCAATTATACCTTCTGGATTATACTGCATTTAAGAGGGAAGGAAAATACATCATTTCATCTGAGAAAACATGCTGTCTGCATGTTAATAATACTGCTAAGATTTAGGTGTTTTGTAGCCGGATACATTTTGGTGAGATGTGACATTCAAAATCTAATGTGCTGTATGCTTGACTTCATTTTAAAAAGTGTTAACAAGACACACTGCAAAAGAATTGCATAGCAAACCTGCTAAACTCCTTCCAATCATGTTACCAGCCTTGACCTGCACTTATTTAAAACACCATGGAACAACATTACTGCCTCAAACAGCAACAATGAAGTCTGCAAGAGCTAGCAGCCTATTCAACCTGTGAGAGATATAAGGGGAAAAAGGCAGGACTTCAATACCAGACACTAGACAAGTATGTGACAAGCATCCTGTTTTCCGGGATGCATTTGAAGTACATGTGTCCTAGAGGACTTCTCAGATGACTTGTATCCAACTGTTTCAAGCTGAATCTTCAGGTCTGGCAAGACCATACTAGATGAGAAAATGGTTGTATGTGAAGGGGAAAGCTTCCAAGCAGCTCCACTGAGAAGTAAATATGTTGGGATTGATGGGTTTGGTCTCTTTATCTTTTTCTCCAGAATAGTTGCCAAAGAGCACATAGAGAACAGTCCTCTTGTACATACAGGTGGCTTGCTTTGGAATTATGTGAGCTGCAGGAAGAGTATCTCTGCTACAGGAGGATGAAAAGAGTGGTGGTATACAAGCTCATGTCCACCCAGGGACAGAGTATCATGGTAGAGCCTACTCACATTCCTCATCTACCTTGCCCTGTGCAGTTCTTGTGACACAGTTATCTCATCTGAAGCCAGAGGCCAGGGAACATTTATTCTTAATACTGTAAGAAAAGATCATTAGAAGACTATTCAAATTCCGAGCTAAATTGCTCTGATTCTCATGAGGGTAATTCATTTCAGTGAAAATGTTTCCTTGAAGCAATAAAAAATTATTCTACTTCCTTCAAAAGTATAACCCTTCAGTTGTGTCTCTATAAATCATTCAGTTGATTTGTGACCTGTCAGGAGTGCCATTTCTCTCACTGATAGCCTGAATCTACCAGGTGCTAAGAGTCTCCTTGCAAAGTGATAAAGCCACACACAAGTGATTGCCTTCTCTTGACCATGTAGAGTCCACAAGATGTCCGAAAGAAGGATAAACTCTTTAGAGTATATGAAGATGTGGACTTTGTCCAGCAGGAATCATCTCAGCATTATCCAAATATCTATTCAGTGGTGATACAAAAATTTGTAGACATTATCACTTCAGTTTGTTTTTCAATTGGCCTCTTTGATTTGGTGGTTGAGAAGTTTTTGCCAAGCTTTTCAACAGTGTGAAATCTTGTAAAACTCAGAAAGTTTCTCTAACAACTATGAATTATAAATAAAACTTATTGTAGCTAGATTCCCTCCAGAGCCTGTGAACATCAAGTCCCATAAATGGACTGCATCAAAAGGCAAGTGGTCAGCAAATTGGAGGAGGTGATTCTGCTCCTCTACTCTGCCATTTTCAGACCCCACCTGGAGCACTGTGTTCAGATCTGGGGTCCTCTAACACAAGAAGAATGTGGACCCATTAGACCAGGTCCAGAGGAGGGCCACAAAGTTGATCAGAGAGCTGGACCACCTCTCCTACAAAGACAGGCTGAGAGAGCTGGGGTTGTTCAGCATGGAGAAGAGAAAGCTTCAGGGAGACCTCATTTCAGTCTTCTAGTACCTTAAGGGGGCTTGGGATGTTTTATATGGACAGATAGTGACAGAACACAGGGAAATGGCTTTAGAGTGAAAGAGAGCAGGTTTAGATTAGAGGTTAGGAAGAAATTCTTTTCTCAGAGGGTGATGAAATACTAGAACAGGTTTCCCAGAGATGTGGATGCCCCATCCCTGGAAGTGTTCAAGACCAGGTTGGATGGACCTTGGATGGATGACCAAGTGAGTGGCATCCCTGTTTATGGTGGAGGAGTTGGAACTACATGATCTTTTAAGTCCCTACCAACCCTAACCATTCTATGATTCTATGTTGGGATGCAAGCTTAAGGCACTTGTTCAGTGTTCAAGATATCTTTAAGAGTAACTGCCTATTTGGCCTGTTACAGGTATACAGTAGATCTTGGTGAATCACCACCTTCCAGTATTGGGGAATCTGTTTTAATCATTCCTAACCAGCTTTCCTGTAGATCAATTCCCTTTGCTTCCTTCTCAAAATAATGCTAAGGAGCTATGAATCAGGCCAAATCGATGGGACAGAGAAAACTTTCCTACTCATCCTTCTCTGTGGAATAGAGGCCCAGACCTTCACAAGCACTCTGAGCCCTTCTACAGCCCGCCTCAAGGCTGGTTGGCTGGTAGGAGTTGGTGTGGGGAAAGCATGAAAAGAGCTGTGCCAGTGTTTTGGTCACACAAATGATACAGACCAAATGAAGTCTGTTTATTTATTCATAGAAGAGAGAAATAAATCATTGCCAATGGGCCCTGGGGCCCAAATATGACCTGTGTGAATTGGCATAACCTGGCACAAATGTTTCCTCTTATTTTGGGTCATGACACCAGTCAGTGCAGCTTGGCTTCACCAAGAGGCTGTACCGCCCTCTACACCTTGTCAATGTCTTTCAGCCTTGTGTTTGTATTGGAGAGGATGTTTATGTTCTCTTTGTTCCAGAATTTAAATTGTGTTATAAACAAAAAATAAGAACACAATAGGTACACAGTAATCACACTTCAGGCAAATATGCACGAAATGCACCAGGATTTTACATCTGTGTCTTTCTTTACAAATTACATTACTTATAGTGAACTATTACATTTGAAAAATTATTAAGATAGCTGCTGTCATGCTGTGCTGAGGAATGACAAGCATTTGGTTAATATAGAAGGCAGTTCTCATGCCTCTCTCTGAGTAATGTCACTGGTGTTACCCTACAAACAGTAGGAAGAACCTTTTCTTAAACATTTGAACTGCAAATTTCAGGGAGGAAGAGGAAGGTGTTTAAAATGGATAGCTTCACTCCCTCACCTGAGTTGTCTGGTTTGCATGTCACTGGACTCCTAAGCAGGGAAGACAATTAGTGAGATTGGATCCATCTAGTTAATTTTTTATGAATCGGATAAAAGGAATTTGTCCTTGGGGCTGCAGAGGAAGGCACAAAACATTTTGTCTCTTGACATGTACTATATGAGACTGTGTTAACAGGTGGTCTGTGCCACTGAAGCCGTGTACTTCTCTATTGCTGCCTTGTTGCTGTAGCAATGTCTGTAGTTCTGCTGTGGGTTCTCATTTAAAATCTCATTTTGAAAAGATATAAAGTCAGCGTTGTTAGTGATATGCCCTTGGTGCTATGAAGAGTTTGTAAATTATTTTTTTTATTTTTCTTTTGCTTTTACTGTGCACAGGGCCAAGGAACCCTTACAGCCTGAATTACAATACGGTGACAGCAAACTGTAACCCTGCATACTTAACATGACATAATTATATTAAGTTTAGTGGTGCTATTATGGTTAAGTTATTTAGTTCAATGCTTGAAGTCAACAATGTCTACTCATTGCCATTAAATTGGAGAATAACTCAAGAACAGCTTCATGCTGCCATGAGTAAATAAAGTCATTTGCTACAAGTTATTTTTCATTTTATCAGAGACAGTAGTCTGAAAGCAGAAGAGTTTTGGGGCAGAGGGCAGTATGAAAAGCATGGAGATGAAAATAAATTTCATCAGGCTTAAAGAATGATTTGCTGGAAATCAGATACAACTTTTTTTTCATCTGGTACATTCAACCTCTCTCATTCCAGCTCACTGGGTTCAAAGTAACTGTGTTCAAATGCAAGAAGTATTTACTTCACGTAGTATAAGTCAGGGTACCAGATGTGGCATATATTTGTTCCTCATTTTGATCACCATTTTGGAGATATGGAAATGACTGTGCCACAGCTAAATCTGAAGAAGCACACAATTCTATGATTTACATCACCTGGTGTGAAGTTGCATGCATCAGTTAAGTGACTGTTAACAGTATTTCAAAAGTACCAAAATACCTCAGAAATTAACTTTAATTTGTAGATAGGATGCAAGTTCATAGGTTGTGTTGACACTTTAAATCATTTTATACATTGTTTAAGGATATTTGTAACAGCCTTTCAAGCTGACTCAGTACTCTAACTGATAGAGGAAATACATGAAGTCTATATTAATTAATTCCAATAACTTGGAATTAAAGCCAGCAGGTTTGGAGATGATCAGGTATAGTTTGGGAGTGGTGGCAATAAAGACAGGCTGTTGGATATTTAGTGAAAATCAGGAAAAGGAAAAAAAATTAAGGCAGTCTTCAAAAATTGTACAAACAAAAAAATGAACACGGTCGCCATTCTGAGAAGATACCAGGATAAATGACTGCAGGGAAAGCATCCAATCTCTGTGGTTTTTAATAAAGTCATGGAAGCGGTTTCTACATAATTCATATCTCAAAATCAATTTGTGTAGTAAAACTCTAAGGTGGACTGAAAAGTAGCTGCTTGATTTTAACACCAAGGTAAAATAAAGAAATCGTGATATATCTTCTGGTCACTTTGTGGTGAGAGATTTGCAATTGTTCAGTGAGAGGCACAATCTTGTCTAAGTTCTGGTTTTTAATCACTGTTTTCTCTTATAATAAATTCAGAACTCATAGGACTGACCATGTTAGAAGGACAGTTCTTTGAAAAGTAAAACAAAACAAAACAGAAAAACAATGAAAAATTAATTACACAATCAAAGCAAGTGTCAGCAAAATGCAAGAAAGTTAAGGGAAGTATATATTTGTATTTGTGAATGTAAACAAGCTGTGACATATACATTCTGGCTGGGACAATTTCTGGATGAAATAGTCCATTTCTGGAAGGGAATGAGATTGTGGAACATTCCTCATGTCATGCATGACTCCTTCAGGGTTTACAGGGCAGATTTGGCTCAGTTTACCATATTAAAAGGTGAGTTAAAGATTGTGTGATAAATACCTACTATTTTCCTCTGGGGGACAGTTCATCTCTTCAGTGGACTAAATTACCCTCAACGGAAGTGTTTCTCTTTCCAGCACCCATATGAAGATCTCTGAATGACTGAGCTCCCATTCAAGACCCTTCAGGATATGTCTAAAAATCACTGGATCGAGTATGGATCTTCAGTTTTTGCTCTGTTATGACTGACTTAATACATTACAGGATCAAAGATGATTGCAGAGGTCACACTACAGCTCTTTGAAAAATAAAAGCATCTATATTGCAAAGATACAGCAAACAGAGGAAGCTTTAGTAGTGTGATACCTTACACTGATATTTAGCACATTCACACACTAAATAAAGTCATTGGTCAGGCGATGCTTTCTGTGTAGATGATGTATGCTGTCTTGATGGTCAAGTGTCTCTTTCCTAGAAGAGATTTTTATAGACCAGACTAGACTAGACTAGACTATCTTGAGTTTGAAGGGACTCACAAAGATTCAACTCCCAGCCCTAAGATATAGCCCAGAGGTCTTAAATACTGGACTTACTTCCTTCAGTGGTCCTGGGGGCTTCAGTCTCCACCCTGTTTTTATGGAAAGATGAGCATTAATTTCTAGTATAGGCATTATTTTGAAAGCACGTGGCTGGAACCTGTAGTTGTTATTTGACAGCATTGGCCAAGACGGCTGTGTTCTAATCTTAGTAAAATTCAAAGTAATTCAGCTCCAAACATGCTTCCTCCCAGGCACCTTGAGCCTCAGAACTATACAAAACCTCAGTTTCTGAGGGGTTTTTCTGCACAATGCAGGTACAGTCATCATGAGCCCTGGTGGTGTTTATGTCCACATTCACAAACTGTGGCATCACACAGAGGGTATCCAGAGACTAAGGAATTCAGAGCACCAAAGTACGTGAGCTGAAAATACACAGAGAAAGTCACAGTCTTGCCCCAGAGTTCTTGCAGGTGGAAAGGCAATGTACAACAACAAGGTGGAGAATAACTAGCACTTTGGAATGGTTCTATAGGTAAGTGGCAAAATATCTGTAGGATTTAAGGAATGAGAGGAAACAGTCATATGTAGCCATTGTCACTGTACCAATATATGTACATGGTAGGGAGAGAAGTGGCTGCCCTGTAATTTGCCCTTGGTGTGGACAAATTTCTGAAATGTTTGTAGCCTGATTTATGAGTCTGTTCTCAACTGGAAACAATTAGATCATCAGATGTGCATCTGGCAACTTGCACAGTGAATTAGTTTTTCTAACCCATCGCTCTTAGCTGCAGGTAGTACTGCAGATAGCTTGTGACAAAGACATAATTATGATACGAGATACTTAAAAAGATGGCTGAGAACCCAGATCTGGAAAAAAACCAAAACAAAACAAAAACCCAACAACAAAACCCAAACCAAAAAAAAAAAACCAAACAAACAACCTACTATACAAAAACTCAATAAACCCCAAGCCATCCTAGATGTAAGGTGCACTTCATAGACTTTATTATCAATAATGAAACATACAGCCTAGATAACAGAGAGCATAAGAAAATATTGCTCATATCATTTTGCCTGCAGGGAAAAGGGGGAGAAAGAGAACAAACAGCATAAATATGCAGAGTAGAAGGATCCTCTGAAGGCTTTATTATCCCTGCTCTCTGCCTGGGTCAACACACATCACTCTACTCTTTTATGCTGTGGGTGTGATCCAATATCCTCTTTCCTGTCCATAGCCCAAGACACTTCAAATGTAAGCAGTATGTTTAATCTACTTAGGTTTGCATTTTTTGCTGTTAGATCGTGTCCCTGATCACATTTTTCCTCTGGTAGGAAAACTATGTCAGAGCCAGCCATGCCAAAACCCCATCTGCAAATGGACCCCAATAGATCTAAATCATAGAATCATAGAGTGGTCTGGGTCGGAAGAGACCTTAAAGGTCATCTGGTTCGAAGTCTTGGAACATGGGTCCCAATACAGACCCTGAGGGACACCACTTTTCACTCACGTCCATTGGGACTCTGAGTCATTGACCAATACCCTCTGGATGCAACCATCCAAACAACTGCTAATCCACCTAACAGCCCACCCATCAAATCTACCTCTCTCCAATTTGGAAAAAAAGGCTGTTGTGGTTGTCTGTGTAGAAGCCTTTACAGAAGTCCAGAACAATGACATCTGTAACCCTTCTCTTGTCCATTGGTGGAGTCAATCCATCATAGAAAGTCACTGGATTGGTCAGGAAGGACTTACCCTTGGTGAAGCTGTACTGGCTGTCCCAAATCACTTCCCTGCTCTCCCTGAGCTTTAGCACAGCTTCTAGGAGGATCTGTTCCATGATATTCCCATGCACTGAGGTGAGGCTGACAGGTTGGTAGTTCCTAGAGTCATCCTTTCTACCCTTTTTAAAGATGAGTATGTTTCTGTTTTTCCAGTCACCTGGGACTTCATTTGACTGCCATGACTTTTCAAATATCATGGAGAGTAACTTGGCAATGACATCAGTTGATTCCTTATTCAGGACTCTGGGGTGCATTTCATGGGGTCCCATAAACATATGAACCTTCAAGTTCCTCAGGTAGAGGGCTTAAAGCCCTCCAGCAGGACAGGAGCCACCAAGTGTGATGCCTCCTGTAGCTGAAGCAAGAAGGCTTCTCCCTTGGTCAAGTGGCCTGTAGTAGATACCAACCACTTGGTTCCCTTTGTTGCCTCAGTCTCTGATTCTTACCCGCAGGCTTTCAACTTGCACATGGCTATTCTTCAGAGACACAACTCTTCACATTCAATCCACCTCTTGATGTACAGAGAACTCTTCTGCCTCTCCTTCCTTACCTGTCTGTTCTGAACAACCTGTACCCATCAATAGTCACACTCCATTCATGAGGAAGAACATATTTATTGTAAGGTGACATTTGGAACACATTTCACAGGGCACTAGTTTTATCTTTGCATTTGTTGTTACACCCATCCTCACATGTGCATCTGCCTCCTCTATGCTTTCTCTTTGATTTTCACATCACTGAAGGTTTCCATTGCTGCCCTAATAATCATTAACTTTTTTCTCTTTCTTACATGTTGAGAAACTTGCCTTTGTGTCATTTACTGAGGTAGCCATCTCATTTATGCCTTTTTTCTTTTTTTTTTTATCCTGAAAGACCCTAGTTACCAATGGCTTGTGTATGAAATCCACTGTTTTGCCAAGTCTTGTATCTTACCCTTCTCTGCTCAGATTTCTGAACTTCATTACTTTACAATCACTATTGCCTCTTCCTTTAAGATTCTCATTTGTCCCTCAGGTCACCCCACAAAAGAAACTATATTAAGGAGGTATCAATTGAAAAACACTCCTTTGTAGCCTGCTGTATTGTTTTCCTAGAAACTGTCTCTGGACTCAGTGTTCTGTGTAGTCTTAATGTTGTCCCTCGACTGGTGATTAGGTCCATGATTGTTGTGCAGGAGTCAATGAGCACAGAGAGCCAAGATTCATCTTTTAGCCTTTAATGCTGATCTGCACATAAGGGGTACTAAGTGATAGTTTGCAAAGCTAGCACTCCTCTTTGGACAGTTTGTAGGCTTTTTACAAAGTACAGCAAAGAAGTGGTACAAAACTTGTTTATTGCTCAACTTAACTAATGCCTTTCTGTGCATGCTCTGAGTAGTGACTAGTTCATTTTATTAAGGTGGTTTGATGTAACATTTAAGGTCCCCTCCTAGAGGTGTGCTTTTTACTGTTTTAATCAGTTTTAAGTTCTCTTCTTAGTCTTAAGTTTTTTTGTTGCCTCTTCTCCCCCATTTTCCTGGTCAGAAATTGATTCATCTTAGTTGACGTTAGCACATCCTTGTCATTCTTGTGTTATCTTGCTGTCATTCTCCACTTTGAGAATCACATTAATTCACTTATAAAAACCTCGTGCATATCAGGGTGAAGGGGATGGCATATAAGCTTTCACAGAAAAAAAAAAATAAAATAAAAGGCATCAAGGCACTCAGTGCCCAGAAGTTCCCCTCTAGCTGGGAAGCTACTTCTATCTCTTCTTCTGAGGACACCAGACTTTCTGGCTCCAGCACCACATGTAGGAGTCCTCGAACTCAGAACTAATGGCCAAAGGTGTTAAAGTTATAAATGAGAAATGGGAATTGATTCTTAGGTAGCCTGTTAAGGTGGAAGTCAGGATCTGAGCTACCAGTTTATTTCACCCAACATGCTATATTATAACTTATTTACAAGCGATGGCTGATTGGACACATGCATGAACAGAGAAGCCTGTAGCTTGAAAGAAAAAAAAAATATTGGCTGTGGGGGCTTACAATGCTTTTGCTGTAATTTTCCAGCTCATCAGTTGAGATTCTCCAATACTTCTTCCACATGCTGGGTAAAATCCATCTCAGACTCGAGTAAGGGAGATGTTAGTGTGACTTGAGAAGCATGACAAAATGACAAAATTCTGTGAAGGGAGAAGCAAACAAGGACAGAAACTGGCTATAAAGAAAAGAAGGAAAAATGAAAAGAAATCTGAATTACATTAACAGCTAATTTAAAAAAAAAAAAATAAATCCCACAAACACACACAAAAAAAAAAAAAAAAAAAAAAAAGCAAAAAAATTCCCCAGACTTCAAAAAAACAAAGCTGCCAGTTTAGCTGAGACACTTCCATCATGAAGACGACTTTCTAAAAAGTCACCTTAGGAATTTCTTTGCCCCACTTCCCTTTCTGCCTCCACGACAACAACTCTATTGAGTTGTAGAGTTCAGCAACCTCTGGGTGCTGTAACATGGCTCCATGGAGGACTGTTCTCAATAAATGGCTGCTGAGGTACTCAGGTTTAGTGTTTTTCTGCCTTTTTTACTTTCTTTAGGGCACAGAAAGGATCATAATTCATGTGAAAATATATTTTAAAATACAGCTTTAGGGAAACAACCCCACAGCTTGCTCTAGAAAGTTAATGGTTGATTGAACACAAAAATATTAGTCATAATTGCTTTGAAAAAACAAAGTTCCAATTATGTGCTGGCTGGCAGCACCCACAACCAGCAAATAAATCCCCAGCATTGCCATCCATGTAGTTTGGGTGAAAGTGCAAGCAGAAAAAACACATCCTTTCACAAGTGATCTGTAAAGGACGATTAATGAATATTCATTGTGTGCACATGTCCAATTTGGTAGTGATACATTGCAGAATTAGTACTTCTGTCCTGAGGGGAGGATTTAAAAGCATTGCAGTAAATAAGAACTGGTATACAGTAAATCATATCTCACAAGAAGTGAAAAGGAAAGGAAAAAAATTAAGAACTATCCACTCAGTGAGTGAAACAGAGATCTAGGGGGAGCCAAATAGTATCGCACCACATTATTAAGTAGTGTCCTAAAAATTGTGCAATCGGAAGATGAACAAAAGTATTAGATAATTGTTAATTCTGGAATTTTCAAACTTTCATGTGCTGCACTAATGCTGAGATAATAATGAAACATCTTTTCCATTACAATACAATATTGAAAGATATTAAATGTCCCTTTGTACAAAAATGAAGCAGATTCAGTCTTGGAGTTAACATCTTTGGGGAAATTTTTGGCATTAAAAAAAAGAAAAAAAAGTGCTCTAGCTGCTAATCACAGTCAGGAATGAACCTTCCCCCAGGAAACACGCTGAAGTATCATTGCTAAGACCTGGAGCAAAAAAAAGGTGGTGACAATTTTTGACACTTTTAAGAGCCAACAGGAGACAAAAGTCACTTAAAGGCTCAGCTGAAGGATATGCTATGCACCTTTAAGGGGCTTTTGTGCTAGAAGATTTGTTATCTGGAGGCCATTTTCAGAGTCTTCTTCATGTCCTTCCTGATATAAAAGACCAGAGAGAGCTGCTTTTCTCGTCCAAGCCTCAGACCTTTGCAGAGAAAGGCCTTGAGTTTTTTACTAAGTATGGAGCTGTGCAAGTGCTGAACTGACCGATTCTCACAGTCTTCTGCCCCCAGGCAGGCTGCATGCCAAATGCCTGCAAAACATTGCCAGTTATATGCTCTCCTTGCACACAAATACATCAATACAACTGTGTTATTCTACAATTTTGGGAGGGACACTTTCAGGGCTCTGTTAGTTTTCAGGTTCATTTCCTTCCATTTGGCACAGAATGAACATTTTCCAAAACTAAGGGGTTTTGTGACAGAAGTAGGATTTAATTGAACTGTTTTGGTTGCTGCTGCCTTGTGCCTTGTTCTGTTTCTTAGTAGTTTTACATTTGAACCAAAATATTTCAGCTGGCAATCATTTTAAATACAAGTCTTTGAGGCTCTGCTTCAAAACTGCAACAGCTTCTGTCCTCATCACAGCAGTTCATGACACTTGCTGGTTGGATTGCTGTGACGACATGTTAGCTGCTTGGCTTTCTGAAAGAAACTCAGTTTGCCTTTGAAAAGTCACCCTTTGAGCACTTGACATGGAGGCTATTTCTTTTCAAAATGAAAATAACAGTGTTAGTACTTGAAAAGGAGCACACTACTTCTGTATATTTCCTACTGTCAGAAATGAAAGGAAACATTTCTTCACACCCTAAATGCTAGAGCATTTTTCCTCCTGTGAACCATGAATTCATCTCTACCGCTACTGTGCAGCGAGATACTGTGAAGAGAAGAAAGGAGGATGTTATAGAGTGATTGAAAAATTAAAAAGATGCTGTATGTATAAGATGCAAAGCAGCATTGTGGATGAAACTTATTTCATAAAAAACTTTAGCTTCTAGTGAGAAGATTTTTACTTCGTCCTATCCCCTCACTTTTCTTAAAAAAAAAATATCCAGTTAAGGGCAGGGAGACATTTTGTGTTTTCTAGCTTGCTGAACAAGACATTTATTTAGGGTCAGTAGGAGCAGCCCTCTTTCTTAGCCAGCTCAGATATCCCAAGGAAAGCTCCCTCTGTGGATTGATGTCACATTTCTTTCTATGGAGCTTGACTAGATTTGTCATTTCAGAATTAAATGTTTATTTTCCCCTTCATCCCACCTTATAAGCTGTCAATTCTCTTAAAACATGCGGTTTTGAAAAACTTAATTGCTAAATATTAGGATTAAGGATATCTTAGATCAAAATGTCAATGATAATATTTCTCTCTTAATAACCCAGAAGACTTCTATCCAAGTCCAAAGCCTACAGTACACTGTATGGACCCCTAACAGGGCCTCTTCTACTGCCCTTCTCTAGAAGTAATCTTGACCCAAATCACTTGTATTTCAATTATTTGAGTTCCCACCTCCCTTTGTCATTTCTTTATTCACTGCTGTCCTTCAGCTGCTTGCATTTTCTCTAGATGTATTTTAAGATCAGACATGAAGAGTCTCTACTTACAATCTCCCGCATATCTGTTTAAAGGTTTTCTTGCTGCTCTCGGCCTTGTTATCAAGAGACTGGAATCTGATGTCAAGACAGTCTGTTGAGAAGAGTACATGCAAAAGGACTTCTATATGTGAAAGAAATTAATAGTTATATGCTAGTCCTTCACATTAGCTTATGAGATGTACTTTTGCAGATAGACGGTCCAAAATTTCTTTCCTACATCTCCACGAGTCCCATGAACATCCACAGGTAAAACATTTAGATGGAAGTGTTTTGTTGTATCTTAGGAATATTACTGTATTCTAATTCATCTTTATTACATTGGTACTCATAGATTATTTGGGAAACTAGAGCCCTACGGTGTAAAGTGGGAAGAGAGTTCATCCCTTGGAGAACTTACACTGTGTCAAAGATGTCATCCAGACTGACGGACTTTTTGTAAAAAGAAATCATCACAATCTGTAGATATCTTTGTTTCCCATGGAATACCATTTGTCAATTAACTGGCTGGCAGAAATGAGCTGGTAAATCCATTTGTAGCAAGGGTTTTCCTTCCTAAAACTGACAGAGAAAATCTGAACCTGTGTGGCATGTAAGTAGTGTAAAGGCTGGATAATATTGTGGCACACGGCACTGTCTGTGTACTGCCAGTTTGGGTGAGAACAGGACATGTACAAAGGAAGGCAAAGCAAGGATACTGCCTCTGCTGAAGATGCCCTGCTTGTCAAGATCAGCAGCTGAAATTTTCACCTAAGCTGTATGAACCCAACAGAATCCATCTGCTGAACCATCTGTGTGATGAATCACTAAAACTGCAGTCCATCTGTTGTTTCACTGCCACAAAGTTTGCCAGCCTCACCCTCACTCCATTATTTAAATATTTTTCTTTCCCTTTGGGCCTCCTCTGTGCTCTTGTCTCTCTCCTTGTCTGTATCTTTTGGTTTGTTTTGTTAATACATTGCCTTTACAATCACTGAAATGTAAAGAAGGAGGATGTTATATTCCTACTACCCTCCAGTTAGCCGGGAACAGTTTTGCTCAGGGCAAAATATAGATCTGTAATGTGTATATCAACATTGCCTGTCTCCAGCTGCTCTGTACCAGCACAGCTCACCTCAGGCAAGAGATGAGGGCTATTTCACAGCTCTCCTTAAGACACTCCCCCATATCTGGGTTGCCACATGGAACTATCAGAAGTTTAGACTGGGGCTTAACTTTTGTTCATTCTTGAGGGAAGTATTTTTATGTATTATTTACCTCTCAGCTTGAAAATTCAACCTTGCCTTTACTGTCTAGAAAAAAAAAAAAAAAAGGAGAGAGAGAGATGCCCAGTTACATCTTCACTCAAATCTGTCTTATATTTGGGGAAGGCTTAGCTGGAGATTTTTCAACAGAGGTCTAACTTTGGTTGGCATCAGCCATGGCACAGTGCTGAGAGAGTGGGGATAGGCAGGAAAGGTGGCTGTATGCCAAACAGCAGGCTGAGTTCTGTGCAGCAGAAAAAAGGAAGATGTACTCCCTTTTTCAGTCCTCACAGTTCAGCCAAGCAGATTTTCACTATTTGCTCTCAGCTTTGATGTTTAACAAGGAACAAGAGTAGAATTTGGTCCTGTGCAGAACCACAGAGAAAAGAGGAGAAGGAAACCTCCATCATGTGTCACAGATTTGGAAAGGGGACTGGTGTGCAAGCAGACATAGGGACCACATTATTTAAGATCTTGGCTGTAGTCAGCAGGTTTCTGTGGTGTCAGCATTGACATGACTCAGCCCTGGTTGGGAAGGCAGAGTTGGATGCCCTGGGTACAACTCAAGGAAAACATGGTTGGTAGGAGGCAGACATTTGTCCCATCTTTCTGCAGTACCTACTCCATCTATCTCCCTGCAGTCTACACTATGTATAGTAGTCTTACAGACCCATTCAGATCAGTGGGGGGGGGGGGAATTGAGAGGGAATGTAGGCATCACTGAGCCTCCTCCACAGTTCACGTAGGATGATTAAAGGGTGGGGGTAGCATATTTTTATAGATGTCTAATCAAACTGGAATGCTTCATCTGTCCCTTCCAAAGGTAGACTAACTGCCTAGTGTTAATCCACAATACAGCAAGGCTGTCTTGAGAAGTGGTCAATGCCCCAAGTCTATTAGTGTTTAAGAGGCATTTGGACAATGCCTTTAACAGTATGATTTATTTTTTGGTCAGCCCTGCACCGGTCAAGCCATTGGACTCAATGGCCATTTTATATCCCTTTACAGTGTTCTCCCCTCCCCTCTTTTTCTTTCTCTTTTTCTTTCTCTTTTTTTTTCTTTTTCTTTTTCTTTTTCTTTTTCTTTTTCTTTTTCTTTTTCTTTTTCTTTTTCTTTTTCTTTTTCTTTTTCCTTTCTTTTCCTTATAGTCTGCATTCCCTGAGCAGAGATGTTTGGATTACCTGTTAGACTTAGGCTCTGCATCCCCCTTGTCTTGAATTTCCTTTTTTCTCTAGACTTTAGAGAGACTAGAGACACTGATCTCTTAATTAAGGCATGGTTAAAAAAAGGTAGCTGAATCACTCCCCCCACACTCCCTTGCTTTGCCTTGCTCTGGGTTTGAAAAGATGACAAATTCACTATCCACCACCACCACCAGGAGATGTTTAAAAGATTAACTATTCTGTTAAATAAAAAGGCAAAAATCTCTGCCTTTAATTTCAGATCAGCTACTATTTAACTTCAACCTCCAGCCAGTGGACCTTGTTAGACTTTTATCTACTAGATTAAAGGACTTCCTCCTGACAGTTATCCTTCTGTATAGGAATTTATGCTCCTGAACTTGGGAACATCAGAGATTAAAATCAGAACATAAGGACCAGTGAACACTGTTGTATTTTGCTTAGGGTAGGATGAATTTATAAAATATCCAGGCTGATGTGACTATTTTTCACAAAGAAAGAGCCAATAAGAGTGATGTCTTCTCTTGGTAAACATATTGGAGAAATACCCACAAGAGTGCGAGCCTGGAGAACGGTAGTTTCTTGGCATTTTTGGAAGGACTGTATTTCTGCCCTTTCATGCACCATTCACTTTCAGATAATACTTGCTCAGTAGTTTATCCCAGGAAAGAACCAGTACTTCAAGAGAGTAGTTAATAGAATTGTATAGTACAAGAGGGATGTTAAATGTAAACAATGACTAGAGAAACCCAGAAAGAGCATCAACTCTCTGCACGGAAGAAGAAAGTTAATAAAAATGTAGAAAGATTGTTTATGTTTGGGCCTGTAAATTTATCCCAATTTTCAGAGGTATTATTCTGGAAGGGTTAAAGTTATTTTTGTTGGGCATGTATAGAACAGCACTTCAAGCTCAAGGGATACCTATTTTTAATAGAATGCATGTATCTGCTTAAAATGTCAGCTAGTTTAAGCAAATTTACTGTATTTTATGGGGTTTTTTTCAGTGTCCAACTGATTTCCACCCAAATGGATTGAAAATTTTTGAGCTCAAAAGCATTGAACATCTCTGTGTAGCAAGACTAGATTATCATATTTTCAGTGGAAAGGGACCTACAAGAATGATCTCGTTCAACTGTCTGACCAACTCAGGACTGACAAAAAGTTAAAACAGGTTGATTGGGGCATTGTCCAAATATCTCATAAACATCAATAAGCTTGTGGCATCAAATTCATCTCCAGGAAGACTCTTCCGATATTTGACCACCCCTCAGTAGAGAAATGCTTCCTAATGTCAAGACTAAACCTCCCCTCAACACAGCTTTGAACCATTTCATTGTGTCCTATCATTGGATCCCAAGGAGATGAGGTCAACATCTCCCTTTCCACTTCCCCTCCCCAGGAATCTATAAAGACTGATAAAGTCAATCCTCAACTTTGTTTTCTCCAAATTAGACAAATCAAAGAGCCTCAGCTACTCCTTATAGGACATTTCTTCCAGCCCTTTCAGTGGCTTTATTATACTCCTCTGAAGGCATTTGGGTACTTCAGGACCCTTTTTTTTCCAATTTGTGAAGCCCAGAATTCCACAGTACTCAAGGTGGAGATTGCAGCAATTCTTAGTACAGTGGGAAAATCATCTCTTTTTGGTGGGCTGGTTATACTGTGTTTGGTGCAGCTTGTCCTTTGGGCTGCCAGGACGCACACACTGCTGATTCATTGAGTTTGCTATTAACCAGCACTCCAAAATTCCTTTTTACAGGTTATACTTTTACTTGATGCTACTCCACTCCATGTGCAGAATCCAGCATTTAGTCCCACTAAATTTCATGTCATTGATGATTGCCCAATGCTCTCTCTGCAAGGCCTCTCATCCCTCAGGAAAACCAAGACCACTTCTAGTTTAATATCATCATCAAACTTGCTGATGGTGTATTCATCCTCTGTATGCAGACTGCTGACAAAAATATTGAATGAAAATGGCCCCCAAATTGAGCCATGAGGAACACTGCTGGTGACTCATCAACTTGAACCCACTTTTTCCATAGCTGGAGAACTTCTCCAGAAGCAATCTGTGATAAGACAGTATCAAAAGCCTTAATAAAATCCAGAAAGAAGTGTATCTACCGCCTTTCCTTCATCTACCAGATGGGTGATCTTACTGTAATAGACACTAGAGCTAGGAGTAATTTCAGGTTAAATGCATTTATTGATATAAAAGTTTATTAGTGTAATTTTATTATGGAAAATAAAAAAGGAATAAAATTTATTAGGAAAAAAAAACAGTGAATGATTTTCAGCTTTAGTGATTTTCAGCGTCAGGTGTGGCTCCACTGAGCCCGGCTCATTGTTGGCAAGGAAAGCGGCAGTGGTGTGCCTGCAGATTGGCAGAGCACTGAGCTATCCCATTAGAAGCCAGCTTCCAGGGATGCTACCTGGCTCTGTTCCAAGCTCAGTTTTATACTGTTTTTGGCTGTCCAGGCCACGCCTCTTCTGAGCATGCCCAGTCCCATTCTCCGCCCCTTCGGCGCATGCGCAGATCAGTTGTAGCCCAGTCCTTGAGGTGGATGGATCAAAAGTTCATTCCTCACTAAGTGAAACTGTCTTTGGCTGAGAAGGTTTACTGCCGGCGAGAAAAGGTGATTTTATCCCTAGAATGGGTTAGTGTTACCAGTTCTTTGCTTTAGCAGAGGTAGTTAAAGTTCAGAAGCTGAGACTGAGGTAATTTCTGCTTAATTTTGGGCTGTCTGTACCCCCTATAGGTATAGGGAAAACAGTTCAGGACAAAGTTTATTATTTTCGGGGTTTTCTGTAAGATATGGATTGGTCTGGGCAGTGTTTTAATCCTTGGGAAGGTTTGTGTGCTTTTTGCAGAGACCAACTGCGGCAGGAGTGCTTGAGACTTAGCCGCGGCTTTCCTCGGGGTTGCACAGGGCTAGGCTGCCCACGCGGAGGGGGGGGCGGCTCCGGTGCCCGCGCAGCCAGGATGAGCCGCTTTTCGGAGCGGCGCAGCGAGGGGACGAGGCGGTCTGTGTTCCCCTGCACGGCGGCGGAGCGGCGACGGCTCCCTGCCGGAACGGTGGAGGCGACCGGGACGGCGGAGGGTGTCCACGATCCCTCCCGGGCGGCGGCGGCAGCAGCTGCGGCTCTGCGTTCCCGTGCACGGCGGAGCCGGGACCGGCTGTGTTCCCGGCGGCGGCGGCAGCTGCAGCTCCGCTCCAGGCGGCGCGGCGGGGCTGCTACTCGCGGTTCGTGTCTTCCCGGGAAAACGGCTGCCGAGCGGGCAGCGAGCGAGCTCGGAC
>JAWWEW010000131.1:16337450-16458886 GCA_035583185.1 Anabacerthia variegaticeps | reverse complement strand
ATTGAATCTTGGCTTGTCCTACTCCTCCCTGAGATAACCACAGTATACTTAGAATTGATTGCATTTCAAAGACATTCTTTAGGCTTACAGGAAAAAGTAAAAACCCCTTCTTACATTTAAAGAATAAACTATCTTTATAGTTTTAATATTTCGGGCAAATTAAACCCACTTATAACATTACCATAGAAGGATATCAGATTGTTTAAACAGGATTTTCCCTTTGTGAATCCACTTTGACTGTATCTGACAATTGCATTATTTTTTAAAAGCTTTTCAAGAGGATAAAGTGCTCGCTCCTTTGACAGTGAAACAACCCTGAGTGTGCCAGGTGTTCCTGAACGTTATATAGGTGAGAACAACACTGTCTGTAACAGGAACTTCAACAGCCCAACTAAGGTTGGGCCCTAAGGGTAATCTGTCATCCCCTGACAGCCTTGGAACATTCCCTACCTGAATCCTAGCTCAAGCAGGAGTTGGAGTTTTGAAAACAATCTGCCGATGTTAACACCAGGATGGAAATTTACTGATGACTAAAGGAAATCATCTTGCAAGCCTATAAACAGCAGCCCTAAATGAGGTCCTTTCAGTTCCCCTGGACTGCAGTGGGCTGCACCAGAACCTCTGAGTGGGACGCCTGTCAGAACTCATGAACACTCAAGTCTGCGATACTGAGGTCCATGAGTGATGAAGAGGCCTGGGCTGATACTACACACACACACAAACACACACACACACACACACACACACACACACACACACGCACACAAACATACTCAAAGTGTAGCCCATGCCTTTAGAGGAAAGCTAAGGGATTTGACATGAATAATTCACTGAATCCTAGGGGAATTTCTGATAGGTACCTTTACCTGGATATAGATGTATACATCTCTTCTTCTCTGTGCATGCATATGAATTGACTATGGTCCTCCTAGATACATTTTTAGTGCCAGAGAGGGCTCTTGTGATCGTCCATTCTGAGCTGTCTCTAATTCCTGTATAGGAATGAGGAATCAGGTAAAAGAGGTTATGTGAATGGAGCCAGCATTCCAGGAGGTGTGCTGATTCAAACTGCTCCTTAAGGACACAGAAGAGCCCTTGTCTATGTTCAGTAAAACATATTTTTTTTTTAAATATATAGAAGATGTAGTTGAGAAATTTTATTTGGAGGTGCTGCAAGAGAAATGGGAGATAGAGATGTTCTCTAGCCAGAGGACTGCTGATTTGAAGGGCAGAGGTATGCTGCTGCCTGAAGGAGCAAAGAGCAGTAGGGTTGTTGTTCATGTAACAAGAAGAATTCAGAGACATGAGGGAGCAGCAGGAATTGACCCATTGGAAAGTGGGACACCAATCAAGAAATGTTAGAAGGAGCAGCTATGACACTTACTCACTCAAGTACAGAGATGGCAGATAAGCACTGACATCATGAAAAATGATGTGGTGTAATGATTGTGGAACAAGTGCTGAAATCACCAGCTCTGGGAGTAGAAGCAGTCTCCGTGGTGGCAGACCTTGCTGAGATCTGGCTTGGTGGTCACACATACCTGGAACTGGAACTAGCGTTTCTGCATGGCACTGCACTGCATAGAAACACTGTTGTGCTTGGAGCTAGCTCAGGTATCTCTAACACGCACTGTGCAGACAAGCTGTATATGTAACATCCATTTGCTTCTTTTTGGTTGGGTAGTTTATAGCTCAAGATGTGGAACTGTCTCAGCAATGAATTCATGTGCTAACTGCAACAACTCAGGAAGACCCTCTGGTAGCTGTTTGTTCTTGGTTTCTAGGTTTGCTCTAGGCTATTCCTTTGACATGCCTGCAATGTGTCAGACCTGTCTGCATCTGTGTAGGTTTTTGTATTTCTGATTTGGGAAACATAGGTTGGAAGGCAAATGTTACCTCTAATGAAATAATCTTTCTCTCCTAAAGTAAAACCAGTCAACCAACAAACTGAAACAAAACAAAACAAAACGAAAACAGAAAAAACAAACAAACAAACAAAAACACTCAGTTAAAATCTATGGCTTTATAGCCCAGGGATTCACCTGGGTTGGTGAATACCCATGCACCTGGTTGGGTCTTTTTCAATTTCTGCCTGTGATAGGTATCAGGTTAAAGTTTCATCAACATGACTGAATTCTTGAGGGAATAAAATCGATTTGGAAAACATAAACATTTCAGGGAATTTCTGAGAAGCTCTGCCTTGAACTGATGATTTTCTGAAAGTTACTTAAAGAACAGAAGTAAAAAGCCTCATACAATATGCCAGCAAATTTTTTTTAACAATTGATGAAGGACAAATAAGGAGGGAGAACATGGAAAAAAGATGATTCCCCAGAGAATATTTGATTTCTGTACAAGCAGTCAAGTAATGATAGATCCCAGTCAGAAATAATGTAGTCATAAAAAAAGATGAATTGGATAATTTACTTGAAACAAATAATGTGACTAACTCTACTCCAGAACCACAGAAAACAAATTTATCTAACAGGGTTTGACAGCACATTCTCAGGAAAAAAGTATTGCTATACAGTCAGCATGTACATTTTCAAAGGAATTGGCTTTGGGAAAGAGCACTCTTCAAGCACTTAATAAAGGTGGTTTTTCTTTATGACTTTAATTTAAAATACATTATGAAAATCACCTGATTCTGCTTGGCTGCTGCCAGATTTTGAATAACTGAATTTCAAAGCCGCCGCAGAGCTGGAACTAATTTAATATATTAAGAGGAAACATTGTCAGAGCAGCATTTGGCATCAGTAAACTGGTTTGGAAGTTTACCACCCTTTAAAAACTGTATCATAGGATCATGGCATGAGACATGGAGACTGACATGGGCTCATTGGGACAAAAGGGGAAATCTTTGTCATACTTACCAAATCTCACATCAAAAGAACCAGAGAAAGGTCCTTGTTTTATGATTATCATTTGTCAGAAGCACTTACCACAGAGTTCCTCAAAATTTAGGTCACCATTTGGATCCAGCTGAGTTCTGACCTGAAGTAGAGACTGCCCTTCCGAATGGTCCATCATGTTTGCCAGTGGAAACCTGCCCTTTTCTTTACTGGAGAGACGGTAGACATATTATTTTATAAATGCTGATTGGTTATCTGTAGCGTATCTGGAGGGGATCCTCACAGCAAAATATTGAGCTATTGAGCTTGTCCAAAGCTTCTACAACAGAGCAAAACAAATTTGCCTATGAATTGTGGATTGAGGATTCTGTAATATTTAGACACTGCTTGCTGCCATCCAAAAGTTCTTGATAAGAACTGAAGTTGGTCAAAAGAAAAACATGTAAATTCTCACAAACAAGGCCAGAGTGAACTTGTCCTAACTTTTCACCTAAATATTTCAAGTCACAAACTTCCTTCATCATTGGTGATGTCATTATGAGAGCAAGCAGACTGCCAGCAGAAATGTTTACAGGGAGACATGTCCTCTTACACTTTGGAACTGAACTAGAACAAGAATTTTCTAAGTTTTTAGGAAAAATGTTTTGCAAATGGAAAAGAATACTTAACTGAAGGGTCTGGTGACTTCCTTCCTGATGACTGTATGTATTGTCTCAGGAGAACCATCAAAGGTGACAGCTTGCACAAGTTATTACCTGAGAGTGTGAGCCAGTATGGAAGGACTCTAGTCTGCAATGCACTTTTCAATTATTTATATATTCATGGGTTCATGTGTTGGTTTGTAGGTCTTCATAAAGGACTCTGGAAAATGTTGCCAGTTTCAAGGGACTATTTGCCGTCTGTTGGGTTTGATGGAAAGTACTCCAGGTCACATGAAGACAATTCCTTGATACAGTTTTGCTCTCCTACCTACTTCTCCAGTCTCACATTAATCTAACCTTAAAAAAAAAAAAAAAAAAAAGCATCTTTTTGTCAGGTTGTACTAGGTAACAGGAAAATTTTATGTCTTTGAACACTGTATATCTGCAGATGCATTCACCTAAGCCAAGTCAATTTACACTGGTGATATAGTGTCCCACTAGTCTTAGGAGAGTGGGTTGGTACTCACACAGTGATATTTGATCTTTAGATTTCTATCAAAAAATGTAGGATGAAGTTATGCCTGCGAAGTAATGATTTTTTTTTATTTATTTTTTTTTCTGTAACCAAAGTGAGATTTATACAAGACACTAATTGACAGGCAGCTGGAGCTGAGTAAAACCCATCTCTCTCAAGGTCTGTTCCTGATTCTGCTTCCAAACAGCTCAAACAGGCTGCTTCAGCTGTTGCCCCTACAAATGTGTTTCTGTATCAGTGGATACAATCCCTAATTTATCTGCATAGCACGCTCTCTAAGCAAAATAAAATGAAGTACAATCCCTCCTTCACCCCACCACACAAAGTCAGAAATATTTTTATCTTCTAATAGCTTCTGCCCACAACTGTCTAGAAAGTTATCCTTGTGAACATGAGTCCTTCCCTCACTCTGCAGATTTAAGTCTCCACATCCCAAACTCTTTGGCACTATTGCAAAATGTCTGTGTATGTTTCAATCAGGTTTTGTTGCAGCTACCCCAGCCTCGAAAGTCTCATCAGCTAGCACAAACACTATTATTTCTGTGGTGATCAGCTTAGCTCAGTGACTGTGAGGCACTGTTAATTTATTGTTAAAATCCTGAGATGTTTTTCTCTTATGGAAATGCAAACCTCCTCTAGGCTTCATACTTTCAAGGATGTTTTTTAAGCTAAAGTATTTTGCCTACCAGTATCTAACAGGGACATCATGAGAAAACCTTTAAAAAATCAGAAGTAGTTTATGCAACAGATTTTTTACTACCTCCTGAAACACTACCTTTTTTGAGAGATTTTTGATGGAAGTAAGTTCTTACTACTACAAATATTTGTACAGTGTCAATACAGCTATAAAGGCAGAAGTGTCATGTCAATGATGAAATGGAAGTGTTTCTAAGCAAAAGTGTTTACTCACTGGAAAAGGTAACCTGAGGCTTTATAAAAATAAATGACATGAAAGAAACATAAATGGCACACAAACTCTGTTAAGTATCATAATTTGTTCGAAATTCACAGATCTCTTTGCCCACTGAGAGTGTGCTGCCTCTTTCCGTGGCTCTCAGTGTCAGAGAGCAGGGCTAATGACATTGGCTGGTGATTGGGTGGTGGCTATTCTGGTGGGACCATAAATCTGGTCAGTAACCTTTAGTGCAGGACATATGGAGCTAGCATTTCCCAGGAGTGGAGTTTAAAATGGAGTTTCACAGTGTGTATTTAACCTGAAGTATGAGAGATATTGAGTGCTCAGGCCTTTGCAATCAGGGGGCTAATATATTATAATTATTTATTTATTTATTAAATCATGTGGGAGCTATTCAGAAACAGTCACCAGTAGTCCTTCCATTTCATCCTTGGGAACATGACTGTAGTGTTGCTTCTGAAAGATCTTATTGTGGTACATGGAACAAAGAAAATGCTAATACTGTCCAGTATTCTTTGCAGTTTGGAATGCTTGCAGATATGAGCAAAACAATCCGTTTGGTTCCAGATGAAATATTTCTCACAATTCTATGAAAAGTTTTCATCAAATTTAACATGAAAAAGCAAAACAAATGGACCTGCATGTTGTTAATAGAGATCCATCACCACTGTTACTCAAACAGAGTAAAAGCCTCAAAGGCTATAATAGAAAATGCAGTATTTTCTGTGAAGTTGTCAGGTGTTTGTTTGGGTTTTTTCCAGTGATTATATGTAATTCTGCTATTAGATTGGAGATAAAATCCTGCAGGATGGTGAGGAAAAAAAATACTTCAAGACACTTAGTTGCTAATATAACAAAGTGGGTTTTTTCTTTCAGTGAATAGAAAGAAATGTTTACCTCAAAGGTTAATGCTGTTGTGCAAGGTAACACATTATGTTATGTCTGAGTTCCTTTAGTAGCCATGCCTGTCCATGTACTGCTTCAGTTTCAGCTGAAATGCCCAGACTATCTTTTGTCTCTGTGTCAGTAGCAGGTTTATTAGTGACTAGTTTGGAGCTGTAAGCCAGCATTATCAGCTCTACTCTGCTCATCTCGACCATGACTGCAATCCTTACTTCCTGCAGGAGACTATTATACAAACTTGGCAGAAAAACAAAGTGAAAAACACACTGAAAAATTTTCTCTACCTCTGTGACTTTCTGAATTTGTTTGCCATTTTATCCTTCAATATGTTCCTTAGTAATTCTGTTTCTACGGCAAATGTCAACTTGATAGCTTAATTCCTCTTCTCTACAAGTTTTTTGGCAGTTAAAAAAGACAAAAGCAAACAAAAAGAGACAGAAAATATATTTAAATGTGGGGTGGAGGGGAGAGGCAGGCAGAATGCAGTTTTCTTTCCTTCCTTTCTGAATTAGCATGTTCATCCTCATTCTTTGTTCCCTGATAAAAGGTAAGATACTTATGAAACTTTATCCCTTTCACAAGAACTACATTAAATTGCTGTAGGGTATGTATTGCAAAATATATTTTAAAATTTAAAAAAATGAAATTGTTTAAAACAAAACCAAAGAACAAAAAAGGTAAGGAATTAACCAGAATGGTTTCTGCGAAGGGATTTGCGCTTGTGGTTGTTAGAGAAAGAGGATAGCAGACAGAGTAAGCAAGTGGGACTCAGGGCATTTAAAAGCCTGCTTGTACCCTCAGTCTTGAATTACTGTGTGACATATCCAACCAGTTTACCTACTTGGGTGTTCTTCTTCCTCCCATTTATTTGGGCTCCTATCCTATTTAAACTGTAAACTCTTTAGTCCAGGAACTATAATTTGTTGTATGTGTTGTGTGGACAGATTTCAGGAGTTTGTTTGTTTGTTTGTTTCTTTGAGAAACGCTGGTGTAAGCAGCTATTCTTCTTTTCTGAGTTGGTTTGTTGGGTTTTTATTCAATATGAAAGAATTAAAAATAAGTGCACCACTTATCAAAATAACCAAGTGGTGACACCAAGCTTAAATGGAGGAGGAAGTGGCTGGGGAAGGGGGGGAATTTGCATAGAAAAGTTTTAAAAAAGTATTTTGAGTCAAAATACATAGTTTTAGCTAATTCAGCTGCTAGTATATGTATGGTCTGTAATTACCTGGTACTGTTGCAAGCATAGGTCAAATTCTTCCTACCATAATAATTCTGACCTTTTGAATTTCACTTGCACTGAAGTGGTTACAATTACCTCTAACTTTTCTTCTCAAGATTTTTTGAGTATTGAGGCAAATGGTAAGCATCAGACAACACTTTTTTCCTCTGTTTTGTTATTACTAAATTACAAATCTGAGTCATAAGAATTTGAATATGTTTTCATATTTCATAATAAATAGCAAAAGTACAATGAGATGTTAAGCCCCAAAGTAGCTAAAAAAAAAATAAAATTCTTAAGCTTTAAGAGATTTCAAAATGTCATGCTGGTCTTGTATAAGAGATTCTTTAAATTTTCTACTTGCTTACAATCTGCATGCTTAGCAGAAAGCTCTTCACTGATGATTCTTTCAGGTCAATAGTACTAAAACCAAATACTTTGTCTTCCTTGCTAATTCTGTCAGATACCCATTTATCTCTTTCTTTCCTGAAAACTTCTTTTTCATCTGATTTTTTTTTCCTGTTGATTCACTTAATAACTTTTAAGGCTGAATACCGTTTCACTATGATTTCCTATGGGAGATATACTATGGGATATTCCACAATTATACCTTGTTTCCCATGGGCAGGAGACACTATGAGAATGAATGATAGCAACATTTTTACTATTGGCTTTTAAAATTTTTACTGGACTGTATGAAATTGTAAATATTATAGAAAAACTATCTAATAAGCAAGGCTCAGAGACCATGGGCTATAAATCAGTACATAGGTTCTCACAGCTTCAGCTATGAACTGTTGTTAGGATAATTCAGCAGATGAATTATCCTAGGAAAATTGCCATAGATTCTGATCTGCATTCTCACCTGGGCACTCAAGTCCTGAACTACAGCATAGTTTGAACCCGTGCCAACACCTGCTCAGCTACTCTTGACCCTCACAGCGCACCTTCAATTTGTAGCTAAATTACTTATAGAAAGGCCTTCTTACCTTCATCTTCATTGGAATTACAGGAAATCTTCTAAACCACTGAAAGAACACTATTTCATGGTGCGTATGGGAATTCTTACCTTTGTCAATAGAAGGAGGGAAATAATTGTCTTAGCAGCACATTATTCCCTCTCAGTGCTTCAGAGCAAATTGCTGAACAGGATACCAGATACCACGAGTGCTGGGACATCCCCGGTGGGGCTGGAGCTCTGGTGCAGCAGGGCTGGGGCCAGGGAAGCTCTGGCCCTGCCACCAGGGGCATCCCTCCTCCATCCCTCCTCCATTGCCATCCTTCTCCCACCTCTGATGTGTTTTCAGGATCTTGTGGGGAAGATTTGGGGTCTGGTCTTGTGGGAGGGGCTGAGAGTAGCTCTGAGATGCTCAAAATCAATGTAGTTTTAAGAGATTTAAAGAGCAAACTAAGTTGTTGTCACCTCTCACTTTCTGCAGTGACTTAAATCTTCTTGAAAAAGTTTTAATATACTCCCAAGTGTGAGTGGAGTCTGTCCTGGTTTAACAGGCTCAAAATACTCAGCAAAGTCTTCAAGTTTTGCCAAATTCTCTCAAAAACGGTGGTATTGAGGCTTGAATGTTTAGCAAACTAGAGTAACTAAATGTGGGATATTTTTTTGGTCTCTGTGGAAGTTTAGGTTGAATATTAGGAAGACATTCTTCATCCAGAGGGTAACTAGGCACTAGAACAGGATCCCAAGAGACATGGTCATGGCCCCAAGCCTGAGAGAGCTTAAGGCACATTTGGATAATGCTCTCAGGTACATGGTGTGACTCTTGGGTATGTGCAGGGCCAGGAGTTAGACTCAATGATCCCTGTGGGTCCCTTCCAATTCAGAATATTCTATGATTCTATGATTTAAACTAGACATGTTGTTTCACCACACAGGAGAAAAGCAAATTTAAACCCAAGACTTCCAGAACTGAAGAATTTGATTTGGTACAATCAGCATAGGTTTCTAAGGACAGTTCCAGGCTTTTGCTGATTTAGCTGGTTTCTGAACTCTGTTTTTGTATAGTGGAGGGGGTTGGGAAAATATTCTTAGCCGTCTAAAGAGGGAATATTTTATTCAAAACCCTTGGTGAAAATTTGTCAAATAATTGAATCAAATCTATGAAATGAAAGGTTAATTCTATTAGCGGAGTTTCTAATAGGAAGAGCATGTTTTATTCCAAAAATAACACTTAATAAATTATTCATCAAATAACATTTGGCCAGCTCTTGCAGTAATTGAGAGGAACCTGAAGCAAATCAAGTGAAATTAAACTAACCCTCCAATGAACCTGATTATTTCAGACTATTACAGCAACAAAAGTTCTTTCCATTATTCTCTTTTTCTAGTGTACACATAAATTGAAAGAGGCACTTGGAGATAATACTGAAATCAGAAGTAGCCAAATGTTCAGTATATTCTTTACTCTTTTATACTTTTTTCCTTACCCCTTTTCACTTATAATTGCTACCTTCTAGAAAAAGTGATCTGATGGTAGCAAAAAACGAAATCTGTAGCCATCTTAGAGCACTATATGACTGCCTTTCTGATTGTCCTGGCCTTGGACTCTGTAGGACTCCCCAAAACAACATCAAACCTATTTGCTCATTACCTTCCTCTGAAGCTTTTGTGGAATCACATTGTAACCACTGACTGTGAAAGGGAGAAGAGTCTGCTGAAGGTAAAACATGTGTGGCATGGTAAACATATCTATCCTATCCTCTTGGGTTTTTGTTTGTTGTGTTTTTCCAGCTCAGAGCAAAAGAAATCCACAAAGCATGAAATCCTGAATCCCTTGAGAATTATTTTCCCAAGCAGTTTCACTTTTTCACAGACTGATCCTGCCTCAGCTTATACAGCAAACCCATTTGAACTGTTTGCCCCTTAGGAGATTTTTGACACTGGTTGCCATTCCAAGGAGGTCATGTTTAAGCTCACACTTGGCATCAGATTGTTGTTGCCTCCAGTAAATTTAGAGGGGAATGGTGTAGGCTTACAATCTTCCTCCTGAGCCTTCTCCCTTTTGCTTTCTCTAGACCACAAAGCCAAGTGAACATGGCATCTCTGCACTTTATTTCCCTGGTCTCCTGACATGCCTTCGTTCTTCCAGATAGATTCTGTTTAAGGAACTGGTGAGGGCAGCTAGCCCTTGCCCATTTCTCCTGACATTTAGCAGGTAGATGGCACTACAGTCAAGTTTTCTGCATCCAGATACAGGCAGGTACCTGCACCTGCAATTTGTTCCCTTTCCACATCTGCAGGTGTGTAGCTTTTTAACTTCTGTGGCTCAATATGACAATAATCATAGTGAAGTTCCCACTTAGCATGAGCAAACATTTGGGTCATCCCCTTCGTATTAAGAGATTTCTCATCTGGACCCAAGCAAATTTTTGTACCACTCAATTCTTTTGGAGATGCCCTCAGAGGAAGACCAGAATAAGAAGTCATCTAAATATGATGCTGCAAAGCAGTAATCTTCCCTCTGCAGTAACCAGCTGGTAAAAGCACTGGGCTTGTTTACCCATATGTTACAGTGATCTAAACCATGCCTAACACTTAAATTGGCTTAATATGGACCTTATGGCCCATTTTCCCACCCCTACAAGAATGCAAAACTATGCTGGTGCCTGTGCTGTGGAAATTTGAACAGTGAATACCTTTTCCACAGGATAAACAACAACAACTTGCTTTTCAGGCTAGTTACAGAAATAGGTTTCAGATTTGTAAGCTGACCTGAGACATTTACTTCAGTCTTATACTGGCAGTCATGAGTGAGGTGAAACAAGTTTACTCCTATAATAGATGCATGTCTTTTCTGAGGTGTTTTTTCTTCTGAATATGTAATTGGCAGTATTCCTCAGGGAAGAGGCAAAACATCCTCTCCACATAGAAAATAAAAAAAAAATTTAAAAAGAGGGATGGGTTGGAAATTTAAAAAAAAATTAGTCTCTTCTAGCAGAGCTTTTTACTATTTGGAAATAGGGGGGGGGGGGCGTAATTTATTATATAATATCATAGAATATTTACAATGTCATAGAAACAATATCATAGCCCAGAGAATTGTTATTTCATGTGAGTGAAAACAACAAAATTCACATTCATACACTAGATAAAAGATTACTTAGAATTTGAAATGCTTTATTGCATATGTGGCACATGAATTTCTACAGCTGTTGACTTTGCAATTCTTTCAGTTTCTTTCAGAACAAGAATCGATATCTAGAAATAGAAAATTATGTAAATATTTTTTTTTGTAATTGAAGTTTTTTATGATTGAAAAAATGTGGTTGCAGTTTGGAAATAAGAAGATTGTACTCAGGTCTTCGTTTGGTTGGGGTTTTTTTCAGGGTACTTTAGAATCTGGGTTTGTAACTTCAAAATTGGAATTAACCCATCCTCCAACACCTGAATTTCTAGGAAAAATAGGTGGAAGACTTTCTCGAAAAGGTTTAGGGGAAGCATTCCTCCTGGCTACAGAACTAGGTAATTAACTGCTTAATTTAAAACACCAGTTAAATAATATAAGACTGAATTTGGGAGGTGGTGTTAGGTTTTGCGTATGTGGTAATATCATCTTAAATATCAGTAGGTTTTCACAGCAAAAAAAATTGTAAGATACTTACTTGCAAGTATAATGGCATTGCTTCTAGGATCACTTCTCTAAGTGAGCCCTTAATCTGAGACTGGGAAAAGTGTTTAATTACCTCATCTTCTAGTCAAAGAATAAAGGACCTTTGAAGAGCTTCACTTTGTTTTCCTAAATCACTATAAGGTTGTACTAGTTTTGAGTAGGTAGACTTAATTTTTTTCATAGTAGCTAGTTTGGGTCTATGTTGTGGATTTGTGTTGAAAACAGTGTTGATAACACAGGGATGTTTTTGTTATTGCTGGGCAGCGCTTCTACAGCATCAAGGCCTTTTCTGCTCCTCACTTCACAACACCACTGAGAGGGCGTGGGGTGCACAAGTAGCTGGGAGGGGACACAGCCAGGACAGCTGACCCCAACTGACCAGTCATGCTCAGCATATAAAGCTGGAGGAAGAAGAAGTGATGGCATTTGTCTTCCCAAGTAAACACTATATGTGGTGGAGCCTTGCTTTCCTGGAGATGGCTGAACGCCTGCCATTGGGAAGTGGTGAACGAATTCCTTGTTTTGCTTTGCTTACATTTATGGCTTTTGCTTTACCTATAAAGCTGTTTTTGTCTTAACACATGAGTTTTCTCACTTTTCCAAATCTTTCACCAATCCCACTGGGTGAGGTAGGGCAGGGACAGGAGTTGTAAGAGTCCCTCTTGTACTATTGCAGGTTGCCTGTGAGAAGAGGCCGACCCCCACTTTATCACAACCTCCTTTCAGGTAGTTATAGAGGGCAAAAAGGTCTCTCCTCAGCCTCCTTTTCCAAATATGCTCAGTTACTTCATAAAACCAACCTAGAGCACCTCTTCAGAAACCAGCTTGATCTGGGAATTACAAGCACGCATGCAATATATGCATGGTTTAGATTAAACTCTGAATCTTCTGTGCTGATCAATTTATACTTGTGCCTAATTATGCATTTTCTGCTTTAGGCTGAGAAAATATTTCTGAAGTCCTGTTTTGATGGCATTTCTGACCCATTGTGATGTAGACTTCTGCAACTGGTAGCAATGCAAGGCCTTTCTTCTGATGAGTAATGAGGTCTTTGTCTTGTCCAAGGGAAAAAAATAAATCTACTACTTGTCAATTATATAGTGCCATATTGGTCATAAAATGAATCATTACAAATTAATTAGAAGAAAAGCGAATTGCACTGCAAATTTCTGAGCTAATATAGGCTTTCTTCTGCTTGACAATGTTCATAAATCAGTCTATTATAACTAATTATAAAAACAACTTGTCACCACAAATGGTAGAGCCAAGTCAAAACATATTTATGAAGAGAATAAAAAAGAGTATTTTCACATGAAAGGATGATCTGGTTCAACTCTCTGATCAACTCAGGACTGACCAAAAGTTAAAACAGGTTATTCAAGGCATTGTCCAAATGCGTCTTCAACACTGACAGACTTGTGGCATCAAATTCATCTCCAGGAAGACTCTTCCAATATTTGACCACCCTTCAGTAGAGAAATGCTTCTTAATGTCAAGACTAAACCTCCCCTCAACACAGCTTTGAAATATTCCAATGTGTCCTATCACTGAATCCCAGGGAGAAGAGCTCAACATCTCCCTCTCCACTTCCCCTTTCCAGGAATTTGGAAAGAGGTCACCTCTCAGCCGCCTTTTCTCCAAACAAATCAAACTTCTTCAGACGCTCCTCATAGGATATTCCTTCCAGCCCTTCCAACTGCCTTGTTACCTTCCTCTGAATGCAGTTGGGTAGTTTAACATCCTTTTCCTATTTGTGGGAGCCAGAACTGGCTCCACAATTAAAACATTATGGGGCACAGTACTCAAAGTGAGGCTGTACAAATGCAGCAGGGGAACACCAAGAGGCACGTGGAGCCAGCAGCTTGTCCTGGAGCAGCTGGCTCAGTGCAGGTGGAGTCAGCAGTGATGGTGACTGTTCCCATTGTCTCATAAGGGGCTCATAAGAATTGCAAGCAATCAGAAGCACTACAACCAGGGCATGGCAGCAGTTTGCACAAGAATGGTGTACAGACACCATGCAGTCATCCTAGGGGTTCCAGAGCTCCAGGAGGACCATATGGTATCAGCTTGGTATGCTCACCATGAAGGATGTAATGACAGCTCCCAAAAAAACCCATGGCCATCCATGTTTAAGGCTGCAGAGAGTGCCTAAGCCTTTCACTGAACTGTAGCAGAAATAGCAGTTGCATCAGATGTGATCAGGTTGGACAACTTGCTGAGCCTGGAAGCAGAGCTATGGAATGATGTAGAAAGGTTAAGGAGTATTAGAGAATCAGAAAAGAAGGTAGACTGATAGAACTAAGCTCTGGCCTCCCTGAGATGGGACTAGCCACCAGAGATAGTTCAGGATCAAGGGGATCCTCTAACCATTCCCCAGCAAAGAGAACATAGCAGTTACAAAGGAGCAAATGGGGGAACTGAAGGCAGTAAAGACTGCTTTTCAGCAGTAGACACATACAATGAATACTTAGTCAACTGCACCACACCACTTTTTGTTTTATGAGTCAGTAATTTATGTTAGTTTTCAACTCACCCTTTTGCTGTTTACCTTACAAGTAATCTCCCTCCAAATTGTCTTTTCTGCTCCATTAACATTTTTTGACGGCAGATAAACTTCAAAGATCTTAGCATATCTTACCACCTAGGGATATTACTCACAACTACAGCACTGCTGGCTACTTGGCACTTCCCATTATTACTTCAACAGACTTTGCTTTGGCTTGTTATAGTGGAACAAGACTCAGTGTGGCATTGTTCTATCAGTAGGACATGGCTTGTTATAGTTGCAGCAAGCCTTTGGCACTGGTGACAGAAATATATCACAGCTCAGTACCGGATGCTCAAAACTGTGTTTTGCCATCAAAAGCTGCAATTCTAGAACTTGTTATGAAGTACAGATGATATGAGTAGTTTGCTACCGCTCCTAGCAAACATGGTTATGAACATGAACACTGGCTGAAAATGCCAACAACATTATTGCACCTAGGAGAATTCTAGCAGGGAAATCTGGGCTAAAATATTCTGTCTCTGTATGGCAGTAGGGATCAATCCAAAGCTCCTCTTAGTAAAGAATCATCTTTTTTGGTTTGTCTAAGTTTAGTGATGAGTTGCCAAGCCTCTTTCGATGATGTTTAAAAATCATGGCAGTCAGGTGAATTCCAAAGTGACTGAAAAAACCAGAATGATTATACCCATCTTTAGAAAACGAAGAAAGGAGGAGTCCAGAAACCACCAACCTGTCAGTCTCACCTCTGTGCCTGGGAAGATCATGAAACAGATCCTCCTAAGAGGTGTGCTCAGTCACATGGAGAACAGGGAGGTGATTTGGGACAGCCATCACAGCTTCACCAAGGGCAAATCCTGCCAGACCAACCTATGGTGGCCTTCTATGACAGAGTGACTCCATCCAAGGACAGGGGCAGGTCTAGAAATATCACTGATCTGGACTTCTTTAAAGCCTTTGACACAGACCCACAAAATATCCTTCACTCCAAATTGGAGAGAGATGGATTTGGTAGGTGTATGATCACCTCTGGTCATCCAGAGCATAGCGGTCAATGGCCCAGAGTCCCAATGGACATCAGTGACAAGAAGTGTCTCAGAGGTCCAGGTATTGGGACCAGTGCTATTTGATGTCTCCATTAATGACAGACAAAGATATCAAGCACACCCTGAGCAAATTTGCAGGTTTATGAGGTTTAACAAGACCAAGGGCAAAGTGCTGCACCAGGGTTGGGGCAACCCGCAGTATCAATCCAGGCTGGGAGAAGAATGGATTGAGAGCAGCCATGCCAAGGGGACTTGGGGGTGCTCATGGATGACAGGCTGGACATGAGCCATCATTGGGCACTTGCAGTCCAGAAAGCCAGTTGTGTCCTGGGCTGCATCAAAAGCAACATGGCCAGCAGGGCAAGGGAGGTGATTTTGTCCCTCTACTTCTGTCTGGTGAGACCCCACCTGCAGTGCTGCATCCAGGACATCAATCTTTTAGTGCAAGTCCAGAGGAGGGACATTAAGTTGATTAGAGGGATGGAGCACCTCTGTTATGAGGAAAGGCATAGAGAATTGGGATTATTCAGTCTTGAAAAGTGAATGCTTCAGGGTGACCTAATGGTGACCTTCCAGTACCTGAATGGAGCCCACAAGAAAGATGGAGAGGAACTTTTTACAAGAGTGAGTAGTGACAGGACAAGGGAGAATGTCTTTAAACTGAAAGAGTATCTTTAGATTAGATGTTAGGAAGAAATTCTTTACTGTGAGGGTGGTGAGGTGCTGGCACAGGTTGCTCAGAGAAGTTGTGGATGCTCCATCCCTCAAAGTGTTTAAGGCCAGGCTGGACACGGTTTTGAGAAATCTGTCTAATGTAAAGTGTCCCTGTCTTTGTCAGGGGAGTTGGAACAAGAGGACATTTAATGCCCCTTTCAACCCAAACCATTCTATGATTTTACTTTTATGGAGGGTAGAAACCCATCTTCCATCTCCTGATAGAGAAAACTGCTTTCTATCTTTCATTACTTTCTCTTTTCTTTTTTCTTTCTTTGTGTGCCGTCTGGTTAATTACCTGTTGTTAACAGCATAAATTATCAAAATATGTCCTTGCTAAAGTCAGCCAACAAGCTCTTTATGACTCAGAAGAGAAACCTTCTGGTTATTTGGCTCAAGTGGAGCCATATGGACCATCTACCTCCCAAATGGCAATGAACTGGATAAAAAGACTCCCTCCCCCAACACTAAGCGGGAAGTGTTGACCTAATTGATAGATAAAGGATCTGACAGGTTAAATGGAAAAGAAACTGATGTGGCCATTACTTAAAATGCTTTTGTCCTCTTGGTTTAAACAAACAATAGGAAGTTCCAATAAAAAGTGTAATTATTTTAATCTCTTTTATGAAAATGACAGAGATGTTACAATTACATACCTTGTGCCAGCTCTTGTGTATAGGTATGTGCAAGTATACTTTCTTGTTGAATAGCACAAACATTTGCAAGGAAAAAACCCATACCAAACCAAACCAACAAACCCAATATAATCAATACTCAGGAGTTACAGTAGACCAAGCTGTAACCCACAAAGCTACAGCCACTGCAGAAGAACTTTGCTTTACACAAAATGAAGCCTTTTATGTAGAGACTTTTACTGTAGATACTCCATGTGCTGTCGCAGTTATCAAGGTCAGCTATGTATGAATTGCATGAGAACTTATCCATTACAGATATGGCTGCTTAGGTACTTCTCTTAATAGTAACTTAACTGTTCAGCTATGGTTTGAGTCAACAGTTCCTGCCTGGAACTGGCTTGCAGGTTTGAGGGATTCATGCTTCAGATACTTGCATGGGTTTTTATTTTGCAGGCTAAAAACCTTTTCCATTCCTTCTCTGAGCCATTGTCAAAGTCTTATAGACAAGATAACACTCATATCTTAACTACTGAAGCTATTGCTGAAACAAACTGATATTTACAACTCTAATCTTCTTGATGTTTCCTTGTGCTCTGACTTTGATTCAGATAACATAGTTGTGGCAGATGCCTGAAGGAAAGAAGACTGATGGGAGACCTCATTGCATTCTACAACTGCCTCACGAGGGAAGCAGAGGAGCAAGCACTGATCTCTGATCTCTGGTGACCAGTGATAGGACCAGGGAATGACATGAAGCCAAGTCAGGGGAGGTTTAGGTTGGGTATTAGGAAAAGGTTCTTCACCCAGAGGTTGGTTGGGCACTGGAACAGGCTCCCCAGGGAAATGGTCACAGCATCAAGCCTGACAGAGTTAAAGAGGTGTTTGGACAATGTTCTCAAGCACGTGGTATGATTCTCAGGGCTGTCCTGTGCAGAGCCAGGGGCTGGACTTTGATGAATCTTGTGGGTCACTTCCAACTCTGTGATTCTATGATAAGTTCATATTACAGCCTGTTTCCTTTCTGACTCAGCATTAAAGTAGTTTCTTTCTTTTTACAGCACTTTGAAAATCTCCTCAAACAAATTATGGCATGCATATTTTATAAAGCAAATTTATATGCTAAAATATGCACAAATTGGTCTCATTTTGCCTGAAGGCATCTGTCCAAGCAGTAAAAAACCTTCAGAAGTTCATTATTTGCAGTCTTACAAATGCTGTTCTTTACACAGATATGGATGCAGAAACCATGGCACAAAGAGGCAGAAGACAGCTTAAGGGGTTTTTTTGTTTGGTTTGGCATTTTTAACCAAGAACAGAATTGAGAAGCTGTAAAATTCAAACATGTTTTGTAACAAAGATAACATCATGTCCAAACCTGGACTTTGAGTTAATTTAGGCAGGGACTGACCCTCAAAGAATTGCAGTGTTCAGGAAGTTATTCCCAGGAAAAATATTGGAATCCTGTTAGATACAGAATCCGTATTTGAACCTATAACTCTCATTTATACATTTTGAAGTTGAGCTGGGTGTTCTGCTCTTGATAAGACAACCACAGAGAGGAGTGTGGAGCTGCAGTGGGTATGTGAACTACTGAGGGGAATATAAATATGCAAATGGGTGTTGAGTGAAGGGAAAAAGCAATTACCTCCAACTGCTTCCCTTCCTATTGCACTGAGCACCAAGAAGAGACATGCTTCCTGACTCCCAACAGGACTGGAGTCCACTGGAAGAATATTGCCATGAGGATAGTTTCCTCACAGCAGCAGTCATTACAATAGAGTCTTACAGTATGAGGTACAAGAAAATTGTTCTTACTTGATTTACAATTTGATCAGTAAAAGAACAGCCCTGGATACAAAAGTTATACAAGTCAGTGAGCATTTTGCTGTTAACCAGGCTTTGATTTCTCCTCATTACCATCTAGACAACCAGCTTGCTGTAAAAATGCCCAAAGGTGATGCACAAAGCAAGGAGGCACAGGCCTGATCTCTCTATGTAAGGATAGCAAAGTATAGGCAGATCATAACAGTACCATATTCAAGGAGGCCACAACAGTGCTCAAGACAGTGAAATGAATGTTCCTGAATTGTTCTGTGAAAAATTTTGGCTGCATTATTTTAATATGCAAACTGCTTGCCTTTTTGTGTCTTCTCTATTCCCTTTGCAAAAGGAGAGAAACCACACAGGAAAAGCAGAAACATGAAAACCAGAAGAAACATGAAAACTAGAAAACAAACCCAGAAAATTACTAAAATAGAGACAAGGGATGGTGGTAGAATTATACTTGAAATATACTAATATTATGTTCCACATCATTGTTTAAAGTAGTGCCCGAGAAAGATTCTTCCCCAAAATATCTTCTGTGGTGTTTGCACTGATGATTACTTGTCAAAATAAGCTGGAGAGAAAATCATACAGTGAAAAGGGAGAATATTAGAGGATAAGAATAAAATCACTGTGATGCCCAACTACATGCATAAACTCGACATCAGTGCCACTTGATGTGCTTTTCTTCCTGAGAAGCTGTTGAGCTCCAACACTTTCGTTCTTTACAGTACATGGAACAATAGGCTACCTCACAAATTTGCAAGCAGGTTGCAGTAGTGATCCACTTCACCTCATGGTTTCCGTATGCTTTGATGAGGGCAAGTAACATCATGAAGAGGCAGCAGCTTGTAAAAGGTGGAGTCTCTAAGACTTGTAAAAGATCAGTCTATAACCCTCAGAGCCAAGCAGCTGAGTGTCTCTTAGTACTTTGTTGGGAACCTTGTTGTCCCATCTCTAGCAGCAGACAGCTTTCCTGTTCAAGTTTTGAAATATTCCTGTTGACTTCCCTTCTCCACAGGCTCAGTCTAGGGCTGTAACCATGTCACTTAGTCTTTCTGAGCTATGATCCGCTTGTGGCAAGAGAGGTTAATAAACACTCTTTTCCTTGCCACAAGGGGACATTAGACAGTTGGGTTTGGTTGGTTGGTTGGTTGGGTGGGTTTTTTTGTTGGTTTTTTTTTTTTTTTAGATGTCCTTACACATTGCAAGACAGTTATACTGGATGACCTTTATAGATACCTTCCAAACCACACTATTTTATGGTTATAGCAGGGCATAGGCAGTGGGGGCTCTTATGTGCATCTGGAAAAGGCAGCATAGGATGACTGCAATACATCTTGCTGGATTTCTGCTGTTATATCACAATCTGTGACGAAGAGGAGATGCAGAATTGCCACACCTGCCCACTGAATCCTGACAGCATTAATGGCAACATTATGGATGTCTTAATCTGTAGTAGAAGAGATTAATGGTTTAACTCTTGTCATTCTTTTGTGGCTCATGTCATAAGCCAAGCAACTGAAGATCTCTTTCCAGGATTGTGTGGCTGCCTAAAGTTGTAGGACGATATTATTGGGTGGCTTAACTCTGTGCAGAGTATTAAGTGAACTGAGAGGGTGAAAATAATCTGTGTGCCACTCAGTCATTTATTCTTCAGTAGTTTTTTCCTGTGGAAGGTGATGTGCCAGTCACAGCCACCAATCACCTGGGCAGTTTGGACTGGGCCCATTTTTATTTCTTGAAATACAAAGTTCTGCTTCTGTTTTGGTAAATGAACAATACAGCAGATGTTAAAACAGATGTGTACAATTTTTGAGTTCAGAATCCAGGGGCGGTGGAACATTATCACTAAATGAAGACTGACTATTTCACAAAAAAAGGTGTAGTCCCTGGATTGTTGCATTCAAGTACTTCTCTTTGGTTCACGTTTTCAGCTAGTGAAAGTAGTCTGATAAAAATCTACTAAATTAAGGACAGGATCCAAGGTGTGTCCTTTTTTAATATTTGCAACACAGAAGTGTCTTTCATTGTAGACTGGACCTTAGAAGCCCTTAGACTGTTTCAGGGGTCTCTTCATCCTCATTTCCTGTCACTGATTAGGTAAGCTTATCTGTAGTGTTTGATTACACTTCCTGATATATGCTCCAGTCCAGAACTTTAATGACTGTATGGGCGGTTACCACTTCAAGTTTGTACATCTCTTTGTGTACTGCATGTTTGGATTCCTATGCACAACCACTTTGCTTCAGCTTCATCTTTCTCATGCCCATAAGCAAACATGGTGGCAGTATTTACAGTACTGTCAGGTTTTAGTGCAATCTTCTAGTGCTAAGAGGGTTGCAGTTACTGGGATCCTGATATCATTGCTGGCACAGTATTGAAAGCAGAATTTTGTAGGCAGTTTTCATTCGAGAATACCAAACACCTTTTTTTGACTGCTAGGCCAGACAGCAATAGGCTTGAGAATAGAAGCAGGCAAGTGTACAGTGTGAGGCCTCACAGTTCTTAATACAATATATAGAGCTGATGGAGATTATAAAGTGCTGGACACAACTTCCTGTGGAAGTAGTGAATTCCAGTTATGAACAAAAAACATGACTGTCTGTCAGATTTGAATTAAGTCAAGTTGTTCTTGCCTTTGGGCAATAGGGTAGGTCAAGAACATTTTGTGGATCCTTCTACTCTCATTTTTAGAAGACTGAATTATTCCTTTTATTTTAAGAATAATACAGATCATTTGTTGCTTTATTATGCTGAATTCTTCCCTCTCTTTGAGTATAAAAATATTACCCATATCTTAAGTAAGCACATCAGCATTGCTCGCCTAGTAGAGAATTGTTCAGATGTTGGATATCTACTCAAAAACACAGGTAAGATTAATTTCACTGAGCTTTAGGCATCTCACTTATATTTATCTAACCATATGATAATTGTGCAAACTCCCTCTAGGGAGGCATAGGTATCTCCAGGTTCATCTGATTGTAAGAAAACTATCTAAAATGGTTGAGACACATGTCCCAGGAGGTCACTATCTCCCAGCTGAATATATAAAGGAAGTATAGACAGCTAGCTTAGACCTAGAAAACTGATTTTTACACTTTGGAAGTTTGATGAAGTGGAAATACCCGTTCAGTAAAGACTGCTTTTCAGCAGTAAACACACATAACTGATACTTACTTTGTCAGCTGCATAATAGTTTTTTTATGAGTCAGGAATTTAAGTTAGTTTTCAGGTCATCCTTCTGCTGTTTACCTTACAAGAAATCTCCCTCCAAATTGTCTTTTCTGCTCCATTAACATTTTTTGACGGCAGATAAACTTCAAAGATCTTGGCATATCTTACCACCTAGGGATATTATTCACAACTACAGCACTGCTGGCTACTTGGCACTTCCCATTATTACTTCAACAGACTTTGCTTTGGCTTGTTATAGTGGAACAAGACTCAGTGTGGCATTGTTCTATCAGTAGGACATGGCTTGTTATAGCTGCAGCAAGCCCTTGGCACTGGTGACAGAAATATATCACAGCTCAGTACCGGATGCTCAAAACTGTGTTTTACCATCAGAAGTTTTAATTGGAGACAGATTCAGTGGGGGAACTTCTGGATGGATAAGAAAGAAGTTGGACAGTCACATCCAGAGAGTAGTGGTCAATGACTCGAAGTCACAGTGGACATCAGTGACAAATGGTGTCCCTCAGGGGTCTGTATTAGGACCAGTGTTATCTAGGATCTTTATTTAAAGCATAGATGAGGGGATGAGTGCACCCTCAACAAATTTGCAGATGACACCAAGCTGAGTGGTGCTGTTGACATACCTGAAGGACAGGATGGCATCCAGAGGGACCTGGAGAAACTCAATAAGTGGGCCCATGGGAATATCATGAAGATTAACAAGACATAGGGCAAGGTGTTGGGGCAATTCCCAGGTATCAATCGAGACTGGGGGATGAAGAGATAACAAACAGCCCCACCAAGGGGATTTGGGGGTGCTCATGGATAAGAGGCTGGACATGAGCCATCATTGGGCCCTTACAGTCCAGAAAGCCAATTGTATCCTGGACTGCATCAAAAGCAGTGTAGGCAGCAGGGCAAGGGAGGTGATTCTGCCCCTCTTTTTCTGTCTGGTGAGACCCCACCCACAGTTCTGCATCTGGCTCTGGGGTCCTCAGCACAGGTAAGACATCGATCTGTTAGTGCAAGTCCAGAGGAGGGGCACCAAGATGGTCAGAGTGATCGAGCACCTCTTCTGTGAGGAAAGGCATAGAGAATTGAGATTGTTCAGTCTGGAAAAGTGAATGCTTTGGACTATCCTCATTGCAGCCTTCCAGTACCTGAAGGGAGTCCACAAGGTAGATGGAGAGAGACTTTTTACAAGAGTGAGTAGTGACAGGACAAGGGAGAATGTCTTTAAACTGAAAGAGTATGTTTAGATTAGATGTTAGGAAGAAATTCATTACTGTGAGGGTGTTGAGGCACTGGCACAGGTTGCCCAGAGAAGTTGTGGATGTTCTCTCCCTTGAAGTGTTTAAGCCCAAGTTGGATGGGGCTCTGAGCAACCTGGTCTAGTGGAAGGTGTTCCTACCCATTGTAGGCAGTTGGAACAAGATGATCTTTAAGATTCCTTCCAACCCAAGCCATTCTATGATTTCCCCAATGAAACCTGAAAGTCAATGCACACATCGTCTGTTGGGGACAGAGGACAGTTAACCCTGCATTGATGTATGCTCCTTAGTCAAGTCTTTCAATTCAGTTTGTCCAAGACTTGGATTAAAATTCACCACAGTAAATTTTAGTCTTCTGTAACTTATGCATACAGTCTAAAATGGTTGTCTAGACTGCCACAGTGTTAAGCAGAGAAGTAGAGAGAGCAGTAAATTCTATGTTCTTGTCTGGTTTTCATTATTAGCAAGGTCCTGATCTATATGATTTGTATCGTTGAGAAACCTCAAAATTGGTGACTTAAATCCTACCCTAAACATGCAAAGATACAAATGGTCTATAAATCTTAAATTGTTGTACTTTAGAGCAGTTTGGATTAATGCTATAAAGTTCTTAAAACACTGCAGAAGTTTCGGATGAATGTAGGAAATGTGATGTTTATGTTTATTACCTATGTCCTTCACTACCCACCTCAGCTCCATTTTTGACATGTCACAGTCCATGCTTTTTGGGTTTAGATCTTTGCCAAAAAAGAGGGGAAGGGTGGTAGAAAAGAAACTTGCAGTGGCATTTCAGGGTACTATACTGATGTGTTAATTCTTCCTTTTTTTGTGATGCATCCTTTGCCAGATACGCAGTGGTGACAGTGTACGTTCTGCTTACATCAAATTCCTAACAGTCATAGAAGAACTAGTGATGCAGTCCCATTATTCCGTTCAGCTGTAGATTTAGAATACCTCAAACTTCAACATGCCTTACATTTAGGGACCAGGGCTGACCTGCTTTTACGACAAAGATGGTTTCATATAGATGTTTTTGGAGATAAAGTCAATGTCTTTCTTTGTCATGGTACTTTTAGGAATTCAAATTTGGTTCCAGTTGTCTATAAAAGTTCCAGATAGAATTCATAATAACTGTTGTGGACACAACTGCAACTTCTTTGTAAATACAGACAGCCATGGAAATGTTTTGTGGTAATCAACCCTTTCATCTTCCTATAAAAGTGTAATGAATTTGCAACCCCTCATGCATGAAAATCTGTTTATCTAGGACCTCCCTTCATAGTGATTTTGTAAGAAAATAATCTGTGCTCTCAACAGGCCCATTCATCACTAAAAAGGTGTCAGAAAAATACCAGATGATTGTAAGAAACACCCACAAGGATTCTTCCAGCCTTACTGAAAATACAGAGAGTTCCTTGACTGCTTGGAAAAACAGAACAAACTGTGGATGCAGACAGAAGATCAACTAGATCCCACACAGCTTTTTCCCCTAAAAGCGCTAATTTGTCTTCTTTAATAAAAAAGCAAAAGGCCTGATTCTGATCTACAGATATTGAGCAGAGTGATGGTAGAAAAGCAACAGAAAGACATGCAACAGGAAGACATTGCTGCTCTCTGCAATGTCTGTGTTCCATGCTGGCAGAGCAGGGAGAGGAAATATCTCCAGTGCTGTTCAGATATGGGCCTAGGAAGAGATGTAACCTAACTTTTTAGACACGAGCGTTGCTGCTCTGGGTTCAAAGTGTCCACAGCAAATGGAGAAATACTAAGCCATTAGAGTGGAGGGCTGTGCCCACTGCATCCAAGGCACTGCTGTAGCCAAGACCTTTCTTTGATTTCCAAATTCAGTGCTAGCACTTGTATATAATAAGCACAGCCAGGGTTGAACAGGGGTTCAGGCCCTTGTTTGACACCTACTATGAAAGGAACAACTCATGCCTTTCTTAAACAGGGAAGCAAGAGCTGCTACTCATGTTAATATCCTTGCTTATGACCTTCAGCATTCTGTGACCAGAGTCACGAATTTTGGGAGCTTATCCAATACCAGAGCAGAGACACACAGCAGTCTAGCATTATCTTCCCCAGAAATGTCTTTCCTAGACACGTCAAATTTAAGTATGTGAGACAATAAGAAAACACCAGCTGCAGACCCCCTTATTAAAGATCCACAACTTTAAGATTTTACTATTTTGGCTTGGAAATAGGTGCTTACTGGAAATGTAGGCTATAACTCAATGGAGGAAATTAAAACAATCCTTTTCTCTTCCCAACCCTCACCCTCTCTCTCCCCAACCCCCCAAAAAAGTCTTTTGAAATATGGCCATGGTTCTGCTTAAAAGGGCTCCATGGTGCTATGAATTGAATATCAAGCAGATACTTAGTAGATTTCATTACATGCAGAAGGCAAATATATCCGAGTGGCAGATAAGCAGAGTGAGATTCTCTGTGTTGCTTGTATGCAAAACTGCCTATGAATGTTATATTAGGAGGTGGATACTGAATCAGTAAGGCTTGCACTAGAAAGATGAGGACAGTGGAGAAAGCAGTATGTTGTAATACTACCCGGGGAGAAAGGGGAAGGGAGTTCAGCTTTCACTGACAAAAAATCAAAATTCTAGAAAAGTCAGATTGTAAAAGGAGGACAAGAAATCTGTGCTCTCTGAGGAGCCCTAAATGGCTGAAGTTTTTCAGGAGTGTAAGGAATGGACAGAAAGATAGGGTTAGGGGAGGAAAGCCCAGAACTCTTTCATATATACTGGGTCTTTAAAAGTAGTGAAGACCTCCTTGTTCTGCCCTTTTTTCTGCCTTATCCGCAACTACAGACTCCAAGGTGGGAAGGATGGGGTGGTGGACATCTCTGCCTGTGAAAATGGGCCACAGGCCTGGGGAGATTCACTGTTAAAAGCAATTTATGTTTTGGCAATCAGTACAACAGCCTGTGGGAAGCACAGGAAACCTCAGAATTCAGATAGTGCTGATTCGAAAGATTTTGTCTGGATAGCAAGGACTGTTCATCAAATAGCACAATGATGCACATTGCATCAGTCTGGAAATTAATAATACACAGTGCATGATCCTGCAAATGAACTGAAAGAAGATGTCTGATTTGTCATCAGATGTCGCAACTGGAATACAGAGTTCTCTTCTTTCCTTCTTATTCAAATTGTCAAAATTTCTCAGTATCCCTAAGCTAAATGTTACCAACTGCAAGGGTTAGGTGAGCAAGGCAGATGACTGCCTATGGCACTAAACCAGTAGGAGCTGGTAGAAGCACTGACTTTACTTCCTTCTTTGTTTTTTTCAGAATCCAGTGGAACCATCTCCAACATGTGTGAGTCATTGGGTACTGCTGGGTCTCTCTTTTCCATGCCTTCTTCACTCGGACAATGTGCTTCTGACAATGGCTGGGAAGACTTGATAAGTAGAAATTAGAGGGGTGAACCGAAGGCCAGCCTAAGACTACACTAATGGAGTGTGTTGGAAGAGGTAAATGAATCACTGTATAGTCCTACTATTTGGGAAAGATGGAAACACACAGCTGTGAGTAGTTTGGCTCAGTGGGTTACATTAGCTTGGCAGATCTAATTGGTCACAAGATATCAGAAGGCATAAGCCTATTTATTTCCTCCACTGTAGTAGCAGAAGTCCTTTGCTATTATGATACTCAGAGATCATTGGTAGCATACAGAGCACTTTTAGATGAAATAATATATCCCACAGTCATTAAACCCTGTGCAAAATAACCTCAAGAATGTGAGTATGGTATACATTGTAATTAACTTTATGGCGGTATAAAAGATGCAAGAAAAAAATCCATCAAATTACAGAAGTTGGAGGGAGAATAGAGAAGTACAAGTTGCAGAACATTTTTCTGTTTCATTATTGACAGTATAAAAAGTTTGGTTTTTAAAAAAAAAAATACTTAAGATTCAACACTTTTTTTTCTTGGACTTTCACAGGCTAAATTTTATGGAAAATTACAGAGAGAAGTCAAATGAACAGCACCTACAGTCTACAGTAAATAAACATTTGTCAGTGATGTTAGAGCACATTAGATTTATTTTTTTCAAAGTAAATCCATGGAAGACACTTTAGCTGTTAAGCCATAGGATCAAATTTAAGCAGTTTAAAGTCCTGAGAAAAACAGCTGTTAAACTCTTTATACAAGAATTTGTAGGCTAGATATAATTAAATGATCTGAGGGCAAGGGGAGTGGAATACCTTAAAGAATTACCCTTCTATAATCAATGCATATTTATACCTCAAATAAGTAATTTTGCTTTCAATTTAGCTCTTGGTATGGTGTCTTGACACCACGGGCAGATGTACTGTTTGGAAAAATGTGTGTGAATTGTCCAGCCACTGCAGGTTTTCAAGGGTTACCATTCCCAAACACCTGAATAACTTCCACCATAAATCTTTATATCAGTGACGTTTCAACAGTCAGACATCATTATACATTATCAAAATCCATGCTCTCTTTTTAAGGAGGTTTAGAGTAGTGAGGTCCAAGAATAAGTCATTATGGTTCATTTGCTTTCCAGGTTTTTTTCTCTCTTTTATATTATTGGTCCTCCAGATTTCAGTTTGGAAACACACATATTCTTTTACTTTAAAAACTGTGTGTATACTTGTGGTTATGCCTCCTGCAAATATTTTAAAAATTTCAAGATTGACTTAATTCATGTACATGTATATGTATATGTATATGTATATGTATATGTATATGTATATGTATATGTATGTGTGTGTATACACGTTTATGCACAAATACATATACAAATACATTTAGAATAGAGTTTGAGGATATTTCTGATTTTTTGGATGAAGAGGCAAACCTTTTAACATAAATACCCATCCTCCAGCTAAAACAGAGCTTCTGAGACAATACTTTAGAAACTGACTTCTCTCAAGAGAAATGTCACATAATGATGACCCTTAAAGGTCCTAGTCTTTGAGAAAACAACAGATGCTGCCCATTCTGACAAAAGGTGTGAGTTGACAGAAATCAGGCATGTCAGATGAAAAATAACATCCCATATCAGTTTAAGACAAAAAGTAGGGGAAAAAATATAAAATCAACATAAAGGGAAGAGGGAAATTTTATCATTTTCCTACCTTTTTGTCATGGATTTAATGTAAGTAACATATCAACTTGGAAAAATATTTTTTGCAAACAAGGTATATTTCCAGTCATTTAAATTCATAAGGATAATTCTAAGTAAAGGGTGAAACTGTCTATCTTCAGAGGACACATTATATGTCACTACCTATCACAATGAATATAGTGCAGGAAAGGAACACAAGGCCAGAACACACAATAGCTTAGTATTTAATTTCACACAAAATTTAGTACTTCCCTGAAAAGAGAAATGAGCCCCTCTACACATGTGAAAAATGATTGTACAGATGCCCTTAGCATATCTTAAATGTTCACATATGATTTGCACTGTAATATAGAAAAGGAAATCTGTCCAGGAAAAAAAAAAAAAAACTACTCATTTTAAGCAACAGTATTCTGGCTACTTCGAAGAAAATAAGTATTCGGGATAAGATAAAAAGAATCATAGATTAAAGCCAGTCAAATGAGACCATTTTAAGGACACTTTTGAGAATCTACCACTAGAAATCAATGAAGTGAGATGCTTAGTTATTTCTCCACTGTTCAAAAGTCTCCCCTGAAATAAATAATTTGTCTGTCAGTAAGCTGGCCTACTTCCACTTTTAACTAATGTTGAACAGCAAGTCCCAACAGAAAAAACTGTTGTCACTTACTGAGGTGAGGTACAAGCTCTCATTGCTAAATGACAGCAGGTTTCACAGCCCTGGCTAGTGCTTCTTTTACCATGTAACTCAAATCTCCTGAAACTTGTATGACAGATGGTTTGTTAGCTGGGAAGGCTACTGACACCTCCTATGCACTATCTACTGTGCTTTAAACATTGTGCGTTCATTTCTGCTGTCACTGGCTCACTTAATTAGAGAGCAGATGTTGCAAAAGAAGGTTTGGTAATAGTAGCAAATAACATGACGTGTTTTGCTGGCATTAAACAGCAACGCTCCCAAAAGCTGTTTGAAGAAGAAGCTGTAAGAAGCTGCAATACATGACAGCTCACAGAGCTTTAGGAGAAGAGATAATTTGGGGGTTTGTGGTCAAAATATTAAACTGCTGTACTGTGTCTTACTTGGACCAATTTGTGTTTTGGTACAATAGAGCCTTTACAGAGGAAGATTTCTCCAGAAGTCTGTAGAAATCTGGGTGGGATGTAGAGAGGACTTGATTTAGCAGGGACAGTAAGCACAGGTGTGTGTTTCTGAACTGTGAAGTTGTCAGGCTGGCATTTGCATTTTGCCCAGGGTTTTTGTGCAAACTCAGCAGAAGGAGCCATTTAGCCTCCTGGAATGTTTGAGACCCTGGTCTGGGATAAACAACTGTTGCTCCATTCCTCTTTTGTTATGCTGGTGTAATTTCAGTGACAGGATGTTGTCAGCTCCAGAGGCAATAAATCAACTTTAGATCAGGCAGGAGTCGAAAATGCAGGTTCAGCAAAGAGCAACAGAGCAACAGGACATTATTCCTGTCTGCCTCTAGATCAAGTGTCCTATATGGTAAAAGAAAAGCTGCAATCTTGACTTAGTAATGTGGGTTGATTGGGAGTGTGGAAGTCCACTCCAAGGTTTGTAAGATCAGAGCCTGTTAAATCATGCTGCACATTATTCTTAGTTTAATCATTGAAAACACAGCCTAAAAATAGGTGAGTTTGTTGTTTCACATACTACAAGCTGTTTCCGAAAGTACACTGCACTGAACTAGAAAGCATTTTGACTTTTCCATTAGTTAAGTTTCCAGAGGTTTCTCCTGCTCTCTACACACCTTCCTGGGGCTATGCCCTATCTCTCGCCAGTAATGATGAACTACGTGCAGTGATAGGCATACTCATAAGGTGCAAGGAGTTTTCAGCTCAGAATTCAAAGGGAAGAAAGTAGATATGCTGTTCCCTCTCCTCCCACTCCACTCCCTGGCAATGTTTAATTCAAGTAGCTCAGCAAAGAATGCAACATCAATTACTTCAGTGGTATTACGGGTCTCTGGGGCAAATCACCTATCTCAGCTCTAGCAGTTTCATGCCCATATACTCAGATATATTCTGAAACCAAAGTTTTAGAGATTGGTGTTAATAGTAAAATAACTTCAGTGAGCTTTCATAAAATACTAGTCTGTGTTACTTTTCATGTAATATTTTAACACAAGATTTCATTGCAAATAACAGGAGAGCTTCTCTTTAAAAAAAACAAAAAAAACACAAACTATTAGCCACAGTCACTGTTCTTACAAAAAAAAAAAAAAAAAAAAAAAGGAAAAATAATAGAGAAAGGACCAAGCAATCTCTTGATGGCAATCTACTGAAGACTTGAAAAAATCTTCCAACAGAGAATGTAATTTATTTGAAAAACAATCAAGTCACACACATGTGAAAGTTTGACTAGTAATTTCAGCAGGAAAGACAAAGCACATAATTTCAGCTTTCCTGTACCATTCTGATAATTCTAAAACGTTTCCTTTGAATGATTTCATGCAGATGACTATATAAAAGGATAATTAGACAAATAGTTTGACATTCTTGAAAACATTTTAGTCATCCTAATCCAAGATTAAACATTTTAACTTTGAGGGGGAAAAAAAAATTCATTTTGATTTCTTTCTCTAGCTTGGGATAACAATAACATTTGGAGGCTGGAATTCCTTGCAGATTGAAAATGTCACTTCCTAAAAAGTTCTGCTTTTCAAAGGCAAAATAAATAGTAATTAACTTAATTTAGAGTACACAAAATGAGGATAGCTATTTGAAAAATCTTCCTCCTGATAATGGTGCCTGATAGGCAGAGATGTGGTGGAGTATCTGGTGACAGGACTTTCTAAAATGGGTTTTAAGAAAAATGTTAGTGAATCCAGATTGTTAATTCAGTGCTAGATTCAAGGTCCAGTCTATGTGACCTCTCGAAGTCCTTGCTTTTCTTCATTTCTGTTGCTGCTGCCACAATTGTTGCATGACAAAATCAGGTTAGATGGGAAGGAGTATTTATATGTGAAGCCAGAAGCTTCAAAGATTCAGGGAAGTGTTCTCCAATTACTTCTTTGGGCATATTTTTCCTCTGTACTAATCAAATCCATTGTGTGTTTTTGGTGGGGTTTTGTGTGTGTGTGTGTGTCCGTGTGTGTGTGTGTGTTTGGTTGGTTTTTTGGGCTTTTGTTCATGTGTTTGTTTCTTTTGGGTTTGTTGGGGATTTTTTTGATTTGTTGATTAGTTATCTGGGCTTTGATTTTTTTTTTTTTCCTTGCCATCAGTTAAAGAGCAAGGAAAACAATCAGATGTACAGTGCTGCTTTAACGATTAGGCTTCTGTATTTCAACCTCTTTTACATTCAGGATATTGATATTGGTAAAATTTATGATGAATTACACACCTCAAGGCTGTGGGTGGCTAATTAAATTGGCTACCTTTGTGTTTAGCATAGGCAGATGGGTATTTTGACCACTTAAATTGTTGAGTCCTACTTTGGGAAAATTCTGCTGTCAGACAGTCATGCAACTCATATCACAAATATCCTACATTATTTCTAGCAAGTTCACCATCTTTCAGAAGAAGACGTCCTGGGAGAAAAAAAATTCAAAACTGTTTTTTTAAATACATTCTCTCTGTGGCATACAGAAATTCACAAAAGCAAAAATCAGGAGGTCTTTTCCAATCCATGTTTCTGGTGAAATAGCGCTAAAAAGGACACATTGGCTGGTCTTATATGGCAGTCGGGAAGTTCTTGGATCTTCAAGTATTACTGCAAAGCAGTCAGGAAAGCATTAGGTGTATTCATAGTTCCCACCTTTCATTTGGATTAATATGACAAAAATCTAGAGTAGTGTGGGGAAAGGCTGCTGTGGCTGCAGCATGTTCAGAACTAAGGCTGTCTGAAGACCATTTTTGCTGAAAGATTTTTCCTTCCCCTATCTTGAGAGAGTCACAGCATCACTCTGAAGGAAAAAGTGCTCCTGAACACACAGGAGAACAAATAGCAATTGATGTACTTCTATGTTCACTGCCCTTCAAAAAATAACTGAGTAACCACTACATAAAACCAAGGCAAGTGTAGCTAAGTTGCAGAATAGCTGTAGGAAACTTTATGGGATTTGTACTGTCTGAAGGTCATTGTACTTGTTTTAAGAGTTACCTGGTTACCAGTGCACGACAGTAGTCAGCTAAAAAGATTATCACCAGTGTGAATTTAATTTTCCAGGGCTGGTGAACACTGCTGACAGTGGAGAGACAGGCTAATTTGAAGGGTTCTATTCCTAGGAACAAGAGTATCTCTGATTCAATTGTCTTGGTTGTGATTTTAAAAGCTTCACTTAGCATAGCCTCAGATGAACAAGCTGCCAGTGTGGTCCTGGTGTCACAGAGCTGCTGAATGGCACCAAACAGATTTGACGGTTTCTTGGGGTGTCAAATGTAGGTGTGACCATAATTCCTACCTGTCAGTCCTGCTTTCGCTTACACTGAGAAAGTGTCTAGCACTGACTTTACAGTGATGACCCCCACATATCACTTCTCTGCACTGTCAGAGCAGCATGATGGGCAGATCACTAGTTTCAAACTGGACAGTCATCAGAGTCAAAGCAGACAGGATAAGAACACCCTGCTGTTCAAGAGGGACTTTATTATAGAAATGAGGCCCAATCAAGCATGGTGCTGAAAACAAGGTGGCTGGTCCTTAGCCAAAGGCACAGTGCTGGCCTTCTTGGAACATACCTTTTTGTACAACTATTTAAATTCTTTTTTTTTCTCTATTCACAACATATTCAGAATAGTACGTCAAATACTGTGTTACACTTTGCTGTGGAGCAGCACAAGATCTGACAGCCTCTGATTTCTCAAAGCAATGCCTTATTTTCCATTCGTCAGTGGACAGCAAGCCTGTTTCACTGATTGAGATCTAGTCCCAGAACTTCTCATGGGTCAACTTTCAGTCCCCCATTTGTCACTACAATTTAGTGGTCCTGATTAAACTGTTTCCAGGAGCTGCTGTGTTACAACAGAGTGTATAGTGCATAGAAGTCAATCACATCACATATTAACCATCTGTTGTACAGAAATAAATTTTATTTGGGTCATGTTGACATGAAATTACATTCTTTTTCATTCGCTTTTCCTGAAGGAAAATTGAGAAGTTTATTGATAATCTGATCCCCTTTGTGGAGAATTTGGATTTGCTGAAACATTTTTCTTAGCATAAATTTTCTTTCTTGTGTACTACATCTAGACATTTCTGAAAAAACATAGGAGCAATATCACTGTCACTGTATCTGGATTCCTTGCAATCTCCAGCAGAACTGCTGTGCTGAAAATGAACAGTCTACATATGTCAGTGTTATTTCCTTTAAAGATAAATAAAAGTTACTCCTATTTTCAGAAAACTGACCACTGGTTACCCCTTACCACTGCATCTGACAAAGTCCACTGTTTACGACTGACTAGTCACAAGAATGGTAAAGAATAAATTGCCAATAGTAGTTCCTGTTTCAATTGTGAAGTGAATTTGACTTGATGAGGCACTGACTCAACTGAATGGAGAACAGGTAAAGAATTGGAACAGTCGTGCCAGTTCTGATGGAGCATGTCCAGCTATACTGCAGTGCCTCCTTCTGGTTGGGATTGTTTCACCCGTATCACCACCTGTAGCTTAAAAGTTGCTTTCTATTTTGTTTCAGAGAATGAAGTATACCCAGAATTATTTCAATATGAAACAGATAACCCAGGTATTTAAGTTCTGGCAATAAGGCCAAAGGAATTTTTGTGGGAGACATTTTTTTGGCCTTTATTTTACCCATGGTTATCCAAAGTGTTTTCCGAAAACCAGGATTTTAATTTTTAAAGAAAAAAAAAAAAGAAGAACACCACCAGAAAAAAAGGCTTGAAGAACTATAACTATAGCCTTTCGTTCTTTTCATCACCTAATAAAACAGACCTATTAAGTAAAAAGAGAAGTCACTTTCACAGGTCACCCTCATTAATCTTCATCAGCTGCAATAATATCAAGCAACATATAGGGGTTCTTCTCAAGAATTACAATAGTACTAAACAGGAAAAAAAGGACAACAATGCAAGCTCTTTCTGTGAAGTTCACAGTCAAATGCAGAATGATAGAAAAGCAGAGGAGAGCAGTGAGACAGCATTACTGGTTGTAGTCAAACCACACCATTAAACTAACACTTTTTTTGTTTGATTGGTTGAGTTTTTTGCAGGGGTTACACAGCATCAAGGCCTTTACTGCTCCTCACACTGCCTCTCCAGAGAGCAAGCTGAAGGTGGACAAATAGTTGGGAGACAACACAGCTGGGACATGGACCCTGACTGACCAAAGGGATAATTTCCTACCATATAGCATCATGCTCAGCAATAGAAGCTGAGAGATGAAGTGATGAAAAAGATGAAGTGATGGCATTTGTCTTCCCAAGTAACTGTCATGAATTATGGAACCCTGTTTTCCTGCAGGTAGTGGAACACCTGCCTGCCCATGGGAAGTGGTGAATGAATTCCTGGTTTGGGTCATGTCTGCACCTTCTGCTTTACTTTTTAACTGTCTATCTCATCCCAGCAGTTTTTTGCACTTTTACCCTTCTGGTTCTCTTCTCCATTCTACTGGGGGGAGTGAGAAAACAGCTGCATGGACTTATATCAGCAGCATCCTAAATATGTTTGAGGATTTGAGGCTCTTTTTAAAAAATGGCAGTTAAACTCTTCAAAACTCCTTAAATATTTTGCACTTTTCAGTGACACTTAAGTCAGAACTCATTACTATACATCTAGAAAGCGATCCTTACAATATTAAATAAAGTACAAAGGCCAATGTTTATACCGATTTATTTTAGAATTGCTGCTTATAGAATAGGAATTTCATCTCTGGCCCTGATTTGGGCATTGTCCAGACAAGGAATAAGACAGCTTTCTTTCATTCGTTCAGTAAAATTCAATTAAAATAAAGTTTTCCAGACCAAGTCTGATTTTATATTAAGCAAATCTATCTTTGCCCAGAATGAATTTACTACAAAGAAAAAAAAAACAGTAATTTTTTTTCACCAGACCATAAGTACTACTTTCCTAAAAGCAAAATTACAAATTTATCACTTTTAAAGTAAGCTTATAGAATAATTAGGTGTGCAACATTCTGTCATGGCATTTCAGTTCTCACAGGGATTTTTATTTGACTAGAAAAGACTTTGTTAGATCTATTTTTTTTTATTGTTGCCTATTGTGTCCCAACATAATTAAATTGTTAGACTATCTGCTTTGCAAAATTGAAAATTTTTACAGTTCCGCTTGTCCTGTGAAAAGTATGTATGTTTTTCAGAAGTTTTTCCCTTTTCATCTCCCATTAACTATATTTCTAGGACAGCCGTCTGGGAGTGGGTAAAGGGTGGGGTTTCACCATCCCTCTGGTCAGAACCTCTAAGAGTAAGCTAAACCCCAAGTGACTGATTTGTTTTCTCCTCGTGGGCTGTTTCTAAACTGTAAGTTTAGCTTATGTGGAGACAACATTACCAATGTGAGATCTACATCTCCTGCGGAAAAAATGTCACACACAGTGGCATTTGTACTGGACCTGTATATTACATCTCACTGGCCAGTCCTTAAATGGTAGTGTAGGAGTACAGAGGAAAAAGGTGTAAACTAGTATGTCCTCCCTTTTCTGTATTTTTTGCATCCACAGTGACGGGAGACAAGATGCCTCTGTTTTCATCCTGCTCATTCCCATGGCAGCATGTCAGCTCTGCACAGGCATTCCCCAGCTCCTTTCTCTTCTAGACATATGTGATGCTGGAATCCTTCATCTGTGATGCTTAGCACTGAGCTTTATATCTATATCTATACAAAGATCATCTTTTAAAATTAGAAACCTTTCCATAAGGCTCTCAAAATAACTTGACTGGTTAGCCAAATCAGCTGTGTTACCTACTTAGTAAAGAATACATTTTAAAAAAATGGCAGAATAAACAATTTTAGCTTTTAGCAAATGAACCTGCTATATCTGTATTTTCATTTTTACTTCACAGGTTTTGCTAACAATAGTTTTATGTTAATTAAATTTGATTACAAAATAAAATGAGAACCAGTTCACTTTTTTTAGTAAGGGTAGAAAGTTGAACAGAATTTCAGTATCAAGTCAGGGCAATTTAACAAAAATTCAGTGTACTTGTGAATGAAAGTTTGTCTCAAAATGTATGTTCACTGTGTTGTCTAGTGAGGAAGGGACAATCAAATGTGAATCATTTTCAGGGAGAAGCTTCCAGTTTTCTTACTAAACTTGAGCTTGCATTAATGTTGGTTTAGGATTCTAACCTAACCTTTTACTGCTTGAAGTCTTCACCATTTTTGTAATCCAGCTGTGACTTGTGCCAGTGCATTGATTTGAATTTGCTTTTTAACATATAGACTTCTTTCCAGAAGGATGTTGGGACATGTTAATGGCCATACCAGGTAAGCTCTATCTCTCACAGCATGTTGTCTCCAACAGTTGCTAAAAGCAGATACCTGAAGAAATATAAGAGCAAAATGATGATACAGTGGTATTTCCTGTGGAACTCTCCTCTTCAGGAGACTTCTGAGACAAGTGAAGTGTTTCTGCAATTCATAATCTTGATGGGTTCCACTAATATGTATTTGTCCATTTACTCTTCAACCAGCATAGACATCCAGCCCACCCACAAAGTATTTTGGCAATGCCATGAGGTACCTGACTCAGCACGGGCTGACTGTACATCCCATTCACCATTGCAGAAGAAGATGTCGGGGCCTTTCCGGGGAGTATTCCAAGTGGCTTGCCTGCCATCGTCATGGGCACCCTAGCACTGCACTCCTCCCTTCGAGAATGCATGTGTTGGGGTGCACTCAGAAGTGCAGAAGGAACAAAAGATTTTCCTCTACCTGTATTACCTGCCCTAAGCCTGCACCAGAGCATTCTCCTGAGTCTAAAGAACAAGAATAATAAATCACTTTTCAGAATGTTACAGCCAGAGCACAACAGTCTGCACAGACTTTGATGGGCAAATGAGGAGTAAAAGCTTCCTGCTGCCAAAAACTTAAAACCTGAACACCTTTGAGTGCATACTTTGAGTAATTTTAAGAAGGAAATGCAGGAAAGTTTTCTTTTTGAGAGACAGAAAACCTCCCTTTGTTTATTCATTGTAAAGCCTCCCGAAATCCTTTCTTTATCACTGTTAGCTCCTAGAACCTTTAAGCTTATTTCTGCATGGCTCTGAATATGCAACAGATGTAAATGTAAAATGGAAATCTTTAAAAAACTATCTCCCAAAACCTGCTCATTCTTAGAATCTCGTTGCTAACTTCTTCATTTCAGCAGTATTCAAATATGTTTTTGCAAATTTCAAATAAGAGAAACTGTAAGGCTTCCTCTCATGCACACTACTGATCCTTAATGCCCCCCTGTGGATTAACATTATTTTCACATGTCCATAAAAGCTTTTTGACTGGGCAGAGACAAACTGTTCATTGCCTCATAGCATCAATTTTTCATTGAGAAGGAATCACATTTAGGCACTTCAAAACTCATTAAATAATTAACATGTTTCAACTGTAGTAAAAAAACAGATCTAATTACCAATACCTGCCTAGTGAACCTTCTATAGTTAGGTTTATTCTACAAGGACTGATAACTGTTTTACAGAAGCCTAGCACCCACCTTCAAATAAGAAGCTAAGATGTAGTCATGAATAGTATGAAAGCTTAACTCATGTTCAGCCAGTGACAGCTCCTGCAATCTCACTACTCTCCTGCATCTAGCAATAGGAGTCTAGATTTTATAGTTGCCTTGCACTGTCACCCATCCTTTTGGGTTTTCAGTCTCTGGGAAAAAAAATAAAAATCAGATCCTATGTCCCCAAAAACTGAGCTCATTCTGACACAGTAGCAACTGAAAGTGACCACCACAACCTAGCATTCATCCATCTGTGCAGAACAAGAGTATTTGCAAGTCCAGAAGTAATTATAAAGTGTGAAGAAAATTCTGCAGGAAGGGCAGAGAAATCTTCACAGGTGATTATTCTCAGAAAATGTTACTTATTGCTAGCACTGTTCAAGGATTTATTGAGCTTTTGGTACCGGTATCATATTTCTTGCCAATGTCAGAGTTTTTATCTATAAGGCCCAGGGAAAATCAGCAGGGAATTCTCATTGTGAAGAGACATGACAGAACAGCTTTGAGTTTTGAAATCTAGAACTGAATGTTGAGATGCATGCAATGGGTGATTGATTATAATTGTGTCTATAAATAAATCCACCATAATCACAAGTGCTTCAGGTACTGATGACACTTTCCCATTGCTTTTTTGGGATTTTTTTTCTCTATTGACCCTGTTGTCTGCATAAATTGTGAGAAAAAATAAAGAGATACCTAATTTCATATTTCATAAAAACTATGGTTGAAAGATGGTGCTTAATGTAGTTCAGTTAGCAAACTTGTAAGTCAGGAAACCAGGACAGGAGTTCAATACATTCAGCCTGGACCTGTCTGGTCAGCCTTGCATCTACAACTTCATCCCAGGACATGGTGTGGCATATTTCATCAGCTATTGCTAAAAGGTCTAGTGCTTCCTCCTAAAATATTCCCACTGGTGTGAAATGAAAGATTGGTAGAAGGAGAGGAAAGATCCTTGAGTGCAGATATCAGTGAAAACAAGTCATGGTAGAAACGTTTCAAGCAGACATAAGGGCAGGACGGGTGTGTCCACAGCTTGTTGGTCCATCAGCTTTTCTTACAGGGGAGAAGACATGCAGACATGGCTGTGGCAGAACTGTAGGCTACAGTGCTTTCTATAGGGGATCATTATCATTACATGCTTGAAGCAATATGATACAGCATTCTCTGGCAAAGGATGTCAGGTTTGTCTGACACTGTTTGCATTACAGGCCCAAATGACTTGCTCTTTTTATTTCAGTGAGTCCTCAGTATCTTAATGTTTGTTGGAAAGATGTCGACCTGATTCAAGAGCCAGTTTAATTAAGATACCTTAATTACTGTCTGATCTAGAAGTCTACTAATGGACTGCAAGAGTTTCTGTGGGAGCAGTAGGTCATTAGGTAAAGAACAACGCAAATAACTATTGCTTTTGCTACAGTCTAGGTCGCTTGGGAGAGCAGAATGGGAAATGCATATATGCAGAGAAATGCAACCTTTAGCAGGGAACATTTTTTTCCTCATGGGGCACATAAGAGTTCTAGTTATGAACAGGTTTTTGTTCCACTAGTTAACGTACAGTTGGGTAGCAAAAAGACAATGCTTTTGAAATACACTGTTCACAGTGTTCCCAACTGCCTTTATGGAAGTCACTAAACAAAGTCATAGTTTTGTTTAAGTGGTGGTGGTAACCATTTATTGTCATTTCTGAGCTACATCGGGACAGATAAAAATCACCTAACTTGCAAAGCAAGCAATTACAGAAAGGCCTATAGTTTGTGAGAAAGGGAATTTTTGCACCCATCAGCCTTGCCACTATCAATAAAATCAGGTCATAACCAATCTGCTGCACTAGAGCACCTTGGTCTTGGATTTGCTGTTTGCAAAAGAAGGAATGGGAACAGTGTACCCAGTGCTCTGTAAGAGAGGGAAAGTCTGAAGTCATGGGTGCCTGACATTCCACTTTCTCCTTACCCTCAGTAGTCATTTCTATTAGCGTAATGTCCATGGAGATTAACACTTCAAATCTAATTTCCCATGGGGTGATTACAATGAGCTAACTGACTATCCAATCCCTTATCTGAATAAAAAATTCTGTTATGAGGCAGGGCAGATACATGAGCAGTGTTTAAACAGGATGCTACCAGCATGTTGACTATCTCAAAGCAATTAAAAGCCAAGGGACCATCAGGAAAATATCATCTAAAATGCCATCAGGAAAAAGCTATTGCAATTCTCTTACTTGCCCAAAGTAAATTTGCTTTTTTTTTTTTTTGCTAGTCCAGACAAACAAGAGACCTGCAATGACAAGCAATGCAATTGTCAGTGCAGTGACAATCATGGCACAAGGCTGTAAGCTCCTCCGGGGAACCTCTGCACACCACCGTAGATGGGATAAATGGCCTTGGTTTGTCTCTTAGAGGAGCAAGGAGGAGACAGAAGATACTTTTCTCAGGAACTGTACCCATCATCATAGTTCCTTTTCAAATAAAGCTGGACTGCAGCAGGATTGATAGTGTCTCTGAGAGCTCAGGGAATCAATACAGCCAGCAGGAAAAGGCAAAGGCAAACTGCTGTATCTTCTTAAATGAGAATTGATTTTTGTCCATTGTCCATTCCCATGGCAAAGGAACAAGCTTATCACTTCAAACCAAGAATAGAAGGGAGACTAATTCTCTGCCTTGGAAAAGGACAGAAGCTCAGCAAAGGTCACTAAGATCAAGACTGTATTAAAGAAATCTTTTTTTTACTTGACTTCCTGACAAAGAAAGTGGGTTTGGGCTACTCATCTGTCTATCTGTCCTCTAACATTGCTGTCTGAGGCTGCAGTGAAACCAGGGTGCACTACCAATTGGAAACATGTTCGTGCATTCCTCAGGAATAAAGAACGTTTGCAACATTTGCAGTCAGAGAACTCTGCCTCTCCTGGAAGAGACCCTGGAAGCATCAACAGCTCTGTGTTTGGCACCAGTCAACACCATAGATGACAGAGCTCTGTGAAGCTCCCAGATACCTGACTGAGATACTGCCTCAACAGCTCCTCTGAAAAAGTGTATCCCCAGTCAGCTCCTTCTGGCATTCTGGTTCTCCCATCTGATAGACAGCCTAGACAGGGTGAAAAAAACAAGATTTACTTTTTCAGGGCAGACAGATGAAGCACAAACAGAAAACACAGCCTTTCATTTGTGCCTTTGAGTAAGCTTCACACACCACAAAAACTTGTTGCATATTCCCATAATTTCACAGCAACAGTTATGATTAAAACAAGTACCATCAGTCCAGACTTGCTTGCCTACAATTAACAGTGCTTAACTTCCCTAATGCATTCTGCAATAGGAATAATAACTATATTAAAATATAAGTATATTTACATATAAATTTATTCACAAGGATGTTTTACAAGTATGGAAGGAAGCTGATTTCACTACAGCAGAAGGTAATGGAACTAAAATGCCTTGTTTAGCTCCATGGCACTTGATCTCTGGTGTGGTGTGTGCAGAAAGGCAGGTGCTCCAAGCAGTGCTGATGTAGAACTGAGGCTAGGCAGAATCTTAATGACATTCATGAGTTTGCTCAGTTTGTGTCAGTTCAAAACCCACCAGAGAAGCTCTCTGAAGCTCAGAAGTCGAGTGGTATTCATTCACAGTCTGTGCATTAGAGTAATTGGCATAAATCTTTATGTGTGATGAAATTGGGGGTCTCATTCCTTATGAGATGATGAAAGAGAAGTGTGCTTCTTTACAGGAATATGCTAGAAACTTGTAGAGCTGCATGTGTTGTCTGTGGCTTTCAGGCTGGCTGCAGAAAACACTTGTGGGAAGAGAGAAGACACTGTTCTACTAAAGGGGATTTCTAAAACTTTTCAGTGATGGTGTTGTGATAGTAACGAGATCAGAACACACCCTCAGACTCTCTTTATTTCTTCATGGCCCCCAAATCCTTGATCTGCCAGCTAAGAACAACCAACATGTTCAGTCTAAATCTGAGTACTTTCAAGTGTTCCTTTGGAGATCCCAGATCCCTTTTTTTTAGCCTTACAAGTTTGTTAAATTTTAAAGAAAAGAAAAAATGCCTGCATAAAGTGTTTCTTCTATTTTAAGTCTACTTATTAAAAGTGATGGCTAGGCTTATATTAAAAATCCCATGTATTTTATGATCCTTTCCATTTGGCAAAAGAATGTGTAGATATTACTCTTAATTTTGGTGAAGGGAGTGGGTTTTTTGGGAGCAATCTTCCCAGAAAGCATGTTTTATCAGTATCTGTGACCAGGAGAAAAATACTTTGGGTGGGAGATAAAACTGTCACAAAGTTGATAGACTTTTTTGTTCATGTTATTCTGTCTAGTTTGGTATCCTCTTCTGACAGGAGTGTCTCTCATAGTTTTTTACAAAAAGGGTTTCTGTGCTATAAAATAATGAGAAGCAATCACAGTCTAGATTTGGGACTGCAGGTAAGGAAGGGGATCCAATACACATATTTCATAACAGAAAGAAAAGAAGATAAATAAAAGGAACTATAGAATTTCTACATTAACTCTATAAAGTGGTCATTCTTCCCTTGCCAACAAAATAGTACAGATCCAGCAGTTTATTCTTTGCATTTGGTCAATGAACTAAGAGTGTGTCACATAATTGACAGATTTGATTACACAGTGAGGATAATTGGTATGTTCAGCAAAAACAGTTCATAAACTGCAAAAAAACAACCAATTCATTACAAATCAGCATGTCTGCCACCAGATATCAAGACACTAAGTTCTGTTGACTAAACTAAACACAACTAGTAATTTGATTAGACAACCTATTACATAGATTTAAAAAAAAAAAAAACTAAATAAATAAATAAAAAAAAAAGAATAAAAGTGGCTTCAAATGAAGCATACCGTTTTAAGGCCAGGAGGAAAAATTTTCATCAGTTAAGCTTATCTGAAAGACAAATGATAATGCTTTGAATAATGTGATCAAAAAAGACATTGCAACTCAGAGGAGAGATTTTAAGGTTTGATAGGCCTGGTACCAAACAGTCACTGATTGAAGATTTCTTTGTTAGCAACAAAAAGTAGGTCGATTAATTCCGAACATTTTTAGCAAATTATGAAATGTCACAATATTGTTTTGTAAACATTGTGGAATATGAATACTGAGGTGTCACCTCTGGTAAACAGAGCTGAGGCTGGAGAATGAAACAAACATGAGGTTAAGATGCCCTATGCTGATCATGGGATTGGTGCTTGTGTGAGGGTGTGCAAAGAATCATGTCATGATGCACCTTTGCAGACTCTTGGCAGAACTGCTTATGGCAATAGGATCTTGCCCAGTGCATTGCTCATTTAATCTTTTTATGTGTAAGCACAATCATATGTTTAATACTGTCAAAGGGTAGGACAAAATTTCCCCAAAATATAAACTAAACCCCTGAAACTTTGGGGTCAATGAAAATACACTTTTCAGGGTCCTTCATGTGCACAGAAACTTGCAAAGCAATCATCTGCATCGCCTAACATACATTTAAATAACGAAAACTATTGCATGAAAGACACATTATGAGTATGGATGGATGCATGCTTTCTTTTCATACCTTGACTAAGTTGTTGATGTGACCATATGCCAGCACTCCATGAAGAGCATTTTTCTTCAGGAGTTGTTCTGAACTATTCCATAAATAGGAAAATGCATCCATTAGTCAGAGGGAGGGGAAGAGTTTGTGCTCTATACCAAAGGGTGTCAGGGCTGAATGGTTTTAATTTGTTCACACAGAGGGTCCTTAGAATTTAAAACATGTTTTGAGCACACTTTTATTTTGGAATAAGTATCTAGTTACTGGGGTTAAAGGTCTGATGCAAGATTGTATAGCAGTTTGACCTGTTCCTCCTTTTGCAATTGGTTTATTCTGAATTAAAGTGTTGTATCACTTGTTTCATGCATGAGCTGAGAATATTGATCTAATATGCACTGAAAGCCTTTGACTGTCCTATCAAATTAATTACTCCTGAAATACTGACAGCAGAGAAGGCACTTCCTGAGACTACAAGAGTAATGATCATTACCTTGAAAAGCCAAAGGTGCCAGAAGCAAGTGTTTGAGTGGGGATTGCTCATTCATTAGGTAAATTCTGTATTTCCTCTGCTAAGAACCAACTGCTTGTACCATGAGGAGTTAATCAGGCATCTCTGTTCTATCAGCTCTCTTTTACAAAATGCAGAAGTATATTAACAGTCTTATGAGGTGACTGAACTGCTACTCCTGAAAATACTTCTAGTGTTCTAATCTCACATTTACAGTTATCTAATTTTATCTTTCTCAGCCATCGTGCCTCACACCAGCTTTATTCTGGATTTGCACCTTCAAAAATAGCAGCATACAGTCAAATTAAGGGTAAATCTACAGATTACATCTCTTTCTCCTTACAACGGACTCCAGCAAACTACACAACCTCATGCTAAAGCTGAGGGTCTCTTGTTTATCTTGGCTCATGAGAGCTGTTTCTGGAGGCCAGAATTCACAATAATTTTAAGACATGTATCACCATTCTAAGCCGAAGGAAATTTGGTGTTTTGCTTTCTGCCTGGGTGACCCTTTCTATAAGTGAAACACAACTTCTGCCAGGGAGGTACTGTCAGTAATGACACAGAAGAGTAAGCACAAACTCCAGTTTGGCACTGGCTGTCCTCCTGCATTGTGAATGTCCTTGTTCTGTCTGGTGAGGTTTGCAGAGGAAGTCCATTGGAGACATAATGCTACAGTTAGGATTTTTAAGTGCAGAGTTTTATGTGGGGATACAGGAGAAATCACTGCAGGCTCTGGTCTGACCTAATCAAACTGAGGAGTAACTGACCTTAGCAACTGCTTATTCAGTCAGCATTATTGTAAAAGAACTTATACAAGATCAAGTAATTACTGCTCTGTCCTTGAAAATAACTTTCTAAAATAAACCCATGCATGACAATCACAATAATTTATCTTATTTTTGTCAAAGGGAAATTAACACAGCTGCATTATCACATAAGCAAGAGCCACTGTGGTCAGGATGGTGCACAGATACTCCACAAGATGGTATTTACTTCAAAATAAAATTGCATGAAGATTAAAGGGGGAAAAACACAGGAGAGGGAAGCATGCACAACATTTTTAATCTAGCCATCATGTAGCTCAATTAAACGTATTAAAATGGAAATCATATGAGAACTTTTACATATAATACAGAAAGAATTAGAGGTCAGATTTTGAAAACAGTAATTCAGAAAGACTAAGACTCTTGCAGGCACGGGGCTTCCAGAGAAGTAGAGGGAAGCTTTTATGGAATATAATCTTCAGTGTTCGGGACGACAACTATGATTAGCAGCCTGGTGGCTGCTTGAGGCATCAGCCTGTGAGCCTTGGTCTCCCACCCAGACGCAAATTGTTGGGAGGGAAACACAGCGTGTATCTCAACAAGTCCTTCAAGACAGTTGGCAGAGCAGGTGGGAAAATGCTCCCATTTCCAACAGCAACACTTCTGACCAGCAAATGAGTATGCATTCCCTGCTGGTATCCCTTTCTAGTAAGCTTTTAAGCTTCATGCTCTCTTGTCTTTGTGTGGAGCATGGCTGTTGTGCCTGTGCTGATGGCTGTATGACAAGATCTACAGAAAATAACCAAGCACTTCCATGAGAGCATGGATTATTATCTACCTGTGTAAAAACAGGAGATGTGGGAATTGTGGTCAGGACTGCAGTGATCAAGTGATACTTCTCTTCAAGAGGGAATGAGCGAAGGGCAAAACAGGATGTATTTTTGTAAAAGGAGTAGGAGTGTATATTGACTATGAATAGGGTAAATACGATATCTTATAGGAATATCCTTAAAAAAACCTGTATATGTCCTTTGGATGTGTTTATACTTTTCTTACGGCAGGATTTTATTTGCACTTTATGGTATATGTTGATTTGAGTGGCATAAAAATAGAAAAACACATGTATGAATGAAACTCTTAAAGCCCTAAAACATGAGTGTCCTTGAAGTTTCCTTATACACATTTAATGTGGAAAGATCTTACTTTTATTTTTAAGTATTCCTTGTACTTAGATGCATACATACATCGCTCTGCAGTACTTCACCTTCAAGCACAAAAAAACCCTTAAAACAACAAAACAAAGCAAAAAAATCCACACCAAAAACAAAACCCAAAACCAAACAAGTTAACAATTCCCATTCATTGTGCTGTCATAAGAAGTAATAACTTGACCTCAGCAACCTGTAGCACATGAAATGCAAAAGAAGTTACCCTAACAGTTTGGATCATTCCTTGTAATTAGCAGAGATAACCCAGGATTCTGGGTTCAACTGCTTTTCTGCTTCTCCTTCAGTACTCCCATATAGGCTACTGAAGGAACTTGGGGACAGATTTGTAAACATAACACTGACAACATGATTTGAATAATGATAAAGATATAAATAAATACTTAAAAGTTCCCACTACCACCAATCATATTAGAACTAAGGGAAGCTTTTTTTTTAGGGAGAGTAGGAGAATGATGCTGCTGAGATTTTATGAAGTCTTTCAGACACAGAGATCATGTTTGTCCCCCAAGTATCTATTATGATCCTGCTTGGCAGGAGAGAGGAAAAATCATTCAGGTGGCAAGAGTAAAGAGGGTGCCTTCCACATCTGTCTCCAGTGCTGGAGCAGAGAAACTGTGCAGCTGACAGTCATTGTGCTCTTGGGATGATGAAAAAGGGAAAGGGAATGGGAGAGAAAGAGGGAAATCTGGGTAGACTTTGACAGAACATGAGACAAGTATTGCAGACTTTTGAATCTATTGATGCTTGGTAATTTTGTTACTGTACATGGTTAAAATGAAAACACAGATGTCAAACCTGTGTACTGACCATTACCATTGCAAATGTTTTTAAATGCTTTCTTTTACCCCTGACTTTTCATTCAGGTCTTAAATAATTTAAAACTCCATAAAAAACAAGCCCTCTGCCTGCTCACAACACTATCAACACTGTCACACATCAAATCAATGCCAAGGGAGATTCTGGACAAAAGACTTCACCATTATTTACCAGGAGCCCCATGGTTGGTCCAGGGGTTTTAGCTTTTTTTTTTTTTTATAGATACCACAACACAGAGATTATTCTCATAAAAGGAGTTCCACAGCAATCTGCTTCTGTTGACTTGTAGTTATATATGCATGGGGTTTTTTTCCTGTCTTATTCTCTTCTACTGCTATTAATACTTCCTACCATGAGGCACAATCATGTCCTCTAAATTCAAATGTAAATTCTGCAGGTACTGCTGCCTGTAAACAAATGATAGAGCCCCATACAATAATAACACTACTACTGGTGTTGTATCATATTTAGCCAGCTGAAAATTTTCTAGGGTGACCTGTTGAAAAATGCAGATATTACAAAATGAAAGTATCTTGCAGATAAATGTTATTTTTATCCAAATTCTCAGTGTATAATTAAGCATTATTATCAAAAATCTGAAATGTTTCATTTCAAAAAAGTCCAAACACTTTTTTGCATCCTGTTTTTTTGACTAAATAACAGAATAAGGCTATCACATTAAGAGCTCTGAGCTTACTGAACTGAGATGCTGTGTATGATGAGAAGAAAACATTTCTGAATATTTTGTTTGCAAGATATTCTGAGGTTTTCATCCCAATTTAAGACAAAGTAGAATTTTTAACTTTTAGTATCTTGGATGGCAATTCCTTTTTCCAGCCTCAGGTAGCCGTTGGAGAATAAGAACAAAGCAGCAAAGCCTCCAAAGCAAAGAAAGAAAGAGAAAATAAAGTGGTTGGTAACTATAAACTCAGGTGACTGAGAAAAAAGTAGTAGCATTCCTGAAGCATTGTGACCCTTAGCAAATGAGAAATTTTTTGACAGTGATTTTAATAAATGTAAATTTTGATTTATTACCTGGGTTGTCAGGCATTACTGTGAGATTCTTAATGTAATTAATGAATTTCTGTGTTAATTTTCTTTTTCTATCCTCTTAACGCACTGGAGATTTCTATTTTAAACCCCACACATTTTCATCAAGGAACTGCTTTAACCTGCCACTGACTTTGATTTCACTAAAATCTTTCTCACGTGCAAGTGTGCTTGTGTTGCTGCTCAAATAGTTGCCCAAATCCATCGACAGCAGAGGAATCCAGCAGCATTCGTCCACTTATCTCTGTGCACTGCAGTAATACTTCAGAATGTGGGGGTGACAGGTCTCAGTGTGGTGCTTACATGGATGGAAAGCCCTCAGAGTAGCAACCTGTGGTCTCAGAGTGGCACTGTGTTATGTGTACATCACTGTATAGGTGGGCTGGCCTTCTTCCTTCCTTTCTTCAATCCCAGAAATGGGAATAAGGAAGAATAGGAAAGAACTTTTTCTTCCTGACTCAACAAATCTGACAAAGGCATAGATTGGAAACGGGCAAGGAATCTAAGTGTGTCAGACTTTCAGCATATCTGGATGCTGTCTTATTTTCATGGTAAGCTTTGCATTCTCTTAAATACAGAATTATGGAGCTGGCACTACCAGAGACTTTTGCAGATACATATCCCAAACCTCACTAAAAAACCTCTGCTCACATTTTCCAAACAAGAAAGCTGAGAGTAGTTTACTCCTTTATCTGAAAGCAGAAGATATGATTAGGACCTTAAGTCTTGGTGGCCTTCAAGAAGCAAAAGATCTTTCTTCCTGGAGCTGTGTCTGTGATTGTTTATCCACATACACAGTCAGTGAACCATAGAGATCTGATAATCAGTTATTCAGTGAAGAATTCACTGATGAATGGAGAACCACTCTATGCTCTGATGTCCTCTGTTTCATACTTCCATTTCTGACAAAATATCCCTGTTCCTGAGCTAAGTAAAAGGCACCAGAGAAATTCCTGGTAATGAAGGGCCTGAGACCTGTGGTAGCAGATATACTGAGGGCAGAAACTCTCTTCTAGCATATTTCTTTGCATTGGCCACAAAATTGTAAACAGAGTTCTAAGAATATATTCCAACTGTACTCCAAACCAGAAAATTTAGTGATTAAACTCTGAGGTTAATTGGGTTATTTAATCTCCAGTGTAGAACATTTATTTCCAGTTTCAACTCACAGGGTTGAGTAACTATTTTTAGAGAAAATAAATGGAAGGAAAGACATATAAGTTGCCTTGCTAGACTTCTATAAAATTATGTTACTGAAAGAAGAGCACTTCGAGATTTACTGCTGTATCATTTTTTTGGTTTATTACAGAAGAAAAAATTGTCTTTTCAGCACATAGTGCTCTCAGGAAAAACATATCTAATTTCTTACTTTTTTCCTCTGAATAAAATTTATTGCTGTTTTTTCTGTTATGGACATGCCTTAAGGACTCAGCAGAGATGGTGCCACCACTGTAAAAATCTCTGTCTCAAACAGAGAGTGAGAGACATTTTCTGCCCTGGAAAGCTGAATATAAGTAGATAAGGCAGAGATAAGGGTGGAAAAACAACCATTAAGGTTCCCTTTAGGAGGTCAGTTAACTGCAACATTGAGTTTTGTGTGTCTGGCAATATGCATCAAGTTGGAATTTGAATCCAGGTTTCCTGAATCCAAACCTGATGGCTTTGGGAAACTAGTCCCTTACCTGGCCCTTGAACTTTCACTAATTTCAGACCATCCGTGCCAATTTCGGCTGGGGCAGAGTTAATTTTCTCCACAGTAGCTGGGATAGGGTTGTGTTTTGGATTTGTGCTGAAAACAGTGTTGATAACGCAGCGATATTTTCGTTATTGCTGACCCACCTGTGGGGAGGGGTACATAAGAAGCTGGGAGGGGACACAGCCAGGAAAGGTGTGTGGGAGGTCAGACTGCAACTGACCCAGGGGATATTCCCTTGCTAACCCTATGCTCAGTGGAAAGAGCTGGAGGAAGAAGAAGGAAGCATGGGATGTTTGGAGGGATGGCATTTGTCTTCACAAGCAGCACTATGTGTGATGGAGCCCCGCTTACCTGGAGGTGGCTGTACACCTCCCTGCTGGTGGGAAGTGGTGAATGAATTCCTTGTTTGCTTAGCTTGCATATGTGGCTTTTGCTTTACCGATTACACTGCCCTTATCTCAACCCATGAGTTTTCACGCGTTTATTCTTTCAATTCTCTCCCTCATCCCAGCGTGGGGTATAGTGAATGGGCGTGTGGGGCTTAGTTACTGGCTGGGGTTAAACCAGGACACTCATTTTTGGTTTTCTGTGAATTAATTTCAAACCTTAGACATCAGAATGTCATAGTAATCTAGAGTTAAAAAGAAGTTAATTTTAAAACCTAAAGAGCGATCATTCAGTCTTCTCCACATTTCAGGACTGTTAAGCCGTACTGAAATTATCTCTGGATACAAAACAGGATCATAGTAGCATAAGACTGTTTCAAGGCACTGAGTCACACTGCCAGGACCCAGGAATGCAGTGAAAAGGAGAAAATTGGCCACCAAAAAATGCCCTTGGTGGTAGGTGAGATCAGCTTTGTTTCACCTCTGATGTAATTGTGAGACTCACTGAAACCCCAAACTTTCCACACCTATTGGTTTCTCTTATTACTTGTACGTCATAAAAACATTGCTTAAGAAGTGTCTGACTGCACCATGTTTGTTTTCATTTCCTTTCTAAAAAAAGGTTGTGGTGAGTTAATGAGACCACTAACATGAAGATATTATTATCATGATAGTAGCATTAGGCTCAGGCCTATCAGGAGGTCTGAACATGGGATTGTAACATGCAGCTGAGGTCAGTGAATAGCACCTTTCTATGTCATAACTACAAACTTCTGCCCTGGGCATGGACCCCCTTATGCAGAGCTAGACCAAAATTATGTCCCCTGCCTTTAACTTCTCAGCAATCTAAATATCAGAAAGGGGAAGCAAAGACACAAAGAGGGAGAGGGAGCCCAGAGACTGCTGAGGAGCAGTAATTGTGAACGTATCACCATGCAAGCTGCCTGGCATAGCCCACCCTTCTCTCCCCAGTCCTTGCCAATACAAACCAAGGTGCAGCAATGCTGAATGGGAAGCACAGCTCCCTCCTTTAGTAAATGAATACACCTGTGCAATATCACAACAAATAGGGAACTACTTATTTCTTTTCCTTCAGCTTGATGGAATCAATAATCAGTGAGGAGCTGGCACTGGCTTCACTAAGGCAGCTCTCAAGGCCCCGGTAATAGCAGTGAGAAGTCACCCACTAGCTGCATTTCACTGTAAGCAGAAAACCTGTCTAAAATAAACTTTGGCTTCAGTGAAAATAATGGACAATATTCACTTTCCATTGCACTATTTTGCCATCTAAAACAGCTGAGCTTTTCCCTAAATAATACATGAAATGCTGCTCAATACCTGATAACTATACTGTGCAGTCTTGTGAAAGGAAACTGAAATAAAACCAGAGAAACAGTCCATAGAATTTCATGCTTACTTTTTGCCTGTCTGAAGCACATAAATCCATTCAAGTAGATATGCTTTTGATTGCAAACTGTGTGTTCCATTTGGCCAACAGCATGTTAAAAATTCAGACCTCTGCAAAACAGGTGTTTGTCCTTTCCCAAGAAGTGCAAGTGCATAACACTAGAACTCAATATTTATTAGAAATGTCCAATCAATCTTCTGAGCTTGCAGTTCTATGGATATATCACATATTAACAGGGCTGGGAATAAAGGTCAATCACAGTACCAGACATGAAATATGACAGTTTTGTAAAATGATAAAGAACAGATAGAACTTCTCACTTGATTACTTTTATAACCAACTTTTTTTACTGAGGAAGCCACAAACAAGTAGAAGAATCTATTGTGTTGGGCTCCATTCAGGTTCTTAACTGGGGAATAAATCTCACCCCAAATATTTTTCAATCCATGGCCTTGTAGGAATGCACTCTGTGACCTTATTCTTGGAGCAGCTCCACTGACAGCAGTGCTGTCACAATGATAAAGTTGTGCTTGTATGTGCTGCAGAATTGGAGTTTTAAAAGATGAAAAAAGAAAAGAGCTCACAGCCTGCAGTGATCTGTATTCCCCGTCATATTTAATAGCTGGGAAACCAAGGTAGAGATTCCTATGGGCAGTCACGGTCAGAGGTCATCATTAGCCCTGGCAGTAACTGGTAGACATTTTTTGGTATTTTTAGCAGGGAGGCCAAAGATCCAAATGGGCTCTGTAGAAAGAATCCGCCTTTGGTTATCCTATAAATTTAAAAATTATTGTAAAATTAATTATATATTATATTACTACCTCATTAAGTTTTAGTAATAAAAGGAAATTAAGACAGTTTCTCAGCAAAAATGGGAGTACTTTTCTGGGAAGGTAATAATCCAAATGCTACTCTCAATAACTAACGATAACTTGCAATTGCTATTCCCACACCAACAGACTTCAGGATAATAAAAAAGAAGATAAATATAATAATTTTAACTACGAAGTGTCACCCTCTCTCCAAATTGTCCAAGATATTTTTCAAAAGTCCAATCATGAAAGCAGAATTTAAACTGCATTAAAGAAGCTCAACAAGTTACAAATTTTTGTTTAGGTGTGTAAATTAGCAATTTGTACCCATTAAAAATTAACCAACGAAGGCAATGCAGAAACCGGATGGAGCATTTGAAGGGGCTAAAAAACTTGAGCTTTGGTCACAGCTCACTGACTTCTTTAATATTCGTGTAGTACCTGAGTGGACAGCTCTTGTTTTCAGAAGGTATTTACTGAAGCTTCTGCATCACTGTAGTTTGAACCAGGCAGAAACAAATATCAGTGTCTAGGAAACCCAGAACCGTGATCAAACATCTGTGCCATCCTTTTTTTTTTTTTTTCCCTATGGTGACAACTGATAACTAAGGACCTAACTACTCAGTCCAGTATAGCTGGTCTCAAAAATAAGAAGACTTTAGTGAGAAATGCAGCAGGGCATATCTGAAAGGTCATGATGAAGCTTGTGCCCATTCGAAGAGCAGGAAAAATTCTTTAAATGAGGTACCATGAAAAGTGTTATTTAGACGTAGGTCTGGTGATTTATGTTGCTTGAATCCGTCTACCAGACTCCATAGAAAAGGTTCTCGAAGGGGCCCATACTAAAAGGCTAGTTGAGACACTTGATATGTCAAAATGTCACATGGCAGTATGCAGGTCAGAGGAGGATGTATTTCCTGTTGTCAGGCTCCTTGTAAGGATTCCTATGCCTTGCAGTGGGAAGGTGCTGCCTCCCCCTGCCCCCAAATTACTCTTTCGCCATTAATTGCAATCATTATGCTAGAGAGAAAAAATTTCAGAAAATATGAATACTGATTCTTTGTAACAGCTTTCACAGCCCAAGTAAACTTCACTCCTTTGGCAGATTGTGTCTGCATCTTGCGATTAGACTGACTGAAATTATCTCCATTAAAAAACAAGTAAATGGAACCAGGCATAAAGATAGGATGGCAGTGGAATAGAGGACTGTCCATTCCATCTGAAGATGAGTCTGAATGAAGCGACAGATAATTCCAGAAGTGGGAGGTTTCAAATTAAATGAAAAGTGAAAATGAACAATCCAGTTCAGAGCAGTGTCACTAGGGTTACATAATTTCATACGCAAATTTGGCTTATCCTATACTGCCTCCAGATAGCACAGACCCACTTAATCTAAAGACCTGTCCTGCACTGTGCAATTAATGGGGACACAAGAAAAATATTAGCAGCTGAAGAATAAATATGATCTGGTGGAGAGGGTGCACTAGCCTTCTGCAATGACCTACTGTACCCAGCACCAGCAACCTTCATTCTTCTGCCTTTTCAAGAAAGGTCCTGTTCTCTTGGGTACTTCAGGCAGGGTGAACATACTGGGAAGTGACTATTTCTTGGTATTGCTTTGCCCTTGGATCAACCTTAGGTTGATCCAAAGAAGAGTTCTTCACACATATTGCCTCAGTTTCCAGAGATTTGGAAGCCATCGTTTCTCAGTGGGAAACAGGAAGAACAGAGCTGCTTTTTTTTTTTCATCTGAAAGAACCTTCCCTGTTGTCCCCATTTTTCACTGCTGTCTGCATGGTTTAATGTCTTACATGTGGAAATACACAAGGTAGTAAGAATTATGGATTAGGCGTCAGTAAATGGGGTAAAAATAGTTTTGAATTGAACATTCTTTTTATAAATGTGATTTCAGATGAAGGTATATTGCAAGCTGCCACACAACATATTCACCAAGTACTGTCTTGCTATCTTAAGACATTATTCTGCCTCCAAATTTGATTTGTGTAAGGAGGGAAATAGGAGAGTCCCTCATAAATTACATTGTTGACTAATTTTGCCATTGAATTCTGGCATACCAAGGTTAGCTAAACAATTTTTTGTTGTATAACCTTTAATAGGTTATACAACCATTATGTGTCATTTCACTGTCTTTGAAAACAGAGTTTATTTCTTCCACTGGAGTTTATGTTTATTTAATTTCAGTATTTTGGCTTCTAAGAAAAGTGTTCATAGTACATTCTCAGACTTCCTATTTCACATTTCACATTAAGTTATGCCATTTTATGAATAGTTATGCTGAGCATTTCCATTTCTATGATTTTCTATGAAATACTGAGTGTTTTGTTCCAGCCTACCTTGGACGACTAACAAAAACATTTTGCCTTCTTAAGTTGATTTACTCTACTTTGACCCTTTATAACTTGCACTGCACAATACTGGAGTTAAAACTGTGTTAAAAAGAAAAGATACGTAACTTTATATACTCCATGTGTGTGTGTTATATTGCTTGTTGCAAGGCAAACCAGTGCATAGTATAGAAATACAGAATAACATAGAATCATAGACAGGTCTGGGGTGAGAGGAACTTTAAAAATCATCTATTTCCAACCACCTGCCACGGATAGGGACACCTTCCACTAGACCACTTTGCTCAAAGCCCCATCTGGTCTGCGCTTGAACACTTCCAGGAATGGGGCATCCACAACTTCTTTGGGCAACCTGTTCCAGTGGCTCACTATCCTCACAGTAAAGAATTTCATCCTAATAACTAATCTAAACCTACTCTCTTTCAATTTGAAGCCATTCCCCCTTGTCCAAAAAAATCATCACATTTAGGTAGGGCCCCATGGATGAAATGAGCTGTGATTGACTATTTTCTTTTGTGTTTCTTGATGTTTACAGAATCTCAGACTGTTTGTAAAGATTCTCTTTTCTTCTACATCAGCTCTACAAGGAGGAAGTACTATTCATTCACGTCCATTTTATGGTGTAGTTTTCAGAGAAAAGAACATGCCATTACTTGGACTGAAGCTAGTTAATATCATGCAACTGAAAAATATAGGAAATCTGAGATTCTTTGGTCAAAAAAAGCATACAGCAATGCCAGACACCCTTTTCAAGCAATTTTCAAAAAATTCTTTTGTCCTAGTGTGATTCCTTAGTACTTGGGAGACATTGGTGGTGTATACTATGAAATACCATTTTTGTGTTCTTCCTGAAGTTTTGCTTTACTGTGGCACCCACAATAATATCTGAAATCACCTGAAATAATCTGAACAAAACAAAATCTGAAACAGCCAAGTAGCCAGTATTTTGAGCTCACCACTCACACTACTGTAGTCTCACTGTTCCCTTTGTACTCACACCTCAATTTGTATTTGCCTTCTATTGTAAACCAAAGGGTGAAGGTAACATTTTCTGATGTTTTGTCCAGCTGGTGTCCTCTAGGCATCCTATTCATGACCAGGGATACACAGTGTCTCAGCACTATAAATGTAATTGAAATATCTTTGCATATATTTTTTCACATCTTCCACAAAATATAAATGGTTGTAAGGGACAGTCAAAAAACAATGAGGAAAACTGTTTATTCAGTATTAGTATCTCATGGTATCTAGCAAACACTAGGTTGAGATTAGGAGAAAGCCCCATAATTTTCTTTTTGTTTTTCGTTTTTGATATTAAAATTGAAACATGCTGGGCTATGCAGATCTTTTCTCAGCTTTGTAGCTGGCTGCCCAAGTCAGCCACTATGGTCTCATACTGCAGAGGGCTTTCAGCTGTGTTGTCTTGTCTCTTCACTTTATGCATTTCTCCTTTCTGTTGTTGTTAATGCTTTAGTCTAACATTGATTTGGCTGGCATTTTGGGATGGTTATACATTTTGAAGGAAAAGTACCTGCTTAGGACTTCCATTGATGAAACCTTGATCATGCACCACAAATAGTTTTAGCAGATCTTTCTAGATGCAGGCCCAGAAAACACACTTACGCCCCACTCCTGCAGGTTTTGCTGTGAATGTCATCCTGTTTTTATTTTTGGAAGCTGATCAATGTAACCTGGCCACACTGGACGCAACTTAGACACTCTTCTTGAAGTCTGGATTGTCAAAACATGAATTTCACTACACACCCCATGCAGTTAAACTGCACACACTCCATGCATACTTTTTCTAGACTTCTACCATTCCTAATCCACCTGGGCTACCAGATATCTGTAAATCCTGGAGCCCAGTGCAATGCACAAATCAGAACAGGACTATTATTGAAGTCCTTTAGTCCTCCTTGGTAAAGTTTTACTATAAAATATGCTTTGGGTAATGTCTGGAAGTGGCAAAATTCATGCATTGCAGGCTTCTCTGTCACACAAATAAATCCTAAGAAGTCTGACTTTTTGTTTATTCTCTCGGGGCAAAATTGACAAAACAGATCAAACAAGGGGCTGCATGAACTTGTTCTGCTAATGCAGAGACAAGGCATTCAGCTAACCTTTGTATAATGCCTTTCTTGTTGCTTAAAAGTATTTGTAAAAGAAGAGAAACACAAGTTTACACAGTCTCCAAAAGATAAGGGTTTAAGTTAGATAAAAGGTCAGACTAAATTCCAAAGGTAAAATTTGCATTTCTCTGACAGAAACAGAGAAATTGGTCGAAGGAAAGAAATGTTGATTTCCCCTTCTCCCCCCACCTTTATAAAACACAATTTTGTAGAAACTAAAAATGCTTGTGACTTTGTAAAAACAAGTGAAAACCCAGGGTGGGTTTTTTTTAAAAATAATTTCTTAAATGCTTTTAGTGTCTTTCTAAATTCTCTAATTAATTTACAGTTACATTTCAATTTGTATGTATTAAGAAATACATATTGTTACATGTCGTATATTGTCAAATGTATTGGGGCTGGCTGGGATGGAGTTAATTTACCTCATAATCTCCTCATAGTGTTGCTTTTTGTATTTGCAGGTAGTGGCAGGTCATCATCTGCTGATGGAAAGAAGAGAACAAAATCTTCATGTTTTCCTTTGTTTCACCATGTGGACCTTGCTTTTCTCTCTATCCATGAGTTTTTAATTTTCTCCCTCTGTCCTATTGAGGAGAGGAGTGATAGAGCTGCTTGGTGGCCATCTGGTGGACTTCCTATGGGATGCAGGAACTTTGAGAACTGCACCAGCATGGGTTCTGTCCATGAGGTGCAATCCTTCATGAATGGACTTTCCCTGCACAGCTGTCCCCCACAGCGACACAGAAAACCTACTCCAGCAATGGACTCCTCTCCCCAGGGTCACAAGTCCTGGCAGTAGCCTGCTCCAGTGTGGGGTCTCAACAGGCTGCACCTTCTTTCAGGACACATCCATTTGCTGTGGCATACAGTCCTTCACTGGATGCAGGGTGGATATCTGCTGCTTCATGGATCTACATGGGCTGCAGGGAGACAACCTGCATCACTGTGTTCTACATCACAGACTGCAGCGGAATCTCAATTCCAGTGCCTGGAGCACCTCCTGCCCCTTCTCCTTCAATGACCTTGTGTTTCTTGTACACATTCAAACTTTTCTCTCACAGCAGCTGTTGTGTCTCTTCTTAAATACATTGTCTCAGAGATCCTACCAACATTTGTCATGGACTCAGCTTCGGACAGTGGCACTTTTGTCTTGGGGCTGGATGGAACGGTCTCTGTTGCACGTAGGAGCAGCCTCTGGTGTCCCTCACAGAAGCCACGCCTTTAACTACCCCACTACCAAAACCTTGCCATATAAATACAATGCACATACATTGCACTTTCTGAGAGGACATCTTATGAAAAACTTCAAAAAACATAAACTTTTTTAATTGTTTGATATAAATATAAATTGATGCCTACAGAACCAAAAGGATTCTTAACATCCAATCATTCCTTCAGATTTTCTACTCTGCCAAAAAAAAATAAAAATTGAACATCTCAATTATGTATTTTTAATAGTTGTTACTGACTCTTAGCCAGGGCAGTTAACAGTTTCCTGGTTCAAACTCTCGTAATTCCATCTTTGCTAGAGGTGTTATGGTTGCTGACTCATATATATTTCAAAGTCAGATTACTTTTTACAGACACTATTCACCACTGAAACACTGCAGTTAACTGAAAGCTTGCATGAAACACATTTATAATTTCAAAAGAAAATTCATGAAAACTCTCTTTATTTTAAGAAGCTTTCCTTGACTTTCGGGTTTGGAAAAACAATAAAGGGATCTGCAATTCCTCTGAAAAAGGATTGTGCTATTGGTAAGTTAGCTCCTGCATGAATAGATATTCACCTCCAAGTCTCCATAATTTGTCTTCATTTTGGAGATATATGTGTTTTCTGAATCCAGAGGGGACACTGGTTTTGTAGCTCCTATTCCCAAAAGGTGAAAGTGAAATAAAATCCAGAAAACACAATTTGTGTCTTCTAATTAACACTTCTTTCTTCATTTTACCCATTTTTCTCTGCAGCCATGAGGAATCAAAAAGGAATATTTCTTCCAAGACAAAGGTTGAGGAACTAACATAATTATGTGGTATAAAAAGCGTGTAATAATGCCTTAAACAAAATGAGATTTGTAGGAATGTCTAAATAACGGAAAACATTGGCACTGGCAAATTTCACGGGACAAATTATTCCAAAGCTGTGTGCTTAAGGTTAGAATCTGAGCTCCCATCATCTTCCCTGGGGGCTACACAAATTCTGGCAATCAGGTCCCTTTTATAGCCACCTCTGGCTACTGTGATGATACACATCAGAATGGATGAAAAGACAGACAGGTATATGGGCACAAGTTTCTGAAAAGAAAGCCTGAATCTAAGAAGGAAATTTTGAGAAAGGGGGCAAGAAAAACATCACTGATGGAAGATGAGAGCGGGATTTTTAAAAGAGCAAACAGAAAGAACAAGAAAGTAACCACTGAGGCCAGCAGAGGCAAAAGTTGTTTATGAAGACGCACAGGCTGAGTTCAATACAGCTGTGGACTGTGTGTTTTGATACGTGCTCTTTGTCCAACACAGTAAGACCTCCCACCTCTTTCCTAGTGGTGCTGCCAGAATTACCTAATTTTTTTGCTGCTGCTGGTGCTGTTTAAGCAGGATGAGCTTTTCTGCACTCGAAGCAATCCAAATCTCCAGAACAAAAACAGTGAAAAATGAGTCTATCAGCTATCAAAGAAATTAACTTTTTAGTTTCTTACTTTTGAAAATTTAGCTTGAGTAGTCTTAGCAACCAAGCTTGGTCTTTGCCTGCTCAGAAGGTTTGCAACAGAATTTTCATGCTCTTTTCATCCTTTATACTCCGCACAGTATTCATCTCTGGCTTGGAGATTTTGCTTTTAGCATTTTTCTGTATTGTCTGAAAACTTGTTATGTTCTGTGAAAGCAGTAGCTTTTAAAGCTGCAGAGCTTCTTTATCAAAGAGGATCTTTTCTGCAGAAACTCCATACTGTACACTCTTTCTTTTTGCCTGGAATTGTAGTGATGCTGCACCCTGTTTTATCCCAGCAGTATAGGAAATTAATATTTATTACTAGCTCCATTGTAATGAAACACAAGTAGGAACTCATTTTTGTGCTGGGATTTAGTGTTTTAAAAAGCTCATTTATCATAGTTAATCCTGCCAGGTAGAAAGCAGTGCTTGTGCTCAGTAAGTCTTGCTGTAACCTGAATTACAGTGCTAGGCAGGTAAGCAAGCTGTCTTTGAAAGGTACCATTTTCAGTAAACAGTATCAAGCATGTGGATGGACAAAGCCTCAGTCTTGATGGACCAGGTGGTTGTTGGGAAAACAACACTTTTGCAAAACATTTCTATCAATGCTCACTGAAATCATATTCTTAGTTCTTGGTTCACAGCCTGTTTCTCTGTCTCCCTGGACTGTAGCTCTACTTCAAGGCTATTTGAACCTGACAGCTGGGCTCTTTGTGTTTGGTTTTTTTTTTATTTTTTGCCCCTCTGTGAAATTCCAACAGACTAGTTTCAAAAAAATGCATCAATTACCTTCAGTGCAGAGCTGCTGAGAAGCAAAGTAATGCCATTCTGTGATTTTGGAATAGTTTTGCTTACCTGAGACTTTTATGAGTCAGGATATGAGACTTGTCATATCCCAGCTGTTCATGAGGCTTCTATATCTTCTGGTGTGAGGTTTGTTGAAATAAAATAAACTTAAAACAAACTCAGCCTGATTGCAGAGAAATATACACAACAGAATTAGGAGCTGCAGTGTCATGCAATGCCTGATGGTTCACAATAACATTTCTTGTTGGGGAAGTAATTAACTGGGAAGATGTTGCAATGCTGGAAGGGCTGGAATAAGTGAGGTCATTAAAACATTTCTATTTTACCAAAGAAAGTTAACATTCCATCATTGGGATATATGTATGACTCTTTTCATTCAGATTGAACTTAAAATATCTATTTTCTTTGCGGTCCAATGCAGAAACTGAAATTTATTTTTCACTTGATTTTTCCTTTCTTACTTAGATATCAATAATTTCTAACTGTGGTTCATGCATCACCCAGCCAGTCTCTGGAGAGTGTCTGGTCCATCTGTTGGGGCTTATGGTTCTAAGTGTAATTTTTCTGAGGCCAAGGAATATAATTTGTACAGCATCTTGCATAATAGATTCCCTATTATGTTCTTTATGTATGGAGTCATTGAACGTAAGAGTAAAATAAATGTATAAATGTTCAAGTTTTTCTTAGGAAATGTGTATATTGCAGAATATTATGAGAAGGGTATTCCACCCTGAGTCTGCTCTGTTCAGTCTTTCTTCCACGCTCTGCAGGTTTTAACACTTCTCTTTGAGCTCTGTCATCCACCTTCCCCATTATTCCAGTCACTGAATAAACACCTGCAACCTCACCTGTCACTCAGGGGAAGACTGCAAAGGAAGTCAGTACCTTCATGGCACAGTTGAGAAAAGTAATTTCTTCTTCTGAACACTGTTGTCCTTCATATTGAAAAGATAGAGAAAATATTGCTGTAGGTGTTGTCTTATTTGTCATAGCTGCTACTCTTTTGCCCAATTCATTGGGCAAATTGAAGGCTGAATTGGAAATATTGAGACCTAAAAGAAGGAGATATAGCTGGGTGAAAGCTTCTTTAGGTCTGGAGCGAGTGCTGAAGGATGTCTAATTGTGGTGTTGCAATTTGTTTATCAGGTTCCTGGAGAAATAGTGCAAGACACTGTCCGAACGATCTTTTACACATTTTAATCTCCAAAATATCAACCTGTATAGAATGCGCTGATGTATCTTTATCTGTTAATTCAGGTTCATGCAGTTCACAGCTGTTTGATCAAAGCAGTGTCTCAATACAGTTTATCAATGTGAGCCTACTCCAGAACAGAGAGGAGTAATCCATATTTCCGAACTCCGTCTTTCATAATGAATGGAGCAGGAAAGGCAACCCAGTAGTACAACTCTCTCTCAATAAGACTGTTCTTACATTCCCTCCAGTCTTCAAATCACAGCCAGGAAAATATCCCAGCCCTATTCACTGTACTAATTCTGCCCCCACAAGGAGGAATATAAGGGAAAATTTGTTCATTGAGTTTCATTTCATACTTTTATATTTCATACTTCAGTTCTTTCTCATGGGAAGATGCTACTGTCTGGTGATAGACGGAACTCAAAAACAGGATGAAATCTCATCATCTGGTTTAGTGGATAAAACCCTAAATGGATGGACTGAGAAAAATTATTAAATTTTATATAGGAAAACTGTTCCTTTCAGCTGTAATATTAAAAGTAGTTCTAGAATTTCCGGTAAGAAATCAGAGATTATTCTCCGGGGCTTTTTTGTTTCTTTGGTTTTTTGGTATTGTTTTGGGTTTTTGTTTTTTGTTCTCTCTTTGGGTTTTTTTTTGTGTATCTGTTAGAAAGAGGAAAATAGAAGTCTAACCTTGATTGAATTATTTTTTGCCCAGTTATTCATTTTCCCTCATCCTGATGTGACATACAACAAGTTTTTGTGAAATGTTTGGATCTAAGGTTCTGAACTATTTCACTTCAAACAATTTCCAGCTTAAACTCTAATCTTTTTTCACTAGTACTGGCAGTCTTAAACTTACCATAAAGGTATAGATAAGCAAACATTTCATTAAAAATGAAGATACTTATGACAAAGCCTATTCTCCCAAAATGGAACCACCTGAGCTTTTCTAATAGCTGGTGACATCCATTAGCAATTCTCTCAAAATTGCAAACATTTTCCATCTGTTCATACACACATTACAAAATAGTTAAGAGCCTATGGGATCACAGACACATTTTTGCTAATAAAAAAATTCAAAATGAGTTATTGAAGAAGCAGGGATGACTTAGTCATAAGCATCTAAACCTTAAACTTTCTCTTTCCTCAGACACTGAAGACACCCTATTAGTTGAAATCTGTTTAGTCTGTAGCCTTCCAGAACACGACATTTTGAAACTCTATGCTATAAATACTCTGAGAAGGCAAGCCAGCCCTGCCACGTTACACTACTCTAACAAAGAGCAGAGTTCAGCCTTTTTCTTTGGCAGACATCACTGAGGTAAAGGGATTAAGAGAACTCAAATAAAAAAGGAGCCTTTGTATAAACAATGAGATCAGCCAGTACTATATTAATATGAAATAAACTTCATTAATTATGTGCTTGGATATTTTCATGCCTGAAATTATCTCTAAGCAGTAAGTTCGGATTTATTTTCCATGTAGGAAACTTTATTGGGAATGGACATTGCTAATAACTTCCTCCAGTCTGCAAGATGACGAAAGATTAGTGAAAGGCTGCTTCAGTCAGTGCTTCTAGATTGAAAAAGAAGGCTTGGTTGAAGACAAACATGCCAAATCAAATAAACACAATATCCTGTTCAACTTAAGTCTGTTTTGTGGTGTTCCTCAAAAATCAGTCTTTTGGGAAGTGATTCCCGTAACATCTTACTCAATGCATGTTTCTTCACATAATTAGCCTCTTGGTCAGAATTCCAGCTGGTGTATGTGTCTGATTAACTGAGTGTGAGCTGAGAGTTACCATGCTTTACATTGTTGGGTTTTAAGCCTCATTCAGAGCTCAAAAACCCTTCGATTTTTTTTTTCAATAAAATGTCTTGGTCTTGTGACAGTGGCACAGAAAAGTTACTTGTTTTGTTGCCCTGCAATTTCTCACAGCTTGAGAGATCTGCATATCATGTGCTTTTGTGATGAAATCAGACTACCTTGCTAGTAATCTTTAAGAGGAATATTTTTCTTTCTTTCATCTAGTTATTTAATTCAATATTCTTACAGAATTTTAGAATAATAGAATGGTTTGGGGTTGGAATGGACCTTAAAAGATAATCAAGTTCCAGATCCCCTGCCACGAGAACGGATGCCACTCACTGGAACAGGTTGTTCAGGGCTCCATCCAACCTGGCCTTGACAGGATAAGGCAACCAAATCTTCTCTGGGCAGCCTGTTTCAGTACCTTATCTTCCTCTGAGTAAAGAATTTCTGACTAACACCTAATCTAAACCTGCCCTCTTTCACTTTACCTGAGGTTCAGGAGGACCTTTCTGTGTTTCATCCTGTCACTGGGCACCACTGAAAAGAGTGCAGCCCCATTGTACCATCCCTTCAGATGTGATATAATCCCCCCTTGAAATTTTTCATATTGAGACTGAACAGTCTTCACTGTCTCAGCCTTTCCTCATCAGCAAGATTATAGAATCATGGTCAGTCAGTCTCACTTCAGTGACGGTAAAGTCATGGAGAGGTATTCTAGGATGTGTTGAAAAATACCTGAAAGAGAACATAATCATTGGTCACAGCCAACACATGGTTCATGAAGGGAAAGTCCTGCTTGTCAAACTCAATTTGCTTGTACTGCTCACAGGTCAGACACAAAGGGTAACAGTGAATGGAGTTACATCAGGCCACTGACTTGTAAATAACAGGGTTCCACAGGGCCCTATTTTAAGCAAAGTGCTCTTCAACATCTTCCTAAATGGCTTTTATGCAGGTCTCAAAGGTAGGCTATGTTTGCTGATGATACTAAGTTGGGAGGAGCTGTTGACTGTCGTAAAGGAAGGGAGGCTCTGCAGAGAGACCTTGACAAATTAGAAGGCCGGGCAATCACCAATCACATAAAATTTAATAAAGACAAGTACCAGATTCTGCACCTGGAAAGGGACAATCCTGGATGTACATACAAGTTGAGGAGAGAGTGGCTGGAGAGCTTGATCAGTAAGCACAATATTATCTGGGAAGATGTAAAAGCAACTAGGGAGGAAATACAGTAATGAAGAAGAAAGATACTAGTGGGAGAACCTTGGACAAGCCATTAGTAGTGCACATGTTTTGCCCATGTTTCAGTCCAAATTTCATGTGAGCCAAACTCCAGGCCATAAGAAAAAAGGTCAGTACGAGCTCACTCAACGAGGCAAAAGTTTTTGGATGTCATACAAATAAACATGAGCATGAACAAAGAAATCAGCATAGAACAGAGAGATGGGTCCTCTGCAAAATGGGATTACATGGGGTCCAGATGTTGTCAGGATTCATAAAGCAAGAGGCCAACTAACATATTTCTCTGCATTCTTGCAATAGTTTCTAAGCTGTGTGATGAAGATATACCTTTTAGCTCCAGGATTTTCTGTATTATCATACCATGTGCTGTTTGGAAACTGATTGGCTAGTTGTATTATGTGAACACTGAGAACAAAATGTTAACTTGAGCCAATGACTGAGAAGTGAATTTTTTACGTTCCATTTTAAGTATCAGATTTTCTCAGACTCTGTTACAAATGAGGAGTTAGTATTGCCAGCAAGCTCCTTTTTTTAAAGTCACTTAGAACATTTCTTCTTAGTGGCCCACAGGGAATACAAGGAATCATGTTTTACATAAAAATTCATAGAAAGTGGATATGCTAAAAGACTAAATCCTTCTTAAATATTGATGCATTGCCAGTAGCTTACAGTAACAATGGAGACAGTCAGAATTAAGGGCACAACATGACATTTTGTGGAGACTAACAGCAATTACAGTCCTTGGAAGATATTATCTTTCAATTGATTGGCTCCATGTGGAGAGGATGAGGACTGAGTGATGGAGAGAAATGAGAGCTCTCTTGTCATGTTTGATACACGAGGGTACCTTCTATGTCTTAACAATTAAATCCTCTTCAAGCATTACTGACACATCAAGTGTCAAAAAGAGGTGATGTCATCCATTACAGAAATGATAATGTAATAAATCACTTTGTGGGATTATGGCCAACATTTTCCAAAAACTATTCCCTCTGCTCTGTATTTAATCATCTGAATGATCTTAGCCAAGATTTTTAAATACAAACACATAAGTGATCTTTTGGTGGTGAGGTTTTAAAAAAGCTCGAGTCACCTGAATGTCTCTGTGTCATTAAAAAAAAAAAAAAAGGAATTGTACTTTCATTGCCTTTTGAAGGAAGTCTTGTGTACATAATGGTTTGGACACACTTGAAAATTTCTCTTCTATATTTGTGATTAGACTTCCAAATATGCATAATAGCAGTGTCAAAATTGCTGTACATCCTCATGCCTAAATTGCTTTTTTGGCAAAAAAATTTCCTTCAAGCACGTTGGATGCAGAGTGCTTTCGAAAATGAAACCATTCATTTTTTTATATATTTTCATGGCCATTATGACTCAAGTTTTTAAAATTAATTTTCCAGTTTCCCAGTCCCATATCACTGTGACATTCATGGTGTGGATATTTTTAAGAAGGAAGTTCTCCAATACCTGAACTAGACTATGCTGAGGATGATTTGCTTTTTGTTTGAAAAAGAACAATATTTTCTTTCTCCTGTACGTACTCTATTTGGTGTGGAAAGCTTAAGATGAGAAAAAGAAAATTTAAAATTATGAGTCAAAACCAGGTTCGCTATTTAGGGGCTAATTATGACACTCCCGGGGTTATAGCACAAATGAAGAGATAAATGAGCATTTGAATTTGAAACAAAGAATGCCAGTGAGAGACATGAATAGAAGTTATAATATTTCTTGTTTACCTTTTTGTCTTTGTTTCGGACTGTTTCTTTCCTTTAAAAAGAGGAAATGGCAAAATTCAGACTGGACTAATCACTTTTACCTGGCTGCTAGGAACTCGTTTTAAAGAGACTGCTTTTCCCTGATAATGATTTCAGGGTCGGAGGTGGGGGTAGGGTGCTGTCAGAAGGGTTATTTAAGTACTGTTATCAATCTGTGATGTCTAGGTATTGATTAGTTATCAGACATTCTTAAAATCAGAAATATTGTTGCTAAGATTGGATTTATTTAGTGTAACTATTTATCACGTTTTAAACAGACATTTTGCTGCACAGTGTTGAGGGGGAATAGATGACTGCTCTGTAAAGTCTGATGCCTTGAGGAAGATACGGTTGTGCAGTCTGCTGATTTTACAAAACCTCTCAAAGGGTGATGCTAAAAAATGAGTGGCTCATTATTGGAGCGCTAACTCAAGCAGTTGTTTTTTCCATCAGGCACATACCAGCAGGGAACAAAAAAATAAAAGACAACTCACCTTTCACATTCTGCACAAAGTCCATGTTTCTAAGCAAACCACCTGCATATATCAAACACTCCTGGGAGCTAGTGGAAGCCCAGGTCTTGACCTGCAGCTATGCTGAGTAACACATTCGGCCTGCAACCCCCATGCACAGGTCTTTGATTTCACTCCATCCAGAAATCACAGAATCCTTAAGGTTAGAAAAGACTTCTACGTTTGCCAAGTCCTACCATTAACCCAGCACAACCATGTTCATCCTTCATTGCCACAACCACATACCTACTTAACACTTTCAGGGATGGTGATTCCACCACTTCCCTGAGAAGCCTATTCCAATGCCTAATCACACTTTCAGTGAGAAATTTTTCCTAATATCCAATATTAGATATCTTCTCCCCTGATGCACCTTGAGGTCATTTCTTCTCTCCCAGCACTTTTTACCTGGGAAAAGTTGTAGAAAGAGATAAGGTCCCCCAAAGCCTCCTTTTCTCCGGGCTAAACAAACTCAGTTTTTTTGGCTGCTACTCATAAGCCTTGTGCTCTACACACTTTACCAGCATTGCTGCCCTTCTTTGGATATGCTCCAGCACCTCAGTGTCTTTCTTGCAGTGAGCAGCCCAAAACCGAACAGAGCATTTGTGGTGAGCTTTCACCAGTGTTGGGGAAAAGGGGATGACGACTTCCCTAGTCCTGGTGGCCAGATTGGCCACACTATTTCTCATACACTCTTGGCTCATATTCATGTGGATGTCAACCAATGTCCCCAGGTCTTTTTTCACCAGGGAGCTTTCTAAATACTTTTTCCCAAGCCTGTAGTGTTGCATGAGGTTGTTCTGCTTTATTGAATCTCATACAGCTGGCCTTGGCCTGTCCAGATCTCTCTGCAGAGCCTTCCTACCCTCCAGCAGATCAACACTCCCACACAAATTGGTGTTGCCTGCAAACTGACTGAGACAGCACTCAATCTCCTTGTCCAGGTCATCAGTAAAGATATTAAACAGGTTTGGCTCCTATACTGAGCCATGGGGAACACCATTTGTGATGTGCTACCAATTGGATTTAACTCCACTCACCCAGTGAACTGTGTGCCCATCCCAGCCATCAGCAAGCATCTTCTCCAGAAGAATATTGAAGGAGACAGTGTCAAAGGCTTTACTAAAGTATAGGTAAACAACATCCACAGCCTTTCCTTCATCCACTAAGCAGGTTACATTTTCATAGAAGTAGATCAAGTTGGTCAAACAGGAATTCCCTTTCATTAACCCATGCTGACTGGGCCTGATCCCCTGTTTTTCTTGCACTTTTCATGATGACACTCAGGATGATGACACTCAGGATGATATTCTTCACGATATTCCCTAGCACGAAGATCAGATTGACAGGTCTGTTGTGTTCCAGATCCTCCTTCTGACCCTTGCAGATGGGCATTTTATTTGCTATTTTTCAGTCACCTTGTACCTGTCCAGTTTTCCAGGACTGCTGGTAAATGACTTGAAGTGTCTTAGAGAGATCATCCACCAGCTCCCACGGTACTCTTGGGGGGATCCCATCTGACCTCATAGACTTGTTGGTGTCTAAATGAGACAGAAACCACAGATCAAATGGAGGATATCATAGAATTATAGAGTGATTGAGACCAGAAATTTTATCATCTGTACTTTTATCTTCTGTTGACATTTCTTCATCAAAAAATTTCATATTTCATACCAACTACTGAGCAGCAGCATTTTTTCATGCCAACTAGCTTCCAGTTTCCTGGATTGATAACTGGGTGTAGTCTAAGAAACCTGCAAGTCCATGCCTTCATTTATTATGAATTTATTTATTTACACTGATTTTATTTGATCTGTATTAATTTCTATAATCCAGTGATAGATCTTCCTATTTAAGCTGAATCACATTTCTATCTTGTCTGTGAAATCCAGAGCATGTATTTTCTTCAATTTATGTAGTGTCATGGGACCTTCACAGAATCTGTGGTTCTTTTTACCTTATTTTGTATTTAATGTGAAGAAAGGAAAAAGTAAGTCATCTACTTTGGGGCAAATAGTGCTGTGGACTTAGTGTGACCACCCTGTCAAGTTTACTTCAGGATGACACATTTGCTCATTAATTATCATATTTTAGGTAAACGTCATACTTGTCTTTATCTGCACAGTTTACAATGATTCGACCTTTTCAGCAGGTTTTCCATTGAATTTTTTCTTGCATAAAAGTATTGGAGCCATGACTTCCATTTCCTTAGAAATACATCTGCAGTTTTCCTGACACTATCACCAGCTGGGAATATAGATTAGAACTCCTGAGCTGTGAGTTACGTTAGTGAAAACTATGGCTATCTGTGATAAAGCAAAATGTTGGCATGTCACATGAGAAACAGACCTCTTTCTACATTGAAAAAGCTTTTCTAAAAGGTGATGAAAAACTCTGACAGAATCATGGCAAGATTTGTGTGGGAAGGGTCCTCTGGAGGCCTGTAGTTCACACTGTTAGATCAGGCTTCTGAGGGTTTTGTCCAGGCAAGTGGTGAAGATATCAAAGGCTCTGGATTTCACTGCAAAATAATATCCATTGTAGAATTGTCATTGTACAGCTGAATCACATAACAAGCAAATGCACAGCAGGACTACCATTAATTGAAAGTGAAAGCAGTCTCCAAATGAACCCTACCCCACCTCAAATGAAGCCAAAGATTTGCAATCTACTCAAAATGCACTAAGGCTTTCATCACCTTTTTTGTACCCAGTATTCAAGTCATTCCTTCACTGACTTAAGAGTCAGAGCACAGTGATAAGAGGAAGAAAAAGAAGAAGGACTCTCAGTCCTGAGTGAGAGCCCTGAGTGAGACCCTCACTGTGCTAATGTGCTGGTCCGACCGGACCATGGAAGAAGCCTTCTTTTGATAGCCATGATACTGATTTCTGATCTGGAAAACTTGCTTTACAGGGAATTGTAGAACAGTTTGGGTTGCAAGAGACCATTAAAAGTCACCTAGTTCAATCCCCAAACTGAAGAATGTAAGGAATCTACACTAATTAATTTACGACAACAAAGCCAGTGTTTTTTTTTAAAAGGTACAGTGGTTATGTAGGAGCTAGTAAGTTATGTATATAATCTTAGAGTCCTGAGCAGGAACTGCAGTCAAGATTTGAGACTGCATGATGCTAAGAGCTGTACACATAAAACACAGGGAGACATTTTCAGGCTTGTAGAAAACTCTTAGGTATTCAATTTAAATTGATTTTAAGTCCTTATTTTCTGTCCTGCCTTTGCAAGCCACATTTTCCCAAAACTGTAGCACCCAGCAATACCCCATGCAGTTAGGGAATCAGCAGTCATAAATCAGTTTTATCCATGCCTAGATGAAACACAGAGACCTTTGACTCAAGCAGGGAGACAAAACATTCCGTCTGAGCAACATAATTAACTTTTATTTTTGTCCTTTTTAAATCCTGAAATTCACTGATTGCTTTTGCTTACATGTATATTTAGGAAAAGAAAAAAACAAATCAGAAGGTTGGCTGAGCTGCTATAAATACCTTTTCATGGCTTTGCTAGGAACAGACTGTTAAAGATGTGTTCATTTTCTTTCTATATGTCAGATTTTACTGAGCAATCCGTTCTGCTGTTCAATGACTTATTAAAAAGAGACGTACAGTTAAATGCTAAACAAGCCCAAGATCCCACAAAGCTGCTCATGTCTGTTTATTTATTTATTTATTTAACATTTATCCTTGCCTTGCCAGCTTAACTCCTGCTTAAGACACCAAATGAATTGCAGATGCATAGCTGATGGCATTCAGCCTAACAGAGCCCTCAAAATAAAGGCAAAAACTCTTTCTTTGTATTCCCAAGGTAAAAGAACTTTCCATGTCTGAGTTCCGAATAGATCCTAACTTCATTCTTAGTCCAATGTGTGTTGAGGCTGTGAGGCTTCAATGTTTTCAGTACTTTTTTATGTCTTTTCCTGTTAAAGACACCTAAATTTATTTCCCATCTACTGCTTTTTCTTTGCCAATACAAAGTAAGGTATTTCTCGAGCTGATTCTCCATGTCATCTTTTCTTTCATATATATCATGTTATTGATAAGAAAGCCTACATTTCATATTTTAAAACAATAGTAAAAAGAAAATCTTTCATGTTATCTTGTAAATTTGGGGACTATTTCAGAACTACCCTTTCTATTACACAAAGTTCTTTTACCAAAACTGCAAATCCATTTTATCCTGTAACAATGCCTTCCCCCTTCTTTTTTTTTCCATAATACAACCAATAAAACTTATTTTTTAATTTGTTTGGATTTCAGCTATAAATTTTATTTAGTTATATTGGAAATTGCTATCAATCTCAGGCTGTTTGTTACTTGAACTATACAATGAAATGATTTGCTAAGAGTATTTTTATATCCACAAATGTACTAATGGCCAGCAGTAGTTAACTTTTTGGTTCCTGGATTAGGAGGACTAGAATGAAAGCTGTCTTTCACAGTAGTCTTTAATTCAGTTGTTGATCTAACAATGAAAAAAAAAGTTAAATTATTGTAACCATTGGCAGCCTAGTGTCAGAAGGAAACTTATTCATAACATGCTACATGGCCTTTATAAACACAATTTTATATTTATTTAGTCTGCATTAAAGAGTAGAGTGTAAAACTCATGGTAGTGGTTGGTGATGGCATGGATAAAGAACCAGGTTAGAGTGATTCAGTTTGGACTTTGCCTTCTCTAACCTAACTCTTTTTTTCTCAGGCAGCACCCTGGCTTTGCTTACCTTGTGTACCAGACTATGGGTCTCACCATTCCCGATACTCTTTATGCTTCCTCACCCTCACTCTGGACAAGAGTGAGGCTGGTACGTGTATTTTAGAAGCACAGACATACATCCCAGAAGTCTTCCCTATCATCTTCTTTTCTACCAGTGGTCAAAACCAGTTGCAAGGAGCAATGCAAGAGCACTAATAGCACAGAGGTGAATCCTCACAGTACTTTCTTAGTCTCCAACACTGTACGGCAGCAGATCTTAGTGGGCATGGAGCAGTATCTTGGTGTTAAAGCTGTGAGCCCTGTTCTCCTGTTCTCTGATGTATGACTCTGGGACACGAAGCTGGTGAGGCATGTAAACTTATAGCTAGACTGTCAGCCATTTCACCTTAGAGAAACACCCCTTAATTTCAGTGAGCTATTTCCCTGGTCTTTTCCTGTTAGTTTCTATTACCTCAGAGGCCCCTGGCACCCCTCCATAAAACTTGAAGTGTGCACCGATGTGGCTAGCACATCCCTGAGGCACCAGCAAAGAGCCCTTGATAACACTCACTAGCACAAGTTCACAGAAGAAATTCATAGAAGAAAATCAATAAGGGTTATTTAACACTAAAATACCACTGCTTGCTCAGTTGCACATTGCTGGTAGCTGGGAAGGTGTAATTAGGAACGTATTGCTACATAGCTTGGCATAATATTTTACCTTCAGGCATTCACTGTAGTACATTATTGGATGCATAATGCTGTGGTTGAGATACACAGATTATGAATATACAAAATGAGTATATGGGTTATTTATTTTATTCTGTTGCTCACATGCCAAAATTAAGTAGACTTTCTTTAAGGGAAATGGAATGGAAATGCATTCATGACAGACTCCAAATTCAAAAAAGTCTGAAAAATGTGGGAGTGAAGTCAACACAGTAATTCAACCTTGACTGTAATCTTTACTCTATCTACAAGTGTAATCATTCACTCCCAAGTCTTGGATGTTAGCCCTAGACTGACCAGAGTATAAGAACTCCCACTGAGACGAGGGTCACTAGGATGATCAGTGATAAATTAACATGTTTTGCTTCTACCAGCTCCAATGGAATAATTGTACTGATCATTGCAGTTATTAAATTATATTTGCCATGGGGGAAAAATGGAAAAAGAAGAGATTGAGGATTCGAAGAGTAGAGGCCTATGTTTAAGTGATGTTATTCTATATGGTAGGTTATTTTCTTTTTTTTTTAAAAAAGATAACTCCACTGTATTGGAAAGAATGAAAAAAGAGACCGGGAAGAATAACAAAAATCGATTCCAACTTGTGGCATTAATTACTCTTTCCTAGTCCCAGTAGCTAATTTTCATACTAGGTCATGCTACAAGAACAGCTGAAAATAGTTCAAAGTAAATAATGCCTATGACATTGTTTGCAGCTCCCTCCACAGTTCATGGCTTGTTTATCTGTTTGCAGCTAAACTCCCTGTGCATCACATTTTATAAAAGTTTAATAATTTTTTTGTGTGTGTGCATGAAATTTTTGTACAGACCACTTGTTACAAAGAAATAAGGAAACAAAAGGAAACTGATGAAGAAAAGGTTAACCGATATTTCTAAAAGTCTTTCAGCCATCTGACTTGTTTATGAGCTAAGGCCAAGCTCCGTCCACTGGGTATATTCTAGTTTTCTCTGATGATGAAAAATACTGAGCTGAATAAATTGTGCATAATCAAGTGTAGGCTGGTTTGCATACATCCATATTCTTAAGCAGGACTAAGGTATGGAAAAGGCAGGAAATATTGCCTGTATTTGTAACACAAAGCAGCCTTCACACTGCTATGAATTAATCCGAGGATTGAAGGGAATGGAGAAGTAAAGAGGATGACTAGAGTATAAGGTTAACTAAGTCCTTGGTGGTAGCTGATAGGATGAAAATATAACCTAGAGTTAACTTCACAGGAAGGAAAGAGACCATAGTGGGGTCGTCTGATCCAACCTCATTGCTCAAGCAGGGTCAATCATCATCTTAGATGATTATAATCTAAAAAACTCACCTTCAGTAAATTATAGTATAATGAGCAGGACCATGACCACCACACATGTATTCTGAATTTTCTTACAAAAGCATGATTGACCAATCACCTGTTTCTGTATCATTCCTTCTTTGTTACCTTTTTATATAAGAAACACTCCCTGTTTCCTAGAAGATGTGTCTGCTGTTAGATACCTTGCACTCTATTCTTCAGAACTGCAATAAAATCAAATATCAATGTATGGATTGTCTCTTGCACAGTGCATGAAACAACCCTGGTTTAGGGACAACAGAGTCGTCTAAGACACCCCAGGGATATTAGGTTCTGCCACTACACCCCTTTCTCTGCTTTTTTCTCCTGGAAATCTGTATCAGAGAGCTCAAAATCAAGACAATGGCATAGTGTACAGGAAGAAGAGAGCTTTCCTGTCTGCCAGTGTGGGTAGGAGTTGCTGAGAGCTATTCTAAGTCAGGTTAGTCAGGTTAGATATTTTAACATAGATTTTGATCTGGTTTTAAGTAAGTTGAAAATACAACAATACTAATTTTCTTGCCAATTAGATGTAGAAATGCTGATGAGACCTTTTTTCTTTGAGAATGATGACTATTTTAGAAGATACACAGTAAAGAATGCCACTTTATAAGAATAGCAGAATCTTTTGACTGTTCACAATGTGCAGAATTCAGTGTCTACATCTGAAATACTTCCTTCAGGCAGTGGAGTGTTGGCCAATACAGCCAGTGGAGCTAAGGAGGTGCTTTCTCCCTACTTATGAGGGAAGCTGATAAAAGAAATCACACTTTAGACCTTATTCTGCTGGTAACTAGTTCACATGTGAGAGTTTGCTCCTCAAGTCAGAGAGACTGCTCCCACCAGAGGTGTCTATAGCATGTTTCAATGTTTTTTGCTCAGACTGTCTTTTCACCCACTTGAGTCAGCAGAGCATCCTTACCCAAAAAAAGAACGAAGAGAAGGTATGTAGCATTCCATGACATTCCTCTGAGCTGGGGTTTGAGTCTTACAGTGTTGCTGGTGGATGTTACTGTGCTTCAAAGGCAGCTGCACGGCATGGATATTCTTAGCCATGCTGAGCAGAAAAGCTCAAACTTCATTTCTCAAACAAGCCATGAGTCCTAGTTTCCCATAAGGCTTGTTAAGTTAAGTTGAAAATTAAGCTGACATTCCCTAGGAACTGAAAAGTGAGAAATATCTGAAATTGTTATATAAGCAGGGAGATTTCTAGGTGGGCTTTCTTTTCCCCTCTGGATCCAGAAAGATTATCAAGCACATCTGGTCAATGCCATCATAAATTTCAGTGGAAAAAATTAAAAATAATTCTTATTTTCAGACTCCTGATCATAATTTTTGAGATTATCGTTATCTATTATGCTAAATTAAAGTATGAAATCTGAAACTGCTGAAAAATGCAATCATTTTAGATGTATTTTCTCCTTTTTCAGTGTAGGATCAGTATCATATAAAGATCAACAGGAAAAGAGAGTCTTCTCCTGCTGGACCATTGCTATAAAAGACCAAACAGCAAAACCTCCTCATTTCTGTATCGAAAGGAACAGAGCTATGCAAAATCTACACAGCCAATATACATCAGTCTTTTATTCCTAAAGGATAGTGGAGTAGGAATGGTTCACTTTTCTAAAACTTTAAAATCTACTTCAAATTTAGTTTGGTGGGAAAAGGTCATTGAGATGGTCTTTTACAGAAAATTATTAGAAACTGAAGAACTGCTTATGTATATGGGAAAGACACTGCAAGAACAACAATTCAGAAACCAGAGACAGGCAACATTCAGCTGACAAATAAAAATAGATTTTACAACACAAGGATGATTGAGGAACAAACTCCTGAGAGATGTTTTATCTTAATTATCTTCAGAGGTGCCTTTCTGGAACGCAGGATTAACACCAGCACAACAGATATTGCTTGATGGAAGAGTAATTTCCTTTTGTCTTGAAGTAAGATTAAATAGTCATAAGGAGCCCTTTTGTCTCTAAATCGCATGACTGAGTCATGTGAAGCAAAGATACTTTAACTATGATCTGCAATCAGCTGTGGAAGACAGAATGGAGAATATCATATAATCCTAGATAATCCACTCTCTTGTGGAACCAGTTACTAGCCAAGCTTCACCCCTTATATCCTGACTTTGAAAAAGTGAGAGCACAGGAAGATTTGGTACTCTTTGTTACCCTTAAGCAATGTAACATGAACATGTTAGTGATTATCTGACATCTCCATATGTTGCTTCACTGAAAAATTCACCTGTAGTATTAGCATAAGGGTAGTGAACTTGATTACAACATGCGGGCAGACACCATGAAATAAAGAATTTTTGAAAAATCCCTTAGAAAGGGACTGAGTACCTTCTGCCTTTCTCCCTTCACAGGCAGGAGGCAGTATATATGCCAACAGCTCTCAGACAGGTTTGCATGGAGGAAAATGTGTGTGTGCACAGAAGCAATGGGGCATCTTATGCACCGTGTCAGCAGAAAGACAATGCACACCCTCTGCATGAGCCATTCATATAAAAGGGAAGCTGTGGTACAATGGCGAGTTTCATTAAAATTCAGGAAGTAGTTGCTTGCAAGTTCACAGTGATAACTTAAGAGTCTTCAGGGTTCAGAGAACAGCAGCTCATGCTCAAAGGGACAATGTGAGAATCTAAGAACATATCTTCCCTCATCTGTTCTTATTGATCATGGATGGAAAGGTGGAGAGGAAATTCCACTGTGGAAAGAATAGGAGAATTTTAAAATTTGTCTGCAAGAAAAGGAACAGCATCATGACTGAAAAGTATATTTGGTCACTTAAATCTGTCTTGACAGGCAACTCTTTTTTGTCTCAGTTTTGTCTCAGTAATGGAATCTAGTAAGTCCTACAGTAAAACATTTCTCCCTTTCCCATATATCTCATACATCTAAACCTGCTCTGACCCAAGGTAAAGCTGGCCATTTGAAACTGCATCAGTAGGGTGAAGGAAATAGCAATAGACACAAACAAGCCATAAAAATATTTAGGGGAAGCAAATCTGTCACCATTAGTTTATTCTGCATTACACTTATATGCTAGAGATGTGAACAACTGCCAAAAGCACATCCTTGACCTCCCTTTTAGCAAATGGACAAGATAGAAGAGTGACTCAGCTTTAAGAGAATGTGTACTCAGAAATTTGTATAAGCAACTTGCTTACCTAATCCAGAATTAATTGGAAGAAATCAGCTATTAAATGACAGACAGCTTTACATGGCCTTTCTAGTCATGTTTTTCCTATTATTTGGACAAAGATTTGATGGATGGGCTTACACAATCTTGCACTGAAGTCCTATTTTACAGGGATGAGAAAGAATACTTTGTAATACTCAGATATCCAACTTTATAACTTTTTATCTCTATAGTATTTACAATGAAAAGTCTAAAATCAGGATACTAAATCCATACTCAACCACTTCACTAACTGACATAATAACGGAACTATTTCATATAACGTTAGAGATTTTCTCTGCTATTCATGAGTTACCTTCATGGTAATCCTAAGAAAGCTCATTATAGGGAGGGAAAAGCTCCAGGAATGTATAAACTAAACTGTTAAAATTCCAAACGATGTTTTTGATGAGTTAGTTTTATCATAGTGATGGCAAGAGCCTTGTTAAATTTACAGTTGCATCTTAGTTTCTATTATAAGTTCGAAATAATTTTCTGATTTTACTAAGCAAAGTGTTTATAACGTTGAGAATTAGATTTTAATCAAGAAACACTTACTCCTGGGCACCAGATCTCTGACGAACAGACCAAACCAGAGAAGCGTTGTAGCATGTAATTTTATCCCTGCTTGGTAGAGTACATAAAGTCATGCTTAATTTGAAGCACGTGAAAAGTTCCATTCACTTTTAAATTAAGCATGTTTATGAGAATCTAGAAGAATCCAGTCCACAAATTCAATAGTAAATAAAATGAAATCAAGTATAGGAAACAATAAAAACTCCTAGTTTATTCTGTCCCATTCTTCTCATAAGTTGCCCAAGAGGAAGTTATTCTGCCATCATGACATTACCATCATTCATGAGTTCTCAAGAAGGAGAGCTGGTTTCGTACAATGACCCCTATTGTGTACAAAATGTCTGTGCAAAACCCAAAAAATAACAATCATGCCCCAGGTAGCTTTAAGCCCATTTCTATCTGATACGGCAATACCTGTCACGACCCTTACTCAAAAATGACTGTATATATGAATGAGATACTGAGTCATAGGGAGCTCATTCAGGGTTTCCAACTTCTCCATCAAAGAAGGTAGGAAGTTCATATATTTCACTCAAGCAGTCCAAGTTCTTTCTAATGTAGGGAGAAGTCTTTCATATAGACACTGACGAAAACTTCATGCAAGAGATTCACATGGATTCCAGGTGTCTCATTAAAGGTAGCTGCTTGCAAAATTGGGGTCTGTATTGTTAATATATTAAGAGCTTCTTTTTAATCCTACTAAAGTCAGTGAAGGTCTTTCTATTTACCACCTGGTGATTTGTTTCAGGTTTTTTCAGGCCAGTGTTTGCTTTGGGGCCAAAGTTGTAATTCTTATTCTGGAGAATTTTTGAAGAGCTGCTGCCTGAAAGTTATTATCCTTATATAATAGAGATTATTGAAGTACTCTCCAAAACTAGAATCAGAAATTTGAAAAAAAAAGACTGTTGTGTGTGTATTAACACACAAGAGAAAGTGTCTTTGAGGTCTGTCTTTCTTGCACTTCTGTATTTTTATTATTGATACATGGTTTTCAACAAAAATTGAATTTATACACTAGACTGTGTTTTTAACATTGCTAAAAACCCAAACATGCAGCTCAATTCATGTACAGTGTCTTAAGAGTTGATTTTAAAAAATTAACATGAAATTGCTAAGTACTGCCCAAATTAACACAAATCAGAGTTCATTACACGGCATTAGGAGGCAAATTATTGCAATCATTATGCCTGCTGTTACAGAGAACCATATGCCAACTCCAGAAATAACAAGCATTCTGAGTCAGGGTCATTGCTGTCATATTTGTTTGTGAAATACATTAACGGATCTCCTGTGCATATTAAAATTAAAGCCACTTTTTTTTTTGTTACTGATTGTTCTATCAGAAATTTGTTGTGTGAAGGGACAGACTGGGCTGAGATATGATGCTTTAGAGGAATACTTGTTACAAACTATGATATGTTCTTAAGTAACTTAATCAATTCTGTTTAACCAACAGAGATCCTAAATATCTTTTAGTTTCCGCAGTAGGAAGACAGTCTGTCTTATCTGGCAGACATGTGAAATACTGTGTTCTTACTCAGGTAATTTTGTTCTTCTGGTCTTCTAGGGGATGTCCTGAGAAGACTACAATGGGTGAACAATGCAGTGTTTAGAAAAGTCATCTCTTCCATAAAAGTTTCCTGTTCCACAGAAGAAGAATAATGAATTTTATTGTTCAATCACAGAGAGTAAAAATGATAGCATGTTCTTCAACTGTAACTCCGAGGAGACACAGTTGTAGTGCAAATTAAATAGTTCAGTAATCGAGATACATATTTTGAGGTTTCAGTTTTTGTCCAGAACTTCCATGTTGGCTGCAGATAAGTAAAAGTTTAAAAGAAAATGCTTATTTAACAATAATAAATATAACAATACCCTCCATTCCCCCAAACACTATTGATGAATTCTGGAGAAAGGCAGTGGAAAACTTCACATAAGAAATGAGAAACATCTATTTCCAAGCCAAGTGGACAATATGGGAGAGAAGATGGATGTGAAGTAACGTGGTGGAAAAGCCTGTACTATAAGATAGGTCATGGAACTTTTGTTTGAGAGCTGACCTTCTGAATTGGACTCTGTGAAGGAGGAGGAGATTAAAAATTTTGAGAAGAACAAAGTGGTGATTAAGTTAGCAAGCCAGAAATTGGAATCAGAGGGGCAACTCTGACGTGGGCACAAAGAGCGGAAAAATACCTAAAAATACCAGGGACTGGGAAAGGGATGTGCCAAGAGCCATTTAAGGCAAGATGAGAGCATTAAGTAGGATGTAAGAGGAGCAAAGATGGCAGTTATCCCAGATTGTTTCTCCCATAGATGATGCCAATTCACTGAGCATGAAGAAAATCTTTCCCCTCTTACCCCTTGAAGAAGAAGATGTAAGTCTCAAGCTGACTGCTAACATAGTCCTTAAGGATTTCTTGTTTAGTTTTTTCCCTTGTGAGGTCATAAGGGTTTCTTTAATAGATACCTTCCTTGATTCCTTCAGGCCAAAAAGAATGGTTTGAAACTGCAGAGTGATTATAGATTATTTTGTTCCAATTCTGCTTTATATGAGAGCAGATTTTCTGGAGCACCTTCTCTAGGGTTCTTAGCACCAGCACAAAATAGTCCTATCCTGTGAAAATAGATCACATGCCTTTCTATATATCCTTTACCAACTGAAGACAGCACTTCTTTTGTAATGTGTGTCTATCTCCCTTAACAATAAAAGCATAAGTTAGAAAAGAGTAGTTTGAACAAAAAAAAACATAATACCAGCATGACCAAAATAATCAAAAAAACGTAATACTTTTCTCCATTAATGTGCAAATGATGGCTGTCCAATGTTAGCAGTACAAACAGCTTTTTTGCTTACACTGAGAGAGGGTAACTTCTCTGTAATGATGTGGGTTATTAAAATCTTTGGAGATAACATTATCAGGAGCAGCACACAATACTACAGCATTTATCATTAACCTACTCTATTCTTGTCAGTGAAGAGAACAGAGAACATAAACACTCTGCTTTCTGTACAGCAAGTCAGATAGGCTGAAGCACGGATTTGAGAGGTGAGCGCTATTAACCTTCAAAAAATGCAGATATCAGATACACTTTAGCAATTGCATAAGGGAAATTAGTCTGTGCAACCCTGTTATTTTGCACTTAGTACCAGTAAATGTAGCTCCTGAACTCAGCACTGCACAGACACCTGCCATCCCAATCAACAAGTGATGTGTTAGTGATGGCAGAGGTTGATGCATTATTATTATTCTTAATGGGAATTCCAAGAGATTAAGGATTACTGTCAGTAAAGCACTTTGACACCACCACGAGACCCAGAGTGCTCTGAGAGCATTCTGGCTCCCTGTAAAACACGCAGGAGAGCTGGGCCACTCTGACTGGGATACATATCAGTTTGCATGCTGAGTGTGGAGTAATCCACAGACAGACTGAATGAAGAGACACAGGGAAGGAACAAGCCTTTGCTGCCTCCATAAGATCTACAGCGTAAGAGACTCCTTGTGGGGTGTTAGACAAAGATAAACATTGCTTTTGGATCTGCTTTGGATTGGGCTGAGAAAGTGTAAAGTGTGTGCAAGAGCTGCTTTTCCAGTGGCTTTAAAGACCAAGAAAGAGGCTGAGTGCATTGTACAGCCAGTCATGTAGGAGTTCCCACAGACTACTGTTGCAAACAGACTCCTTGACTCTGATTGAACCAATATCCAAATTGTCTCTTTTCCCATCATTTCCCATGCCTTTATGTACAGGGTTACATCTAAGGCAGTGGTGGAGTTTCCCGTAATGTCCAGCTCTGCCCCAGCAGGGCGGCATGCAGGGTTCCTGTGAGATTTTTCTCTTCCAGACATTGGGATGTCTAATAAGGTCAACATGCTGATCAGGAAGTTTACAATTTGCCTTTAGAACTGCTTAGCCCACATTGCAATCTATTCTTGACAAATACTCTTTGTCTGCATATATACTGAGATGAAATCAAGACACGTATCAGATAAATCAATGATCATTTCTGTGCTGATTTCATAGTTTGAGAATAGTACCTCTTAGATTATAGAAAAATTCAAGGAAGCAGAATTATTTGCAGCCCCTTTCAGTTTGATGTCTTCTCAAAACTTGGTTTATAATCTCTCTGCCCCATTAAAAATTAAAACAACAACAAGGTAGTCTTCTGATACCTGTTCAGCCTGAAGGACTGGTACCCAATATTAAAATGATTTTTCAATTACTTTTTCACCTGCCTGACAGTATTTACAAGTAGAGCATATTTCTTCAGCTTGCATATGAGAGTACTATGTGGGAAAATATCAAAAGCCATACAGAATTCTACGTACTCAATCTCTACCACTTTTATTCATGAGAGCAGTTTATAAACTCAGAATACATATACAGCTATATAGATATGTATCTAACCTACTATACCCAGTTCTCTGTTACTTAACATATGTAAAGAAAAATAAACTCTTGACAACATACTAATTTCTCTCTTCAGTAAATCCAGTGGGCCATTTGCTTTATTATTTCAGATATTTATTCTGCTTACACAGTATTCATCAAATATTTTATGTGACAGCACAAAAAATGTATTATAATATTGCATTCTCTTATCAAATGACAGTAACTTGTGGTTGGAGCTGGCATACAGTGCAAATTCTGCACAAAATTAATAATAAATCCATCTTTGCTTATCCTTACACTGTTAGGACCTATGTTAGCTTTTAACTGAAAAACAACCCCTGCAGTTGCATATTTAATGTTACCTAAGACTGTAGAAAACATAAAAATCAATTATTTCTTTATTATTTAACATAAAAAACACCCTGGAAATCAGTTTAGGACACAAAAGCATTATATAAAAACAATCAAGAGAAAAGTAACTTCTTGATTTCTGCAGCACTTTGTAGTTTTAGTATAGTAAAAAAAGGCCAAGATTTGTCCAATAAATTAAATTCTTTGAAAACTAGCTTACTGAGCAGGACAGATATTATATAGCTTCTACCACTGGCAGCAGACTCAGGAGAGTGGGTGAAACATGACAAAACTGAGTTTACCATCTGTGCATGAGACATGGAGATATAAACATGGGACAGTTCTCTTCACTATTAGGTGGTTGTCTGTTGTACGGGTAGTCCATCACAGGAAGTGGGAGGAGCAGGCTTACAACCCTCTAAAATGCAATATTCACTCTTACAACAGTTCTCTCAGTCTCATGTGCCAAACCCTCAAGCAAGAGGCTGAAGGTGAGATCAGAGTTGAGAGTCATGAAGACTTGCAGTAGGTGAGTTTAAGTACCTCTCTTCTCTTAAATGGCAAATTTTTTGTGTCCAGATAACTTTTGATACAATATCTTCGGATCATGAGTGATTCAACAGTTTGTTACTAACTTAACCCTTTCTAGAAATTCAGAGAAAAGCCATTTTTTTACATGGATTGTAACACCTTTATTAAGCGGGATGAGGAATCAGATCACTTTTCTCTTGCAGATCAGGGAATCTACTTCCTAGGACTGTGATACTGCCAGTGGTGGAGACTTTGGATCATATTAACAGCTGAAAGGACATTCAATATTTTAAAGAACAGAGATGGTCCCATTCTTCTCAGGAATCTAGCTGTGTGTCTAGCTGTGTCAAGCTTACACACAGTGTTTCAAAAAAGGTAAAAGAGGTTGTGTCAGTTAAGCTTTAAAGTAATGGTATAAATTCCTTCTAACACCCCTACTTTCCCCTTTCAATGTATGTAACAGCAACAAACAGAAGTTTGCATGAAGAACAACATTAGACTTATTTTTCAGCAAGTTATGCTTAAAACTACTCAAGATATTCAAAATATCCCCATTATGTTGTATGTTGGCAACTGAGTAGTGATTGGAAAAGTCTAATGCCTATTTATTAATACTTTACAGAGTTCTGAAAGATCCAGTAGCTCAAAAAAACATTGAGAGTTATACTAGGATGTGTGAAAACATAATGCAAATGCATATAATCTTAAATTTTCATTGTGTTTTTGCACATCCAGGTGCATAAAGTGTCCTGCTTATGTATGGGATGAGGGTGAGCTTGGCTTGGAAGCCCTTTAAATTACTGAAATTCTGGTCTTCAATCATCCTAGAAATAGTTTTGATAGATGCAATCAGCGTTCTTTATGTTTGACACTGCCAGCTTTGCCTCCCAGATGTGGAAGTTCATCCACGACTTCCTCTATTCTTGAGATATTTACAAAACTGAATTCTGAACAGTTAATTATACACTATTCTTGTAATTTCATTAGCAATAGAGAGCCACCAATTTTATATCCACATGGTATTTTCAGTTTACAGTGGAAAATTAGCAGCATATCCTCTGAAGTGGTGACAAAATATGGCAGTGTTGCTAAGCCATCTCTCTGGGTTAAGATTTGGTGCAGATTTGATCTTATAGCTGAAATAACACCATAGCTCATAGGGTTTATATATGCTGCTGAACAGCATTTGTTTCTGTCTGAGAGAATTAATTTACTGTGTTGTAAAACAACCCTTTCTAGTAATACAGCTGCAACCTAACTGTGGTTTGTACAAGTGGGGCAGGAATGGGCTGAGCAGAAGTAGGGAGGGAATGTATCACCCCAGGAATGTGTCAGTTCCCTTCCGTTATACAGCTTAGGGGATAATACACCTGAACTGTCCAGTGGGATACAGTAAAAGACATATTTAAGCAATGGGTGTCTCAACGATCACTCAAAAGTTGTTTCAGTGCAAAATCAAGCTCTTTGGCTAAACCCAGTGCCAAAATTGTTTTTTTTTGTTAGTGGATCTTTCATTTCTGCAAGGAATGACTTAGGGATTTTGCTCATGACAGTGAAATCCCCACTATCTGCGTTTCTGGGCAGAACAGGAGCCAAACATGCAATGAAGGTCTAGATGAGAGCCAGAGATCATGCTGTCTGTCCTATGGTCCCAGAATAACACACCTCTGCACTGCTACCTGCCACTTTCATATGCCCAGGATGGTGAACAAGAATAAATTTCCAGTCTTTTGTCACTTATGCCATTTTTTTAAGAGTTAGCCCTGGAATAAACTCGATAATGGAACCAGAAGAGGAAAATAACTGTACTTCAGGCTTATATAGTTTGGTATTTTGTAGCTATGTGGAGAAAAATGAGAGAAAGCTTCAGTTAAGGTTGGCATTTGAAGTCTATGAAATGTGAAATAGAAAGGAGTGGATGAAATTATTGGAAGGCACAAAGTTCAATGTCATATGACCTGATATTAATTCAGTGACAGCTACTTGGGTGAACTTCAGTCTTCTTTTCCCTGCTTCCCTCCTAAAATATTGAAATCTCATGCTCTAGCTCCTACTTTAATACTTGCAGAGGTTACTGGTGAGATATGGCCTTTTCTAAAATATGGAAGAGACTATGAAAAGCATCAAGAGAGTTAATCTCAAGTATCTATGCTTGGGAAATAAAAATGTTTCTGAGCAAAGAAAATGTGAGGCATCTGTGGAATCCAATTATAGTCACTATCCATCAGTCCCACAGTAGCAGAGTATGGGACTTAGTACAAGTACATGTCTGCAAGTAGGAGAGTCTAGTTCCAGACAGGTCAATGAATGTTGCAGCAGCGCATTGCAGTGCCTGGTTTTTGCTGTCCATCTCATGCCCTGGATCTCCAAAACCTGCAGTTGCTTTGCTGTACTGACCAGTTGTCATGGTTTAACACCAGGCAGCAACCAAGCACCACACAGCTGCTCTCCCACTTCCCCACCAGCAGGATCAGGGAAAGAATCAGAACACTAAAAGCTGGAAAACTCATGGGTTGACATAAAGACAGTCCAATAGGTAGAGCCAAAGCTGCACACACAAAAAAAGCAAAAAAAGGAATTAATTCACTGTTTCCCATGGGCAGGCTCTCTCCAGGAGACCAGGACCTCATCACGTGTAATGGTTACTCAGGAATTCAAACACCATAATTCCTAATGTCCCCCACTTCCTTCTTTTTTCCCCCACTTTATATATTGAAGTGTTCCCAGGCATAATACAAGATGGCCCTCCTTGGAGCCTCTGTCAGAAAGCACCTGTGGAGACTTCAGGTCGACCTCTAGGTTTCTGGAGTTGGGAAAGCATGATATCATATGGTTTGGAATATCTCTTTAGGTAGTTCGGGTCATCTGTCCTGCCTGTGTCTCCTCCCAACCTCCCATGCATGTCCAGCCCCCTCACCAGCATGGCAGTACGAAAAGCAGAAAAGGCCTTGGCTCTGTGCAAGCCCTGCTCTGCAATAACAAAAATATCTCTAGATTATCATCCCTGTGTTCAGCACAAATCCGAAACACAGCCACATATCAGCCACTGTGAAGAAAATTAACTCTACCCCAGCCAAAACCAACACACTACATTAGGACCATTTCTTTCTCTGGAGTTGGTATTTCTGTTCAAAACTGAATAAAAAACATGCTTGTCAAAAATGCTCCATCCCTTGAGTCACTGACTGTTTGAAGTTCATGTTACTCTGTGGTCAGAACATATCAAAACTTTTTTGTATTTTTATCCTTAATGACTTCCCAGACATTCTTTAATACAGTCCCACAAGCAGCCACACTGGCAGAGCTGACAGAGGTGTGAACAGCAGCAGCAGGAAAAGGGCAAGCTGCTGACAGAGAAAGTGAGACCCATTCCAACCTGCTTTGCTTTTGGATAAATCTCTCATTTTTTCCCCCTTAATTGGAAACATTTGTTTAGCTGCAAGAAAAAGGGAATGTGAACATAAAAGCTCAGCATCCTCACACGCCAGTATTTCAGCCAGCTATTGATATACAGAGAAAAAGGTTTCTCAGGGACAAGTAGAAACATTTACATTCCAATATGACTATTATTAACTTTTGTGTTTTGTTGGTTTTTTTTTTATCTAAGCACAGGACCTAGCAGAGATCCACAAACATGAGGAGAAATTAATAGCTGTTTTGTGTAATGCAAATGCAGCAAAGTGCTCCAAAGAGAAAATGTATTTTGTTTGGACTCTTGCTTATAAGACTCATAAAAGACAGTCTTTTTAAAACATGCTGAAACCTTACCTTTATTTCTCTGACTTTGATGCTAGATTGGAGCCTGCACCGTCTTTTTGAAAAAGTTTATAATAGAAATGATAAGACATCCTTAGCTGCAGCAGATCAAGTGATTTCCCTCACAATGCAGCCCAGCATGGGAAAGTAAAAACAGTTAAGGAGACTAAAGGAAAGCATCCCCAGAAGCCATTACATTAGTGCGGTTTATCTCAGCCGTGTAACTCACCTTAGTCAGGAGCAGAATTGAATGTACTATTGAAACAACAACAGTATACGCAGTGCTATTTGTGTGCTCTGTGTCTAAGGTGCTCTATATTGTGCTCAGAGATAAAAAGGCACCCATTTTTTCCTGTGGGAGACGAATTGCATATTAGCAATCATAAGTAATTGTTTCTCACCATGCAGATAACCTCATGTATGTGTCTTTGCATTTATTGTCATGAGTCTCTGCCTCAAATCTTCCTTGGAAAGACTGCAAACAAGAGTCTGTTTCTTCAGCTTGGCAAGCAGAAGTACATGGGCCATAGTCATGACAACAGTACCTCAAAGGTGCCATGGTCACCTCACTGGAAAGGAAAGTGCTGACTACTGCAGAAGTGCAAGAGGTAAAGTGTGAAAGAGGTGAGGGCTGAAGATATGATTCTAGGCAAAGGGGTTATCAAAAATGTCTCCCTTTAGGGAACTTTTGTACAAATTAATTTCTGGAGAAATTAAATATTTCTCTGCTCTGGACAATAGTGGCCCAGCTTTTTAGTGTTCCAGGAATGACAAATGTTAATTTAAGAGAAGCCAAATGACAAAACTTGCAAAACAGCATTTCGTAAAACCATTTGTTTTACCATGCAACTTTCATGTCACCTTACTGGTTTCAGGCCTCAAGCCAGACTATGATTTATTGTGTCCTGGACACCACAGATTTTGGAGTTTACCAAAAATACTGCAACAACAAGGAATCCATTTTCAGCACAGAGGCATAGTTGAGACAGCAAACCTCACTCCCTGAGGTGGCTAGAGCCTTTTCATTTCCAGTTTGGAATCACATAAAGGCACAAGATGTCTATGAGATTAGTGGTCCAAAGGCCCATTAGACTAATGAAACATATCCTGCTGCCATGGGAGCAGTCATGTCTTTTTCCCAGAGGATTTTCAGATGTACACAGAGCTATTGAAATACTCTGAGACACTTCAGAGGCGTAAGAAAGCATGAAGGTTTTTAGGCCAGATACTCACTTGAATTCTGTGAACCAACACTCCCTCACATATACTCCAAAAACTAAAAGAAAGGTGTACTTATCTTCAGTGAAAGTAAAAATATTGCCAAGTGGAGCTCATCAATATAATAATTTAGAATATTGTTGCCAGAAAGGCAGTGAATTTTACTTTAGCCATGGCTTACCTGAGCTAGACTCAATTCTGTTGTCCACCACAAATTGATATAATCATGATGAATGTCTTTAAAGCACTCTACCTTTATTTCCTGTTTCAAAATGTGAGCTCAGAGATATTAGTTTTCTTCTGATCTATACAAGTTATAGGCATTTCAGGGACAGATCCAGATCTTTCAGTGGATGCCTATCACTCCACAGTTTTAGGTTAAACTGGAGCTGGCTTAGTGTCCTCATCTTGCTGTACATATGAGCCTCTCAGTCTTTGTAAGGGTACTGTTTTTAATTACCAATGGTGATTTGAGCTCCATTAATCTGGATTTGTTTTTTTCTACATGAACAGAGAATAGGATTGGATGGGATGGAATGGAATAGAAGAGAATAGAATAGAATAGAATAGAATAGAATAGAATAGAATAGAATAGGACAGGACAGGACAGGACAGAACAGAACAGTTCTGGTGGAAGTGACCTAGAATAATAATCTACTCCAACTACTAGGCTAAATACATAATACCATGGACAGAGTCCTGGCAATGATAATACAGAAGATATTACATATTTCATCTTCTGCAATCAATACACTTTCTGGAAATTCCCATTTTGTCATGGTCATTTTGCTAAAAGTTTTAAATCATCCCAGTTGATGAAAAAATATCCATGTGTTCTTTAGAGGTTGCAAGTAGTTCTTCCCTTTTCTACGCAGAGTTTAGTTGTCTGACCATGTGTCCATACAATGGTCATTCATCTAAATGAATGAGAGAAGAGTATGGGAAGAAGGATTTGCTTGATTGATGGGAAGAATTAATGTCTTCTAGCCACCCAGCAGTATAGTAATTGGAGTCTGGGACACAGCTGCGAGTGCCACATAATAGCTGCCCAGTGTCATGTGTAAGCAGATGGTCTCAGTGTTTCAGTATAGAGAAAACACTGTGAAAAAGGGATTGGCATAGTGGAAACGGACCACCAAAATTCTTGGCTGCAACCACTGGCAGCACTATTGTGCTGTCCTCCATACAAGTTTTCTCTGATTATTTCCTGCATCTGAAAAGATGTTGATATCTCTAAAAAAGTCTAATTCTTTCAAGATCTCTAGTTTAATTATTGAGCGATCAGCCTATTTAGATAAGATCTGGGAAAATGTAATTTTCAAAACCAAGCAGTATATCTGGATGCCTTTACCCTTAGATGAAATTAGTTTGCTCACAATGCCAAATGTTTATTTAACGTTTGCTTAAGTTTAATGAAACAATTTTTTCGAGATAATACTTTACAGCATAAACAAAATACAAGAGGCCTTGAATGATTAAATGATTAAATAGATGCATGAAACTGATATGCTAACATTTCTTTAACATGAATAAACAAAACTCGTATTAATAATTTGCAGTCAAAGTGAATCTGCACTCTTAGAATCCTAATTATGAGCTGAACAACAAGATAAACATTCTTTTCCTCTTTTTAAACATCTAACTCTTTTAGAAAACAAATAACTCAAGATGCTTACATCTGTTAATTACCAAGACCATTTTAAAAAAACGTGTTCTGCTTATGATGCATTTTGCTGGAACTGAAGTAGTCAGTCATGGAATGAAAGCTATAGCTTATCCTCAGTCACACTGAGGACAGTCAGTGCTTTCTTTATGAGCCATAATACATGTTGGGACCAAATTATGTAGACTTTCTTTTCCACATCTTCCAGCACATAATTCAAAGCTGCAATAAAGTCATGGGCTAAAATGAAATTTCTCTTTGCTTCTCTTCACAAAGCTGAGCTCAGTTTTAGTGACTCATTCAGGACTAGCTGTATTTTTAGTGCTTGCTCATGACATTGAACACTAAACATTAAGATAAATAGAGTGTGGCATAAAAAGCTCTGGACAGTTGGTGAGGTGGTGATATTGTGGCTATGATGATGTAAGAAATACAAGGTTTGACAGAGAGGCACTGATCTTCACAGTGCTAATTAATGTCATTGGCAAAAACAGATAAGCCTTGGGGTGTATCCAAGCTTATTTTCAAGAGAAGCAATTAGAAACATTAAACTCACAAGTCAAATAAAAGTTAAGAATTGTGACACTCATGTTTTTATCTGAGAAAAAGAGAGTGAGAGAATTGAAGATAGGTGAATAATTGAAGACTAGAGAACTGTGGTGGTGATGCCAGAAATTATCAACTTCCTGCAACTCGGACCTTACTGAAGGGCTTACTCAACCTGAGAGCACCTCCTTAAGGAACAGCTTTGACTACTGACTGCACTCAGCGGGGATTACTAAATCCTATCTCTCTAGAACATGGTACTCCATCCCCAAAATGACAGAGTTGCCCTGATATAGAGAAGTTATCTTGAATGGGGGAAACAGATCCAGTACAGGTAATAGAGATAATTTCTCACCTAATAGACACTCCATCCATGATGTTGAAGTTCACAGGATTAGGAGGTTTTGCACAAACTGAAAACTTTTCCCTAAGATTTTTTATTTCTGAAAAGAAATGGAAGATTAGTCTACAGCTGAACATTCCTAAAATAAGGAGAAAATTTGTCTCCTTCAGAACGATAGAGAGCAAGGGAAGCTTTATATTGGATTTTGTTTGGGAGGTGACTTATTCAGGCCTTACAGGGATTTCATTACAATAACTGAAAATTTTTCGGTCTGAAATTGCCAAAAGTTCATGGCATAATGCTTAGTTGGTACAGGTAAGAGGGAGAGTCAGAGACTGTGACTTCTAAGAGCTGGCTCGAAAACGAGCATCACCTCTCAGTGTTGTTCACTGCAGGACAGTGACAACCTTCCACTGTTGTCCCTTAGCAGTTTCAGTAGACAAATATGTGTCCAATTGCAGTAGGTACTTCTCAAAATGCCCCACTAAAATTCCTATCCATCACTTCCAATGTCCTTACCCTCCTGGATGATATGGTCATATTGCTCAGCAGGGACCAGAGAGTCACCTAAGATAGGAATATATGGAATTTGCCAATGATATAGGCAGGATTAATCAAGATGGCATTTTTCAATAAAACAGCTAAAGACAAGGAAAGCAAATCTTGATAGGCAGCTATTACAAGATATTTTCTATCACCATAGCAGTTGCACAATGATTGTGGACTAATGCCAAAGTATTTGGGTCTGATGTCTGGGTAGCCAACTTGTGCTACCACTGAACAAAAGTAGGATGTGACTAATTATTCCAAATTATTTAAAAGGAAGCCCAAAGTTTGATTTTCAAAGCTCCCAGACAAGAAAAGCCTTCATTCCAAAGCTTCATTAGCTGTCTTTAATCTGAAGCAAATTTTATTAAGAGACAAAAGCCAAGTAAAGTACATTTAAGTAGATAATCTAGTATCTCATTCACATATTTTTAATATCTCAGTCATTAAATTGGTAGTCTTGGCACATCTATTATCTCACATTTTAAAACACGGAAACCATGCAGTGGTTTGATTAGCAGGTAATATTAGAGGAACATTGTTAAACACATCAATTAAACTAAATTACATTTCATAAAATCTTTCAGTACTTCCACTTTGAGAAAAAGTTTTTAAAGATCTATTCAGCCATTAGAAATACATGAAAAAAATTGGCATATAGATTAGTCACAATGTACATTTTGAGGAAAATTTAATTAAAAATGACAACAACTAAATAATAATAGCTAATTACTCAGCATATTGATGAACAAGATCAAGCAATTTGAGTTCTGTCTTTCCAGACAAATCTGCTCTTCTTCTCCAAGCAAGAATGCCATGGCTGTGAGCTGCTATACCATGGTCTCCCACCTTCTTTTGAAAAGAGACAGGACGACCTCACAGCAAGGCAAGGGAGGTTATTCTCTTCTTTCAGTCAAATGTTGGCATATGAAGTTTGAAGAAAATAGTGAGAGTGACTTCATGAAATCAGAGAAAATACCCTTCTAGTTCAATCTCCAGCTTCTGACAGTGGCCAAGAGAGTCACAGATTGGGCCTGCCTTTCTCCAGGGGAGCACAGAGGCACAACCAGGCTGAAAAAAATTATACAGAAATGTGTATGAATTGTTATACAAGAAGTATAAACACAAAATATCTGCTGAAATGCTGCCTGATGATGATGTCCTCCATGGGAGCAGATTTGTAGGTTGGTCTTTCTGGACCAGCTGATACAAATGGAAGCAACAACTTTGGAGGTTCTGAATTCCTTTATCAAGAAGGAGCTTCAATCATGCTAAAAGGTGAATTAGATCTTGGTATACCAAGATCTAATATATTTGTATATAACTATACAAATATGTTAGACTGTTGGGAATAACAGGATAGTTGAGCCTGATGAACTTGAAAAAATCTTAAAGAGGCAAGAGGTGAAAAGCCCCATGAGAGTAGTAGTAGGCATTACTAGTAACTTGTTTTCTCGGTAACAGGCACTACTAAGAGAGTAGCAGGAAAAACTTAATGAGGAACAAACCCCTGGTCTCTCTTCACTGTTTGATTTCTAGTATTACATAGTTGTAGATTTCAGTTTCCAGCTGGAGAATGAAATAATTATGTATGTGTCCCTTGAGGCTGAGAATTGCCAGGTTAGAGACAGAGTTCCTTTGTAGATAATCTGGGGGAACTCATTGCTGGATAGTGGTTGGTTAGCTTTGTTCACATAATTTCCAGAAGGGCTTTTAATCATTGAAAGAATGTTTCAGGACAGGCATGTCTGGTTCCATGGATTTTCACAAATCCACTGGGAGAACGTATTGATTTTAGGGGTGATGGATCTTCTCTGCCAATGGTTGCTTTTGCTCTTTGATTTCTTCAGTTTGCCATTCTCGTTCTGTGAGAATATCTCCTATAGTGAGGAATTTTGTAATGTTAAGGATGTTTGCAAGCCATCAGAAAGAGTTTAGAAGACATATCTTTCAAGTCATGATCTTTTTTCAACACATACAGTGATTTTTAGTGACTTTGAAGATTCGTGTACAGGCAGGTCAAGGCCTGTGCAATGTTAGCAGATTTCTTTTTGCCTTGTAATACCTGGTATTCATAGTAACCCTACAAAAACACAGAGTATTTCTCAGAAGCAGCATAAGAACCTGTAAAGATACAGATTAGTCAATTTTGCATCATTGAAATAAATGTCAGGAGAGATTTCATAGTACAGTTACAACACTATGGAATGCTTTGGCTATACCTTACAACTTTCTGAAACGAGGTTAAAGAATATAATTTTGGAATTCCACTAAACCCCTCTCAGATGTCAGTGTGTGAAGGCAGAAACCACCTTTGCAGAAGAGAGTATATTGCAAGTACTCTAAAGCATAGTGCTGCAGAGAATTCATGCACTTGCATATGAGTGTTACCTTATGCCCCTTACCCAGTAGAATATCTCCCCCTTTCTGCCACACAATTCTCCAAAATCAGACAGTTCACTCTCTGTGTCTCCTTCTCTCACTCTTCTTTGTACCCAGGCCAGTCCTCATAGACCTTGAGTGAGATATGCCCTAATTTTATACAGCTCTAGTTTGACTTTTCCACATGAAATGACTGATTGCCAAATATTGCATCATAGTCCTGTTAAGCTGTCCAAGAAAGACACAGCACACAGGCATGGTCTCTCATGTAGAGGTTAAGCAGGACTGGCATTCTGATTCCTAACTTTCTCTTTTCGTGCTGGCTACACCCAGTGAGCAGGATGGAGGTGTAGAGCTTTTTGTGAGGTATTTTTCTGAGAAAATCAACATCAGGGAAAGTTTGTTTTGTACAGAAGAGAAATATGGGAGTTTTTTTGTTTATTTATCTGAGTTGCAATGTTGGTCTTAAACAGAAAGGGACTATCTAAAACCAGTAGTCTAGCTCAAATCTGCAATTACTTTATCCTGTCATCTGGGTTAATTTATTTTAGTCATCATGAGCAGTAACCCACTCTTGCCATTTCTTAGAAGAGCATCTTGCAGTTATTAATTTCACTTCAGAGACCTGGCCCTGTGGATTGTCTAAATGGGGCAGATGAAATTTTTCTAAGGCTGTGTTTCATCAGCCCTGTCCTTGGCAGGCCTCCCACAGATACCACAAGAGGCAATCGGATGCTCTGTGTTTTCGGGAAAAAAAGTGAAGGAATATTGAATTTCTTGAAAACGGTATTGATATGTTTACACATGGAAATCAGACTGTCAGATTTAGTAATAAGGAGGTTGCTTTGAAGTCATAAAGATTTTTGCCTGCCAGGCTGTGGGTGATACCATCAGCTCACATGTTGGAAATACAACTTAAAGTGACAAAGCTTGCATAAAAAGAAGGGAAAACGTAAATAATCACCAGCACTGATTAAGTCAGTTGCACATCTTCATTTGTAAACCTTCTTGATGGACACAGAGTGAGACAACAAGGCAAGACATTTGTAAAGTCATGAACAGCAGTGAGAAGCACTTGTATAATCACTTTAATATGGGCAATAACCGTCTCCTATAGATGCATTTTCTTTTTATTTTTCTGTTTCTCAATCAAAAGCCCACTGACATGAAACAAAAATTTCACACAGGATTCAGAGTTTCAGACTGGGGCCATAGAGAAAATTTCTCAAAGCAAGAAACCAGTTTGGTCTCTTTTCTGTCAAGAATTTATGTTGAAAGAGCAAGAAGTGTCAAGGTGTTTTAGGCCAGGTGCTCATTCAGACCTCATTTGACACTTACATAAACTTTACAAGTTAAGCACTTACCCTTCAATCCTTTTGATTGAGATTATGTCATCTATTGAACAAAATTATGGGAACTGCAAATTCTTTTACTTTACACTGATTTTTAAAATCAGACATATTTGAAATGTGGAAGCTCTCCTATCACACTAGATAGTCATAGACTCATGTTTCTAAAGCTTCAGAGAACTCTTTTTTGCTCTTTTTCAAGGATAATCTGCACATCTTGAGCCTGATTTTTATTTATAATAAAGTTTCTTTCTACTCTGATATCCATCTACAGATTATGTTTAGAAAAGGGCTTTTATTGTTGCCAGAATTGTCTGAAAAGACATAATCAAAAATAAGAATATGTTATTTCTGGTTCGTCTTTGAGCAAATTATTATAGACTTGAGAAATGTAGGGCCTTCATCAAAAGTGATGGAAAATAATGAAGCACTCCTACAAAGTCATGTTTCTGCTTTCTGCTATCTTTACTCTGCAAGTCATCTTCCTGAATTCAGAGATTGAACATGAATGAATGAAGCAGAATCTCGTGTGAAGACTTCATCATTTTTTAAATTCACAATCACATTCCAAATTTGTAAAATTGTTTCTGTACCATCTTACTATCTGAAACCAAGAACAGAGCAGGGGAACTCTAAAGCAGAAATTTGACCAGAAATAAAAATTTTTTGAGTAATTGATGAAAGAATGTCAGTTCCTTTCCTCCACAGAAAGGGTATTGCAAATTTGGGAATCTGTCTGCATTTCTAGTATGGGAGGCGGTGTTCCATGGTCATTAATCATCGGGACAGTTTTGTGAGGATTGTGGCAACTCAGGACAACAAGGTGATCAGGCCCAGTCAGCATGGGTATATAAAAGGCAGAAGGTTTACTATCCTGATCCCCTTCTATGACAAAGTAACCTTTTCAACACATGAGGGAAAGGCTGTAGGTGTTTTTTACCTGGACATTAATAAATCCTTTGACATTTTTTCCCTGTGCATTCTCCTGGAGAAACTGGCTGCTCATGGTTTGGATGAGTGTACCATTTCTGGGTAAAAAACTGAGTGGATAGCTGAGCCCAAAGAGTCGTGGTTAATGGAGTTAAAACCACTTGGTGGCCAGTCACAGGAGGTGCTCCCCAGGGCTCAATACGGCGGCCAGTCCTGTCTAATATCTTCCATTACTGGGAGTATTTGCAGTTACTAGTTCAGATGAATATGTAAAAATATCTCCTAGTCAAAGTAAAATGGATTCAGGACAAACTTTTGGCTTTGGTAACAAAATAAGTCAAAGTAGAGAGTGGAATCTTCTGGTCAATTTCTGAATTTGTGAACAATAGAAAACCTCCAGGATGCTATGTTGAGGGCGAGCTGCTGTTGGCTGGCTAATCTGCCTGAAAACTTAATTCCTTGTAAGAAGAACAGTTTACTTCCAATGAAATGATAGTGTCTATGAAATCTTCCCTATTTTCCCCTTCCTTTCAAGGTAAAAAACACAACACTCGCTTTGATTGTGTTAGCAACCTTGTTATCTTAAAGATAATTGATAAAAGGAAAAGAAGGATTTCTTTTTGTAAAAGCAATGGCTTAAATGGTTTTGTCTTCTACCTTGGCTCCTTCTGCAACAATCTGACTGACTACATCTTCTTGTGTCTCATGAATGATAAGGAGAAAAAATCCAAGGACTTTGTTTTCCCAGATTTTTTTTATTATTATTATTTTCCCTTTCCTTCCTACAAAACAATCTTGAGAATCTTATGTGCCAGGGTTTTTTCATTCTTTAGTTTTTCCTGTTCGGCAGGGTGATTTTTGTTTGTTTGTTTGGGAGGGGTTTGTTTGTTTAACTTTTCTTATTTTTTTTTCCATAGATTCTATTTTACCCTACGTCCCCAACTGAAAATAGCTTTTGCTGCCATATTCCCACAGATACCTACAACTAGCTTTTTTTTTTACAAATAAACCATGATTCACCCTATAGTAGTAACTTTTATGAGCATCTGTACAATAATTATAAACATGCATTTATTGGGGAGGAAAACTTTCTAAAGGTTCACTTTTATTAGAGAAGAAATCTTTACTGGAAGTATTTAACTGACTGTCTTGAGACTGATAAGTTTTTTTCCACTTGGGTGTGCACCTCAGGCTGTATCTCACTTCTAAGGAGATATTGTAAAATTTTTTTCTGCATTCATTTTTTGCTCATATCTAGTGTATATCTGGTGACAATTAGAAATCTCAAATTCAGCAGTATCTTTACAATATAGTAGGATGTCCCACAGACAAAGTAATATACCTGACCTTGCTCTTGAATTCTGAGCATGCTGATAGTTTTTCCATGACCAGGTTGCATACTTCATGCTGAACAGATTTGTTTTTAACCTGACACAGCAAGCAATAATATACAAACTGTCCACAGTTCTCAGTAGATTTTGCTATAAAAAGCATGTAGAAGAAAACCCTTACATAAACCTTGCAAAGAACAGGGAACAGTTCTGCTTTAAGACCATGAAACAAAATACAGTAACCTAGAAGGCCTAGAAGGCCTGTAATCAATGGTTTGTAATCAATGCATCAATCTCTGTTTACTGCCATAGCTCTTCAGTCAAACTTTTGTTCATTTTCTCCTGGTGACCTCCAATATATGAATGTGTTTAAAAGCAGAAAGATGTGATCTGATATCAAAAACCTGCATTGGAATGGAAATTCTCTGCAAGGCAATGTCACTTTTGACAATGTTTAGGTTAATTTTTTGTGTTTGATGTTTTTGGGTTTTGAGTAAAACAAGTAAGTCCATTTAGCTTTGAAAAGGACATAGCTGCTCACTGGTTTGGCATCTTGGTTTTGGGGTGACAGATAGAAATATTTTGTTTCAAAATGGAGACACAGTTCTGTGAAAAATTACATAAAAAACATTTGAGAGAATATCTTCACCTTAAAATCAACACACTTCTTTCATCGTAGCTAACAAAAACAGCTATTGAATGTTGCATTTCTTGCAAGATATACATTGTGATTTTTATGCTTCTTCCATTTCAATAAGATACATGAATGCCCACTTCCTACGGGACAAATTGCAAATGTGTCAGCAAAGGCCTTGAGAACATCAGTGAATTACAGTCACATGAAATACCTGTTTTAAAAGATTTCTTTATACTCATCCATCTCTTCTTCGGTTTTAAGTTCTGCCACTAGAAGTTGTCTGTCTGTCCTACATATGAGGTACAGATTTCTGGAAGTGAGACCTCTCCCTTAAGTAACTACAGAGAAGAACATGAACATACAACATAATGTTGACCCGATGAAAAATATTACATTTGCAATTCCTTGAAAGACAGAAATTGGCCTAATGTTGTTTCTCGGTGTATTCCGATCTCCAAAAGCAGATTTGTTTCTAAGCCATGGTGCAATAAGCAGATTTACTTGTTTATTGACATTGAACATCACACAGGGGCAATCATTTTACTGGGAGGCCACCCAATATGTATTTCTTTGTCTCTACTGTCTGTCATTTTTTGAGGCCTTCTGTTGCCTAGAAAGTTGTGGACTGTTCTCCTTGGAATTCAAAAATGCATTACAAGCCATGAGAGAAAATACTGCCATGGACCTCTTAAGGTCAGAGTCAAATGATAGACATTAATACCAGCTTTATTTCACCTAAGATTTTTGACGTGCCTTTCAAATTACTGTCCTCATTCTTCCACGATGAAGAGCCCCATTGTACATCAACAAGAGTAAGAAACTGGGAACCATAAGAATCCCATTGAGTACTTAAATACCTCTTAAAGCATGTCCCTGTTTTTTCTTTCACACTTTTTCTGAACTTCTGAGGCATACATGACATATGAGGGTAGTTAGAATGATGCTAATGATAAAATTCAAGCATCTTTAATTTTGAATGCTGCTGACAGTGGCTTTTGTTGCTGTTGTTGTTTCCTCTCTGAATTTTGAGCTTTGCTTCTAAAAGAAAAAAACATGGTGATACTTGCACATGGCTCCTGAACATGTTAGGAAAGTGTTAGGAAAATCTCCATTCCTACCTAACCCTCCTAGGTCCACAGGGATATACTGCCTGGCTTCTGAACAATCCTAACCTTGTTTATCAAGGCAAGATGACTTTTCCTTGCACTCTTCCCCATCTTTTTCCTGTTCTATCTCCAAAAATGCCAATAAAATGTCTTTATGTGCCTGAAGAAACTGCTAAAGATTTGTTCACATTCTCTTTTTGTATAAGGAAGAGGGAAAGTGTATATTTCCTTGAACAATACAATAAAGAGCACACTTACTCTTTGCAAAAGACTTTTGCCTGCTAGATAACATTGTTCCATCACACTTCATTCATTATTTTTTTTCTAAAAGCTGTCATTATATCACACCTCCTAGTTACACCTAATCTTAAAAGGAATACAACATTATTATCTATAGATTCACCTTATGTTTTTTTCTTACCAATTTTCAGCTCATGAAAGTTACTGAAGTTGTACATAGAAAACTTTTGTATAATTTTAAATCACACAAGCAGTGCATGAACCTCAGGGTCAAAGTGATGTTATTACCATACCAAAGGAAGTTGAAATAGAGAGGCAAAGCTGCCACTTTATTTTCAAAAATAAAATTAAATGGTACACAAGTTTCCCCAAAATACACTAGTTTTGAATGCACAAAGCCTTTTGCATCTTTATTATAAAAACTGGCAATAAGACCACAGACTGTACTGTTTTTATAAATTACTTTAAGCCATGGACAGAAGATACTAAAAACATAAAAAAATCAGAAAATCTCCTGTTATTGTAACAAGTGGTGATTCATATAGAACCCTACAGTTTTTCATTGTTATCCAAACCCAATAAATTTTCTGAACATAACAAAGTGTTTCAGTATAGGAGATTCAGTCAATGCCATTATAAAGTTATCCAAGACCATGAGTCATTTCCTAATTCTTCTTCTCTTGGTACACAAAGCATATTCCTCTACAACTTAAGATGTGAAGCAAGTAATAAGCCAATGTAGCAACATGTACTGTATTTCACTATGATCTGTTATTGTATGACCAGTTCTCAATTCAAGTCCAGAACAAAACCTGTGTATTTTATAAGGCCTGTTCAACATTGATCTGAAATAGAGCAGTGCAAAACTTTTGTTGCAAAACCTCAAAACCTAGCCAGAAGCTGAGGTTTCCACAAAAGAGGAAACACTTCACTTTGCTTTCCTGGTGGAGAAAGTTTGTGAAAAAACTATGTAGTTGTTGTTATGTCTCTAAACCACAATATCAGTAAAAGGTGTCCCTGCCCATGGCAGAGGAGTTGGAACTGGATGATCTTTAATGTCCCTTCTATCCTAGATCATTCTATGATTCTGTGTCTGTCATGAAAAATATCAATATGGAATAACATAGACAAGGTGCAAAAGGGATAACTGATGTTTTTTCTGGGTTTATGTCTGTCAAAAGTTACTACAGTCCTCACTCTGGCTGCTTAAGACATCCTGAATCCATTCACTGTCATGGTTGCTGTCACACAAAACAGATACAGTTCATGTTAACCCCGTCTTTGGAGATGATAGCAAAGACCCATAAATAGACCTTTCAAGACTGTTTATGCTGACATTAATTTCCCATTGAAATTTTTTTTGTAAAAAGCACTACATTTTTTTCTTGTCTTCTTTCCATTATTGATAAATTCAATTCTTGTCACATAGGTCCGTGACAGACAAACAAAAAGAGCAAGAAGCTAGGAAAGATACAAACATATGTCAAAATTGCTTCTTCCTGTAACATCCATGCTATTGCTGTCATGCTTTTAGAGGCCATCCTTAAATGTCGTCCTGAGAGATGAGGAGTATGGTGGGAGGGCCAGGGAAAATTGCTACCAGTAAAATGCATTTGTTCTGAGGGACAGTGACTCAGAAGGTGACATTACACAAAGTTACTATTATATTTCCATATTTTTTTGTTTAAACCCCCATAGTCTCAAAACCCCCAATACAGCATGTGTTGATAAAACAAGTAACCCTTGCAGAGGAATGTGATTACCCCTTTAGGCAGCAGCTATCATGATTAAATACATAGTGCTTAGAAAACTAAGTCCAGAGGTCAAAGTGTATGCCTGTGTATGTTACTACAGCATGGGGCAGAGCTGGTTACGGTGCCCAGACAAGACTGTTGGCACAGCATTGAGACACAGTGGTGTTAATTCTAGTAAGCTGTAGGTAATAGTTTCTTTCAGAAATAGAATTAACCTTGGAATGCTTGATTTGGTGCATTGTATCTGGGCAAGGCAGTGATGACTCTCAACAACATTGTGAAGGAAGGTCTTCCAGGTGCCAGCTCTTGAGCTTCGTTTAGATCCTCTGCCAGAAATCATTTCTCCTGTTTTAGCACAGACTTCCCTGGCTTCCTGATGAATTTTCCTTTAATATCTATATAATAATTAGGCTCTTCCTGCTGGATCTGTGAGAAGGGAGATATCACCTCTTAATTAAAAATAACTGAGTATCTTGGCCTGTGGGTTAGATTCTAGTTTGGGGCACTAGTGTCCAGACTGGCAGTGATGTTTACATCAAAAAATTGTCAATATTTTCCCAGATTCATTATTTTGTATGGTGGTGTTGCTTTTAAACTAGAATCTGCAGTGAAAACATATGTCTTTTAATGAAAATGAAGTCTCAGCCGCAGAATAGAAATCTTGTTGGATTTGTATGGCTTTCAAACATGCAAAGTGAGAGGAACAACATTTTTTCCATAGAATAGTTGTCTTTGACCCAGGGTGCACTGCTTACAAAGAAGAGTTTTGTCCTCTTTGTGTTAAAATTTGGCCTTATGGTTCAGTTAGGTCTGATACAAGAACACTCTGAGAAGCACTAAGAAATATATCTGTGTTCCAGGTGTTAAAGTCACAGTCACATTGAGGTAGAGAGATGAAAGGAATTTGAAAGTATTTTTGTCCCCTGAGAGTTGAAATACCTGATCTAAATCTTTTATTATTCTAAATATATTAATCTTGTCTCCACTGGAAAATGAAGAATCTGTTACATTCCCTTGCTATATTCTCTAAGCAAATGAATATTCTAAATCATCCAGAAAAATCCACTTTTTACTGTGTTGACATAAAGCTGAACGGAGATATTAGGCCTATATTGCCCTGACTTTTATATCTGTGGAGAGGATTGATGTAAGGGAGAGCTTCAAATAAGTTGGAGGTCTCTCAGCACAAGATCCCAAATACCACTCAGGATCTGGACCAAATGCCATCCCAGCACACAGCATCCTGAGTTCTCCAAATTCTTTGGCATCCCTAGATAAATAAATGAGAAAATCAGAATAAGCCTTTTTTTGTTTCTGGGTTCCATTGTAACACTGTACCATGCACACTAATTTTCAGTTAAAAAAAAAAAGTTCAAATTGATTTCAAAAAATACTCTAGTTTTCTGTAAAAAATGAAAACGGTTCTGTTTCTGAGCAAGAAATCAAATTACCATAAATATTATCTGCATTTTATTCTAAAAAGTGATAGGAAAAAACTTTTAAGAGCAGCACTGGGAGTTACTACACATATATGCATGCACACTTTTCCTTTTAAGCCAGACTCTGCCACAGTTTATCCCATCATGAGATAGAGAGCTGATGGGAAGAGAGAAAATAGAGTATGAGCTGTTGTGTGTATCAAAATCTAACCGTTGGGACAAAAACTCCAGAGAAGATCCTTACAGTACTTCAGAAAAGACCTATATAGAAATTAGCTGAAACAATCAATGTTTTCTCCGTATCATGATTGTGGAAGGGCAGCTTAGCAATGAGTGGGACTAGAAACAAGACGTGCTGTGTGTTTCAACCATCCTGCTATCACAGAGAGGACAGCTGAAATATCCAAGTCATGGACAACAGCCAGGAATGATATAGCCACTGAAGGAATCACATCATTTGCTAAAAATGAAAGCCTTCTGTCACTGTCATAATTGCCACTGAAATTGACATAGGTCTATTAATCCTTCTGGGTTTCTCCATTCCTTGATTCTAAATTACCATTTTTGCTTTTCTCACTAAAGCCAAAGGCACTCTGAACCTTGTGCTCTTTACAGTGAGTTATGAGACATTTTAAATTATGGTGTATTAACGAATAATTTACCTCTGGCTCTCACTGATTTGATCTGAGATTTGCTCCATAAGCTGCAGTACAGTGAGAAATTTGCAGCTTAAAAGGATTGAGTTATATTTATGTTCTGACATATCCTCAACTGTAATAGACTGAGAAATGTTTTATCTCTAACACTTGCACATTGCTCTGAGATTTGCACCTTTTAAAGGGGCCTGAAATTGCACTTGCAGCTTCTCTCTCTGATAAACGACTTGAGTTTCTGAGATCCTAAATGAGAGCCACAGTGAAGAAATGTTAAAAATTAATAGTAAGTAGTTCTCTGAGGTACAAATAAGATGATGACCTCTTTTTATTCAATATGCATCAATAGAAGGAGTAATCTGGAAAGGGATATGCAGAGAAATCTTGATTTGAGGCATGATGTGCTAGCAAGATCCTTCAGTCTGCCCTCTCTTTGGAGGAAGGGGTGGAGATAGATGCAGCAGCAAAGATGCAAGCATTAGTCGTGTGCTAGAAAACACAGAAGCACCTGAGGAGAGTCACACAGGAATTTGTGTTTCTCCCCTCTAAAGGGTGGCAAGATCAATAGCCCAAATGAAGTGCACTTGCACCAATGTACACAGCACGGGCAACGAGTGGGAGGGGTTCAGAGCCATTGTGCAGCAGGAAAATAACAATAATATATGTAAGCATGGAAACAGGGTGGGATTACTCACATAATTGGAGTGCTGCAATGCATGGCTAGAAGTTCTTCAGAAGGGATATGCAAGGAAGCAAAGAAGGTGGGTTAACCCTGTAAATTAGACAGTGTTTTGACTCTATAGAGCTTGATGATGGTGATAATAGTGTTGAGTGTTTAGGGGTGAGAATGAGGAGGAAGACCAACAAGGCATCATGGTGGGAGTATGTTATAGACCACCCAGCCAGGACAAAGAGGCAGACAAAATATTCTATAAGCAACTGGAAGAAGTCTCACAATGTCAGCACTTTTTGCCCTGGGGGAATTCAGCTTACCAGATGTCTGCTGGAAATACAGCACAGCAGAGAGGAAACAGACTATGAGGTTCCGCATACAACTGGTGAGTGACCTTACCAGGGAAGGTACCCTCATGGACCTGTGGCTGATGTGATGGTTGGAAGCCAGCTTGGGCGCAGCCATCAGGCAAGTATGGAGATTTTGATTCTCAAAGAAGGAGGAGGTTAGCAGAACTGCTACTTTGTTCTTCCAAATGGCAGACTTTGTCCTGTTTAGGAGCTTGGTTGACAGAGTCCCTTTGGAAGCAGTCCTGAAGGGCAAAGAGCCTAGGAAATTTAGATATTCTTTGAGAACATACAAATACAGAAGATGATAATTGACCCTCAAAAAATGTTGATGTAATTCTGCCACAACATGAAAGACTAGAAAATTGTGAGAATTTTCTTCTTTCTAGGTCTGTATGTAGTACTGATGTGCCTTCTTCTTTTACCCATGCAACATTTAGAGAGGTCAACATAGTGCTTAATGAAAGATGTAACTGAAGATAAATCAAGAAATTCAGTAATGTCAGTTGCTTGTATACACTTTGAAACTCTGAAAAATGCACAAATAAGCCACTTGCTTTCCCCTGTGCTTTCAGGAGATTAAAATAGCTCTGACTCCCATTTTATGACTGGAAGGATTATACAGGGATACGCATAATTTTCTTACAATCCACATTTTTAATGTACTAATTTTGATCAACCTACAATTACAGTAGCAAAAAAAATTACACCTGTTAATAGCAAACAATGCACCTTTTATCTAGATTAAAGCTGCAAGCATAATACAGAGCCCCTGCTTTGGCAAGTGTATGTGGGAATGATCATAAGTTCCACTTCAATTTAGGCCACTTGCCCCTATTAGCTTATTATGTTCAAATAAATACAAAAAGCTGTGATAATTATGTTGCTTATTCCCACTAATTCTCCAAATTTAGGTTAACTGCATCAGTGAGGTAGTAAACCACATGTCTAAAAATGGTGACAAGGTTTTCGTTGTCACTGTGCTAATGGATACCATCATTAACTCCAGAAGATAAGACACCTCATGAAAGTAGAAGAGAAAAGACCAAAGCAGAAGCTCCATGAGAATCTCCAGTAAATCTTTGCTACATTAAGCATTTACCATAGGAATCGTACTGCAAAGACAAGGTGTGAAAATGAAGGGATTTTCAGGCTTCCATGACTGTGACGGTATATCTGAGAAGGATTATCATCTTATCAGGCACTCCCATGCTGTCCTACAAAATCTTCTTACCTTACAAATGACAAATCCTTTCGCTTCTTTCATGCTTCAGGTTTTACATGTGTAAAATCAGGGAGTGGTTCATGTGTCATGCTATGATGTGAAGGATCAATAAAGCTTTATGAAGGTGGCCCCAGATTTTTAAAGGAATTTTAGCTCTCTGGAAAGTGATCAAGACACCAAAATATGCTGGGTTTTCATCTGAATGAAGAAAATACTTACACAATACTTTTTTTGCAATGAGGTCAGTAGTCGATCAACAAAGAAGAAGCTGCTCAATAGAACAAATGGGAAGAAAGCAATGAGGTCAATGACCATCTTATCTCTGTTGTTCAGAGCAAATATTATTGAGCCTTGCCTTGTGTTTCCAGATTGCTGAAGGCTTCTGAGAACCAGCTCCAATTGTGAATCAATGGGATGTGATGATTCCATCTGAGTGTGTGAGTCCTGTGAGTATAGGTAATGGGGAATTTGCTTGATTTCTGAAAAACAGAACAAACTACAAAATAAGCTTGAGATTTGAGAACCTCCTCTCCCTTTCTGGAGAGAGCAGGGAAGACAAAGATGCAACTGAAGGAAATTGGGAGATATCAATACACATATGCCAGCCAAAAAAAAAAAAAAACAAAACAAAAAAAAACAAAAACAAAAACAAAAAAAAAAAAACAAAAACAAACAAAAAAAAAAGACAGAGAACCTTACTGCTTTTGTGTAGATGAAAATGCTAAGAAATTTCACTAAGACAAGATAGGATATTCTTTGCTTGGGGGGAAAGTAGGTCTTGATATTTTAAAACAAAGACTTCTTTGTTATTCATAGACTTTCTAGGAAACTGGTTTTTATCATCAAGAAAGGACTGAGAGTTGTCCACCTTTTCTCAAAAAAGGTTTGGACTTGGAAGGTCCTTGCAACTTCCCTCATAGTTTGTCTTTCTCTGATCTATTTGTTGAATGAAGGGTTTTGCCATTAAATCACAAAGCACAAGTAATTAATCATCATCCTTTTTATAAATTAAGTATTTAATGAGTTAATAATATCTGTTTGATTCTGAAGAGAGCACTCCTTTACTGAATAGCAAATTTCTGAAGGCATAAATCAATATGCCCAGCAGAAGACATATTTTTTTGAGGAAGGAGAGGATTCATAGTTTTGAACAGAAAATACTGATTGAGTCAGATGTGAGTGCAAATTAATGCCTGTTACTTCTTGTCAGCAGCTGTGTGACAACTTGCTGACACCCATTTCCAAATGGAAATACATTTCCAAATGGGAATACAAGGTCCTGATGGTGCACAGCTTGAATTCACAGCAGGAGAAACTGTGTGTTCCAAACCTTGAGTTCCTCCTGCTGAGATCACTGAGTTACATATTATGCTGCTGCACACATTGCTTCAGCATTTGATCTTTTCCATTACATCCTTTAACAAATAACTTTTCTCAGTCATTGAGGAACGCAAATAGACACTAGCTTGCCTTTCATGTGTTTTGCCAGTTTTCAGTCATCTATATCATACTAAATTATGTCTCTATTACCCTTCCTATCTGTGCCCATTTTCCTCCTTTGAAGAAGCATCTTTCCTGTCTTCTTGGATGCCTTTGAGTCTAAATGCCTAACTATGTCTAATCTCACAATCAAATGAACAAAATTTTCATTTATAAATCGTCATAACACTAGAGTTTCTTAACAAAATGTGAAGTTGATTTTGGATCTTTCACCCCTTATAGACTCCAGATGAGGATTTCACTTTGCAGACTCATGTTTAAACAATCAGTCTCTAGTGCTAATTCTGGTCTACATAATATCCTTTTTGCAAACACAAGACAATCAGTAACATCACACAAGTGGTGCCTCTGTAAGAGAGTTTTGATTCTCCTGCAATGTCCCCCTGTAAGCTTCTGGTTGATGCTGATCATTTCCTTCTTCCTACAGTAAGATTTGCAGTAGCAAGCTCTAACTCTCAAAGCTTTGGTACCGAGTAGGGGTAATTTTCTTAATGAGTTTGGACTTTTGTGTTTGCCTTTTTTATTTTTTCAAGAAGGCTGCCTGACAGTTTTTAGCCTTGATATTTCACAAGAAAATCAGCATTTTTTTATTTTTTGTTTAAAATCTCCAAGCCCAAAAAAGTTAAACAATTCAACCTGTAACACAAACAACAAGACAAAACTAAATTATTTGGTGGGGAATGGGCTGATGAAACATGGAATTTGCAATATGACTTGTCAGTGCAGAATCTTTTAAGTATTTAAATTCTGTGACTGAAGTGCTTTGGATGTGTAAAGTCATTTTGCAACAGTAAAAAACTGAAAGCATCCTAACCAGGTATTCTTGGGCCATGAGCTGATTTATATAAATGGAGAAGCCTGAAATAACTATAATCATCATACCATCTCAACTATATGGGATATATAGTTATTTAAATGTTCATGTACATATTCAGACATGCAGACATTCAGACAAAAATTCGTTTTACTCAACTTTTTATAATCTTTGATTCTAAAGTGGGGCCGTCTAAGAATAGACTTAGTTCTTGATCTAATTCCTCATTTCACTTCATCAGAATTACTATTTTAATTCATTACAGCCTGTTTTATTCCCCAAGTGGAGTTTATGTAGTGTGTTTCATTGAGTTTTTCAAGCGTGAGAAGATTGAAGTGTTTCATACTGCTAAGGTAATTTGAATCAAAGGAAAATTAAAGAAAATCTTAAAAGATATTTCATGTGTTTTACTTCAGAATCTAATTAGCAGGTTGAATTGGAAATGCTCAGAAAAATAATTCTGTCCTCAGGAAGTAAGTTCTGCAAAGCTAAAAGGGTTGGTCCTGTTTATGTATCAGAAACACAGTGGTTTATTCCCTGTGGCAATAACAAAACTGAGTTTTGGCCCAGCTAAGAAGTTGTCAAGAATACCTTCATAGTTAAAATCTCCATGGGAGCAGGCTAATATGGGTGTCTAAGTAAAACTTTTTACCTCACTAGATACAGCTAATTTCTATCCTCACAATCAAAGTCAGGGTGGTTTGTGCTTTGAAACACATGAGTTTACACTCTCTATCTCGTATCCCATTGCTTCAGACTCTTTGGACTCATGGTCCTCTGGAATTTACTTTATAGATTAATTTCCAACTACTGCTTCTGCAAAGCCTGCACAAGTGTTACAAGTTTCTGATGGTAGCTCTTCTACAGCTTGCCAGATTCTTCTCCCGTCAGTGTCTCATTCTGTGACTCCCACTACTTTTTAATAACACCTCCCAAATGCCTTTAACTTCAATTGCTATTTCATCTAGAATTACTGCTACTCTAACTTCACCAAAATAGTATCCTTCTGCTCAAAATATTTTCCTGGAGTTGTGAGGTCAACTGGCAATGAACACAGCCTTTTTGCTATGGACAGTTGTACAACAAAAGGCACAATCTGCATTTATTTTTTAAGTGAACTGTGTATCAGACTTACTACATCCATTCTACTTTTGTCTACCAAAATCATATATGAATAGCCATAACTACCAGACACATTTGCCCAGGCAACTTCTAAGAGACAAGACTTTTCACACTCTGGCTTTTCAGTTGTTCATTGCTGGCAGATGCAGCTGAAATCTCTAATTAGAAGTTCAGCAAGTATCCATCTTACTATTTACTGTTTTAGTTGAAGCTAGAGGCTTCATTTTAATCATAGCAACAAAACTGTTTTATCTCACCCTCTGCTGAGCCTTTAAAACTGTGTTTGTTGGCTTCTGGTGGGCTCAGAGTATCTCCAATTGGGTTCTGAAAAATAATTATCTCTCCAAAGGGGCTTGTTCTTCACTGCTAATTGGACAGAGATCATGTTGCTATAATTGAGGTTTCACTCAAAGACTGCTAATGACAAAATGGACTATTGATTATATATTTCAGCAAGATTTTGACCAGGTATTTTACCACGTTCTCACAAATTTTAACATATATTATTATCAAACACTTAAACTAGAACAACATCTTCTCAATAGCTTCTAAGTCTCCAAATAGAGCAGAAGAGGGTCAGAGGAAATCAGGCAAAAAAAAAGACATTGTGACTTTTATGTACACAAGGTTTGCAAACAGCTGTTGCCATTCATAGTGACAGGCAGTTACGATCATTCCCCATTTTATGCTAGTTACACATGCCAGTCTCTTCCAGCTCATTATGGATGTTAATGTTTAATTGGATCAGCAATTCATTATTCATTAGAGAAGAGTGAAGTTCAGAATTTTTATCCTTGGAGAAATTCCCATGTTTCAATGTGGATTTTTATGCCAAATTCATGTAAAAGGATCATATTACTCAGAGATGGGGAACAAGGTTTTTGATATGAGTCCTTGGGAGTCAGCCATAGTGGTATGTCCAAACCTATGTGTTATGTTTGAACACAGAATGGAATATGGATATTGAACTAATATCAGTCTTTGAACTTATTAGCTATGGAAGGTAAGCAGAAATATCTTGCTCCCTAAGAACAGGATTTTACTGATGAATTTTTTATACTTTTACCTCCACCTGAAGCCCTGTAATCTGATTGTGGCTGTGACAAAGCAGATGGTGTTCTTAGGGAACACCAGTAGTCCAGTGACAGGCCAGTGGCAATATCTAAGTTCTTTGTGACCCTTTCCTCTGGTTTACTATGACTGAGGCCTTTGAGGATGATCTTTGATAGTCTTCCAAGCTGTGTGGTGTGCTATGTCTGGAGAGACTGAATAAACCAATGGTCCTGAGAAATGTGCTCCGGTGGAAATAAGAAGCTTTAAAATTACCTCTCACAGATGGATAAACCAATAAATGGAGGGCTTGAAGTAATGTCTTCCTTGTTGCTTAGTGTCTTAGCACAAATACCTGATGAGCCCCACCAAAGCAGGAATGCAATCGCCTGCCTAAGTGTAATGACATAGATCAAATTACCACCATATTTAACTGAGAAAAAGCAGATAATATTTCCAGGAGTTTTGGGCCCAGTCTGCCTTTCTGCAGATTTGTGTGATTTGTGTCCTTGGTCTAGCCTATCTGAGTTTTCTGTTACTGATAAATTGTTGATTTCACACTGCCTTTCTTTCAGGTGAACATTTTTTGTCTGCCTGGCTGCCTGTTTTCTATAGAATTTATAGAAGTTCTATATTCTACTTTTCTATCAAATCCGATTGAGTTTGGGCAATTGTATCCGAAGTTACAAGAGAAGCAAACCTGACAGAGTGAAGTCATAGAAAAGAATAAATGGAAAATGGGGTAAATGAATCCTTCATCCTGGTAGCTATTGTCTCTTACTACAGATGTCCTGAATTAAGAAAATGACTAGAGAGGCGCAGGAAAATCTGTCTCCACTGTCAGGCTGTCATGGAACAGGCAGACCCATATCCAGTGCCAGACATGGTTGAGACAGTTATTAGAATTTGATATACTGAGATATAGGTACTAGGAAATATTTGGGTGTCACTTGGCTATGCATGCTCAGGTCCTTTTCTGCATAGATAGAGTAGTAAGTTCTGGTGAATTGTCCAGTTCATATCTGTGGGATAATCTTTATTGTTTGCATTGGGGTGGTGGTAAAAAACCATATGGGTGATCTCTGATGTTTCACATAGCCAGAGTAGACATAGGGTTTTTTCATATGAACAGGAATATATTTGGGATATCAATTATGTGCTTTACTGTGTCAGGATGTTGCCTATGTTTGTGTCACTTGGAAATGCTAACATTTTCTTTCTTGTTTTCTAGGATTTTGTGGGATATTGGCATCCGTGCTCTGCAAGTTGATCTCCAGAAGAGAGGCAGTGATCCAGTGGCTGAAACATACAGTGCCTGCAACTCTGAATGGATTCCTGAGATCATAGCTGGGAGTGCTCTCAAAAGTCTGGTATTATCAGAAACAAAGATGGTACTACACATGCTTTCCTGTGATTTTGCTAGTGATAGTCATTGACAGCCCTTTTCCCATTCTTTAGAAGTTTTCATTTGAATGAAAAAAAACATAACTGAAAAAATCCAGAAAAATTGCAGCTACATTTGACTGTCTTGAAAATCCCTAAAGGTTTCAAAAGTATTTAAGTTTTAAGATACTGAAGCAGGATCAGAGTATAGTTTTGGCCTGGATTACTGTAGTATTTCAAACTATTGTTTCCCAACTGCTAGAAGATTTCTGCTAAGGTCAGCAGTCCTTCTGCATCTAGTTGAAGAATTCAGCTGCCTGTACACTGGAGTGCTCACAGCAAACAATCAGCAGTGTGTTTAAATTTCCACTGAAAATTAGTTTCTCCCTCTTCACATATTTTCTCATGCTCCTGAGAAGACAGCTTTCTTTGAGAAGGGGAAATCAAATTACTTCAAGAGACAAGATTGATGGGCCTACAAAAAAATAGATTGCATTTCTCAGCTGTTCTCTAAGGCAATTAAATTCTAATTGGAGGAAGTGCCTCACATTGAACCTGCAGACTGCACTAGGATGTGCCCATAAGCTCAAAAGGGACACGCAAAGCAGCACGTAAATTTCTTGCTTTAGGCAGTCCTGTATCCAGTGGGCACAACTGAATAATGGGAAGGACTGACATTGTAATTATTCCTGCTCTCTCACTAGTCCAAAACAATAGGAGACACCCCTGAGGTATGAATGACACTCTTGAGATATCTCCTGACTTATTGATTCATTACAGCTCCTGAGCAGGCAGTTGTCTACCTTTCATCTGGCATATTCAGTACAGTTACAGAAATTGCATCTTTAGTTATCCCCTTTTCCTAAATCATCTGCCTACAGAAGAGTTTTGGGGTTCTCTTCTGTCAGGGCTACAACTACCTGGAACCAGACCTCAGCATGAACTACCCTGGCATGAAATCTGCGCTGCCTTACTCAACAAAGCAAATCTGCTAGCCCCTCAAACCAAGCCTACCTTTTGCAGAAATGAGTAGTGTTTCTGAGCACCTAAAGCCCAGGAGTATGGTCTGCTTAAGTCTTTTTTTGTTCAGAGAAAAAGCGGCTTGAGGTTTACCAGTTTCATGAGGAATAGTGTCAGAACAATGTTGTCAACTGATTATCCCAGCCTGCTCATTCTGCTTCAATGATATGTTTTAATGTGCCTCTTCACTGAGGCATTAGAGAGGAACTTGGGACTGAGAGAAACAGAAGATGAGAAGAAAGTTAAAAGTAACTGGTGGTCAAGTCTTATGTTTCTGAAACAGCAAGAGCTTTTTTTAGTTTAACATAATTTTTCTAGGGATTGCAGTCCTCTAAAATCAGGTGCACTTGTGAGGAATCACAGCCTTGCCAAAAAGTATAGGAAGGGTATTTACAGAATCCCAGAGTGGATAAGGTTGGATGGGACCACAGTAAGCCACGTGGTTCAACCTCCCTGCTCAGGCAAGTTCATCTTAGAGCACAAGACACAGGATTGCATACAGACAGTTCTTGACTATCTTCAGTGAGGGAGAGTCCATGACCTCTCTGGACAACCTGTTCCAGTGCACAGCCACTTGTACAATAAAGTTATTTCTCATATTCAAGTGGAATTTTCTGAGCATGAGTTTCAGTCCATTGCCTCTTGTTTTATTGCTTGGCACCAATGAGAAGAGCCTGTCTCCATCTTCTTGACACCTTCCGTTCAAATACTGATAGACATTACTGAGGTCCCACCTCAGTCACCTTTTCTGAAGGCTGAACAGGCCCAACTCTCTTAGTCTGTTCTCATAAGGAAGATGTTCCAGTCCCTTAATCATTTTTGTTGCTCTCCACTGGACCAGATCCAGGAGCTCCATATCTCTCTGGTCCTGACAAGCCCAGAACTGGACACAGCACTCCAGGTGAGGCCTCATCAGTGCTGAGTAGAGGGGCAGAATCACCTCCTCCACCTGCTGGCAATGCTCTTTCTAATGCACCCCAGGATACCAGTGGCCTTCTTGCCCACCAGAGCACACTGCTGGCTCATGGACAGCTTGTTGTCCATCAGGACCACCAGGTCCTTCTCTGTGGAGCTGCTTTCTAGCAGGTCAGTCCCCACCTTTTAGCATGCCTAAGGTTACTCTTTCCCAGGTGCAGGACGCTGCATTTGCCTTTGTTGAATTTCAGGCAGTCCTTCTCTGCCCATCTCTCCAACCTATTGAGGTCCTTCGGAAGGGCTGCACTGAAGTTCAGCCTATCTGAAGATATACTGCTTGGAAAGCCAATCTCTTATACAAAATTATATCTTTGTAGATGCATATAGATCAAAACATCAGCAATTCCATGAACAAAGAGGATTTTTTTTTTATTTATTTCAGGATCAAAAACCACATCTTTGAAATAGTTAAGGATGACCTTTTTTTTCCCGATGCATCAGTTTATAAAGACAAGAAGGGTCATACTATGCTAAGTGTTACATATTTTGACATTCTATCACAAATAATCTAGACCATAATATTAGGAGTGGGACAGGAGCATGGATGGATTTAGCAAGTCAACCAGGCAATTTGTCAACTGAACTAGACATACACTGCAAATGTCACTTGCCAGCTCAGTCCCTTCCCACCTCTGCCATCCCACCAGTACCTTCACTGGACTGCCATGCTAGGAGAAGGCAAAGACCTGTAACTGGTGAAAGTTTCTCTTTCTTACACAGTGTAGTTACTTGAGGAGAACTGCTCTAAAAATCTCCACCATGCAAAAATGTTTCCTACAGAACCTTCCACCACAAATATTGTTGCAGAGAAGATGGTCAGGAAGGGGAATGATGTTAGCTTCCTAAAATAGCTGTGCCTACAACATGTCAGTCGTGCAGAATCAAATCATTAGATCCACTTGTAGTGCCTGTTAAATAAGAGCCCTTGAATATCCACACATGTGATCAACTAAGCTCCAGTTAATGCTAACATTTTGAAAGGCCAAAGACTGCTGCTCCCCTTGTCCTGCTAGAGAATATACATATAGATAACTATTCACTTGACAAGATGTTCCAGTAAACAAACTTGATGAATTGAGGTGGCGGGATTTAATTTAAGGGCAGACATAGAAAGGTGTGCGATTCTTAGTCAATTTTTCATCCATTAATAGGCTATTGCACTGAACTATTAATCATGCCTGTACTTAATTCTTTCCCCTCTTGTTCTTTAAAGTGCAGCTAACCCTTCTAAAGAGGGAGAAATGCAGTACTTCAAGATAGTGGCAGTCCTGTCATCGGTAGGTGTATATTTTGAACTCGCACATATAGAGGCATTTGTGGATTACTCAAGGCAATACTGTAGTGCACTGCATTACTATTTACTATGTTCATGCCCTAAGCATTTAGGAACTGGATAGGAACTGTAGCGTGAATATATGGAGTACCAGTTTTTTACTGGTTTTATGTTTTTGATAATTACTGTCAGGTGGCTCACAGACTGCACAGAATTGGCTGTTCTTTGGAATAGCTCTGTGTCATGGAGGAAGGAGCAGTCAAGCTCCTGGAAGACACGTTTCCATGCTTTAGCACTTTGACATATGTTTTTATTCTGAGAATCTTTGCTTTTCAAGTTTTAACAAATCATATCCTCTTTATTTTAAGCCTGAATGAGTTAGTTCAGGGGAGAAAGGACTGAAGGAAATGTTCATTTTATCTCTAGCTGCTCTGGAGAAGCCAAGTGATTTTGAAGCTTGCAAAAGTATTATCCTTTTACCTAAATGAAAATAGTTTTCTATTCATGCTCATATTGTGGGAGTGAGGGGTAGAAAAGTGCCAACATATATTTTAAGTTTCGGTAGCTTCCAGAATTTGAACAGCTGCACTGTATGAGTGTATTTGTGACTAAAACCAGCTGAGGACTGTTAGCTTTGCAGAATTTCATTCCTGTTACTTTGTTTCCCTGTCACTGTACTTTTGGAGTTTCCTCGACTGTCAATGTATGCAGCCTATTTCAGCTGATCTACAGAAAGCAAATACTGCTTGTTCAAAAAAGGCAACTTTAGGCCTTTGTGGGAGCTGCCTGAAAACAGACACATGAGGTAGTGCAGCACACAAGGAATTTTTCTCTTTGGAATAAGGTTATTGGCTTTCCTTTTGTCCCTGGCTTTGTAGCAGTATTACCCTCTTGTTCTCACTCTTTTATTTCAGGTTGTCTCTCTCTTTCTTTTCCCTTACCCCCAAATATTCAAAAGAAGAAAGAGACTACAAGAAACAAAATACAAACTAGAATGTTGTTCTGTGTGGGCAGAGAACATTTGTATGCAGATGTGAAAACAAGTAATTTCCATGGGAATGGGTGGCAATACCAGCTCACTGCCCTATTTCCAGACAGTGAAATACAGCATAACGTGTCCTATCTGATCTAATGGATGGGGAAGGTGAAAAAATAGAACTTCAGTGCAAATCTGTTATAACTGGCTGATAAGCAGTTCTTTCATACAAATTAATATAATGAACCCCCTTTCAACAGCAAATAAATGTGAAAGTCTTCTAAAAATTCAGATATAATTGTAGTCCCATGGTCTAGTAAACAAGGTGGTGTTGGGTCAAAGGTTTGAGTCAATGATCTCAAAGGTCTTTTCCAATCTAATTGATTCTATGATTCTGTAACATCTTAGGTGCACAAAGATGGCATATGCACACCCACACACACAGGCTTTAGAAACTTCTATTATCATCTGATAAAAATATCTAACTATTACCTCATGGGGTTACACCCAACCCAAAAATTGTCCATCCCCCAGGTCCTCCCACAGGCACGGCTCCCACGTTTGAGTTGGTGTACCCAAGACCCCTTATCTTCCTCCCACGGAACTCTTCATCAACTCTCTCTGTCCTGCTTTGATCATTTTCAAGAATTATGGGCCTTCTCTGGTTGTTTAGGCTCTCTTTTATCAAGAGAGTCTTGTGCCTGTTGTGTCTTATTCCAAGACCATTTTATACATATAAAATATTCTTTACCTCACTGCCTTAATGAGGAAAATTAAACAATATTTCAGGAATCTAATACAAATGTACTTAGCTAAAGTCCTACTAAAAATGCTGGAAGAGTTATACTTAAAATCTACATAACCTAGATTTTAAGGTATCAGTGGTGAAAATGATAAAAAATCTTTAGTATTTTTCCCCTTCGTTTTGTTTTCAAGAGCAACAAGAACAACAAAAATATTTAAAGTGAAAGAAAAATAAATTGAAATTTAGAGAAAATTAAATATTTTCTCAAGTATTGGGGAAAAAATGTCAAAGATAAACTCAGCTGCAAGGAAATTCTGTTGCAAAAGCTTTTCAGGACAAATATGTCATCTTGATCTATCAAAGTACATCAGTTTTGTCCTGTTCAATACATCTTTTCAGTGTCATGGAGAGCTGTCTAACTGTCCTGCATTTGATTTGAGGAAGTACAGGGCACATCACTCTGTCCTGGTGAGATTTCAGAGGAATCCTGTTTGAAAAAGATGTTTGTCAGCAATATATAATGATGGTTCAATTCCTTGTCATACCTTCTTACCACCAATAACTCTTAATGGGGAAAAATTACAGGTTGTTTTTCTTGATGCTGGGAGGAAATGGGGTGACATCATCAACTCCTCAAGTTCTTTCTACAGAAAAAACTTTTTTTTCAAGGAGACATCCTTCATGGTACCTGGTTTCAGCATGGAGAGTAAATATAAACATTATCAAGAAGAAACAGATCCTCTGTGGCCTGAATTCCAAGATGCTTTTTGAATTGCAAGCTGATTTTCTGTGGCCTAAATATCAGGGTTCTTTGGGTTGATGTCTGAAAGTTTCCCTCAGTTACTCAATATGAAATTCATTCAGGTCCCAAGCAAAGGGAAACAAGCATAGCAAAATTGTATAAATTTTTTTTGCAGCTTAGGTAGAAAGAAGCAGAGGGTATTTTTTAGCTGTCCTCGTCATGGCAATCTGAATCTTCACAGGAGCACAGGTCTGGAAGAGGTCACCTGCTTTCTATATCCAGTCACCTCCTCACTTCTTCCAGGGAGGATTTCAAACTGGTATTTTCATCCCAGTAATGCCTCATACTGGCATCATAGTCCCTGAGCTGCAGACAGTCTTTTAACTAATTTTAAGCGGTCAATATAGAAATCTCAGTAGTTTAAAAATGCAATGCAAATATTGCTGGAAATCGTGTACTGATAGCAATTTTTAAGGCACAGAATGAAGCAGTTGCTCACAGAAACATGTAAAGGCATGGTTTCTTAAATATCCCAAAGTCCTCAACAGGCTAAGGCATTTGTTTTAACCAACATTTTGTGAGTCTGAACTGGAGACCTAGATACTGTTGCTTGCAGTTGCTAACAGGAATTAGAGTCAAATCTTTGAAACACATTGGTGCAAAATCAGGGACCCTAACATCCACACTGAGTGTGATATCTAAACCAGTTGCAATCAAAGAATTTAAAATGTCACAGACTTCATGGACTGGGCATTAAAATATCCTTTTATTAACTTTTATTAACTGTCAAAGCTCCCTGAGTGCTGTGCCTAGTTTTGGGCTTGTCAGGGCAAGAGAGACATGGAGCTTTGAGAGCAGGTCCAGTGGAGGGCTATGAAAAACATTGTTTGATTTTATTAATAGCCCAGGAGCTGCGACTTTCATATAATTAATGATGTGCTTACAAACATGAGGTTTCTCAAGGAAAATGTCCTACGTGTTGGAGGAGGTTTGACAAGGGTATGTTCACAGCTTAGAACTGTCTTGCTGAAGCTGTTCCTTTGGCCTGATAATAAGAGAAAGGGAACTCAGCACCTTTGCAAAATCTTCAGCATCTGTTAGACATCTCAAATGAACATGTGAATCTTCACCTCTGGATACCTCAGGTCTCCTGTTTGTGATGTGACAATAATTATCACCTAGTGAGGGAAGGTGAGTGAGCATGAGATAAAATTAATCAGGATGTATTCAGTACTTGGAGAGTCTTTAAAGAATGCAATCTTTAAAGAAAGCCACAACATTGTTATAAGTTATAATTGCTACACTCTTTACCTCACTATTTTTTTCAGACTACTTTTTTCCAGAATTTACTTTCTTGTCAAATTGACAGCCAGACACCCAGAAATGGCATTTATAGGGTCATAAATCTCATGAAATATGACAGTCTGTGCGCATGGCCTTCCAAAGGATCAAACCACAGGTCATCAAACAGAAAAAGTAGAAACACTTTCTTTCATGGGATAAAATACTGTTGTCAGTAAACCATTAGAAGAAGGGAGATAAGTTGGACTGAGGAAATCCTGACACCAGAATTTATTCAATGCCCATGCCTGGTATAACTGATGGAAGCATACAGCTATAATAAAACATGTCAAAAAAGAGATTTATAACAAACCAAACAGAAGAGCAAATGACAGATTTGAGGTGATTTTGAGCTAAGAGATTCTGTATCTTCAGGCTAGCTTGGCTGCCACTGCACTGTCCCTACAAGAGGAGAAGAAGACCAATAAAATCTCTCTTTTTTCCGTTCTTCTTGCTCTTTGTTTTGTGTACTACTCTGCCTTCACATATCACAGGTATCTCTGAGGGGCTAGGTCAAGTAAGGTGAACTGGAACATGTTAACACTTTTTTATCCAAACTTACTAAAACCTGGGAAACAATTGGTTTTGGAGATTTTAGATTGTCAATAAAATCCAAGAAAAACGCAGAATGGAGACTATTGTCCTACACTATTATCATAAACCTTTCAAAAAAAAAAAAAAGTGTGTCCATACAAGAATCTGTGCTCACCATTAACTCAAGACCAGACTCAAATTCGGGCATTAATTTTGCCCCATGTCAGTCTGGCAAGTGCTACTGTATGTGTTGTGCACTAAGAGTCAAAGAGTGCCTTCCTTTGTATCCATCTTGCCACAGAGATGTGATCTTTAACTTTGCCCACAATGCGTTCGGTATCTCTCTCAGTGGCTCCTAGTATTTTCTAAGGCTTTGGATGTGAGTGTGAGATGGAAAATGGTTTAAAGCTGTAGAAAACAGAAGACTTGTAGTAGATGATTGAATCCATTCATGCTCAATGTTTGATTCACTTATCACTCTTCAGAGTTATGGAAGCGCTTTTACCAAATACAGCAAAAAAACAACTCTGGTAAGTGGCAATTCTGTCTGCAGAGAGGAAAAACTAATGCCAATAGCATCTTAACATTTCTTCCCTGTAACCAGCTCTTTGCACTGGACCTGAACTCTGCATTATGCAATTGGACAGCAGGAAATTCTTCCTGTTGGCATCACATGTCCATCCTAGTAATACTTCAGTGATGATCATACTTGAAATGGCACTTTTTTCCAGTGTAGGATTCACTATCTTGTCACCCTGTTATTTCTAATAACCTTCAACTGTTGCATGCTGCACTTGGCAAGGATAAGAGCCAAGAGTCAGGATGGTGATTATAACTCAGCAGAGACAGGAGGACCCACCTTCCTTCCTCCCTTCTTCCCTTCCTCCCTTCCTCCTTTCCTCCCTTCCTCCCTTCCCGCCCTCCCTTCTCCTCTCTTCACTTTTTCTGTGAATCCACAAGTTTTGCCCCTTTCTTTTCTTCATGACCTATTTTTCTGCTGCTGAAATACTGGACTGAGTGAAGCACACGGTGGGCTCCATAGCTCGACTACACACTACATGCCTCAGCATTCCTTCATGGACCTGGAAGTGCATTCTCTGAGACTGGTGATGTCTGCTGATTTGGAAGGCAAGACTTCAGAAATTTCCCAGGCTGATCTGGAAAGATGAGTGTGCTGGGAGGAAAGAAAGGAGATCGTGTCCTGTCTTGATTTGAACAACAGACCTAAGCCCTGGAACAAGACACCACTGATCTGCAGCTGTCACAAGGGTGAGGTTGCCAGAGAGCAGGGAGAAATTTTGCTACAGTGAGAAATGCTTATCACTTGTTGTCTCAAGAAAACATTAAAAGATTTGTACACAGCTAACTTACTATTTGCATAAGCAGTTCAAGCAGGTGCTGACTGTGTTGAAGATATGGGGATGATCACTAAATCCCTTTAACCAATTCTGTACTGTGTTGAAGGACTTTACTGTTCTTATTTTAGTACAGGAAGTATGTCCAACAACCTGTTTCTTGTTTGTCTGAGACTTCCCTATGCATCTTAATCAGATAAACATCTGTTTCCACAGGCTGTCCTTTCATCTCTGGAAAAAAGCAGCTGGTGAGCTTAAGTCAGCCTCACAGTGTGTCAGAACAGAGACAGCCTCTACTCTAGCCTTTGAGATGTGCTGATGGACAATCATTTTCCAGGTCTGAATATTAGAAACCTTCAAACTGCTGACATTGAATTTCCTATCCAATGAGATGGAAGGTAGAGGTGGAGAGGAAACCCCAAAGAACCCAGTTCCTTTGCAGGGGATAGTGAAACTTTGAACTGTCATTTCACAACAGCTACATAACTACACACGCCCTAGAAGGGAAACAGTCTTTTGATTACAAGTTTACTCAAAGCAAGAAATCCCTTGTAATTTGACCTGCAGAGTGTTGAAATAATTCTTTGTCAGTCACCTAAGTTGCCTTGCTTTAAATTGGAAAGAGATTGGCCTTATACCAAGCAAAATCTCTTCCTGCCCTACACCCACTTTGTTTTTTGCTATTGTTCATTTCTTTAAGGAATTTCATGGTTTACTGAGAAAAGAAATCTGGAGACTGAACATGTTTGTGTTTTGACAAGGGAGAGTATGTGTTAAAATATGTCAGGGAAGAAGTTTGGTTTTCAGCTTCTTGTGCGTCTAAATACAAAGTGCAAAATCTCCATCACAACAATCTTCTTGACAAAACAAGACAAGCAATTTGGACTGCAGAAGGTACCATTTTTTGTGAAGCAGATGCTTTCTCAGGTTCAGGATCAAGATTTTGAGCTGCTTCTGAGGTTTGTGTTTAACATTTCTTATAAAAAGAGTGACAGCTTCTTCCTAAAGAAGAGGCAGCAGATGGTCATGATACCTGTGGTAGCAGTGAAATGTTGGTGATATGATGCTCTGAAACCACTGGCTGGAAAAACTTTTTACCACCATCAGCTTAACAATGGTCAGATAAAGAAACTCAAAAGTCTTCCTGAGAATTAACATAACCTCAATTTCTCTCTTTTCTAAATTCTGAATTACCTGGGGAATTGAGACCATATTTTGCTCACTGTTCCTTAGGACCTAGCAAGCAAACAATCTCAGTCTCCTCTAGGTTCCTTAGATACAAACTATCTTTATGCAGGGATAATCAAATAAGTCAACGTGTTTTTCACTTCGAAATTTGCAACTTCTCCTGGAACTTATCAAAAGGCCATGTATATCTGATAGCTCATCTGCTTTTTTCCATTTTAGGCAATTGAATAAAAGATATTACCTCTGCCTATAAAAATTGCCTCATAAAATTTGATTGTTATCTTCCATTTTTCTCTTATCACTTACAGGTTTTTGGGGGTTGGATCAGTGAAGGCCCAGTGCCACAGAGTAAACCATTATTTCTGCTCTTGCCTACATTTTTTTACTTTATAATCAATATCAATTATATCTTTGTTCTTCTGTAGCAATATCACATCTAGTGGATCTGCAAGCTTTAAACCTAGAATATTTTTTACTTACAGACCAACAATGTTCACAGAAAGTGTTTGCTTGGCTTGAAGTTTATTTTTTAAATCAGAAATTAAAAAAAAAAAAAAGAAACCAAATAACCCTCCTCAGCCCCCCCCAAAAAAAACCAAACAAAGTAAACAAACAAACAAAAACCCAAACACCCCACAGAAATCTAAAGCATTCCATTAATGAACTAGTATTTTTTCAATTGCAACTAAAAAGACTTTGGGGAAGAAAAACAATATGATTCTCCTAAAATTAATTTTCCCATGAACTCTCTGTCTGCTTTCCCAAACCACCAAGACACTCTTCCATTCCTGCTTTTTCATCCTCATTGTCTTCACCTTCAAATACGGGCATATTATTGCAGGTGTTGTGGTCCTCACTCAGAAATTGTTACTTCATCTTTTATTGTCCTGTTTCTTCTGGAAACATTCTCTACTAATGTCTGAGATGATGACGTGTCTTAGTTCAAGGGGAAAACTAAGATATCTTGTTGGCCAAGAAACAAAATAATCCCTCTCCTTAAATTTAGAAAATGAAATATGAAATATTTCATGAATATGAAAGGATAACAGTTCTTAATCACAATACACAGATATACACATATACCTATATATATATAT
>JAWWEW010000131.1:16306722-16331536 GCA_035583185.1 Anabacerthia variegaticeps | reverse complement strand
GTGCCTGAAGGAGGCCTGTAGGAAATGCAGAGTGATTCATCACAGGGGCAGGGAGCGACTGGAGAGGGGGAATGGTTTTTAACTAGCAGTGGGGGATATTTAGGTTAGATACTAGGGGTAACGGGGTAATTGTGAGGGAGGTGAGACACTGGACGAGGCTGCCCAGAGAAGCCGTGGGTGCCCATCCCTGGAAGGGGCCATTCCAGGAGAGGGCCCTGAGCACCCTGGTGTGGTGGGTGATGTCCCTGCCCATGGCAGGGGGTTGGAACCAGGTGATCTTTAAAGTCCCTTCCAAGATAAGGCATTCTGGAATTCCATGGAAGTGCAAAGAGCACTCCTGTTACCTGGGCATGGAATGTTAGCACACGGTTGCCATGGGGACTCGCAGACTTCCCCTCTAGCCTTGGGCAGAAACTGGTGACTTGGGAATCGGAATTGTGGAGCAGGGGATATTTGCAAGATATCAGGATAGGTTTTTTCTTGGTGAGGCCACTGGTATGAGATTGGGGCTGATGCCTTTTCTTTGATGCGATGCACTCAAGTAGGAAAGGCCCATAGCACCATTCAATGCACAGTCCAGCAGTTTGCCATTAGCTGCTTCCTGTACCTCAAGGGAACACATACAGTGTGGTACCGTAAAATTAGGATACCCTCTCTGATTCTCATTTTGGTGGTTTTGTTTCTGGTTTTGTTTTTCTGTGTGATAACATTCCCCTGTGTTAGGTGAATCATATCTTGGTGTGTATGTCCCACAAGTTGCTGTCACGCAACAGAACCATGTGAGGAGCTTGGCCACTGCTCCTCTCGTGCTGTCGCTTGTGGAAGACAGGGCTGGTGATGCTCTCTGTGGACTGCTGAGGGCAAAACTTAAGTGAAATTTTGGATACGTTCCTAAAGAGGGAAACCCAGGGCACCAGTTGAATCCTTCCTCACTCTGTTCCACCATGGAAACCCACTTCATTCCTCTGCAATCTCTGATGTTGATTCTAGCATTCCATTTTTCAGCTGGTGAAGAAATCATAGATCTCACAGGCAAATCTTCTGAGCCTGAAGTCACCAATCTAACTGGCATAATTCTGTTGTGCTAAGTGGTGAATGGCACCCTTCTCTCCATCTTGCAGTCAAACTAGTTTACCCTTGCACTCCCAGGCCTGTGTTCTGGGATCTAACTGAGCAGCCTGACCTCAAGGGTTTAAATATGTGTCTGATTTACCACTTAACACAGAGTTCCCAGTCAACTCCAAATGCACCCATGAACAGATCAGCATCTCTTTCACAGAGTGGAAGAGTAATCTAAAAGAGCTTGTTGCTCCAGAATTCAGGGAGAAAATTTACAAGTCACAGGGAATGTAACAGAAGGAGATGCAATTTAAAGCTGAAGGTATTCTAGAGATACCCAAGACATAGGCCAGTGATTTAAAGCAAAGGCAAAGGAGGGGACAGGAAGTCTTTGACTTCACAAATATGAAGTGTGTTTACCTGCAACTCTGGTTTAAGGTACTCCTGTCACTGAGCTGCCAAGCACAACTGTAGGTGACTTGGGTACAAACTAGTTCTGTTTATTACTCCAAGTCTTTTAAAAAGATCCAGCCCTCAGTGTAGTTTATCCCCTCAGTTCTGGGATGCCATTGCTGGTGTGCAAAGTAGAAACATGCAGCAAGAATAGGAAAAGGCCTCAAACTTTAAAAAAGAATCTGCATGACCCAGCTCAAGTTCCACAAAAATAAGAGCAGCATTGGGTTGAGTTTTTTCTTCAGCAGCTGTTCATCTAATAACAAGTGTTTATGGTTATCACAGCTGAATTTGCCTATTTGAGGGAGAAAGAGGGAATGAAACACCTACAGCCTAAAGGTGTAGCTGCAGGTGGTTTCTAAACTGCTTCCATTTCTACCCCATTGCAGCAGCAGGACCAAAACCAGTGCACCCACTTGTTTCCAGAGCAGCAGGAAATTCAGTAGTGCTACTGATGGGTGACACTGAAGAGGAACCAAGAAATACTAATGGGTATGTGACAGAAAAAAATGTGTCTCAAGTCTAATTTCTGATATGCAGTACAAACAAGGTTTTGCCAACCTTTTGGGCTCTGATTGATTTTGTGTGAAAATTTTTGACCTGGAATATAATGACTGGTCTGGAAGAGAACTAATTTAAAACAAAAACAACAACAACAACAAAAAACAAATAAACAAACAAAAAACAACAGCAAAATCCAGCAGGAACCTTTCTTCTTTGTTCATGAAGGCATTATTGAATGATTGAATGTATCTTGCGCTATGGCTTGAGACACACTGAAATGCTTGCAGTATATAATAGTTCTTGGAATGTTTTTTTTACTGGGCTGGGACTGCTAAGTCTGAAGACGAAATGTTTTAATTTCTGACATTTTATGTACTGGTAACCTTTGATGCACAGTGAAACCAGTGGCTGCGTGTTTTTTCTGGTTCTGTTCTCTGTAGCACGTCACCAGCATGTCCTGTTAGTTCTCCAATTTGGGTGGATGAGAACTCACAGGTAAGGATCCTCATGTTGTCATCCCTCCTGCTTTGTTGGTGGGAATGGAGCAGAGGGAGAGCTGTGCAACTCAGCTGGCTAATGTGGTGTGCTACAGGCAGCTGGTTTGAAGCACAGACCTTGCTCTTTAGCTCCAACTTGCACGTCACTTCAAGTCACTTCTTGGTGGTGCACATTGAGGGAAAAACCCTTGCCAAAATTGCACTGGAAGAACTGTGGGTTCCTTATTGTTCTAGCAGCAATTGACAGATTGCAGATACTTCAAGTCCTATTTCCCTGGTGTCAACAGAGCAGCAAACTCTAACTCTTTACTCCCAATCCCTGTTGTAGTTTCCTTTCTGAAAGAAAGCTGTTCATCTAGCACAAAACATTTGTAGCTATCACAGCTGAATTTGCCTGTTTGAGGGAGAAATAGGGAAATAAGTCCTTCTAGCCCAAATCCAGTTAGTGAACTGAAACTGGGGAGCAGAGAGGAAGGTCTTCAGATGGTTCTTAAGCCTCCTTCATTTTCTGCCCTTTTGCAGCAGAGAGAGCAGAACCAGCATCAACCTCTTACTTCTTTTCAGGGCAGCAGCTAATTGGCTATTAGTTTGAGTGTCCTTAACCAAAATAAGAGGTTGATAGCCTACCATTCTTCTCCTGGTCTGTTGTAACTACTTTGCTGAGCTGGTGTTAGGCAACACCAGGAGTGCACACTAAAGTCTAATTGTATTTTCTTTTTTTTCACTTCCCATATGCATTGATGAAGCTTCCTGAAGGTGAGTTGACATTTTACAGTTGATAATGGAATTGTTCTAAATGTAGTTATTATTTTTTGTTTGCTTTTTCCACAAACCTGAGCAGCAGAAATTAAAAGTTCACTTATCAAAAGGTAAAGAACAGTGCTAAAGCCTCTGTCCAGGATTTAGAGAATGGATCCAACCTGTGTCTGATACCCACTATCAGACACAGTGGAAAGTCCCTGAAAATAGAAGTTGTAGCTGAATATTTATGCAGAAAGGAACTTTAATTTGGGGACACTTTCTCTAATTTTAATTGATTAGTGCTAAATTATTGTTACATGGACACTGGAATTGCAGAGATCATTGTTGCATATGTGATCTGAGAGTTAAAAAGCAAAGAGCATCTCTTGACCCTTTGGATGTTATAGACCAGGCCATTAAAAATTGATTTCCTTTGAACCTGGGCACTATAACTCCATTTACAAGTTACCTTAACTCAGGAGAGAGATGATGACAATTTTTAACTCATTTTATAAATTCCAAGGACTGCTCTTAACAAGACTCATTTGATAGAAGCTTCCTTCGAGTGGGGAGGTTTGGTTTAACACAGACAAAAACAGCACAACAGTTTATCATCATACAGCAGCAAGGAAGTACGGTGGCTCTGGAACGTACAATTTTAGATTCAAGTACCGCTTCTATCCCTTATGAAGGTTTCTGAACAAAGCACTTTGTGATTTACTTGGCATTTTTGTTGTGCGTGTGTGCTACGTCACCATGCTCCCTGGAAACTTGACTGCAGTCCTCTCTCTCTCCTATCACACAGCAAGTGTTGCCATTCCTCACCATAGGATCACAGGAGACATTTTGAGTAAGAATGGGGTGAGGGAGCTTCCCTTTACAGGGAAGATTTATTCACAGGTATTGTAACTCTGTGGAACTTATAATACTGAGAATCTCTCAGATCACCTTTTTAGCTGTTTGTAGGGTGAATAGGGCAAATGCACTGTGTTGGTCCATAGCAGAATAGTCATGGTGTCTGGAAGGCTTCAACCTCAATATCTGGGAAACTAGTTCGTTTAAGATTCGTTTTAACTCAGGTTAGTGGCCCATTTAAAATAAGAACTGTTACAGACTATTTATGATAATGCATTTGAAGAATAGTTTCAAGGAGAAAGATAGAGAATAAGAGAATTGACTTATCAATATTAAATTACAGAGTATATACAAAAAATGAGAAATCTTTCACTAACAAGCCATCAACAGTCAGACAGCTCTGTACTGAGTAGAGATGATGAAGATGAAACAACAGTTAATGACGTGTATGTGACTGCTACAGCATTTGAACAACAGGGGTCACCAGAAGAGGAAACTGCAAGTTCACAGTATGTGTGTCTCATGACCTACCAATCATTTAATTTTGCTTTTTAAAAAATTTTTATACAGACAGGACTAAGTTATACTGCTATGGCCTTCACTTACTCATTTCCCTCTTTCAATGAGGACAACATCCTGTTGTATGATGATCACATGATATCATTTGCACTTTAGGAGAGAAAGGCAGCCCAAGACAGATGCATAGCTTTGCGTATAGCCTTAAAGAGGAAAGTATTGGTATGGCAAGGAAGGGAGATTAGTCACAGGCCATAGCTCACAATGTATTGCATTTGCTTTTAATACCAAGCTCTAGTACTGATGTTAGATGTGGGAATTTGTATCGATGAGCCTTAGCATCACGAGACTGGCAGGCAGAATCTAGGCAAATTCTGTGCCGGTCTTAATAAAACTGGTGTGCTCTGAGACTTTTAAATTACTGAAGGGCAGTATAGGAGATAACTTAATATATAAAAAGAATATTTTGTTCCTTCAGTCTCAGGCTTCTCTGTTACAGAATGCACCTTCCTGCTCTGTTTAGGTGAGGCTAAAAGAGCTCAGTTCTGCAGCATTTAACATTGACCAAAGGGTCCTTTCTTGGGGCTGGAGCTTGCCAGAGCTGTCTGCAGTGTTACTCTGTAGTGTCAGACCTCATTCTCTTCTGCAATGAATAGTTCCCAGAGGACAGCTTGATCCTTCAGTTACAAAGCTGTTATTGATGACCTGTTGGAGATTAACTCTGCCAATACATAGATGGCCCAGTGCTAGAGACTGCTGTTAATTCAAATCCTAGAACACGTTGACTGACTTCATCTTTCTTCCATGAAAACCATGACACTGTTTCCTTTAGAAGAGGGAGATCTGAACTCCCCATTATGTGCAGCAAACTGAGAGAGTTAAAGGTACATGGGATTCTTCAAAAAGAAATGCATCATGGCCAGTCAGTGCAGTCAGATGATCATGTGACGTTTTATAGATCAGTAACCCTTGATGCCCAGTGGTATTAATGGCTGCTCTTTCTGGCTCTGTTCCCTCTAGGGAATGGCAACCAGCCATTAGGTGTCCAATTTGCATGGATTTTTATTCACAGGTAAGGATCCACTTGTTATCATCCTTGCTACTTTGTGGGAGGGGGAATGGGACAGAGGGGGAGCTGTACAATTCAGCTGTCTTATGTGGGATGCAATGGGCAGCTGGCTTGAAGCACAGACCTTGTTATGGATCTCCAAAAGTCACTTCTTGGCAGTGGACAGAAAGAGAAAAACCCTTGCCAAGATGGCAGTGACAGATCTGTGGGTCCCTCGTTGTTCTAGCAGTAACGGACTGATTTCAGATACTCCAAGTTCTATTTTCCTGGTGCCAGTAGAGCAGCAAACTTGAATTTTTCCTCCCAATACTTGTTGTGGGTTTTTTTCATCCAGATTCTGAAAAGCAAACGACTGTTTATGTCAACCTGGTGTGGCCATGTCTTCTGCAGTCGATGCCTTCCTGTTGCCATTGAGATTACCAGAGCTTGTCCAACCTGCAGCACAGAACTCACTCATAGACAATATCATCCCATTTACCTATGAGTACTTCTATCTCTCAGCACAGACTCAGGTGGATTTTGGTAAATAGGCAATAGAAAGACATTTGTTTCATGTATACAGTTCTTGTTATATACAGTTCCATTTTTTCTTGAATTTAACTCTAAATAAATTATTAGTTAATTTAAATATAGTCAAGTCTGTCTGCTCATCCATGTTGGACTCTGCTGGTAGACAGAGACATCTTATAACAGGTAGAAATAAAACTCTTGGTTTGATCAATCAGAATCACTCATTCTTTTCATCATGCTCAAGTCATTGATTTGGGGGGACAAAAATGCTAAAGGCTTATGGAGAAAAGGAAACAGGCAATGCTTGGTGTACAAGGACTTCTATTTCTCACAACGAACTCAGCTGAATGTTTTGGTGAAAATGTCATGATGTCAGCGCTCTGAAGATTGAAAGAGCAGCAGGTTGTGCACACATGCAAAGAAAACTATTTTCTTGGAGAACAACTTGTACATACGTACATTTATGGCCCAAGCTGCTCCTTTTTATGTCCCTGGTGATGATATTCCATTGATCCCTGTCAGCTGATGACAGGAGCACTGCCAGCTTCTGTGAAGCTCTGCCCCTCCTAAAAAGCCTGTAAACTTAAGGGCAATTGTGAGAATAAGGAGTGCAAACTGCTGGGTTCAACATTTAGCCTGCAAAGTAGAAGGTGTTTTAAGTAGAGAGGTAAAGACATTAAGCAACTGCCCAGGAGTACACCATTACCATCACTATCATCTTCATCACCATCACCATTTGCCTTTCCCACCACAAAAGCAAATTACCTGCAAAGGGAATGGGGAGCCAGAAGCAGCTCCTAGACCCAGGGTATTGACATAGACTGGCAGCAAGTGCCTCTGTCAGTCACAGGGATTTACACTGGACAATGCCAGTGAGTGCCGACGGCATGTACCTGTCCATATTTTTGGGATAAAGCATCCTGCTGAACACACAGGTCATTTCTCTAACTGCCTGCAGGGAGAAGCAAAACCTGCACTTCCCAAGCTCTGGTTTCAGTGCTTGCAAACATCTCCATCTGCCAGCTGGCCGTGGTACTTCACAGTTCAGGGGCTGTTGCTGCTGACATATCCTTCCCTGCATGGGAGCCCTGCACAAAGGCTCATCTTGCATTTCTCCTTGAAAAATTCTTCTGTTTAATCAGAAGAGTTTTCAGTTACTAGGGATGAAAACCCCAGGATAAAATAAACTGTCACAGATTTCAGGCACCATTAATGTGGTGCACCCAGGGTAGACCTAAGAGCATTTGCAATTGGAATGCCAAATTTCTTGCTGCTTCAGGAGAAAGAAAAAAAGACACTGACATTTCTGGACTATTGGGATTAAAAGATAAAAATTTGCTGCAAGTTGTCCTATACAAAAAGAACTGCTTTCTTCAGAAAAGCAACTTTTAATGGGTATTTTTAGACAGGCATTCCTTAGTCCTCTGTTTCAGCTTATGGATTTCATAAGTTGTATATTTGTACTTTTATGTCTTCCAACAGAACTCACAGAAGTTCAGTCCAAAACACTGCTTTGATTTTGTTTGCTACTAGCAAAAAAAAAAAAAAAAAAAAAAAAAAACCACCAACCAAACAAAAAAAAACAAACAAAAAACCCCCAAAACCAACCAACCAAACAAACAAAAACACACACACACAAAAAAAACACTAAAAAACCCCTAAAACAACACCCTGGAAGTATGGTATATTCACACATTTCAGATGTAATTCGCTTCTCCACACAATTTTGTAATCCTTATTGTAGATTAAGGAAGGTTTCTTCAGAGGTTAGGCAGAGAATAGTGTGACAAATACTCTACCCATGCAAGTTTCACTAAATTCTAGAGCAGGAAAAAGCTGCAGGTTATCATCCCCATTCCCAGCCACCAACTCATCCGTATTCTAAACTTCCTAAATGTGTAACACTGCACTTTATCATCAGACAACAAGACCACATATTTGTGGTTTCATCACTTCAAGCCCTATATGTGCAGACCACCTCAGCTCTGCTGAAAAGCAATAAAAAGCTGAGCTCTTTCTAGCAAAAGCAATAGCTGTCCTGAGCTCACTCAAATCTATTACTTTCAGTTTCTTAATATGCATCTCTGTAGGTATTTGAGAACCTACTGTGTTAGCTACTTGAATGGCTAATAAACTATCTTTGTGTCATCCTACTGGAATGCCTAGTCAGAATACAGCATGTCCTACAGTCACTCAATCACAGGATCACAGAACACATTGAGTTGGAAGGGACCTACTAGTGGTGTCCTTCCTGAGTTAGAAGGATCATCAAGTCTGACTCCTGGCCCTGCACAGGACAGCCCCAAGAATCACACTATGTGCCTGAGACCTTTGTCCAAACGCTTCCTGAACTCTGTCAGGCTTGGCCTTGTGGCCATTTCCATGGGGAGCCTGTTCCAGTCCATGACCACCATCTGGGTGAAGAACCTGTTCCTGATACCTAACCTCCTCTGACATAGTTGCCCTGATGCCTAACTGTGGTAGGCAGAACAGGGAAAATAAGAGTGATAGGTGAAGATGTGCTCAGGGTTCTTACTAATTTATTTTTTTTTTTTTAATAATCCTGCTTGATTATTACAGAACTGCAAGGCAAATAACTAGCCTTCAGACAAAGGTAAGGTGAAAATTGTCTTCCCACAAAGTATAATATTTTGAGCATCTTTCTGTTTATTTGCAGGATGACTTATATTTCTTCCCCAACACATTCTTCCAGCAATATTAATCATCTGTGATCACATTCAGTTTTCACATTCTGGTATTGTCAGAAAAGCAGAAACTATGTCTCCAAAAGACTTTTTTTCTCCTTAACTTTTCCCAGGAATAGGTATCTCTATTGGTTTATAAGTGTCTTTTATCTAATGAGATGCTAAAAACACATCACAGATTATGCATGCTTTACTTTAGAAGACATTTTAAGTAAGAGAGCTATTACCATTCAAATCTAACCTGGCCAGGAAGTTGGAGTTAATATCTTTGACTTTGGAAGGCATATAACAGGATCATTAGTGAGCAGGAGTGGCCAAGATGCCACTTCTACAATTCATCCAGTAGACAGCTACTTTAATAGGACAATGTCTTCTAACCCTAGTCTACAACACTGGTTTTTTGCTCACTGTCACAGTCCATTGGGATCTCTCAAATTTACAGGGCAACATACTCTGTAAATTAAACTTTATTTTACAAACTCACTGAGAAATGTAACAATCAAATACAGCCAGCAAAGGCTCAAACCTCTTTCCACTGACTAGTCTGTCATGAATTCACTAATTCATCAGTTAATTCATGAGATTTGTCACTCACAAGTTCTCTAATTCACAATTCTCCACTTGTAACTTATTGCTTGCAACTTTTAACTCATGCATCTATAAGCAAATGTAGTTACCTAAAGAATGCTGAGTGTTCATCCTGCCCCTTCCATTACAGTGTGGGCATTCAGTGAAGCACAAAAATCTCAGAAGTCAAGCTGTGGTTGATTCCCTTTCAAAAGCATTTTGCATAAGCTGACTGCATTCTATTTTTTTCTATACCATTTCCATGAGGTAGCAAATTCTTACAAAATAGCCTTTAAAAAGGTTTATTCTTTTAATTCACAAGAACAAAAGTACTTAGATGAAAGTAGGGAGAGACTCAGGTGAAACCCAGATTCCAACCTTACCTGTGCTAAAAGCAATATGAACATCTGAGAGCTCAGCATCTTGATTCCAGACCCACAAACTAAGACCTGTGTACAGAGGAAGATCAGCTGGAGATTCTGTTCAGCTCTCAAAATCTGTGTATCCCATAACTTTATTCCTGCACAGTCCAGCAGCTCTGGAGTCCCCTCAGAACAAGGGATACTGGCTTAGGGTTGGGGGGTGTGACAGGGACACCTGCCCTAGCAGGATCAAGGCCATCCAGCTGGTGATCTGCAATTGATCTCCATCATGTAATGACTGGCTTCAGGTGTGTGTTTGACCACAGAGCAGATTTGACTAGGATATCAATGGAGCCCCTCCTTAGACTCGAGCTTCTGCATTTAGGGGTTATCCCCCTGCACAGGAACTCTACTCAAGCTAACACTCCTTGAGTTTGAAAGATTTTTTGGGTGAGTGATTGGGTATTTTGAGTTACCATTCTAAAACTTTAAGAATTCTCAAGTTGGTTGTGTACTGCCAATTCAATTTAACATCATTAATCTGTATTCAAAGGTTGATGGGGCTTTAATGGGTTTATTTGATTTAACTAGTTTATAAATCTTATTTAAACATACTATTGGTCTCAATTTTATTAGCTTCTGCTACAGTTTGTGCTCTGAGCAAACACAGAGGTTTTCTACCAGGTAAAATTGGTAGGATTATGTTATTTCTTGTGCCAAGTAATGAGCAGCTACCCACAAATTCTGGGTAATGCATGGAAGTTCTCGGTGTTCTTTCCACATACATGCTCAAGTGACCTACTCTACAGGCTCTCATCTGTCCATCCGGCTTAGTGAACCAAATGCATTCATTACTAGAGCAAGCATCTGGTAGTAACTATGTGTGGAATAATTTGATCAGGTGTTTTTTTTTTTTTCCTGTGATACAGAAGGGATAACTTTTGCTTGCTCCTTATTCTGACTTTACTACAGCTAGTGTCCTTAGAAAGGCTGAGGGGTGACCTCATCACAAGTTCTAGCTTCCTCAGTGGGCATGGTGGAAGGGGAGGTACTGATGTCCTTTCTCTGATGACCAGTAGCAGGACTCAAGGAAGTGGTTGGAAGCTGCAACAGAGAAATTGCAGGTTAGACTTCAGGAAAACGCTCTTCCTGAGGGGGTTGTCAGTCAGTAAAACAGATTGTCCAGGGGAGTATTCATAGCACCAATCCTGTTAAAGTTCAACAAGGGTCTGGTTGATGTTGTTAGTCATATGATATAAATTTAAGTAGTCCTGTGAGGAGCAGGGAGTGGGACTTAATGATTCTTATGGGTCCCTTCTAACTTGAGGTATTCTGTAGTACAATATCTGCATCTTTCTTTCAATCAGCTGGAAACTTTGGCTCAATTTGCTCTTTTGTCTTCTCTGATTACCTTTGGAGGAAGGCAGAGATGCCAAGGATAGGCAGGTATCCACTGCAAGGTGACTTGACCCTGAGATTAGCTCAGCTGGTTTAAAGTAAGGTGCTAACAACACTGTTGTTTTGGGTTTGATCCTTGTAGGGGCTATGCATTTAAGAGTTGGACGTGATGTTCTTTGTTGGGTCCCTTTCAACTCAGAATATTCTGTGATTTAAACTTTGAATCAGACACCAGAAGTTTAGATATGCTTGTCTCATCTTGGATCTTTGGCAACAAGAAAATCTGGTTGATCTTTGGCTTCAAGAAGATCTGATTCATTATTGCAGAGAATGAGCATACGGAAAGAGCAACTGGACTAGCTCCTAAGCTATCCTTCACCTATGAAAAGGTCCCATGTTTTACCTGTACATTAATTGACACAAATACCTTTCTGGATCTTTTGGAGAGTGAGTAGATAGGCAGTGATAAAGCTAATGTGAGACAGGAAACCAACACTTCATGAGAGATCAAGGGATTTTGATAAACAGTAACTCAAAGCAGGATCGCAGCACATTTTCAGCCCTAAATCTTATTATGTTGAACATGGGAGCAAGATGCCCTGGAGATGGTCCTCTCTGGATAAAACTGAAAAAGGCAATTTGGACTGCCATAATGTGAATATAACTTAAATTAGCCTAAGGCCTGCTGCATGAAAGGGATCATTAGCACCAGTTGTGATATTTCACCTTCTCTTTTCTGGTCCCTCTTGATTTGACCCCACCTGTTCTGCAAGGAGCAGTGTCAGTGCTGTAACATCTTGCACCTGAGGCAATGTTTCTGTCCCCCTATTTTGCTAGTGACTACAGCAAATAATTGGTTTTGAAGTTGAGAAGGCCTCCTTTGAGCTCTCAGAAAGCAAAGCTATGCAGCCCAGGAGGTTTCTGCCTCTTTAAAGCAGTTACTGGAATGCCTAGCAAAGGCTACCAATGGCACCAATCTACAATGTCAACTGAGAAATCTGGAAATAAAACTCATGGAATTAGAACTTATGTCCATCTGCACAGATTAATCAAGTGTTTTCTGTAATTGGAAATCATAAAAGTTTATCACTCTTCTTATTGATGTTTATCCATGTTTAGAATAAATGAAAGTCATATGCAAAAAGGTATGTATATTTTTCTGGGACTTCTGTTCTTGACACTCTAAAAATACCCCCAACCCTACTTATGAATTACTTTGTAAGTTCAGGATGTCTTGACAGACAGGAAGGATTGGAGGAAATGTGTTGATAAAATGATACTTAATCTCTCAATCACATCCAGCTGAAATTGAACCCAGTTCAGTTCCTGCGAAGTTGCACCTTCTTGGCCATCCATTTTCATTGGTGGTTTACAGGGCGAGAAAAGTAATAAGGAATATTTTGTGAGATTTTACCTCAGTGAAAGATAGGAGGGAGAAAAAAGTAAATTTGAGATTTATGACCTGTCCTATTATGGTTAATAGACCTGCCTTTCTCTTGGGCTGGGGAGTATCAGATATTTTCAGTTTTCTTTTCAGAATTGAAATTTATGACCTAACATTTTTCTTCACCTTCTTCAAGAAGGTACTTTAGATCTGTAAAGCTAACATTAATTTGTTTTCTAGTCATATCCAAAAATCTGCTTTTACTTGGCAAGCTTCCAAGTGATAGGTTTGTTGCATGACCAAAGCTTGAAAAGTAGGTCTGAAAAGAAAATGAGATTGCTCTTCTAGATGAACTGCAACAAATAAAAACAGGGAGACACCAAGTATTGCTTCATAACTGCATGCAGATGGTAAGTGTATTCAGCAGAGTTGAATTCTTTTATAGAGCCTTAGTTAAATTTCTTCACTATTGGTGTGTAATCCATTAGGAAGACCTTTGTCTCTTCCAGGAGACTCCATACACCCCAGCCACCAGTCCAGTGCTGTGTGGTATCAGCCAGTGTTGTGTGGCAGCTTCAGATTCCTGAGGTCATCTCAAATGACACCAAGCAGTTGACTTGAGTCCACAGCATCCTTCACTGTAAATGTGACCATTCTGTCAGGAAAGAGAAACTCATGGCACTTTACAGGCTTAATATTGTCAGGAAATGTTGCCTGTTATTTAGAATCCTCATTTGTAACTCAGCTGAACTGAGAGTTGACTGTTGAGACTGGGAAAATTTTATTTTAATCTAAGTCAAGGAGATTTTTTCCTTTTTTTCCTCTGGTGAAGCTCCAACACTCTGGCATTCATTTTCTCACCATGAGTTGTGGCCAGAATTGCAGGGAACATCATATAGGTTAAATTCCTTGCTGCCTTTTCTCTTTTATATATCACAACATTTCACTGCATCTCAGTTCCCCATCAAGCTATTTCTTCTCAATTGCTGCTGCGACATCTGTGAGTGGTGGTTTTTATGCTTCCTGCCCCAGTTGTGCACATGCATTTTTCCCCCCCTCTTCCCACAGCAACACTGCAGATCCCACATGGATGCCACATGGTCACAAAACTTCACAAAAAACTTGATGAGCCAACTAAAGGGTGGCAGTGGTACATCACAAGATCTATTTTTTAGCACAGGAGTCCTTCCAAGAGGAAAAGTAGGATACAAGCCAACTAAGCTAAGCCACAAATGAAACTCTAACTTATGAAAGTTGTAAGTTTACAGAAATCAAGATTTAACATTCTCCTTTGCTAAAATCCAAGTTATTTATCTTCTTTCTCTTAATGCAGCTTCATGAAATCAAGAAAATTCCCTGTAAAAACATGTTTTTTGTTTTATCTTCTAATTCTTAATACACTGAGGTTTTTTTAGTTAATACATATGTTAAAGGTTGATTCTTAGTGGAGCTTAATGATTTTATGTCAAATCTAATTATCATTTTATGTTTCTGTGATAGCTTAATCCTTCATTTGTTGTCTTCCCCCCAAAGCAGAATATAACTGCATCAGCATTTTAATAAAGCAAAAAACAAGTACCATTGTTTTCTTTTTTAATTCTTAAGAGGAATACTAGAATTCTAGTGCTTTTTGTAATAAGGGAACTTCAGCATCAATTATACATAAAAAGTAACATATTTCTCTCCAGCAGGCTTTCCAGGCTTTTATTGTAATGCTGTGGTGTTAAGATATTTCTATAGTGTTAGCATATGGTAAGAAATGTAAAAGTTAGCAGGGAGTCTCAGAAGAATTCTCATTCATGTACATAATCTTAAAACAAAATACTTTTTTTAAAAAAAAAAACCTAAGAAGGCAGATCTCATAGAAGACAGATTTTGAAGATAAAACAAATAACTTAGGTTGTTTTAAGGAATTTGTGCAGCACTTTGTCAGAGTGAAACTACTATTCAACAGAAAAAAGTACATTTAGAAAAATGTTATTTTGCTGCCAGTGATGTGAAAGCACCTTTTTGTAGTATGGTTGAGGTTTTGGGTTTGGTTTTTTTGTTTGGTTGGTTTTGTTTGGGTTTTTTTTAACAAAAGAATTTGGAGCCTATCTGGCAGCTTCAAGTTCAGAGCAAAACCTTCATTCTGGAACACCCTTAGCATAGAGTGGACTATTGTGAGTTCTGCAAATAGTGAATTGCTTTCATCTGCTGGAGACTGAAAATACCTCAAGAAAAAACATAGAAGGACTCAGCCAGGTGATGGGATCACTTGAGGAGCCTGAAAGGGCTGTCTCCAGAAGATTGTAAATTAGTTTTACAACCAACTCCTGAAGAAGAACAGTTAGAATACATAATGCCATCCTATTCCTTGAATATGTCTTATCTATGTTCACTGTATGAAATCCAAAAGTAATATGAACTAAAATAATTAATTCCTCAGGCTGGCATCCTCTTTCACGGAATAAGCAGTTGTGTCTTTTCCAAAGATGCAAAGTCTTTTCCTACAGGGAAAAATGAAGAAAAATGAGGCTTAGCTATCAGATTAGGGACTGGAAGGGTCCTCTAACAGCCTTCATCTTCAGTGATGTGCCTGCAGGTGTTGCATTTGGTATGAATGCTTTGAAGTTGGAGTTATTTGCTGTAATAATGATCATTTGAAAAAGCTTGTCGTAGCACTTGGCAAACATTACTGCATTTACTCACTCAGTGTCTCCATGTGGGGGATGTGAATTTATTACCTTGGAGACTGACTGTAAGCACACCTATGCACTCATTCTCTTCACCAAATCCTATGTGTGAGCAAACACATTTTGACCAGAAACCTTACACAGAGACCACACCAGCTTTGTACTCCTTGTTATCTGCTTCCAATTGTTTCAAAAACAGTATAAAAGGAGATGTGATTCATCTGCCTTGTGTCTGCTTGGACATAATAACTTACAGGTTATGATCTGATCCATCATGTAGCTTCTCAATTAGATTTCCTTGGAGACTTTCTTTCAAGCCTTGTGGGTTGACATCCAGTAGAGTGTTAGATGAAGAGAGGATCTGTTGAAGCCTCATTCCCATATAACTGTACCTTCTATGGGAAGGTTTGGCTGGCTACCTCTAAGTGCCCTTAGGCACAATTAAAAAGCAGTGTATTTTTAAAGCAAGGGGGGGAAACTACTGTAGAAAGGTCCTGTACCATATCAAAAAAAAAAAAAAAGGAAAGTAGAAAACATATGCTGGTGACCAAAATAATTTACACATGCCAGTGAAACTTTAAAGTTTCTGCTTCCTCCTAACCTTCTCTATTTTGATAGGTTCTCATATATTATTCCTGGGGAAAGTTCTTTTAATTTTGTTTTTACTTAGCCGATAAGAAATCTGATAGACAATTTTTTGTGTAGGTGTAATTCAAATTGCATTGTGAGGTGTGGGGTTTTTTTCCTATTCCAAACTCCTTGCTCACTCAGGAAAATGTGTTTCAGTTTCTAGTACTATTCTTACTAATGTTTAAAGTGTCTGTGTCACTGAAACGGACTTGTTTTTGTTTTCATTTTTTTTGTTTTCTTCAAACAATCAAGTTGGGAAGCCAAACACTCATTTCTGAGTGTGAGTGAAGTTTGTTATCTGCAGCAAAAAAAGTGCAAGATGTATGAGTGCTACAGAAAATCTACTAAGTATTTCTGAAAAATCTTTGTCTGCCCAGCCAGCTCAATAACCATGCACTTTTTAACAGAAGCTTTAATCTAGGGAAGTCTCAAAAGCTTTATCTAATTGGATGTTGTCTCTAAGTAAGAAGGGTATTGTGACAGCCAGCTGCACAGGTGATTGAAATCCCACATCAGGATGAGAGCCTGCAAGCACAATACTTCCTTTAGCTGAAGCAAGAAGGCCTCTGTGAGAAGGTGACTGTAGGTAAACTGGCTGGATGACACCTGGGTTTTCTCTAAACTTTCTGGAAACCATCATGGGATGTAGCTGAGCTTTCCTGAGTTCACCAAGAAGAAATGTTTCTATTTTAGAAAATTTGACTATATTATTAGACAAAGATACTCCTTTTACTTATTTTTCCTCGTGAACTTAGTAGTTAACACCGAGACTCACAAATCCTGGGTTATGTGAAAAGTGGATTTTTTTTTTATTTTGGAGACAGATTATTATCTTATGTTAGTTACTCTGCTGAAAGATAGTCTAAATGTTTTGATGAGAGGCATTCATTTACGTATTGTAAATATATGGATGAAAGATGCAGACATACTTGCATTTTTTCCTAGATGTCTAAGCCTGTAAGTATTCATCTCTTAGTAGCAAGCTTTTAGGATATTTTGCGTGAAAAAGATTATGTGATACTCGAGCTGCATTTGCTTCTGTGTGGCTCCTCTAATGTTTGCAATTATAGGCAGCTTTCTAGTTGCACTTCAGAGAAAAAAGCAGTATATTAGAATTACAAGCGGTTGATGCCTGATGGTTTTATTTTAGGTTATAATTTTTTTTTAGCAACTAGATTTCTCTTGAGGCAAGATAGTGATAACGAAAACCATGATTGTCTGTAATAATTTCTACTGAAAGTGAGAAACAATTATATGAAAAATGGTTATAGGGTTCCCTCTTTGACATAGTTTGAGTTCTGTTTCAGAAGGTAGCTTTCATATTTCTGGTTTTGAAATGGTTAGAATGTAGAAGTTTATAGCTGTAACTGCCACTTGGTGTCACCAGCACACTTGCTGAGGGTGCACTCAATCCCACTATCCATGATGCTGACAGCGTTAAACAGTGCTGGTCACAATACTGGCCCCTGAGGAATGCCACTTGTCACCAATTGCCACCTGGATATCGAGCCACTGACCATGCATGACGGCAACTCAAATAGTGCAACCATCCAGACAATTCTTTATCCACAACTGGTCCGTCTATCAAATCCATCTCTTTCCAGTTCAGAGCCAAGAATGCCATGTGGGACAGTTTCAAATGCCTTGCACAGTTTCATTTGGATTATGTCAGTTGCTCTTCTCTTATCCACCAATGCTGTAACCCTCTTGTAGGTGGCCACCAGATTTTTCAGGTACTATTTGCCCTTGGTGAAGTCCTATTGGTTGTCACCAAACATCTTTTTATTTCCCATGTGCCTTAGCATAGTTGCCATGAGAATCTGCTCTGTGATCTTGCAAGGGACAGAGGTGAGTCTGACTGGCCTTGAGTTCCCCAGGTCTTCCTTAGTTTCCTTTTCAAAAATAGGTGTTATATTTCCCCTTTCCCAGTCAGTGAAAACTTTTCAAATATGGTTGATAGTGGCTTAGCAGAACCCATAGATACATTTTGTCAGGTTCCATGGCCTTGTTCACCTTTAGGTCCTTTAAATAATTTTGAGCCAGATCTCCTACAGTGGGCAGTTTTTCATTTTCCCAGTCCCTGCCTTTGCCTTCTGCTACTTGGGTGCCATCACTGAGCACTTGCCAGTAAAGATTGAGGGAAGCAAGTCAATGAGTGCCTCTGCATTCTCTGGATCCTGAGTAACACTTTCCCATTTCCTTCTGGAGACAACCCCAATTTTTCCCTAACTCCTTGGACAATTTCTCTGTATTCCTCCGAGGATACCTGTCCTTGCTTCCACCCTCTGAATATTTCCTTTCTGTGTTTGAGTTTGTCCAGGAGTGTCTTGTTCACCCATGCAGGGCTTCTGGTGTTTTTGCCTGACTTCCTTTTTGCTGGGATTTGTGTCTACCAGGTACAGAGAAAAGGTTTTTCAGCACTGGCTGGTTTTGTATTTGTCTTTGCCAAAGTGTTAATACTGAAGTTTGTGTGTTCTACTCAGAGCACAAACATATCCCTAGAATTAAAGTATTTATTGAAGGTCCATACTCAATGTTTACTGTGAAATAATTGCTTGGTTATCCTGTTTGACATGGAAAAGTAATAAAACATTCTTTAGGATGCCTGCTGTCATCAAACACTTTGCACTCTTTTAACAAATGGTTCAAGTTTATCCTTTCCTAAGAAGTTTCAAGAACAGATGACATATTAAGAAAATAAAGGAGGTAAAGAGGAAAAGGATTAGTATATCAGAGACTTGGGAGATTGGTGTTGCTGTTAACTGTCATTACCACCTTTATTGCTGACACAAGCTCACAAATCAAATTAGTACTTTATGTTAAGCTCTTTTTGATGTTGAGGCTTATTTTAGTCGGTGTGCTCAAAAAAGAAGTTCTGAAGAAATTAATGCTGACGTCTAACAGATATAAATCCTGCTCTTAAGGCTGTCTTCTTGCTGTGTAAGAGTTCTGTAGTTTGAGTCATCCCGCAAGCATGCTAGAAAGCTAGATATTTATAGATAATTTGTCAACATGCCAAGTGTTGTGTTCAACCTGTTCTGTGATCACTTGTGAAGCTTCCTAATGGAGGTATGGGAAAAAAAGAAATTTGCAGATGGTTGTGCTGCAGCAAAAACTAATAGAAACCTAAGTTTAGCAAGGCTCTGCTCAGAATAAGCAGATGTACCAAGACAGGGAGAGAAAAGGGCTAGAAAGAGACTCCTCTTAGAAGGTCATTACAGAAGTATATGAAGGTAAACACCGATGTACTGAAGAGTTTTAAAGAGGGGAATGTAAAGAAAAGTCTCTCAGAAATTAACTGAGTTCTTCATGCACTGTAGAGGTTGAAAAACTGTAATCTAGTTCATGTAGTGTGTGGGCCACAGGATAGGTGGAAATTAATTTTCTATGGTATCACTTTTAGTTTAGAAAGCCATCCCATTGCCAAATCATTTGTTAGTGACAGGAGTTCATGTTATTTGACTTGTTTATAATGTTTAATAAAGTTTATGATGACATAGTTCTATGCTTCCTTGGGATTTTTTGGTGTTTGAAAACTGTAGGCCAAAACCTGATCTCTATGAAAACCCTTCTATGGAATTAAATGCGCTTAGTGATTATTTCTGACTTATGTTCTGAGAAATCTCTCTTAAATACTGTTTAAGACACTCTGAATAGAGTCCACATTGTTGCTTAAGGCATGTAAACTTAGGTGTCCATGTGCAGGCATGTAAGCTACAGCCAAGCATCTTGTCTCTGTTTACAGTTAGCAGGGAGGAAATCTACAATAGACAACAGACCTTATTCCTAAGCATATAACTGAAGCCAAGGTAGCCTGGAAGCTGAATCACAGTCTTACTACATCACAGAACACATCTGATGTTCTAATTTAATCAAACACCGTGTAATACCAAATCGCGTGCCTTCCTGAAGTAGAAAGCTATTGAAGAAAGGAGAGAACAGTAAAAACGTAGCAAACAGTAGCTTTATACAAGGAAAGTCCTGTCAGAAGGGAGAAGGAACAGTCCTTAAGTCTGAAACTAAGGGCAAAGTGCTGAGATAACTAGAAGAGAAGTCAGGGCTAAGGAAAATGGAATGAGGGATATGCACTGGAGAAAACAAACATAACAGCCTCAAGTTGAAGGTGAAAGCACCCTTGGTGGGCATGTAAGTACTAGAATAGCTCTTGATGGCTGTCTTGAAAGTAATCAATTACATTTTGTGTAGACACGAGGAGAAACTGCTAATTACAGGTCTACCCTATTTTAGATTTTCTGGAATAGTTAAGAGGAAGTTCTGAAAGAGGGAGAATGAACTGCAGCAGGTCGTTTGTCATTACTCAATGTGGTTTGATGAAGTTGGTTTTGTGGTGGCAAAGTGGAAGTGACAGTTGGAAGATTTAATTCCCATTGCTGGTTTGCACTTACACGGTGAATTAACTTTCAACACTGTGCTGCTGTTGTTTCCCATGGATAAAAGAAAGCTGATGGGATATTATTTTATTTTGCAAGGCTGATTTAAGCCAGGTTTCTCAGACAGCTGTCTCTAGTTGCAACCTATAATTTTCAAGCAGTGACAAAGGTGTGAAGTTGCTCAGAAGTTACAAATTAACTTCTTAAAACCCCATGGTTTAACTGGTTTCTTGGCTGACAAGAGATGGTTGTTTTAAATGAATTTGGAAGCTTTCACTTATGGTTCTGGCACTGGCTGAACTAAAATAGCCTTGAAAATGCTACTTCAATTGAGACAACTAGAGAGCATGGTGTTGGAAATGCGGGGTCATACTCTGAGAAAGATGGCAGTGTCTCACAGATACGCACTTTCTTGAAGTTGGTACTTTGAGATATGAGATGCTATTAGTTCAGTCTAACTGAACAGAGCCTTTTCTTTTCCCACCTTCATGGCTGTAAAAGATATCCATTCATCACTTCATGATGTGCAGGGCTTCCATTCCTTCTTACACAGCAAGCTTAGATTCCAGTTAAGGCCTAAACATGTTATTAGCATTTTATTATCATGCACCACTGTTCTATCCCAGTCTAGAGAAACAGATTTTAGTCTCCTAGTAATGAACACCTGGTGGTCTGTTCATTTTTCAGGGATCTGTGTAAACAAGCAAGTACATGCTGCCCATCCTACCCTAAACTTACTATTTATAGGTTTCTTGACTCTCCAGAAGATTTTGAAGGGAGCACAGAAAAGAGGTAGAATAAAACTATTTATAAAGAGGAGAATAAGTTTGGTTCAGTGTTGCAGTCAAATATTGGGACCTTCAGGGGTCTTGTTGAGGTCTTTGCCCTCCTCTGAAAAGAGGAGGGTTTCATCTCGGCCAGAGCGAGTTCATAAGGGAATGTAACACACAAAAACATCTATCTGGAAATATACCTGACTTCTTGATTCCAGATGGGTACCCAAAATTCTGAATATCAGGTCAGAGAAAGAGTACTAGGAGTCAACTTGCTCACAAGACTGAATTTAATAGGAAATTGTTTCCTTTGGGACATTGTTTGCAGACAGGGTTTTTTAATAGCTTTTCACTATAACAGTAGAATACAACTACTTCTGGGCTGTGCAATATTCCTCTGTAATAACCACTGCATATTTACCCTTCAGACAAACTGCAGTGCTTTTAATGCTTTATAATACTGTTTGTACACTAGATTATCTAGGTGGGAAGAAGAGAACTGTGGTCCCTTTCAATCTGTAATCCTGCTTGCAAATAAGAAGCTTAAATCTCACCAAGTCTTGGCTCCATCTGTTGCTTTCTCTCCTTCTCCATCAGTCTCTCAGAAAGCAGCACTGAAATCCTAGCCACAAATTGTTTTTCCTCGACTGAGAGACCAGAGGCCTGTGCAGATTATTTACAGACAATAAGAAATAGGCTTTGGTGCAAGTTTCCGTTCTTTTAATTTTCCTCAAAACTTTGTTCTAAATTTTAATTATGTGGCTTGCAAAGGGTGTTGAGTAGACATTCTCATTGTAGAAATTTCATGTCAAGTATCTGTCTTTTAAAATGTCAGGTTCAAGAAGTGCTTAGATAATATTTTTCCAAGTCTTTTTTAGTGAGATAAAATTGGATGGTTTTGTCTTTCTGTTTTTCTTTCTGGTAGACTGCAAGAGGCATTCTTTCTGTTTTCAGCTTTATGCCAGTACAATGTCAGTTTTATAGGTAGTGAGTCAACTGTAGCTCAAAAAAATTCTCAGGCTGAATAAATAACTAGAATGAAACTCAGAAATGTTTTTCTAGGAAAGAAATGGAACAGCTGCCTCTGAGAAGCTTAATACTTAGAAATGAAGACAGGAGGTTTCAGTGTTTTGATTACTTGGTTGCAACATGGGAGCAAACCAGACAGAAAAAAATTTTAATGCAGAGAAAAGTTATATTACCTTCAGTTAAATGTTCTGTACATTGACATGACATTTTGCCTCTTGATTAAATTTAGCTATCCTTAGATTGTACGATCTTCAAAGAAAATACATTCCAAATTAAAACTCTTTTCCTTGTCTTCAGTGAGCACTTCAAATTTTCTTCTAGATGAACAAAAACTTTCAATCTATATTATCATTCTCAGAACTGGAAATACAGCAGGTGGAAATCGTAGGATGCTTTGGTTCAGCTTGTGAAGGTCAGGAGAATCTCGAGTATACTTTATATTCCTGTCATAAGCCCTGGTCCAGATGGAGTTGGTGCTTGACCATGGTGCAGCCATGACAGTGGATGTGGTGAGGGCACCAGGTGTGCTCTGTCCATTCAGGTGGTACTGTAGAGCAGTTGCTGCAGCTGCCTGCTCTGACTGAAGGACTTGCTTGGAAAAGTACTCAAACCACTGCCTCAGTATATTCTGTGTAACCAGGCTGAGAAGCTTTCAGCCAGCAGCAGCATCTGGCCCTTTGGTTCATTCCAAAGGCAATATTTTTCATGTAGCCTGTGGGTCCCTCAGGCTTTATCATGTGCTTAGGCGGTTAATTGTTTTCTCTGGTCTGTAGCTGTGATTTCATGGAATTAATGCAGTTCTCCAATTAGGAACAACTTACTTGGGAGGAAAAAGCATGTCATGCTACTTTTAAATGTCCATTTTCAGAGAGAAAAGAGAACCATTTTGTAAATGACCATTTCTGTAGTGCTTCAGTATCCTGCTTGGGTTGTTCTTGGCAGAAAAGCTGGTTTTGTGTTGGAAGCAAAGGAGTGAAAGACATGTCTGTTGTGCTAGTTGTTGTTAAAGGCCCTGGTACTTAACTTCCTGTTGCAGAGACCTTTATTTAAAGCTAGTTACAGAATTACTTGTAATTTCAGCTCCTGAACTAGTTCTGAGGGTTTCAAACCAGAAAGACTGTTTGCCTGGAGCTAGTGAATGATTGCACAAGCTTACATGATATACACAAGTGAAAAGCTGGAGTTTGGAGGAGAGCAACCTGCATGAATCTAAGATGTCTTAATTGCTGGAGAGCAGGATATGTGTGATCTGGTCACTTGCATAAGAGATGAAAAGTCTGACAGAAAGCTATGTTGAAAGTATAGTCACAAAGACCCTAGTGTGAGACACAAGTCCATATTCCTTGTGGAGGGTCAACCTAAAAGTGTTAGGAAATAAAGCCAACTTTTCTCTAGGTGGTCATCAGTTCATGGCAGACCAGAGTATACCATAACCATGAATGTGCCAAAAAGTTCAGTAGTTTACTCACATCATCAAGATATTTGTATATGAATGAGAATATTTTCCTTGTAGTTCATACTATGTGTTCTTCAAGCTCTCAGAAATTAGTGTGTTTCCGGAGTGTTGACAATGATGCCCTTTCTATTGCTTGAAAGGAACAGTCTTAACGAAGGATGAGATTTGTTCTTCTGTGCCAAAGGACAAGGTTGAACTGCGCAAGTACAGGAAGCACGTTCAACCAGTGAGATTCTTTTATGGTGTGTCTAGACACAATGTTACTCTATGGTTATGGGTATGTTATGCAGAACATGACAGGAAACAACAAAAATTCAATCCTTCACTGGCAGAACCCCTTAAAGTAATGATGGTCTAGGCCCTTAGCTCTTACTAGTTCAGGTTAATTTTCTTGAATTTTTAAGTTGTGCTGCTGCAAACCAATTGAAGTCTAGACCCAGGGCATTTCTACATCTTAGTTCCAAAATCTGTAAAGGCAATTCATGGTGACAAAACTCAGACACAAGTAGATTGGGCAAGGTTAGATAGGTCTTTGGTCTCCTAGCCAAAGCTATGAAGGTTTGAGCACTCAGAGCAATGAAGAGAATGAAATGTGGTTCTGTTCTGACTGACCACTTTGCTGATATTACTGTGTCTTATAATAAACCAGTAGTTTATTTTACCAAAGCAGTAGTAGTGATCTTGTTTCTTCAGAGGGCAGCAGATGCTGTAGGGCTGCACAGGGAAATACATGCAGTGTCTGTATGCAGTTTACTTCTAAGCGATGTTTATTTTGGTTTGGTTTGTTTTCTCCTTGAACTGCTTTAAGAACTGTAAGCATGTGTCAATCTGTTTTACTGTGAAAATGCCTATAGGAAGTACATGTGAAATCCTTGCAAGCTTCATTTTGTTGTCTGGAAATTTTGTTGCTCGTATGGACATGGTGGCTATGATGCCTAAAATCCTGGAAAATAGACACTCAGAAAAATGTTAATGGCAAAAGATAGACAATACCTTTATTGGGAGTCGGAGGCTTTGGGCCTCCGCTGGGCCTTCAAAACGCGTGTTGTTTCAACAAGGATCTCTGCGTCCAAATCCCCGAAGAACAAGAAGAATACAGAAGAACGCAGAAGAACCCAACCTCAACAAGGTTACAGTTTTTATACCCTTCCAAACAAATAACGTATTTGATACCTATAACCAATCACCATTTCTAATTCCCTCGGTGGTCCACCCATCAGGGTCCTAGGCTATGCCCCCT
>JAWWEW010000131.1:16291881-16306622 GCA_035583185.1 Anabacerthia variegaticeps | reverse complement strand
TGAGCAAGAAAACCCATACTTCTAAAACTCTAAAATCTACAAAATACACACCAAACCTTCTAAAAATCCACAAAATACACACCAAACCCTTAGGCATCAGCTAAATAGCATTTACGTACTACTCTGACAGTAACATAAGTGTCATGGCAATAACATATATCCTGGTGTATCAAGGAAATATTACAAAGGTGGAAAAATTTAGACAGTAAATCTGCTTCTCACTATTTCTACTTGGTATTTAACTGTTGCAAGACAGTCCATAGCTTTGGAGTCATTGCTTTGATGGAGAGCTGAGAGCAATGCTAGGGGCTAGTGATAAAAAGAACCCAAACCCAACAATATAATCCTGTTGGCTCAGCCAGCTACTGAATAACACTTTGTGCCCAGCTTTCCACTAGCTCTTTGTGACTATTTCTGCTTGGAGAAGGCATATTTAGAAGATGTCTTTAAAAACAACCCACAAACTTGGTAAAGCAGTGAGTTGCTTGCAGTGGAGCAGATTCTCAGGAGCTGAAGAGTGTCCCTTTTGGTTCTCTGCCTATGTGAGTTGGCATGGATAGGCAGCTGGGACAACCAAAACCCATATCTAAAACAGAGTGAATTTTTTTCTTACCTCAATAACCAGGGGATCCCCAAAGCATCATCCAGGCAGAGGTGTGAAAGCAGAAACACAAGCACTGTTAAACTCTTTTCGTTCTAGAGGACCACTGGCCTGCTGTTCACACTGATTTATCAAAGGTGCAAGGTCACCTGAGCAATTTACAATTGCCCTTGCCAGTCTTTGGCTTTTAACACAAAATTGCTTTTTGTTCTTTCAGCAATCTGGTTTCCATGTATGACTTACATGATTTCACTCCTGCTGTGACCAGGAACTGCAGTCATGAATACTGGATCTTATAGGTCTGTTTGCACAATGAATCACAGGTGGATCAATAGGCAGTACTACAATTGTTGCTTTGGAAAATCAACTTGAATATTAAATTTGTTGCTTGTGTGAGTATCTGAGCAGTAAATATTTGCCCAGTTTGAAACAATTGGAAGCATAATTTTTTTTTCTACTTGAAGTTCAAAGAATTAGGTCTTGGAGTTCAGCTCTAGAGTCAGCTCAAGCTGCTTCCCCTACCCCCAAGCCCCTGTATAGTATATTTTCACTTGGATCTTTTTGACCCTGCATAGAAGCTTGTGGGTTTACAAATGAGAAAACTGCTTCCCCCCTGCCCCCACCAACAGCTCTCTGGCTTTTGAAGGGAGGCAAAGAAATTCAGATGAAGAGCATTTTCTTACAGTAGGGGGAGTAAATTATCAATTTATGTGAAACTTAGGTCAGTAGTCTACTATTATGCAAAAAAAATAGTTATACTTGAGGGCATCCATTTACTTTAATGAATGTTATTTGATTATTCAAAGAGATAAGGGGTGGCATATGCTGAAAGAAAATTATTAGATCACAAGAGACAGAAATTAGGCAGGTCCTGAATTTGGACAGTCATAAATATGGCAGGAACAATCCATCTTTTGGATGGTGATGCATCTATCCCTAAAACCATCATAGTATTGTGCTATGGAAAGTATTTTTTTATATAATACTTTCCTGACTGAAGCAGTTAGGAAAGCTGCAAGGAAAAAAACCACAACCCTCTGCATTAATTACTTTCTGTTCTGTCTGCAGTTTAACTAGGTATATGACCAAAATTATTTGTAATGATGTTAGAGACTTGTCTCCTGAGCTCTTATTGACAGAATATGGGTCAGTGAACAAAGATAACAGCTGGTTCTGCAACTGTTAGTGCAACATCACTTGTACTGGTTTTGTAATTCTTATTGCTACTTTTTATTGGTGTTATAACAGATATGTATTAACTCTGAGTGACATCAGACTTGTTGTCTAAACATATTTTGGAGAATTAATCCTCAGATTAGATAAGATCATAGCATTCAACAAAGGCTGCTTTTATTTCTTTTGAACATGGTGAACTTGAGGACTGAATTTTGCCTTACTGTATGTCCAGATTATCTTAATATTTCTATATTCTGGAAGTTTAACTTTCTTTGCTCTTATCGATAGTAGTTTATAAGTATCATTTCTGTATAGTGCCTGAGTGGTAGCTTAAGGCCTGTGTTAGGTCCTGTCATATTCTATGAATTTTAATGATAATCTACTGTAGCTTAATGGTTATGGGTACTTTTGAGAAGTGAAATCAAAAGTCATTTCTAAAAATTAGGGAGATCAAATTGTGCACTAGGTTGTGTGCTCTGATCTACTGAAAAATGTTAAACTCTTTTCCAGCAATTTAAAAATTGGGACATTAATTAACTCAATGTTAGTTGTTTAATTTTTAAGAATCTAGAGATTCATTCTAAAAGCCCAGAGATCATTTCGTCTGCAGTCACTCAGAGCCTTCCAGTTTTCAACTGCTGTTCAAGGTGAATTAATTGAAGAGGTGACTGAAATTTCTTCCACCCCTCTTTGCACAGATGAGTTTTATAACATATGTGCTACTTACTAAATTATCTCACTAAAGACATTAGAGAGGCATTTCCTTTCTGGATAAGATTGCCCATTATATAAACCTGACTTATTATCTGAAATGTAGAAGGCTTTTTTATAGAAATCTTACTGATCCTTTGTCTTAAATGACAAAAATGTTTGTTTAATAACTTATTAGTTTACAGTCAGGTGTTACAGAATGCAGAGAAATCAGATGGTGGAAAATTAAGCATAATTTCTGTGCTTTTGACAAACACTGTTCTCCTCAGACTTCTGTAACCTTCCTGCTAAAGTAATTACCCTCATGGTACAGTGAACTAGATTTGGATAATGCTTGTTTTTACTTCTGGTGTGTCCTGAATTGACTGGTTTCTTCCTTAAACCACCTGAGTATCGTCTCCTTCCAAGATGAGTATGAAGCATACACTTGATTCCATTGTGTGGTGGCTGCTGTCTTAAAAGTACTTGTTTTCAAGTGTTCAGTGAAAATAGTAATTTTATAGAAAGGTCTGATGACTCTGAGGAACATGATTGCAAATACTGCTGTTTACAGGACACTGGGAGCACCTGTGGAGTGATTTGCTGCTCTGCCCAAAAGCAGGCATAGCAGCCTTATTGAGAAGGTCTGGGGGGGAGGCAAGCAGTGATGTGCAGACATATTGCTTCCTTTGATTAACCCCTTTGTGCCATGTCTGCCTTCTTATTTCTGCTTTTGAACCATAGATAAGGAAGAATAAGGCAAGGTACTTTTTTTTTATTAGCTTTTATTATTTTGTCCTTTGCCTCAGGCTGTTCTGTGTATTTATTTTTTTCCCCACCTGTAATTTATATCTCAGATAACTCACACCCTTCCCTCTACTTCCTCCAAATTTGCAGATAACAATGTCACTGATTGGATCAGCTAGGAAGCACTGCAGGTAGTTGAACTCAGGTACCTGAATATTTAGTTCAGGGCAAGTATAAAGGTCTTTTCCTAGTTCCAGGAAAGATCCATATATTTCAAGGGTCTTATTTTAGCCCCAGAAAAGATGCATGAAGGATGACCAACCTTATCTTGTTCCAGAGACACCTCACCTTTCTCCATTTCTGCAAATAGGTGGAAAACCCACAAAATTAGGGACTCGCTACAGTGGGTGGGGCATCTAAAGAAGAAGTCTGATCAGCCTTCTTGTTAAAGGGACACTGTGATTCACCTCAAAGCTATAGCTTCTCTCTGACCTTCAAGTGTACTGTCTTGTAGTTCAGCTTAGAACTGAGCTTCTGAAACAGCATCTCTGAATGTCAAAAAGTGAGTTCTCTTTGGACTTCTGGCATTTCTGTTGTTCGCTTCTTTTGCTGAAGAGTGCCCTGGCTCATGGGACAAGCTGTTTTCACTTATATGTGTAACTCTGGATTCAGCTTGCTTTGCTGGTTGACTGTGGTTCATTCCAAAGATCTGAGACAGCTTTTTGTTGCCAGCAGCGGATGATGGAAAAGCCTAAGTACCTTTTCTATCATTTGATACTGCTTTGAAAGATCACTTATGGCAGGTGTCCTCCACTCCATTCTTGGCTAAAGTCCTGTTATTTTCTCTCTGCTCATCAGGGTGTTGAAAATAGTGGAGGAGTTGCTATCTTGAGTAGTGTTTCTCACTGAAGAGGTTAAGCTGAGCAGCTTTTTGGAAAAAAAAAAAAAGTGCAAAACTCAGAGATCCTACACACAACCACCACCTCCTCAATGGTGTTTACAAAATCTAGCTATTAAATACAGTTCTGAAAGCTCCAGCTTCTCATGTGATTATTGCTTGGAAAATCCTGTGTGTTCAAAAGTGAAAAGAGAATGGGATACCAATCCTGCATTTGCAAACAAATTTAAAATCCATGCAGTTCTAATGATTACTGTACAAATTATGTGGAGGAAGTAGCTTGATAGGATGAGTGACCTCAGGTTTGGAAACACTTTTAATCTTCAGATCTTTATTATGCACTATACATCCACACAGATATCTGATATAAATGGACATGATAAAGGGTTGATGACATACATTGTCATAAGAGTACTTTACTAAAGTTAATGAGACAATGGTTTTCTAAAACAAAATAAATTAGGAAACATTTACAGCTGGTCTGGTGCAGATGTTTACTTGTGGATGAGTCGTTGATGATGGGACAAGGACATTGGTTTCCCACTTTTTTTCCTTTAAGGAAGTGGGGGCTGTTCTTCAGATGCCAGGATATCATATAAACTAAAGCTGTGAAATGGCACAAGATAGGGGAAACCCTGGAAAAGTAATAAATGTTATTTTCTGGGCAAGCCTTGATCTGCTTTTTGGCTGCAATTCATAAGGAAGGGATCTGGAAACTAAGAGCTTTGTAATATGATACAATGCTCAAGAGGAAAAGCTTGAGCCTCTTTTTTCTGTTTCTCTTTTGGCTAAAATGGTTTAGGAGCCTTTGGCCGCAATTCAGCAAAGCACTTAAGTTTATATGCCATCTTTTCTTATTAATCTCGGCAGAACTATTCATGTGAAATATCCTAAACCAGACCATACTGACCTTCCTGGACCAGAGGTTTTGTGATAAGTGAGATGAATTGGTCAATGCTAGAAAGGCTGTTGGTGTAGTAGTGCTACAGAAATTGAAGCATAAGCAGCACCAAAAGCCTGGAGAGAGGATATGGTTTGATCTTTCTCATGTGTCACCCTAGGCTAGCATTAGAAACTTCTGAAAAGTGTATAACTTGAGTCCTTAGTGTGTTCCATGAAGGGAACACACCATAGACTCCATCTCCAAAGTGGTGAAAAGTCAGTGCTCTAGCACTGAATCTGTTTGTAAACATATGAAATGATACTGCGTTGCTGAAATCCTACTAGCGTGCATTGCTACAGCTCTGGAAATGGTGTTACCAACTTTGCTACCAGGAGTAACCCAGTATTAGTTATCTAAACACACTGTTAGGACCTGTCTGAGTGTTGGACTGCCTTTGGTGGTCGTGTGTGTCTGTAGGCAGCACTCTTTATTTCAATTAGTATTTCACATCAGTATTTCAATACTGCTGAACTGACTGTGCATCTCCTGGTAGTCCTGGCCAGTCTGCATTGAGGCTAGTGGGTTACTGAGAAGCCCCAACTGCTCTGCTATGTGCTAAAGGGCAGCAAAAGCAGTCCCTCTTGGCTCCCAAAAAACTGGTAACTGAATTCAACAATTTGGTATTTCTGCTGATGGGCTCTGGGAAATCATTAAAATACTTATTTAAAATGGCACATCACAAACTCCATACTTTTTTCCTAATTTGTGGTACCGATAATAGCGGAGCAACAAATGAAGAGCATCTTAGCAGTTCACTAAATGGGTGCTTTCATCTAGATAAGCACTACAGCTTTTCAAATTAGTTAGTTAACTATCAGCTTCCTGTTTGACAACAGATGTGTCTTGAGTGAGCTTTCCAACATGTCACATGGAAATTTTCAATTGCTGTTGCTTTCCAGCTTACTTTCCCGGATGCTCTGGGGCAGCAACTCCTGACAAAGGTTCGACTTGGCCAAAGTCTGTCCTCACAGATAGGAATATGTATCTGGGGCAGAAATGCTCCCTGCCTGAAGTTCTTTCATTTAAAATCCTGTGCCTCAGATTCCTCCATTTGAAAGTGCAGCTCTCTTTTTTAAAGGTAAAGCAATTAGCTCTGAATTCAGATTCAGAATGGCAAATTATATGCTGTTCTGCTGCCTTTTCATATGTATGAAGCAACTAAGCAAAGGAAAAGAGTTGCAGCTCTGTGTTCTTGTGTATTCCAGCACCTTTTTCCTTGTCTTTGTAGCTGGTGAGTGACAATTACTGCTCTGTTCTCAAACTAGCTTATCTGTCCCCAGACACAAATCTATATTTTGAGGTGCTTGAAACCATTGTCAATGTAGTTGAAAACTTCATTATACAGAAGAACTACAGAAATGTTAGGCTTGACTTACAAAAAGAAATGTTTTGGAGCAGAGCTGGCCAAATAATCGAAGTGAACAATTAGTCTTACTTATTGTGTATTCAAGAAAAGAGCAAAAATTACTTCATTGATGGATACTGAAAAGTAAAATGATGGTGTGGAAGTGACCTTACAGAAAGGAAATAATCATAACTCCATTAGGGAGGGGATCCTGCCACTCTATTCAGCTCTGGTGAGGCCACATCTGGAGTGCTGTGTCCAGTTCTGGGCTCCTCAGTACAACAGAGACATGGAACTCCTGGATATGGAGTCTAGCTAAGGGCAACAAGGATGATTAAGGAACTGGAGCATCTCTCTTACAAGGAGAGGTTGAGAGAGTTGGGTCTGTTCAGGCTCTAGAAGAGATGACTGAGAGGGGACCTTACCAATGTATATAAGTGCCAGAAGGGAGCATGCCAAGAGGATGAAGCCAGGCTCTTCTTGATGGTGCCAAGCAATAAGACAAAAGGCAATGGACTAAAAAAAGTGATGCACAGGAAGTCCCACCTGAACATGAGGAAGAACTTCTGTACTTGTGGGTGACCTTGCACTGGAACAGATTGCACAGAGATTGTGCACTCTTACTGTCTGTAAGCAATCCTGTGTTATGTGCTCCAGGATAACTCTGCTTGAGCAGGGAAGTTGGACCAGATGACCCACTGTGGTCCCTTCCAACATCCATTTTGTGTTTCTGTGATTTTGTGATAACCTTTTGGAGAGGAAACTAGCAGTATATGATACTCGAGTAGTTGGGTTTTTTTTGTTGGTATTCTGCTGATGTCTGTTTTGGACTGCTAGCTAAAGAGCAGCCCAGTTCATTGTCAGAAGATTTTATACCACTGTAAAAGTGAGGTGCAGCAGTGGTGAGTTAGGACTGTTGGGTCTCTTTAATGTCTTTGGCAAGAGTATTTTAGTGCAATTGGAAAATTGCCCATTTTAAAGCCATCTCATTTTAGCATCCTGTTTTCTTCCTGAGATCCTGATTTATGGCTTGCTTTGACATGAGCTCATAGTAGATGTAATCTGATTTTAACAAATAAATTATGAATTGTTGTTTCTGATTTTGTACAATCATAGAATATGCTGAGTTGGAAAGGACCCATTAGGATCTTTGAGACCGACTGCTGGCCCTGTGCAGCAGGGTGTTGTTGCCTCTGCTTGGAATCTCTAGCAAGGGTTCTGCCTACCTGAACTGCTTTTTTTCAGTTCTTGACTGTGTGATATTGTTCTAAACTTAGGTTTGTTCCCATCTCAGAGTAGTATTAAGGCCTAGAGTATAGTAACCATAGTATAGTAACCTCTATGGATCCTCTGTAACCTTGGGGTTACTGATACAGTTAAAATGGAGATGAACTTGAGCAAGCAGAGGAAGGTACTCATGTGGTAAGGCAAAAAAACCCTACAGTGGTGAAAACTGAGAGTCCAAAATTTCTCAAATATTTTTAAAAATTTCAGTTCAAGTTTGATAAAATTCAAAAACATACTGTAAATAACAATCCTATGGATCAGAGAAAGGTATGTTGTCACTTTTACTTTTGGCCATTTTTCTGGCAGAATTTTCACTTGGTGACACAGACTCTAAGTTTTCTGAAACGGAAAGTTAACTGAGTTAGATCTTGGCTAAGGAGAAGGGAGATTGGACTTTTTTTTGGTATATATTAGCAACAGAGGAAAAGCTATGTTAAAATGATCCCCAATTCATCTCCAGTAATAGAAGTATTAGAATATATATTGACAAAATATTTTGGAAAAAAAAAAAAGAAGTTTTTCCCCTCTCCCTGCTTCAGAATTACATTATCAGGTCTTGAGGTTTCTAATATGCTTTTTTCACACTTTCCTGATGCCAACAGGAATTTTACTGCTAGTATCTTTGAAACTGAGGCTTATTTTATCTTGCTAAAAGGAATTAAGTGACCAGCATCCACACTTTGAAAGCACATCTTTAAATTATGTTTCATATGTTTTGTTTATTATCTTCTTAAATTGGCACTCTAGTTGTGCATGGGCAGTGTGAAATAAGTGTATCTCCAAACTTTACTTTTTTGGAAAATGTTCCAGAAAAATGTTGTGTATGTTACTCAAGCTCACTTAAATAATATTGCAATTATACTTAAAAATTTGTATTATACTACATTTTGAATTAATGAAAATGTTCAATTAATGCTGTTAATGTCCAGGAAAGGGTAGTTTGAGATTTTCTACTTAGCATGAGAGAACAAATGTTCAAAATTTGTTTCCTGGATAATATCCAACTTATCTGCCACTTGTGGAATTCATAAACTGAAGTGACAGTAATGGCTGAAGCAGGTTCCTGGTATTAATACGATGAGTATTGTAAGCATAAGCAGTTAACTTCAGGCAGGATGAGATTCCTGTGACTTTCAAGGCTCCATAGCTTCCTTGGGGACAAATTATCATCTAAATGCTTAGTAGTCTTTTACTTCCCTTTGCAATATCCTTGCTGGATGTCAGTGGCAACAAGATATTAAAACTGCAATGACTATTGGTGTAATATAGGGGCACTTCAAAGGGTCCTGAGGGTTACTGGGCTCAGAACAAACTCTGTCCATTTACAATCATTACCAGATCAAAGTAGTGTAAATAAATGCATAGCAGCCCATAACAGCAGTATTCTGAATCCCTCTACTTTGAAACCTGCAAATTTGACTTATTTTTGACTCTTCGTGGTTAGGAAGATGAGGTAGAAAAGAGACTCTTCATCCCTTGAAGAAAAGGAAAGTCTTTGTCAAAAGCAGAAGTCAAGGCTTGGAGTATAGTAGTGTCACACAAATCAATGGCGCTTTGCCTCCAAAGAGGAATTTTTCTGTTCTGCATACAGCTTCTGGTATATCTTTATCATCCTGGACACACCCAAGGGTGTGGGTGGCAGAGGCAAAAGTCTGCCAGGGGTCATCAGTGTTTTGCCTTCACTTCCAAGCACAACACAAGGAATATGACATCTGTGAAAATGTGACTCACTGGAAAAGCTTTTGGCTGTGATGTGCCTGGAAGGATCATAATAGAGAAACATCTGCTTTCCACAGTCTGTTGCCAGTCTGTAGTATGCTAATGGTGGTGTGATATATTAAATCAACTTCTGAAGCAGTCTGTCTGTGGGACAAGCATTTAGATGAATTAAAAACACATTATTGAAGGGGCATCTTTAGTGTTAATAATGAGTATTCGTTGAAAGCATTTGAAAGCCTGAGTATGTGAGGATCTGTTCTCTCAAGGAAAGACTTTTATAACAGAAGTTTGTACAGAGTTCTTGGTTTGAAAAAAAGAATGAGGTATCACTGAAACTATTGTTACCTGAGCTTGTTTTGTAAGCTTTATTGCTTGTAAGATTTGTCATGCCAGATCTGTCTTGTATAACAGAAGAAAATCAGAAGCCTTAATCTTGTGAAAGGCACAGCAAATATACATTGCAACAGTTATGGAAATGTTACTTGGTCTTGAGTTGGCTGAAGTTATGTAAAAACACTGCTGTCAAAAGCTAGGACTGGGTTTTATTTAATTTTTCAAGCTTGGGGAGCCAGTCGAGTCTTGATTTCAGCATGCCTTACTCACTGTAAGCAAAAGCACAGATGCATTGCTGGGTCTGCACTGGTGAATTCATATCCAGCACAGTAATTTGTCCATTGCAAACTCATCACCCGAAACCTTACAGTTTGTGCATGTGTCCTCTTTGGAACCCATTTAGAGGAAGCAAGGGCAGGTGGTCTGAGAGTTATATGTAACTCTGTACAGTGGGGGACATATTTTCAGTTCTGGGTTTTATCTTTTATTAAGACTCTTTTATCAGAGACGATCAAAACCATCACAAAGAAAATATAGATGTGTGTCTCTACAGAAGGAAGAAGGAAATGTGAGATTGTCCTTTGTAAGGACTCTACCAGCATATAGGCAAGAAAAGGTGTTGAAAATTAAAATGTAACATGAAGAAACAATCATGATGGCAAGACTGCTCTCTTTAAAGTGTTCATTATCTGGTACGTACTGTGTTTTGCTCAAGACTTGGAGTCCTTGGTATGATATTTTATTTCATTTTGGCTAATGTGTAGTGCTGACAAAAAAAGCTGCAAATTTCAGCTGGTTTTCTTTCATGGTGATCACCAGATATAGGAAGAACCATTGGAGCCTGAAACTGAGGGACTACAGGGAGGTAGAGAACCTCTGTAATGGAAGTGCACCCACCTGTCACAGGTAGCAGAACTGATGTTTCCATAACAGAGGCACAGAACTGGAAACTCAAAAAGACAAAAGTTTGAATGTGTGAAAATAGAAAAAGTGATTTGTTTAGGCTGAGCTGTTGCAAACCTATAGTTAACACTCCTACAGAACTTAGTCTTGGCACAGGATAAAACAGTATTACTTGTTCTGAAACTTTGCAATCAGTACTTGAGAGGGCAGTAGTATGAAAGACCAAATCAAGGTAATCTGATGGTGAAAAGACTTGACATCTTTGATATCTTCTTGAACATGGCTGATGTCCTAGATGGTCTACATAATATACACGATGCCATTGTCTTCAGGTTAAAATGGATGCTAATTGCTAATGAGATATCCCATCTGTACAGCTTCCAGGGGGAGCCAAGAGTCAGTTTGGGCATGCAGGATGCACACTCCAGCACCCTCCACATGCACAGATGAATTAGAGCTGAAGTCCTTACATTTAGAGCTGCACTAAGCAGTCAATCTTTTCCTTGTGATAACAGGATCCAGTGATGCTGAGTGTAGCTTGCTGTCCTTAGTATTTCTGGTTGTTTTTAAAAGCCACTGTAGCACACTTTAACATGATTGCTATCTCCAACCCTCAGGAGCAATAGCTGCTCTTAACTGTAGTGGAGTAGAAACACAAGCAGTACCACTGTGACATGTTCACAGGCAAAAGCCTCATGAACCAGTGTGAGTCTTTGGGCCACGGTGACTGGCACTGAGTGTGGTCCAGAGAGGGCCCTGATTTTTGCTTCTCGCAACAACTGAACACTCTGCTTTTGACACAAAGTAGAGAAGACTGACTTAATTGCTTTGTGGTAGGTAACTGCATCTCTGCTGAAAGCATCAGCTTCAAATGGATGTTAGAGAACCTACTTAGATTTCTGAGGTCTCTTGTAAGATTTCTGTGTTTGCTGCTTTAAAGTAATTTTTCTTTACTCTTGTTTCTGAGGCTTTAACAGGCTTGAATATCTACCGCTACTCATCCCAGGACTTAATAAAAGTATATGAGAAATGAGGGTAATCCTGTCAAACTAAGATACTATTGTCACATTGGGGATTGAGGAGAAGTGTATTTATTCTTTAGAATGGTATTCAGTTCTGAAAACACCATCACACCAGACTTCTATAAAAATCATGATTGGACTGCACTTTTCTCTGGTTTTAACCATTAGGATGTCTTTCAAAGCCTATTCCTTTCTAAATCCCTGTCTTCCCAGACAAAAAGAAATTCAAAAAGCTACTAGAATGTGGAGGGAGGGAGCTTCTGCCACTCTTTCTGCATGGTCTTTGGGGTATGTTTATTTTGTGTTATCACAAAACTGAAGCTCTCAGATGACCTTTTTTCTTACTGGTTTATGCTGGAGTCTGTGTAACTCATTTTTAAGTGACATTTTAGAAGAGACAGAATTTAAGCTTTGTTTAAATGAAGGGAAGCAAAGAGCTAAACCGTAGTAAAGGCATTTGAAAATAAAACACTAAAAAAATTTTCTTCCTGCTTAATCTGGCATGTTCTTCAGTAAAAATCTATGGTTGCCTGCTATTTTATTGACACAGAAGATAGTTCTTGTTAGTTATTGTTTTCCTGTCTATAAGGAGCACATTTTGCAGGTCTGCTTTGACTTTCCACGTCACACGTTTCTTGTTTGTCTTATGTTCTGCTGTTTGTGGCAGGAGGAAGGAAATCAAAATTTTATGTATTTTTTTCCTTTGAGACAAGCTATCAAAATTAGGACAAGAAGTCAAAAAATAAACTTGCTTCATCTTCTTGTATATTGATAAACAGAAGAGGTCAACATCTAGATGGCAGAATTTGCAAGTGGCATACAAGTATACGTTAACAAAAACTAGAAGAGTTTACAGTACGTTAGCAGGACCTCCTAGAGCTGCAAAGATTTGAAGTGTGGTAGCACATGACACTAAACTCAAGCCAGTGCCAAACAGCACATGTTGGAAGTAAGAATTCTGGCACAGATGTGGTTGACTTTATTGTGAGCAGCCAGAAGGAAGAGCAAGGTTTCAATGAAAACAGATGCTCATTGCATAGCAGGAGTTAGAGAAATGTATATTTATATTGTCAACAAGGCAGTCCCTAGTTATAATGCTTTAAACACTATAGAAATGTGTGAAGGAGTTGTGCACTTAAATTTCCAGTGAGAGAGAGATTGATCCTGTTAGGGATCCAGTTGTTCTTTGGCAGGTTATTCCTCTGACACACGTGATAAGAGTACAGGGTCATCAGACTGAGAGCATCACAAATTTGAAACAGGGTTGGCAAGCCCTATTTCTTCATTTAAATGGTGTATGACCTTCAGTGATTTTGACAGTATCCTAAATTGTTGCAAGAAAACAACTGAGTTTCTGAATAGAGAGGCCTGCTGCTCTGTGACACCAGCATACATCCCTATCCTGTCCCTTCTCTGATTGTGTTCTGCTGCTTAGTCTGACTCCAACACACATCCTTCAGTCAACCTGTGGCTTCAGCATTGACTTGAATGTGAATCCTTTCTTCCCAATCATCCTTCAAGCCTTTTTTTATGTATTCTTTCCTTTCTAAGTGTATTTCCACTTTATGAACTCTACCTCCTGTAGTCTTTGAAGGGAGCTTCTGAAAAATCAGTCTGTATCCAGGACTGGTGACTAGTAAAATACAAGACAAGGCACATTAATGATGGCTGGGTGAGATAGGAGTTGCATTACAGGAGAAAGAGTAATCACTTCAACAAAAATCTCAGGCTGTCATTACCAAGCAATATGTTTTCAGTTAAACTTCAGTAATGTCCTGGGCTGCAACTCATTTCCTACTTTTTTTAACTGGTAGATTCCCAAAGACACAGATAATGTTGATAACTAAAACAGACTTTCTGATCCCCCACACTTCAGTGTCAGTTGTTCACTAATTTATCTTCCTGTTCTGATATATCTTCCCCACCTGGAGGGCGTCATTTGAAGAACAGTCCCAGCTTGCTTGGCAATCATCTTTTCTACTGCATTACTTGGTGCCATGTTTGTTTGATAGTGTCTGTTGTGTTTCTCTTGAGCAGTAGATTGCTGTGGCACAGCGCTGCTTGGCCTGCAATGCCCCAGAGCTCAGGCAGCTTCTGTGAGGGTGAAGAGTTACAGGGTTCTTGAGGGGCAACTTGACCTATTTATTCATTTATGTCTGCTCCTCTCACCCCAACCCTCTTCAAACCTGGACTTTTAAGATCAAGGCCAAGCAACCTTGATCTGTCACATTCTGTCAGGTTAACAGTTAATGGAACTGTGATGTAGAAACCATTGTCTGCTTCTGAGGACTTGGGAGTTCCGTGCATGTAGCGTAAAGCACTGCATGCAGAAATGATTGGTTTTCTTATCTTAACGTCTGGTGTTTCAGTTGAAAAGAGGTATACCTAGCAATGGAAATTGCCAAACCATTAATACAGCAGCCCAGAGCCCAAGTCCACTCATTTAACAGAAAGTGCTGTCTACTTTGACTTCAGCAGTTCTTCATTGAATACCACAGTTTCAAGCCTAGAGCTTTCACTGTAACTGAGATTTATTCCTACTATGTTCATTTCCACTGATACATCAATTAAAGCTAGGATTAATTTTCAACTGCTAAGTTTCAAAACAAAATATTGAGGGTTTATGTTCAGATTTATACTGGCCCAGTACGGGTTTCTATTTTCACCCTTCACATTCTGAATAAACTTAAGAGCTCCCTCCTGGCATGTACCTGCATCTGCTGGGGTTGTAGGAGTTATGGTCTGACTGCTGCCTTAGATGTTTATAGTTTGAGCTTTGGCAGAAGGCGTGAATACAGCTTAAAGATTAAACATTCAACTCATAATCTTTTGTGGCAGTACTCAGGCTACAAGTCTGATTTTGTAACATCTGATCGACTTTATATATACATGTTAAACACAGCTGCTTTGTAAGGGCAGGTTTTGAGTGTTGCTGTTTCTAATGTTTTGCATGTCCTTCATGCTTTCATGTATAGAATTTGCTTTTTGCAATTGGTCTGATGTGGCAGAAAACCTGCTGTATCAGAAATGGGAAAAATCATGTCAGAGATGGGTTTCTGAAGAAAAAGAAGAAACTG
>JAWWEW010000131.1:16274920-16291781 GCA_035583185.1 Anabacerthia variegaticeps | reverse complement strand
TATTCCTTGATTTCTATTGGTAGTAATTTGGATTCTCCTAAAACCTATATATACACCCTAGTTATGTTAATAAACTCCCTCTCTGCTTCCCCTCCTGTGGTCTCTGTGTGTCTCTCTGAGGCATCTCGGGGGGCCTGAGCGGGGGGGCGAAAGGGGGAGCGTCTCCCCTCGGCTGTCGTAGTCTGACACCTCAGCTCCTCTTTTTTTCTCTGGTTGTTTCAAGACTATATCACTGCACAAAGGCAGAGTTTTGGGTGATTATATTAAATGTTGTATGAAGCATACCTGCCTGTTTTGCCTAGGAAAACTTCTTCCAAGTTGTTTATATGCTGATTCTATGGCAATGAGGTCTGTTGATTTCTCCTTCTTTCTCTATGCAGGCTGTGAAAAGAAATTGAATTTTTCCTTTAATAAATAACTTTCCAAAAGGTTTTTGGTGGGAAAGGTATTGCACACCTACACATTTTCCATGTGAGAAAAATAACATCTGTCCTGATCATAGGGCTTCTGGGAATGCATGAACCATGAAAATTGCCTTTTAGTATTACATCTCTCTGTGCTCTCAGAAACACCAGGAAAATGTGTGTTGAAGTTTGTCTTGGTTATGTTTGCATAACCCATTACTTGGCAACATGTAAATGTGGCCTTTCTCTTATTTCAAGTCATGTTTGTGTGTTGACACAGGAAGCCTTGCCAACAGCCCTTCTATGAGTAACATGGGATGTTTGCATATGTCCAAACCAGTCTTTTGTTTTATGTGAATCTTCTTTGGGTTTAAGGAAGTATAAAAAAGAATTGAATGTGCAGACAAGAACAGTTGTGATGAACAGACCACATATTATAGGTATGCAGTATGGGTTAGCACAAAAAATATGTCTGATCAAGATGGTCTTTATTCATCCAGGGTCAGACCCAAGATGGTTGTAGTTTGCAACCTGTCTGCTGTTGAGGAATACACTTAGTGCAGGTGGCTCAGTGTACAAGCTCCTGGTTGTTCCCTGGGTGCTGGCAAATGTCTGGAGCCCCAGGCAAGGGGCTGTGAACTGACACCATCTCAGCAGGAAGACTCCAGCTACTGTGCACTTAGACTGTCACGGTATAAGCCCAGGGGTTGTTTTTTTTGTGGTCCCTTCTCACAGGCTCCAGCTCAGGCTGTTTCTGCTCAGCTGTCCCTGCAGCATGGTTAAATTTCCTTAAGGATCCAGATGTCTGGGATTCTGTCATGGGAAACCTGGTGTCCAGCCAGTGGAGGAAACCTGTCTGGTGGGGGGGAAGGGTGGGAATGTGTAGGGAGTCAGGTAGGGCACCCATTCACTGGAACCATTTTGGGACTTCAGTCCCAGCAGTGACAGTCTGGGATAGTGGGAGTGTGACTGCCAGAGTGGCTCCTGGATGGAGCATGCTTAGTGCCCCTTGAAGTATTCTCAGTGCATAGCTTTTTCTCAGTGAGGGATGGATTTATCTTTTGTTAAATTGGTTGTTTTCCTTTTGAACTTAGGTCAGTTCTTGGGACCCACAGCTGTCTTCTGCAGCGAATTCCACATATGTCATGTCCTTTTGTTGATTTTTGACCTAGTTTCTGGTAGTTTGAGTGACAGTTTACTGGATTTTGTTTGTAAATAGTCACACTCAAACTAGCTATGACTTCACAGATCTGCTTTCTCCCATCATAGTAATCTTTCAGGTTCCTGCACAGAAAACCTGTACAAGCAGTCTCTTAAGACTGAGGCTAAACATAGTGAATAAGAGGAAGCATGCGGTGTTGGAAAGGTCCAGTCACCTGGGTGGATTTGTATGAGTAGCCTTTAAATACACTTCTGGCTTTTTGACTCATTTCAAGTTGTCTTTTGACTCTGTAATCAAGATTTCTGGTTGCTTGGGGTTTTTTTCCCTAAAAATCTGAACTGAATACATCTCTATTTCCTGTTCTCCAAGTGTGACAATGATGTAAAGTTTGAATGTAAATGTGACATTCTCTTTTGAAAACATTTTTGTGAAGCTGTAACTTTTTACTCCTCTGATATTTTCGTTGTATATTCACTTGTAATATTTGGTGTTGACTTAACAGAGCTTGGAAAACCTGACTTAACCTTTCTGCTTCGTGATGGTTGATAACAAAAAGCCTGATTCGAATACATTGAAATGAACGTGTTGCCTCTTGATCCAATCAAGATACAGTTGATACAGTTCTTTACTGTATCCAAGAGACAATCCCCAGTCTTGTGAATTTGAGTGTGACATTGGTCACAGAAACATCACACTTAACAAAGAGAAGGGACAAAAAAGTTCTGAGTTTGTGTGAACTACTTGGGAAATTAACCTCTTCAAAGATCCAGTTCTTGTAACCCCTCATGATCAACATCATGAAATGCATGATTATGTGGTGGAAGTAGAAGTACTTCTATTGCTCAAATATCAAGTCATCTGCTACAGTATCACAGTAATATTGTGTTTCTAATTTTAATCTCAATATTACTTGACAGATCAATTTCGGTTTTTCTTTCTTAGCCAATAATCTTGTAATGTGAGAGTTTCTACTAAAAATCCAGATGGTTACTCAGCTGTGGAACTCCCTTTCGGAATTGACAGCTTTTAACTAAACAGGCCACTTGAGAAGGTCACCAGAGGTCAAAGCTCACAGTAACTTGTTTTCAGCAGTACAGTGCATTTGACACTGCCATGGACATCAAAGGAAGCTTCCTGGTGCTTAGATCTATCTAATAGGCTGTGTAAATATCACTCCTCACAGAAGAGTCATTTCTTGATGTAGTTTCAAACACCCAATATGTCTCAGTTCAGAAACAGCTGCAACTGTCATGAGGCTGTACTTGATTTCTTAATTTCTGTTCAATAATTTTGTGCTACTTTTTGTCAATTGCATATGCCTTGACTTTTATTTAAATGTCTCAAGACCTTTAAAATAAGATATTGATAAAGATAAAGGAAGATATTTTTATGTTTTTCCTACAGACCACAGAAAGGAATTAAGCAAGAGAGTGTGGCTGATGGAAGGTCTGATAATTTTTCATTTCCTTAATTGAGTACCTGCCTTAATTTCCTATCCAACCTTATCTTCCTCTGAAGATGTACATGCTCACTTTCAGTAATTGAATTCACAAACAGAAGTTTGTAATCTGATTTTAGGTTTCTGTCTTCCAAAAAATGACAAAGGTTTCCTCTATCTTTATATTTTGAATGGCCATTCATTCAATTTGTTCAGTTTGATCTGAACAGAACCTTTGACTCAGATTTCCACACCTTGACTATTTCAGAGTTGGAAGTCTGAAATCTTCCAAGTCAGAGAGCTTTTGCCAGAGCATTGCCTATCAAGTATGTATTCTTGAGTCCTAACTCAAGCAATGTTTTCAATCCTGCAGTAGTTTTATCAGGTGAGAACCTGATGCTGATTTGTGTTACTACTTTAAACTGAAACTTGGGAAAAACTGAAACTTGGAAAACACATTTCCATTGGGGGATTTTTGTCGGTCTTGGTTCTTCATAGATGATTTCAGCCACCAGAATTTTGCATAGTGTTAAAGATGATTATCTTTAGAAGGTCACTCGGATATTATTTCTGTCAAACATGCTGATACATGCCATAGACATGGCAGCTGACATACAGGGCAAGCCAAGGCAGTGCAAGTGTTCATTCCAACATTGAGGTATCTGAATGAAACCAGATAAACGATGGCATTTGGATTTGGTTTGGTGTGCAGAACATGCCTTCAGGGATCCTTCTTAACTTGGAATGAGAAAAACAATAGGTTTATAACTCACAATGTGATAGAAGTTTATGAATGTCACTTGACACATAGAATGGAGCTCTACTTCTGTGTACAAGAAATACAGTAAATACTGAAAACATTCTTTTATTAGTCTCAAGGGTGAGTCATGAGTTCAGAAGACAATTTATTTTTGTAATTTTTCACTTAAGAAAACTAATGTAAAAGGTTCCCTTGTGCAGTGTTGCTTGTCTTTTCTGTCTCTCAGCTTTATACACTGGAATGCTTCTTAGTGCTTAATAACGTACTAACCCAACTGGGCAGTTAATGTATGCTGTAATTGGTATACCACTGCTTAAATGAGCGTGAGTGGGAGGACTGGGTCATCGTGAAGAAAGCTGGGGTTCCTTCTGTCACAGTTGGCTGCTGCTCCTGGGGCTTTTTTCTGTTTTTCCCCGACGTTCTTAAATAAACTAAATGATAGTTCCCAGATTTCTGGGCTCTGTGACACATCACTGTATGTTGTAGATTCAAGGTTGAGTAGTGAAGGGTGGTCATTGATTGTTTGTTAAAACCTCCTTGTAATAAGATAAAAGGCAAGAGTAGTTTGTTTCCTCAAGCATGCTGCCTGGCCATGTTTTCCTTTTCACAGAGTCCCTTGGGAGAGAGATCAATTCCTTTGTACATCTGCAGTCAAAAAGAAGGATGACTGAAGATTTGTGTAATAACATGATTGTTAATGTTTGAAAAAGACCTCTAAGATCATTGAGTCCAGTCATCAGCTAGCAGCACTGTGTACACCTCTAAACTGTGTCCTTAAATGCTGCATCTGAGGTTGTAATAGGGGTTGAAAGACACCTGCATTTCAAGTGCCAAAAGGGTAAAGTACATAATTTGTCATCAGTAGGTGACACATGCAATCTTAGCCAGACAGTGAGATACTAGTGATTATGTAAGAGGAGAAAAAAAATCTGTGATACTTGCTTTTAGGTGGTTTCCACTATTTTCCAGATTCATATGGGATCTCTCTCTAGGGTCATTCAAATCACATTGCATAGAGTGGAAAACTACCTGTTGGATACTGTAGACCAGCAATCTGAAGGTGAACTCTCACCTTGTTAGCTGAGGTCAAAGCTGAAAGTTGTTTGGTACAGTTTTAACATGACAATTAAGCTATATTAGAAAAGCTCCAAAGGACAGGGACAGGAGCCTGACTATTTGTGAAAGTTGTTCCATAAAACTATTTGTATTATCTTTGATCTATGGAATTGCTCTCATGGTGCAAAAACACATAGAAAGATGACATAACATTATTTTATATACACACTAGTTTTCAGCCTAGAAAAAACAGCAACTGCACAGAACATACTAATTCCCTTTTGAATCTCATCCTGACATCAAGTAACTGACTAGCACAGTCAATGTCATATTGCACTTACTGTGTTCTACAATGATTATCCATAGTAGTTCAGCTGAGAGACGCTGTGGTGTTATACCTATTCCAGGGAACAGGCATTACAAGAGATAGCATGAGCTTCACAGGGATCTGGTACAGAGATCAACACTGATCTTTGCCAGCTGAAAAACTTGTTTGGTTTTCCAGATGGTGAAGTCCAGTTAAATATACAATTCTATTTTCTAATGGGAGGAATGTTTTGATAGAAATTACAAGAACGAGAAAATAACCTTTCTTCCTAAATCAGCCAGCATTAGTGTCTCTAGGCTTATCCTTATGAAAAGCATTGCTGGCATGAAAAATAGAAAGTTCGTGTGCTAATGAGGATACAAAAATAGAGTTTAGCTCAGGGCTAAATCCTGAAAGCTGGTAACCATCTGAGTCTTGTGCTAAATTGAACAGAAGGTGCTCAGCAGGTCTTAGTATCTGGTCTTTACTGAACAGCAGGAGACTGGCCTGATTGACATAAGCTGGGCTTAGTGTGCTCTAAAGGGCTTTGTTCACCACTTGATGGGTTTGCAAAGCTTTGGCATCGGTCAGTCACAGAGCAATTCAGAGATCATTCCTGTAAAAAGTGTAAGGAAGCTGTGTAGATGTGGAAAGGTAATGATTTAACTGTAGTGAAAAGAAACTTTTCTGCAGACACTGCCTCAGAAAAGTATTGACTGATGCTTTCTCCATAATTAAAGAGTAAGCTACCTTGTGTGATCCCCACTCAGTCGCTGCTTTTACCCAGACTTCATATATGTGTCATTTCTTATTATGTACTAGGACTACAAAGCAAAGTGTTCATTAATCCATGTATGATCCCATACTCCAAAGCAGTAAAACATAACCTCTTGGGACAGAGGATGATAGATGATGAGAACTTGTCAACTTCCTTTGAAGTCAATGCAGTAGTTGTGTGTTGCTCTGTCTGACTATTTGGCCTAATGAAACTGAATTTATAGTGGATTTTAATACCTTCTTCTACTGAACCCCCTTAAGAGTTTGCAGGCTGACCTGGCCAACAGCCTCTGGAGCTTTCCTTATGTTTAAGACCTTTTTGATGTAGACTGCTCTGTCACCAAGCCCAGCTCCTGGAACAACAGCCACAGATTATTTGATGAATATTAGTTGGAGATGTGATTTTATATCAGGAGGACAGTCTATACTGAGGGAAGACAAATTTTCTCAATTCACACACATCTATATCTGCTTTTTAGTTTTCTTGTTATATTCCCTCTACTAGTTAAAGTCAGTGTCAAGTTACCTACAACTGTCAACTCAGCTTTGATCCTGCAGCTCTAGTTCTAGTTCACTTGGGGGGAAAGAATATTGACTAGATTAATCCAGACGAAGTTACCTCTTTCTATCAGATGTGTTCTGGAGGCATAAAAATGCAGGAAGTATATGTGGCATTATTACTTCCTCTGCCTGTGGTTACAGTTACACTTTGCTGTATTGAAAATCCACAGATTGTGGCAAAAAAATACAGTGTGTAAACTGTGCTATAGAATTAATTGTGTAAACAGGAGGCTTTGGTGGCAAGACATGCCAGGTAAGAATGAGAAAAATGGATTTACAAACATGGTCTGGAAATAGTTATTCTTACAGAATTAGACTCAGCATTGGACTAATTCTGGTGGTGTTGAGTAATTCCCTTGGACTTGGCTGTTAGGTCACTGTAGTCTGTTTCCAGAAACACCACCTCTGTTCATAGTGGTTGTATTAGCCTGATAATAGCCTGGAATGGCACAGGTTGTCCTCCAGTTTGTCAAATGAATGAGTGGACAGGTATCTTGGAGCAGCTGTTCTCTCACATTACTGATGGCATCCAATTCACATGGGATTAATTTTGGCACAGTGGTCATAGTGGTGGCTTAACAAAGTTTAAATTAAAATTGGATTTCAGTTGCACATGTACAAGAGACAGTAGTTGTCACATTCTGGTGCCTGCCTCCAGTAGCATATCCAGTTCTTTTTACTTGAATGATGTCTAGCAATTTTACCCATAAGACAACCTTGAAATGGTTGGTGAGATAAACAGATTCACAACGTATTTAGGGGATAGTGAACTTTAAAGAGATGGATGCTACCTAGAGCTTTAACATTTTTGAAGGACTTTGTCCTGACCATCCAAATAAGCTTCTGTCATGGTTTCTGAATCAGCCAGTTGTTTAGCTTCGTTGCTTTCAGGATTTTAGGTTGGTTTCTATACTAAGAAAAAGGCTTTTGAAAGCTTGCTGTGTTTGGATGCAACTGTCAGAAAAACTTGAACCTGTTTCGTGTCTCAGCAGGATGGGTGGTTTCTCCTTCCAGCCTAGTTTTGTAGGGAAATTGGATTTTTCTTTCTTTTTTCATGCTTATTATATGTTTGTGATTCTTCTCCCCACCCTGTTGTCACTGTTGACTTACAAATTTGTACAACAGAAAGCTGAAGGAAATTCAGCTTCTGCTTGAGTAATGCAGCTGAAGAGATGAGAATCAATCCATGAGGAAAGATTGTAGTATGAGATCTCCTCTTATTAGACATCAAAGGATCCCCGTGGGAACACATCCGTTCTGAACAAATTCACAGAAGATTACTTGTTCTCTGCTTAGGGAGTTATTTAACATTCTTACATGGCAGGGCAAATCCTTTTAAGGGACAGTTTGTTTCTGCAAAGCCATAACTGAGAAGACCATTCAATTCTAAGTTGCTATTTTGGTTCTGTGTTTTCTACACCAGTAGAAATGACACCTAAAACATTGGGTTTAGCTTCTAATTATGCCACAAACTCATTTCAGACCTAGAGCTCATCACAATTCCTCTGGGACTTGAGACACTATGTCTCATCCAAGTTGTGCTCTTTGTACCTCTTGCGTTGTTATTAGCTTAGTTTTGTCTTAAATTTTGCACCAGACCTTTCCCTGCAGGAGGAAAGTATCTGTGTTTTAATGCAGCAGTTCAAAAATCAACACATTGTAACTACAGTAGCGTCAGACTAATTAAAATGCTTATTTTTCAGCACATGCAGTCTATTAGTCTGGTCTAGGATTCAAGGTGGCTTTCAAGTGCTCTAGGCTGTCATTTGCCTGTTAGGGTAATTTGTCAAATAGTGTATGTGACACAGGCTTGAGAACAGAGAGACATACAGTGACTGTACACAACAATTGAACATACCTGGGCAGAAAAGTGCAGTGCAAGAAAAATATGACAGTGCATAGCTAGTGTGCTGTGAGCTTGGAGGATTAACTAGAAGCTCACATGACCCTGTTATAGTCACTTACCATAGTCAGTTTTCTGACAGGAGTTATGCTAGTAATGGCATATGACCAGCAGAGCCCTGTTTGCACTGAATAGAGACACAACAGCAATGGAATGCCAAAAAGGAATTATTTTTGAAGATCAGCTTAATTGTGCTCAGTCTTCCTTTATAAAAGGAAGTACTGTTTCCTTGGGGAAGTCAGGGGAAATATGGGTTGGTTGGAAGATGTGGCTCTGCGGTTTCTGTGCAGCTGCAATTGCTTGCTGTGCTAGGCACAGTTACTAAAGTTAGTGAAGTGTCTCAATCCTCCTCTTACAATATCAAGCTCATATGTGATAGTACAATAGAAACCTCAGGGCTTCCATATGGCACTGCTGGAAATGGAGCTTCTCAAAACCAAAGATCAGGCCAAGCAGACTGTTGCCTTACTTTGTTTCAAGAGATATATTGAGGTATTTAAGGCAGTGACAGTGGGAATCAAGACCTTTTCTTAGCTCTTTTTGCTTTAACTTTGAAGAATTAACTAAATTTAGCTCATTCATATGAATAAAATTCAGTACTTAGAAGGACAGACTCAAGAACAAATTCAGGCGACAGTTCTGTCAGAGAGACATGAAAGCAGAACCCAATCTGCAATGCAACTAAGATGTCAGATCACTGCATGCCCAAACACAGTTAACACCTGCACCATAAAACAAGCTGAAAATAAAATCAGTCCTTTATAGTGATTAAAAAAACTCAGTCTTGTTTAATGGGATCAGGAAAATAAAATGGAAAGAGGAAGCTGAAACAATGACAGCAAAAGGAGGAAGTAAAGAGACCAAAGGGGTTTTTTTTTTATGTTGGAGCATAACATGTATTTAACAGCTGCAGAACTCAGTAGGTGTTTTGTGGGTGAACTGAATGGAATTTACTTCTAACAGCCCCAAACACTACTCTAATCACAGCGATATTGTTAATTTCTTTTGAACTCTTCTGTTGTAAGGGAGTAGAGTTATTAGGGATTTTTTTTCTGCAAGGGCCATGAAAAACAAACAAACAAAGGAAATGTAAATACAGCATAAAAAACATTCAAGCAACTATAAGACAAGAGCAAAACCTATACAGGGAGTTAGAGCAATGTATTTATAGGGGACTACTCTGCTCCTGAAGGGTTTTAACAGACCAGAATAAAAGGAGATCTGCATTAAAGATGTTGTTTTTAAGCAAGGAGGTAGTGCCTTCTGCAGAAAAAATGGCTAGACCAGGATTGTCACACGTGAGTGTGCTCTTAGAGTTTCCAGGGGTGGGAGAAGTCATATGAGCAGCCACATAGTATAAGTGCCTCTGTTGAAAAAAAAAATCTGATTGCTCCATGTGATAGTGGAAAGAATAGCATGTTTATTGACAGCTGAGTGATTCAGTGCTGTGCTCTCTGTCTTGCTTTCTTGACTATGGATTTCCCTCTTCTTCTTCTTCCTTCCCTCTGCCTGCTTTGCAGAGTTGTTAACTCTTTCAGAGGGCAAGATGTGAGTATTTCTTCATGGCCTATCAGCCTAAACACTGACACACAATCAGAGTGTCTGTTACCTCCTCTGCCCCTTTTGCCTTTCCTTTTAGTATTTCTCGTCCTGCATCATCATAGGCATAAAGACTACTTAGCATGCTGGGCTCATCTCTCTGTCAGTCTGTAATCCTCACAGAAGATTTCATAGCAGCTCCCCAGTCACCTTGTCAACCTTACCTTTCTGTTCCAGCCCTGTGGTGAGATTGCTTTGTGACAGCAAGGACAAATTGCCTGGATTCCTTGCATTCCATGACTGACTTGGTGTGATCTTTTCAGCAACTCTGACACACAGAAAGAAAAAAAAAAATCTGCTTCTGTAGCTTAGATAGCTCTTCCCTGTGAAACATGACAGAAGATGGTGCTAAGAAAAGAATTAAGCTGTCAGTTTGAGATGCATTAGATTCACACAAAACTGGTTTTCACCAAGTATTTCAGGCTATATGGTTATTAAATAAAAAAAAAAATCCAATTAAAATCATAGAAATGGATCCAGACTCAGATTAGTGTTGGTAGTTTGTACTTGATCTGTTTTTCAAAATATGTAAACAGCCTGAGATTTGAATGAGGTTGTCTTTGCAAATACTATGGTAGTTCAGAGAAATTATGTGTGGGTTCCTTTGAGAGGCTTTTGAAATAAGTGTAGGACTCAAGTGTCTCACATAATCAGTTGAAGCTTTGAGTCCCTCACGGTTGGAGAGTTGGTTTTTGTTCGATTCTGGTACAAGTTATTTACGGGGCAGCAGAAGCGTCCTAAAGGTAAAGGAAGGCAGCATCCCTGATCACAGGATCTTACTGTTCCAGGATCTAAGTAGAAAGTTTGAGGAAATCTTATGGTCTTAACTGTGGTTCAGGGTTAGAAGTTTAAACCCATTTAAGCTTTGTTTAGTCATTCATTTTTGTTGTACTTATTTTTCTTAGCTTGGATGTCAGCAAAAAAAGCTTGGCTCTGAAGTAAGAGCCCTTTTGAGTCATCAATATTTTACCTGCTACCAACTTCAAAGTCTGAAGGAATTTCCACTCTGACTGGCCAAGTTAAAGGCTAAACCATACAAAAGCACATTCTGCTTGGTGACCAGCTTCTGGGAAGCATGTTCTCTTTCCACGAGAGAATTCATTATATTCCTTAAAACATCCATCAGATGGCTGTTCATTAACCATCATAGCCCATAGGCTTTATTTTGTTTCTTCAGAAACATAATTATTTTGAAATAACAGGTGCATGTGACTGTCCTGGCAAGAGGGGAGTGCACCCCAGATGCACAAGGGTAGCTGTACTGGGTGAGTCTCAAGGTGTGCCACTCCCCTTCTGTGTTTTCTGGCAGTGGTTCATAGCAGCGCATTCAGGACGCTGCAAGAAGGAGGGCAATGACAGTAATGCATCTGGACCAATGCATTCACTTAGCACTCTTGAGACTGCATGGAACAATTTGTGGGTAGAAGTGATGGATTGGGTTTTTTTAAGGAATGCCTGCTGTGAGATAAACAGACTGAGGCTAGGGATGTGGGAAATCAGCCTGCACAAATCACCCTCACTTGTAGTGCCTTGAATTCCTTTGCCTGAAAATGGGTCATATTTTGCACTGACGCTAAAGAGTATTCCTCAAAGAAGCATAGACAGCCCCTCCCAAGGCTGTTTTGGGGCAGCAGGGGCACTCACCTTGGATGTTAGCAAACTACCCACTCAGGTCTAGGTCTGACCATGGTTCTCTGGGACTCCCTTTGAACATGCTCTGTGTATTTACTTGCATTGAAATGCACTTTGCTTGAGGTGTTATGTTCATTCTGTAACATAATTGCCTCATTCTTACCTGTGCCTTCAGCACTGTGCTTTTAGTTTCTGCAGAGAATGCCCTCTCTAAGGATCATCTTCTACCCTCCAATTGCTTCATTCAGTGGAAGCCTTGCCAGGGATTTAAAATTACATCCCCCCTGCAATGCAGTTGCACATGTAATCTAGCCTCAAGTAGTGATGTGAGTCTGAAGTTATTCTTTTATCTATATAGTGTTTCATTTCATTGAGTATATTTCAGAGCATGTTTCAAGCAACAAGATGCTTGTAGTACGGAAATATTGCAATCCTCTGCATGTGAAAGTAAATAGGGCTTCCAACTGAACATGTAGTTAAAATAATTAATCCTGGATGTTAAAATCTAGAGTAAAGTCACACAAAAAAAAAAAAGACTGCCTTCACAGTGCTCCTAAACTTTTCTGGTTCTCCAGATTGTCTACTAAGAGCTAACTGTACTCAACATATTGAGGGGAAATAAAGCAGAACATTCTTAATCATATTCCTATTTAACATATTCATGATACATATAATAAACAATTAGTTTCATTATATTGCATCATGATTTTTAATCCAGATCACAGTGCCCTTGTGGGATCATGCCAGAAACAGCTCAAGTCATATGTTTTTTCTTTAGATTTCTGATAAGGTGGTATGACTGCTCCTGTTGTGGTGTTTCCTCACAGGAATACCTTTAGTCTCTTGTCTTTCAATACTTTTTGGAGGCTTTTTTCTATTAGTTATAGTAATTTCTTATTGTGGTTGCTTGCTGATGTGCTCAGAAAGCTTTGGGCAATGCTGAGGCTTTCCTATTTTAAGGAGTAGCTTTGTTTTTTTTGCTTGTGTGCCTAGTCTGACCCTCTCAGAATCTGTTTAATCAACAGATAGAGGAAATAATTTTTTTTCCTGAATGCAAACAGTTTGGAATTAATAAATAAACATTCTTAAATGGGTGTTTTCTTTAGTCTTAATATACCCCAGCACTTCAAGTATGTTTAGTTTAAAACAAGCATGCTGCAATGAATCATCCTGTAAAAAGATGTTATTTAATGAAAATCACAGTAGGAGTTTCTTTATCCTTCTCCTCCTGAACCCATGTCCAACCTTCTGCTTTTCCAATATTCACCCTAGTTGCAAGAAACAAGGCTATGGGAGAATACACACACAAGCCCACAAGAAATAAAGTACTTAGTGCAGCTGACATTCTGTTTCTTCTGTGACGGAATGAAAAAAGAAAGATATCTTCTTCTTTTGGAGGTGGATTAGACACTTTCTTCTCAAGTTTGTTTTGGGCCCTAATTCAAGAATGGTTTAGCTGCTTTTAGGAAACAAGAAAGAAATAAGTTAGCACAATCACTTCCTCAAACTAAAGTGTGGCCTTTTGGGTTGTTATTGTCATTTAGGGGTGGGCTTAGGTAGTTTATGGGGAAGATGGAGCTTTTCAGCATTAGTTCAGTGCTGTGGTGCTCCAAGGCCCAAGAGGGTTTGAGGCCAATTTTAATCTTACTAATAACTGTCTAACTAACTAGATTTTTATCACCTATTTAGAGCCAAATAAGATTGCTTTCCTGGTGTTATTTGGAGATAAATTGATTTTCTGGATCAGAGCTCTAAGAGACTAATTTCTGTATCACTGGAAAACCCAGAAATGGTAACACCTCTTCCATATCCTCCATTTAAACAAAGCAGGCCAATGAAAAGGTCCCCATTTGTTTCAGTATCTTAATTCTAAAATACGAGTTGATTTTATGAGAAAATGTCTTCAAAATGGCCAGAGGACTTTCTCAGTCTGAAGCAGCCCTGCTGTGGAAGATCCTGATTGTTGTGGCTCTGCAGCCCTCTGTGCCATCTCTTATGGGGGTCACAGAGCAGCTACAGACCAAGCCTGAGGAAGGGGACTTGGCAGCCCAAAAGCTGACCTAAATGGAGAATCCATTTCATTTAGGGATTGGTTTTTTTAAGCTGTCACAATTTCTGTTTTTGAGTGTGTGTTCTGACCAAGGATTTAAATACTGATTCTGAAAATCCTGACATCCCAGGAAAGGTTCAAACACAACAGCTTCAAATTTTTCTGCATCCCTCTCAGCATTTATGTTTTCCTGTACAGTCAATGCTTGAAGAACTATTTGCTAATCTTGTTTAGGATTTTATTTGTATTTTCACTAAAATTATCAAAACAAACAAAAAAAGGGCTTTTGTCTGCTGCAGGGATGATGTTTGTTGCAGGAGCAGGAATTGCTGCTTACAGTACACCTTGTAAAGGCTAGAGCTAATGAGCACTTCTCAGTTCCCCCTGAAGAATATTCTGGCCTTTTTGAGTCACTGGCGGGCGCGCTGCACAAGCCAGGATTTTATAGCAGGAGTGTGTGTAGCTGCATGCACATGCCTATAAGAGAGGGGAATCTCAGGCCCTCTTCCTGTCAGGTTGTTGACATTTTTCAGGTGTAATGGCAAAGCTTTCTTGCACCATGTTTTGCACTCTGTGCAGTGAGTGCCTACACTTTGCAGTATTTACTTAGAGCAGTGTTGGAAAGCAGTTCATATGGAGTTGATATAAACTGAACTAGTCTGAGGGCACAAAATGTGTGGGCAGCATCTTCTGCAAGGAAATAATTCTCCCCATCTGTGGTTTTGCTTAAGAGAAGATTCTAAATATAGTCTCATCTCCTGATGATGATTAAAAATAAGCCTTTCTCTGTATGAAAGAGTTAGAAGTCTGTTTTTCTTAGAGAACGCTGAGAGCAGTTTCACTATTTGACTTTAGTTACCCATTTAATAATTATGTGATGCTATCACTGAAATCATATGAAGAAGAGTTGTTGTATATGTAGTGCTTCCTGCTACAGTTGTCCCCTTCTGCGGTAGGATGTACGTGGGCTGCTATGAGGAAATGTGAGACACAATTGTGGATCAGAGTTATCCTGAAACCTCTGTGTTTCCTCTGCCATGGGTTCAGCAGTATTACAAGAGGAGCCTGAGAGAAATTATTTAATCTCTTTTTCCATGTCAGATTTCATTGAAATTAATTTTTAGAAATTTGGAAGAAGGGCCCCACATTTCTCCCCACTGGGAAGTGATAAAGCAAATACTTCCCATACACTTGATTTGCTACCAGAATTGTACTCCTGCTTTTAATCTGCTTCTTCAGGAAGAGAATTTGCACTTGTGGATCTTGGTCTCAAACACACACGTTGGAGCTGTCAGATCTACAAATGCCCTTTGCATTGTGAACTGGATGAAAAGGGCAGCATACAAACAAAACCTTTGCAGGCAGAGGCTGTGCAGATTGTGAACAACTACCTCCCATATATCTAAGGTCTATTTTGTAATTGCTGATCAAAAATAATGACCATTTCTTCTACAGCAGGACTGGTGCTTGGTCAGTAACAGTGCATATCTGGGCCTTTTACCTGGCTCAGATACAAATATAATTTAATTGCCTGTTCGGTGGGGACTAGTGGTAGGATCTCTCGCTGCATATAAAATATGCAGACCATATTCCACTGCTCACTGAAGTCTCTGTTAGCCTGCAGTCATCAAAGGGTACTGTGTCAGCTCACTGTATGTAATCTGCATTTCCTCAGTGGGTCATCTTCGACAGTAGGAAATCCAGAGCAGGTGAGATTTAGGTCACAGAATGACAGATTGAGTAAGGTCACCAAGGACTGCTGGAGATCATCTAGTCCAATGTCCCTTCTCAAGCAGGGTCTCCTAGAACATATTACTCAGGATTATGTCCAGATGGGATTTGAATATTTCCAGGGAAGGAGACTGCACCTCTCTGGGAAGCCTGTTCCAGTGCTTTGCCACCCTCACAGTAAAGAAGTTCTTCCTCGTGTACAGGTCTACTCTCTGAAGTACAATATGGGGAAAAGGAATGTGACAGAGTCTAGGATAAGTCTTTTGGAAATTATCATCCTAATGCTGCAACTCATGCAGGGAAAGGCGCAAGTATTTGAGAAGAAACTGCCAAACAAGCAAGGAGGAAGAAAGAGAATGCAAGCCTGGCATGGAATAAATTAAAGACAGAATTTTGATGAGAAAAGGCAATCATATTTGAAAAACTCCAGTTCAGTTTTAACTTATAACCAAAGTAAGTGATTAAAATTTTCCTTAGTAAAAGGGATTGCTCTCTGAAATAAAGCTTTGTGGAAATGGATAGGAAGCACTTTTCCCCTTCTTGATCTAAACTGCTTGACTATCTGAGATGAACTTCTCAAAGCAGTGGCAGGGATTTCAGTGAGCTACTTTCCAGCAATTACTCTCAGTTTATACTGGTGCAACTTGACAGGAAATCAGATTTCATTTCTTTTATCTATATTCTGTACATATAATGTAGCAATCTATTCCTTAGCTAGTGTCAAGGCCACCCCTGTGTTTGCTGGAGGGGCAGAAAGGTCACATTTGTCTAACCTATTTTAGAAGTCTGCCCTCAAAGGCAGTGACTCATTCCTGAGAAGAGTATGTCTCTCCATGGACCTCCAGGGGGAATCTCAAAGACGAACTCCAGCTTTCATATTGAGCATGTTTATATTTAAGTGAGAGTAATCCTACTTCATTTCAGCAGTGAGACATTGTCTTAGCAATCTCCAGTTCTGTTTCTTGAACAGAGTTGTTCTAATCTCATTTCAGAAACTCTTACTTTTTTATAGTTTTTATTTGTTGTTGTTTTGAAACCCTGCCTTCCATGGTATCATGCTCAGCAAGTCACAAAAGCATGACTGTCAGTGAGGAAGTTGTGCATCTAAAAGCCCTCCTACTTTACTTGTGACTCAGTCCTCTGAGACTGCTTTTTAGACCTCCAACCCAACAGCTGAGAATGGAAGTTTATATGAACCATGTATTTTTGAGCAAAGCCCTTTTAAAAGCCTATTCTATGCTCTTGGCATTTAAATTTGTCTAGAAATTGACATATACAGGGCATGCAGCTTGGAAACCCTTTTTTTTCTCATGGGAAATAAACATTTGTAGTGACTACTTAGGGAGCAGTTTTCTCAAAAGTTATCAATTGTTATAGTTTCAAACCTAGTTGGAATTCCTTCCAAAAAAGAAGCTTGGAGGCAATGCATTAGCATAACTACAGTGGTTAACAAAGGGCTCCATGGATATGCATACTCTGTT
>JAWWEW010000131.1:16197414-16274820 GCA_035583185.1 Anabacerthia variegaticeps | reverse complement strand
TATTCATATTTATATTTTTCTCTTAATTAAAGTTTTTTTTCTCCTAAATTTAAGGAGAGGGATTATTCTATTTCGTGACCAACAATATATCTTAGTTTTCCCCTCAAACTAAGACATTAATTTAGGATATTAATAATAGATCAGTCAAATTATTTAGTGCTTGGATGGAGAAAGCCTTTTTTCATAATTCAGCCTGCCATTTGGAGGCCAAATGAAAGCTTAAAGTGTGGCTATTCTAAGGCTTCAGACAACAGTGTGTGTTACCAAAAATGAACACAAAAATATGTGTGCAGATCAGTTAACAAGGAGCTGAAATTGAATGGATGTGGTGCAAGGTACTAGTTTTTCAGAGTGCTTTCTGATCCACACACCTACAGTGCTTTCTGGCTGTCTTTTGGAAGGTGCCACATAATGACTATCAGAAGATAAAGAGCATAAGAATATCGGTCAACTCAATAAAAGCTTTGTCAGGATTGCTGTAAATGTGCAGGACAGATGGAACAGATAGAATTCCATACTCTGGGTACCTTTAATGAACCAGACCATTCTGAGTAAAAAAGAGTAGGAGGAATATTGCACATGGTAGTAGAATTTGAGAAATTATTTTTACTACTTTCATGTTATTTTAATCTGGTTTGTTTTTTAGTTTTGTTTGTTGGGTTTTTTTGAGGTTTTTGATTTTGGGGTTTTTTGTCACTTAATGTTATTCTGCTCTGCCATTTGGAGTGGAAAAAAAGAAGTAATTTGCTTTCTTAGTACAAGATGAGTCACTGGCAAACCCTAGAAAAAACACTATGTTGGGTCAGAGTACTGAAAAAGACTTTACAAATACCAGATGAAAAGGAATAAGCTGGAGATCCTTTAGTGAGGGAAAGAGAAGCAAAGTAGTGGCATTGAAGCAGTGCATTTTTGATTTACATAGATTTATTTTGGTGTGAGAGATCAAATGAAAAGAGTCCCAGATGAAAAAGAAGCAGCAACTAGAATGGTACTGAATAAAGTGAGCTTTCAAAAGAGAAGTCTCTGTAAAGGAAGATTCAGTGCAAACTAATGAAATAGACTGCTAATGGAGAAAACAGTTGCCCTTGGCTTTATCTGCCTGCAACAGAGGCTGAGAGAGCACAGCTGGTGCTTACTGTGTGACTGTGTGCGCACACATGCTGATGACAGCACACTGCCATGTTCTAGCAAATGGGTGAGTCTGTGTGTGCCTACACAGTGCATGCACACATGGAATTTTAGAGCAGATTTGAATGGAGACTTTTCCAAACTGCAGAACAAATGTTTCAGGCATGGGAAAAACAAAAAAAAAAAGAAATAATTCAGCCAAAAAAAAGTGTATAAAGCTTTCAGATGCCATGGTTTGACTTTGTTTTTTTTATATGACCTTTCTTCACAAGTTGTGCTTCAAAACATTTCATTGAAGTAAAAGGTAAAGTGTTGTATATATGGCTTTTTCTTGTGTTTATGAAGGGACAGATGTGCTCATCTGTTATTATTTATTCATATATTCCTGAGTTGTTCTGAAGGTTTTGAACCAAAAGACAATTACTGCTGCAGAAGATGCTGAGATGGTTGTTGTGTGGTAGCCAGAAGCCATGTCCTTATCAATTTTTTTGCATTAATTTTTTAATTGTAGAATGTTGGTTTGGTTTTTTTTTGTATTACATAAACTGAATGTGTCATTTTGTCTGGTTTACAATCTGTATGCAGTGCAACTTATTTTTAGGACTTCTCTTAAACATAATTATCCACATGCTGGTTAATCCTTGCAGTAATTCTATAGAGTAGGAAGGATGTCATTTGTCCAAATCACAGTGTCCTCAATAAGGTGAATATTCTTCTTTTGTCAGTTTTTGTTCTGGGCTTTAAATTACATGTCTGCTTCCAGGATGCTTTCCCAGATATCTCATGTCGCAAAAGTAAACAGAGGTTCTCCATCATGTGTGTGTAAAGCTGTACAAGTGCACGTTTCTCTCAGCACCCCCCTCCCCTTGTCTGCCACTAAACTGTTTCACAGTATTGTGATCAAAGAAAAGTAGAAGGGACACGCAAATATTTAAGCTGCACAGATTGATGTGAAAGATGAGGCTACTGTGCAAACAGTGGTCATAATAAAGTTAGTGATCAAACACATTTTGTCTTTAAGCTTGTCTTGCCTGGAGCTCCAAGGCTGCTTCATATCTTCGAAGAAATTAAAAACAAGGTGGGGCTCAGCACAGAACTGACTTGTGTGTTTGTGTACTTGTTAAAGTCAATCACCAAAGTAGTGTCTGTTGGGCTTGAGAGGCACTGGCAGAGTTTTGTGTAAAGCATCTCACCTTCTCTTTCCATGGTGAGCCTCTGCTGTTTCCAGAGCACTGGCTTCTGAATGGAGTGCATATATTGTTGATGATATTTCAGTGTGCTGCTCTCTATTGCATGTCAGGGATTAAAATGACATTCTCAGTTGTCAGGCCCTCCTTCACTTTCTCTTTGTCTGGTGTAGCCCTTCATGACTTAAGTCTGACAGCAGACAGTGAGTATCTGTCATGTGAATATACCAGGCAACAAGGAGTTAGAGGGGCACCTGAGTTCACTCCTTATAGTAAGACAGAGGGTAATGCTCCCTGCTGTGGATACTCACAGCAGGACCAAGCAGAGGGAAGCAAGCAGGCTCCTCTGTCTGTGCTGCTCAGCCAAGAACAGCCTAACCTTGAGAAACTGCTGAAGTTAAATATCACTGCAGTGTCAAAGCTAACATGTCATCTGACCTTGAGTGTCAACTCTGATGCAAAAGAAATGTGACTGGAATGACCCGGGAGCAGTTGTTGGCTGTCATTGATACAAATGTACTTGTTCTCTCAAGAGGTGCAGCCTGAAAACCTGCTAATTTAAAGAGTATCATGGGAAGTTCTCACAGGCTAGAACTGCAGCTTTGCCCAAGCATGCTTTAAAATAGCAGATGATCAGAAAAACTCCCGTGTTCCTCATATGATTGCTGAGATGAAATGGTGACTAGAAAGGTCAGTCAACAGAAAAAACAAATCACATGGAGAATTATTTATCCTTTGTTTTTCCATAAAAAGGCCATCTGTGTGCAGTGGGAAGTCACTCAGACAACTAAAGAGAGTGAGAATAAATTTGCCTTCATCCACTGGAAAATGGAGAAATAGTGGCGGAAAATTGTGGAGCAGAAGTATGTCATACTAGGGACTGAAACAGAAGAATGCTGTCTGCCCATTTACACAGAAACAGGGTAACCCTTTTCTTACCAGGAGATTGTCCATCCCTATTTTTCTGTGATATCCATTTCTTCCCATTGGCTCATTAATATGTCTTATTGATCTCAAAATAAACACAGCTATGAGTAATTTTCAGAGATTTCATTTCCTTTGCTCAGTTTTTTGTGGTTCTTTTCTGTCATTATCCTCAATAGTTGCCTTAGACTTTTCTAGAGATTTTTCTCTTTCTTTACTTCTGTGTCCTTCAGACTTTGCAGAGGAGGTCACATTGTTCAGAATTTCTGTTGTGAAGTGTCTGGATCCAGGCACCCCCTCCATGCTCTTCAAAGACAGAGGAGAGGATGGCATGCTTTAACAAAACAGTATTTTTGGTAGACAAGATGAATCAAGGGATGGGAAGTCTGTATGTTACTCTTCCTGTTTTGTTGATCAGGAGCTCTGTTAGTGAGATTAAATTTGCTGAGAATTGACTGCTCTCATTTCACATGCAGGTTGGTGACTGCAGAGCCTTACTAGCATCCCCTCAGATCTACCTTCGGGGGAAAAAAAGCGCTCTAGACTATCAGGTGCTTCAGAGAAGTCTCTTCATTTCACCTCACAGACAGGTGAATGTAGCAGAGAGGAATATCGTGACAGGACATCGTAAGATCAGCTGCATCAAAAGGAAAAAAACCTGAAAAACAAAATGTGAAAAATATCCTACAAAGTTTTCAGATGCATCCCAAATGGGACAGGTAGCACTAGTATTATTTTGAGCTCTAGTTTCTTTTTTTTTAATTTATTTTAAGAAAGCTAACAGCTGAGGTGCAGTTACTGCATGGTTTTCACATAGATCCCATTTGACTCCATTTAAGATGAACTTGCTTAAAACTCTCAGTAAGAGAGACTAGAAAAACTTCAGGTTTCCTGAGAGCAAAAGTACCTGTTGGTGGTGCTGCCTTTGAGTATTAACGTGACCATCTTATTTATCATCTTCTTGTTTCATGCTAAGAAGTATAAAATCTCAAGGTGTATCCCCAATGCCTTAATTATACATATCACGAAGAGGCTGGAACCCAGCAGAAATGGAGCTGCTTCTGTAATAAACACAAGAGCTCCTCTACAGCCACCTAAAAAAAGCCACAGCAGTCCTTTTGGCATAAATGGCTGGTCTTCCTTGCACCAGGACTGTCCACAGACTGGATTTGGCAGTTATATGAGGAACTGGCACAGCTGGCAAATCTTGCATTCTGATCATGCAACTGGGAAAAGTGTCTTTAGTGTTACTGTTCACCGATAAGGGCCAAACCTTGTCCTTTTGAGCACTGGCAAATATCAAAACACAGCCATAATGTAGGAATAAACCAAGAAAATAATTTTCAGCTGTTCAGGCAAGCTTTGGGGTTGCTTATACAGGTTCTTAGTGTCTGTATGTGTCCCTTTAAGTAAAGTTAGGACTGTGTCAAAATTCCCTTGACACCAGAAATGTGAATCCCTCCAGCCCAGAAGGGTTAGGTTTGGTTAGGTGGTTTTGTTTTCTGGGTTAGGGATGGCACAACTACTCATCTGACTGAGCTGGTGGGGTATATACTGTATTTACAGTCTGTCTATTGTAACGGAATGAAATTACTGGATTTTCTTCTCTTTTGTTCCCCAATTGTAGACCTTTATGGAAAAAGGATAATAGTCTCATTTCTTCTGAGAAAACCCCCTCTCATAATTTTTACAAGCTTATTACTGGTTTTCAGGGAATTTCCAAAGAACACAGTTTGGCTTATTGAAGTGAGTGGCAAAGCTCCAGCCTGTTCCACAAGAGAGGTGAAACAGAGCCTCTACCTTCTTTAGAAATTCCTATTCAAAAATACCATTCTTTTTATTGCTTGTACCTTCTTGCTTAGCATTTTAAAATTAGTTACCTATGGTACAATGTTGGACCTTAGGACTGTGGGAGACTTACTGGCAAATAACAAGCTGTTCTACAACCCTAGTCCCTCCAGAACTGAGTGAGTCTTATTTTCACAGACACCTGTACCTCTTACCATGAGTACCAAGGGCCAAATCCAAAGCCTCAGTTTGGTGCTAAGACTTTTTATGTGCACATGGCTGTGTACCAGGAGGTCATGTACGTGAGCAGCTTAAGCAAAGCCTTATCTGGTTTGATGCCAAATACTCACTGCTGCTGGTTTTTTTTCATCCCTGTACTGCTTTTTTTTTTTTTCCAGTTTTTCAGGTGCAAAGCACCTGGGCCATAAAGACCTCTGGGTGCTCCCCTCCCACTAATGAACCTTTCTGCTGTAGGCTGCAGCCCTGGCCTCAACAGTTTTGCTGCCTGCAGAATATTCCCTTCTGACCCACCCTGGGAATGTGCCTGAGTGGCCTGGCAGGGTCCTTCCTGCCCTGGAAGTGTCTTATGCAACCTAGCTTGTCTCCAGCCTTCCCATGGCACTGTGCAGTCTTTTATCACACTAATTAGGGGCTACATCCTGCAGGAGGATGATTTAGCACTTTATAATCTTGCAGTTGTTACTGTAAGTTTATTAGCCTGCCTGGGAACTTCCTCATCAGGAGAGCTGATTTACAGTAAATAAACAGCAATTTGTTGAAAACTAAAACTCTAAAGGAGCTTCCTGGATTCTTTGCTAGTTCAGATGTCATGGTATTTAATGACACAGTTAGAAGAAGCTGCAAAGTCTCCTGAGTGCTTTAAAAAATTCATTGTCAGGATGTCCTTTTAATTTCCCAGATTTTGGCAATGTCATTTAAATTGACTTCTAGGGCATGTCATTCTCTCTGAAAGGTCTTTGTAAATTTTGACTTGAAGATCTGAAGAATAATGGGTCTCTAAAGTATTCCTTCAGGGATAAAAGGAGCATGAGTTCTTTCTGTCAAATTTATTTTATAATATCCTGTGGTGACTGTTGAGTGAAAGATACTGTGTGGCAGCAAGCAGCTCTGAGAAGGGAAGTACTGGCATAGCTGGTGCTTGGTTTCTGTTTTTCTACAACATCAGGCTGTTCCAGCCTCTTGTCAGTAACTTTGAGTGTACTGACTGTATCAGTTGGTTTTATTATTAACCAAGGGTTACTCTTGGCCACTTGATATTTACAGAGCCAAGGAAATACATTGCAAGAGGAGGCATCACTATTATGGAAGTGCATTTGAAATAGGCTTTTTCACTAAACCCTGTTGTTAGAGGATTTTAGAGGATCTGCACTCAGAGCATTGACCTGACATGAGAAGATGCATGAAGTGGAGAGGTCATGCTTTAGGAGGAGATGAGAATTTGAGTGCAAATTTGTTCTGTTACAGAAATAGGTCCCGCAGTGGACCTCTGGGTCTCAACCTGATTTTCTCTAAAATCTTGTAAGTGTTGCAAGGAGTGCATGGCATCTAAGTACTAAGATGATCTCTGCCATGGATAGGGACATCACATGATGCTGAGGAAATGTGAAATGCTGCAAAGAGGCAGGGGCAGCCCAACTTGTGCTGGAAGAGCAGCCAAAGGGATGCTTAGCTCCCGAGGAACTCTCCATGCAGCAGATTGTGTATTGTCAAAAATTCCTTTGGGCCTCAGGATTTCAGCATACATCTGAGGACTTTGTTACACGCCAGAGACCTCTGGCCTCTATGGAAGCCTTTTTCTAAGCAATACCAGCTACCCACCAGGTCTCTGAATTTGCCATGATGCCACATCCAGTTATTTCTTAGTTGTTCTGAAGTGCAGCATTTTAGGAGTTTTCAGACAGCCTAACACATAGATTTAGTTCAAGGCCTTGCCCTCGAGTACTGTCTTTATGTTAACAGTAACCTTGCAATGATCTGAATTCAAAGTGGAACTAATAAAAGTTAAAAATCCACCTGGGAAAAGAAAATAAAAAGCAAGTTTTATCTGCTTATACCAGGATAACACATAAAAGGTGTCTCTCCTGTACCTGGCTAATGTGTTGCAGGTGCCTTCTGATGCTACATCCCTGGAAGCTGCTGGCCTAGCTGTAGTCTAGTTAGATTTCTCAGAGGAGACTGTTTCCTGGTGAAGTATGTTTGCTTTGTAGTCTTTCTGACTTTGAGAGTTTTCCCACAGGTTCCATTCCCGTTCAGTCCCCTCTCTGCAGATCTTGTTCACTTTTGTGAGCTGAAGGCTGTGGCAAGTCCTCGTAAATCTGGATATTTTGCTCTAATGTCATCTATTACTTTCGGTATGTAATAAGAACTTTCTGACTCAATAAAGGGTTAAACACTCTCTCCACTGTTTTACCCCACAAACCTACTCTCTGGAATATACAAACAGTGTATTATATCTCTTTAACTGGACCCTCATGTTTGCATCAGTATTTATACCAGCTATAAGACTAATATCAGAAGCAAGAATTAATTAGTTCAGCTCATTTCTGAGACTTGGATGTACTCATATATGATGGTGATCAAACTTCCATCTGACTGATAGTTTGGGTAAGGGATTCTGACAAAGTCTGCCTTGAAGGGCTATTCTTTTAAATGCAGAGGTCTCTGTCTCCTCTTAATGTAGCACTTTACTATGTTATGGGTGTAGGTTATGCAGCTTTTTATACAACATTGATATCCATATTATTTTGCTTGTGTTGCAGATTGTGTGCTGGTGGTGGAAACCAGGTAGCCACTTTCTGTCTTTACTCATGATCAGGAATGCTGGTTATGATAGGATTGGCTGGATGAGTCCCTGTTTTAAATTTTTAGCTTAAATTTGCCAAAGCCAAGCACTCAGTTGCAAAATAGACACCTGTAGTGCCTTCCTCTTTGCATTAAAAAAATCCAGACAAGACACATGGACAGAAAATACACAAACCTAAAGTTATGCCCATTCCCCACAGCCTCTCAGCAGAGGGGTAGATGTTTAGAGTAGAAATGAGTTTTCATGTATAAACTTGGAAAAAGAAGCATAGAAAAGACAGTAAGCAAGACAATAATTGCCACTTAAGAACATTTAAAGGGAAGTAGGAGCATTATGTAAAATACTACTGTTTCGTTTCTCAGGGACTTTGTGAAGGTTTTATTTCTGGTTCTGCAACATGTGAATTCCCAGTAATTGGGCTTCATTTTGCAAAACCTTTCAAAACAAAGATGAGCTTAAACTGCTCATTTTCATCATTTTTGTGGTTTGATCCTATGAAGTTAACATATTTCCCATGGTTTCTAGTACAAAAAAAAAAAAAAATCTAAGGTCCATCTGAAACTCAGTAAAAATTCATGTGGAATTTGGCTTGGGTTTTGGGGTGATTTCATTGAATCTGTACTGAATTTTGAGTTTAAAACAGAACCATGGTGTGTAGTGGAAAACACCTGTTTTTTGGTCAAGTTCACAGTCTACTTTCTGGACATTTTTACTAGAGTTTTCTTCTTGGAAATAATAGTAAATTACAATTATAGTGCCATCTCCTATCACCACTTGAGCAAAGAAAAGCAAAGGGAAATCCAAAATCTTTTTCCACAAGAATATGAAATAGTAGCTGGAGTTTTTCTCCTTTCCTTGTTCTCTGGTGCTATGCTGTTTTCTGACTATAGGGGAAAGTTTCTGCAACCTAAAACGCACGTTAGTTTTATATTTTTGAACATTTGTTGTTAGAGACTACCACTAGACTAAAATAAATGGGATAGACCAGCTCTTCTGAATTTCACCATGAAGCTTGAGGGTCTTAACTTAGGTGAATCTGACCAGGTAAAATGAGCCATTGCCCAGGAACAGCTGCGTCAGGGTCATTGCTGGTAGGTGCCTCCATTCATCAAAACAATCCAGGAATACACAAAATACCCAAGACAGCTCTGACAACTGCAAGTCAATTGAATCAGGATAGAATAAAGATTCTTTTAAATGCAATTTTTAGAGGCCCTTATAATTAATGCTTCAGGTCAGTGCTAAAAATGTCCTTGAGCAGGGAGGGAGCAGTTTAAGCATCAAACACAGTATTCCTACTCTCTGAGTAGTGACAAAGGTTGACTCAATCTAACCATTCAACTCCTCTGTGCTCCTTCCCTGCCTAATTCCATTGCTTTGGCTCATCTGATCCTTTATGAGCTGGTCCATCCTGCTTTTCCTTTTTTAAAAAAATAAACTAATGGAGGGAGGAGTGCCAGATAGAGAATAAAAACAAGGGAGGACCTTCTGGGTGAGTAAATATTGTTAGCCTGCACTTTAACATACTCAGTGTAAATCTCTGAATTGAATAAATGCATTTAGCTGAAAGCTGTCTTTTGACAGAAATCAAATGAAATTGAAATTAATTGCTTAAAGATGACAAGGGGTTTAAGGACACTGACCTGCCTATAGTGGTCTACTCAGGATTTTGATTACCTTTAATTCAGGGATGCTTGCAGTGGTCACATTACTTTTCACTTCACGTTGAACCCCTAAGACCAAAATTTGCCTTTAGTTCACTTTCAGGTGCATATCTCTGCTAAGGTACTACTTCCAAAAAAAACCGAAAAAAAAATGTCTCTGGGGTGATAGATAGAGCTGAAAATTTCCTCTGAGTGCAAATAAACAGAATATATTTATATAACCTGTTGATAACAGCTCTGCATCCTCCAAAATTATAATTCTGAAATCTTAGGAGAGCATGTGCAGTGAAGTTGCCTGTAGAGCCTTTTTGTCTGTGTATTACTTCCTCAAAATAAATTGATGATATGAAAGGCTTCTCAAATCACAGTTGTCTCCCAGCGGGAATATACTTAGCAGTTCCTCGTGACACAGCTTATGGTTTTGAGGGGAAAATCCTGCTCCTGTTGGAATTATGTGCCCTGCATACAGCAGGAATTTAACAAAAGTGCTTTGACAAGACTGGTACATTCAAGGAAAGCAAATCTGTGCTTTGAACAAATTCTGTTCACTTCATTCTCTGCCAGTGCAGTCTGTGCTGCTAAAACTCATCTTCTGCCAGTGTAACTGTGTTTAAATAAAGGTTTCTCCTTGGCTGAGTGGGGGGTGTCACCACCACACAGCCTTTGTAATTCAGCTGTACTGGCAGAGATGTGTAGAACAGCCATCTGTACCAGGATGCTGGCCAGACACTAGGGATATGTAAATGGCAGTTTGCAGCTTATGGGATATCAAAGAGAACACGCTCAGAACAATTTGTCCCCACATCCACACCACTGTTTTAAGTAAAAAACCAGCCTTTTCCCTTTAAACCCATGCTTTTGCAGCTGCCTTAAATCAGTGTAGATGTGTACACTGCTGTCAAAAGGCATGTAGTTCTGGACCTCAAGTGGCTTCAGTGCTGACGAATATACTTAGCGCTGGTAGCTCTGTGTGCAGCTGCAGGGTGTGTGTGCCCTTGGTGTGGAAATGGCAGGAGTCCTAGGCAAGAGGCCATGAGGTGGCCCTATCCCTTTGACAGTCACAACTGGAGCTGATGACTCAGCAGGAAGACCCCATCTACTGCACTCTTAGACTGTAATGGCAGAAAAGCTCTGAAATTCCTTTTCTTTCAGAGTCTCACCTGAGATGCCCCAACTCGAGCTGTTTCTGCTCAGCTTTTACTGCAGAATGATTAAATTGTTTCAAGGATCCAGACATCTGGGACTATGCTATGGGAAACCAGGGGTCCAGCCAGTGAGGAAAACATGTCTGACTGCGTGAGTAGGGAGTCAAAGGAAGCACGCATCGGGTCACTGGAACCACCCACTCTCAAGTGGCTTCAGTGCCAGCAGTGGCAGCCTGGGGTGGTGTGAGTGTGACTGACAGAGTGGTCAGGCAGGAAAGTTTCCTAAACATCAGGCTAGCTGTTCACCTTCAGATGTGGCAACAGTTAGTGAGGCAAAAGGACAAAATGGATTGGTAGACTGGCACAGAAGTTTTGCTGTCAGTTCTTTTTCATGTCCAAGCAGCTTTCCTGCTGCAGCTTTTCAGGTAACCTGTGCTGGTACAACTGCAGGCCAAGGATGAGCTGGGAATGACCTGTTAGAAGCAAAAACTCTTTAAGCCTGTGCTTGCACTGAGAGAAGCAGTAAGGTTTTTGGGTCTTTTCAAGATGGGTTTTTTCTCTCTGTTCCTGCTCCACGTGGGCAAACACAAGGCTGCTTGTTATATTGTTGACAGCATTTCTGTGCTGACTAGCACTGACCTTGTCTGAATGAGTGCAGATTTGCTGTCATGTGTGTGGTTGCCACTGTAAATGTAATACCAAATGTCAAGAAAATTTAATCATATGAAGTGAAACATCTCCCACTAATGATACAACCTAATCACAGGATGCTGTTTTGCATGCATCACTGTCAAATGCTTTAATAGTTTTAGTCAGAAGGTATTTCAGTGATAAATCACAAGCTGCTTGTGATTAAAATCAGTACAATTGCACTAAAGGAATGGGATTTGTATAGTTGCCCAAGGGCACATTTTGAAAAGTAGAACTAAAATTCTTGTAGAAATGATAAAACAAACCTAAGAAAGTTTATTTGAAGGCATTATTGTTCCTCGTGACCCATGTGTCACTGTCTCTGCCAGTTTGTTTGCTTCTCTTGTATGTTGTCAGAGAAAATCCTTCCTGTTGAAATACAGACAAACTTCAAAATACAAAAATAACAGGCCTGCCAAAAAAAGAAATATAAATTTTATTGGTGAAAATAACTAGAGAAGATATGAAGCAGACATTTTTCCCACTCTATTATTAAGCACATGTTATTTTTTTTGGACAAAGCAAAAAACTTAAATACTTTTCCCCAACACCCCTGCATGTTTACTGAGAAGTGGCAAGTTAATAGAGTCTAGACCAATTCAGGCTAAGGCCACAGAGTTTAAGGGACAGAGTGATTCTCTTTTAACTCCTGCCTAGCTGACACTGTCCTCCCCAAAGTCTGGTGGAGTTATCAGGCAGGAACCCCTGTGAGGTAGCAGGAATGGATTAATTTTGTAAGCCTGGCCCACCTGAGGTCAGGCAAGAAGTCTTTATAAGAGCCTTGTCTGGTCTTTTTATCTGTGCTACATTCTCACCATGCATTCTTTTGAACACCAGCACAGTAGCAATGGGCAGGGGTACAGAGAGAATGTCTGTCTTCTGTGTCTGAGGAAGAGATGGCTGAAGGAGATGTCAAGGAAAGAGTCTCCTAAGTAGCCTGGCAGAATGGAGGAGCTTTGCTGCTGCAGAAATGGGGACAGGGCAACTTGGGAATGTGTCAGATAGAGCTGCTTACAGAGAAGAGCTCTGCAGAACTTAGTTTTCCCCTTGTGACTGTATGTGTAGAAGGTTAATTTTTAGGGCTATCAAGTTAAGCAAAAGAAAGCAGCCTATATATTTTTAATCAGTCCAACTGAAGGCAAGAGTTTCTGTGTCAAATAATTGCGGACATAAGGCAGAAAAACAGATTCTGCGCCTTTGACATTCCACTTTAAAAGACAAGATATACAGTTCCTGGCCTCAGTTCTTTGCCTTGATGTTAAGAGCGCAGGTTCTCTTGACCTCGATTTGAATTTTCTGCGAATCTTAGTTCTACATCTACTTACATGAGAATATTAGTTTACATTTTGTTTTGTTTTTCTGAAACAGAAAAGGCTTTAAAGCCTCCAAACTCCTAGGCAGAAAGTCTTTTAAAGACAAAGATGACTAGATAAATTTTTTAAAATTTGGTTGGTAAGTAAAACAACTAATACTTTTTTTTTTCTAGTCATGCTCTAGCTTCCATATCTTGGGAATCTTCCTTATTATTTTTCACTGGTTTAAAAGAAGAAATGTTGTTTTATTTCTAGCTTTCTTGTATTGAAGAACATTTAGCATGTTTCTAGCTCTCTTTTTCTAAGGCAGTTGGCATTGCTGCTTGACAGACAGGTTATCATAAGTTTCAACTCATGATGGTTTTTTGTTTATCAGAATCTACTTTCCTTTTCAGTATTGTTTTAACTCACCAGGAATTCATCAGAACACAGTGTTGCTTGCAGAAATAGTTAGGAAATCAGCTGAAAGACTTCCCTTCCCAAAACATTTTGATGAGCAAAGGGTTATGAGCTCTTTGATAAGAGATTCTGAGATCCAAGCATTTTTATGTGGCCAGGAGAAGGTGGCAGGTGCTTTGGCTGGGATGTTGACATGCAGGGCAGGCGTGCATACAGTCATGCTTTGATTCATAAATAATCTTCTAAATGCTTTGCATTTTAGTGAATCTTATGCATGGGATAGTAATTAGAATATTTCCATGAACTTCCACAAATTTCTGTGAATTTATACTAGCTGAAGACACGGCTCAACAAGTGAGAGCAAAAGTGAGCTTATCTAGCTAGATCAACTGCTGAAGATATCTCTTGTATCTTCATGTGTTACACTAACTATTTGGGCCTTGGTGTTTCTCATTGTTTATTAGTTTAGGGTGTGTTTGTTTGTTTTTACATTACTATGAGTTCTCAAAATATTTTGTTCAAGTTACACCCGACAGAAAGTTCAGTTCTCAAATTATGATAGTTGAGTGGGAAGTGTTTTGGGATAGACAGCACGCTCCTGAAGACCTTTCTGTTCCAACTGTGTGTGAAATCTTATTTGGTTAAAAGTCCAGATGCTTCAAGTGCTGACATGAAATTTTGTAATTGCACTTCTCTTAGAATACCAGATGTCCTCAGTGTCCTGTGACTTGTATAGTTGTATGCGCTGTCCCCAATGAAACTTCTGCTTTGTGGATCAGAGGAAAAGGGAAAATACACTTCAATCCTCAAGATTTGGACTTAGAGCATAAGGTAAAACAACATGGAGATCGTTCTTATTTAAACCAGCGACTTTGTTGCAAATAAACATTCTCAATATGTGCAGCATAAGGGCACAGTTGGATAAAAGGTAATCCTTCAGTGTTTGGTGCTTTGTTGTCTGGGCAGAGCTAAATTGAGATTGTTCTCCACTATTTGTGATCTGCCTTACTCGTTTTCGTGGAGTTGCTTCTGCCTCGCATAGTAACATCAGGATGCAATAACCAACAGGAGACCACTTGGGTATCATGTATCCTCACCTCTGTTGCTTAAGCTGGGGAAATTATTTAGCAGAAAAAAACCTGCATTCATAGAAATTCAAGATTATGAGCAACCTGTTGTGAAGATCATTATCAGTGTGACCTAATCAGAGTGATTTTTTTTAATATTTGATGATAGAATCAACAAGACAAGCACAAGTTTCCTTCCCCTGGGAAGTCACACAATTACTCAATTTCATGGCAGCAGCTCTTCAGTGGAATGAGCATAGCACTTGATATCCATCAAGTATCTCAGCAGTAGGTCAAGAGCCTTTTATTAGTATTTTGTCTAACATAGGGCAAAATCATAACTTTACTCTCATAAAATGAAAAATTAGTACTGTTTGGGTGCTTTCAAACTTTTATTTGCTGATTTGTTCTGTGTTTTTACTACAATAAAAAATAAAATAAAAATTTTATGGTTGAAGCAATACATTAGAAACCATTTAGATTTTTTTATTGCTACACAAACAGAATTGTCTATGACATGAGAGGTAACTAAATATAACCCAACATCCTGCTTTAGAAACTTTTAGCTACTGGGCTAAATTAAGGGCAGCCCATATACCACATGGAAGTCTTAGTTTCTTGTAATTTCTTAAATTGCTTTGGATTTCTTCAGGTTGTTATTGTTATTAATCAGAAGTTTATTTTCCGCATTTCTATGTATCACGCTTCCTGATATGGTGGCGCTCAGCATCATATGAACTTAGAACAAGAACATAATTCACATATCGTAAGGGAGCTTATGATCTCAATCAGTGAAGAATAAATTGATAAACTCAGGAGAGGAAGCATCAGGAGATGGTGCAACCAATATCAGATACAAGAGCCTGTGCATATCAGAGCACATCAGTGGCCTGTTCACTTCTGAATTTCCTTTACTTATCACTACAAAGAAGAGTTTTGAGATGGGTTTATAGTGTAATACATGAGTTCAGAAAAAGTTCAGAAGGAACTTTTCCAATGCCTGAATTACAGCTCAGGAAATAACCTGTTTGTGTGTTAATAAGTGCAGAAGGAAAGAGGTGGGGGTGGGCTGGACATCAGGGCCTGGAGAAACGGAATGGCAACAAGTCAGATTTCTTCAATGAAAATTATTTTTGTCTGTTTAGGTGTAAATAACTTTTATGGTTTATCTTTATCCCTTTGCATATTATAATTCATTATATTCTCAGTAAATACCATAAATATTACTTCTTCTGCCTTACCTACCTGAGGCAAATGTTTGGGGAAGGAGGGTCATATAGGTTATTTCAGGTCTCTTCCATGACCCATTAACATCCTTTATTTTCATGAAGTAGATTTGAGGAAGGATGTATGTTGATGTGAAGGTGAAGCAAGCTCCTACTTATTTTATATCTTTAAAAGCATGCTGGCTTAAAAAAAAAAAATTGTTATTATTGTTTCTGTAATAGAAATAATTAGAAGGTGGATGATGGTGGGTGTCAAAATAGTTCATGTTCTCCATTAGTAAGTCACCAGACTCAAAGCAGCCAATCTAAATCTAGGAAGAAAGAAAACATTTTGCCTTTCGGCCACTTAAATAATTTTCAACAAGAAGTTTGGTTGTGCTTAGAATACAAAGAAGGAAGCAAATACGATCTTCAGTAGTCTGCTCTCAATGTACTGTTAAGTTAGCAGCTGTTTTACTTGACAACATAATCTTGAAACAATCATTTCTGATGCAAAATAAGTGGCAGTTAAATTAAAAATATTAAGTTCAGGTATGTCTGGTGGCTGTTGTATTGGTCACGCAGGGTTTTGTGTAGATTACCATGAGTGCTGAATTAAATACGTTCAGTTGAGAAGTAAAAGGAACATCTTTAAAAACTTAGAAAACCTAAAAACTTAGTGTGCTCTTTCTGAAATGCCAGATAAAACTCCTTCCGATTTCTCTATCCATACCACTAGTTACAGAGTTCTGAGTGCCAAGTCTTTGTCAGAGCCAGCTTTTTCTGCCCTGGATTCTTCATGGCAATGTAAATACACATTCAAAACCTATCTACTAGGCATTTTGCCAAGTTTTCTTTGCAGAAGAAAATAGCTATGAAATAATTATTTAGAATTTGTTAGCAAACCTATGCTGTGGCTTGCTAGATCTTGTGGATTTGTGGGTGTGTCATATAGCCAACCTGCCAGGCCTCCCCACATTCATATTTCAGCCATCCTGCCATCAGCACACCTCCATGAGCTTGGTTAGAAAAATGCATTAGCAATATCAGTTGTGGCATACCACTTGGCTGCCTTTGCTTCCAAAAGTCTAGGGGTTCACCTTGAGTCTCCTCTGGTGCTTTCTGCCAGAGTCTCCAGGTAGGACCATTCTCCGCAGAGCATGTGGTGTAGAGTACATTTTTTACATCATGGATTGAAAGATGTGTACTGCATTGATCCAGTTGCCTCCCAAGCTTCCGAACTGCCATTTGTATAATTTGTTTTCTCCTGGTTGCTGCCAGTGTCATCCTTCAAGATGTGGATTTTGTCTGTGACACATTTCTTCTCAGCTTTTGAGAGGCCTGGTCAATAATTGGGGCTGATAGAAGACACTGTCATTAGGTCAGTGGAAATTGATTATGAATATATGTATACCAACTTCCCTTCCACAGTAATTCTCAGAGTTCCTACAGCATGAAGAAGCTCTGTGCTCTCTGCACTGCTAAGGAGATGCCTGGGTGTGTTGTCAGTTTGCAGTGTGGGATGCTGAATGCTGCTCTATCCTACCCTGCAGAAAAGAGGAGTGGGTTGAACTTCAGTATGTCACTTTCATAGTCATCAAGCAACTTGACAAAAAGGGGTAAGAATTTGCACTAGGAAAAACTCAGCTTTCCCACCACAGCTACTTCATATTTATGCTGTGGATTTTAGGTAAGGGATAGGTTGCATTCCACCTAACTGAGCCTGCAGTGTTTCAAGAATGTGTTTACATCTCTTAGAAGTTACCCAGTGCATCAAGTCTTTGTTTCCTCTCGCAAGCCTACTCTGGAATTCTTTGGTACAGACATTACTGCAGCTCTTCAGCAATCCACATAGCTATGCTTCCTTTGTAAAACGGCCTCATTGCCCCTGAGAATCTTTGTTTTGTTTCCATGGGGCTGCTCAGCAAAGTACATATTATTCTCCTTTTACAAAATGTATCTGCTTTCCAGGCTCTGAAGATATAGTCAGAGCATACCTATGCAAATGGATTCCCTTCAGAAATTTGATCCTGAGCTCTCTGAAAGCCAAGGAAATAAAAAAGAAGTGCCTCTCAGATTCGGGATCTGTTTATAGGTCAGTGTTTTTGTGTTCAGTTTAGCTTTTGTTATTCCAAGGAGTTTCCAAACCTGGTTGTTTTGTTTGGGTTTGGTTTTGTTTTTTGTTTTGGTTTTTTTTTTTAATGCCAACGCTGCATACAGCTAGACTTGACTGTTATTTCTAAGTTCTCTTATCCAAAATTTCACAAGCATTCATGCTGTTGTAAAGCTGCTTACCTTTTGTCCACAAGCATTATTGCATTCTCATGGAACAACAAGGGGAGAACTCATCAGGCTGTCTTACTTGGTGGTACAGTTCCCTCACACGTGCATGGGTATGTATACTGCCAAGATGTTGCTCTGAGCAATATGAAGACTGCTTGACAGTGTTTCTTTATTTCTTGAATTACAGTTCTAGGTGTTTTCAAATGTAAAACATATTTGAACTTTCTCATAAACATTTAACATCTCTTTGAAATGCAAAAAAAAAACCCAAAAACCAAAAAAACCCCAAACAACAACAAAAAAAAACCAAACTCCCCATAAAACAAAACCCAAACATATCGTGGCCCCATTCCATAAAAACTAGCAACAATGTTTTTAGACGCTGGGAGCAAATTCATGCAGAAATATTTGGAATACTGCCCTCCATTTTAGTGTCTGTAGAAGGGCCTGCCAAATTCTATCCTTAGAGCATATAATTAATAAAATCATATAAAGAAATTTAGAAACAGATACTCATGCAAAGAGTTATAACTACACTGGTGTTCTGAAAGGTGAAGGCTATAATATTAAACCAGCTGGGTGACTTGTTTGCATTTAAAATGTCAGAAATGTGAACAACTGACAAAACCAATTCCAGTGGGTTGATTATAAAATGTTCAGATCCGAGAGCTCCTCTGAGAGGAGGAGCTTCACCTGCCACCCATAACATGTGAACACAGGCCCATAGTGACTCTATTTGCCAGCAGTTCTTTTCTTGGGAGGTTCTTATTGTGACTCGCAGTTCATTTGCCCTTATGAGTAAGATGTTCTCATTCCAAGTTGTAATTGGTGATATGAGCTACAGAGATAAAGTTCTGTCTGTCTTTTATGTTCTTGTTCAATGTACAGCAGACAACATAAAATGAGGAATGATTTCCTGGTGAGGAAACTCATCCAGGACTTTTACCCATAAAATTACTGGAGTGAATTCACTCTGACAAACTTGTCAATCACTGGACTGACCTGGATCTACTCAAGAGGGGAAAATATGGACAGCAAGGGACTATATATAGAGAGAGAAGCTCTCTGGTGATAGTGGTGATGGAAAGAATGTCAGCATGTAGGGGATGGGAAAAAGACAAAAATATTTTTGTGGTTAAGGATACAGGATGTAATTTTTAAAGTTACATAACTTATTTTGGACTTTAGGCCCCTCAATTTAAGTTTAGTTTTCTGATAAACTTTGTATAATTTTCAGTCTTTTCAGTAGTCTCTGCTTGGAGGCAAGAAAAACAAACCTCTCATATCTTTTCCTTTTAAAGGCAGGAAAAGAGGTACTTGCCTTTGGAATAACATATAGATGAAAAAGACTACCTGCCCAGCAGATGTGCTAGGAAGGACAGTCTGAGAACCACTAGGAGGTGTATTGCAGAAATGAGAACTAGAGTTTAGTCTTTCTAGGCTCAGGCTTTTTTATTTGATCTGTGGATTTACATGCTTGCAAGCTAGATGGGTCTGACAAGCTCAGATAGTCTGTAGGTTTGAGCTTCTTTCATCAGGTTGCACTTTCCTGAGCATTTTCTTGCAGTTTCTTGGAAGGTGAGAATCCACAATCTAATTGCCATCAGCTCACACAAGATTTATGACCTCTCCCAAGGTGTTTATGTGCACTTTTGCTAAATCCCACTGAACTCTGAAAAATAAGGTAAGGAGTAATGTGTGTGAGAAGTTGTTGTACTTCATTCCTAAAAAACATTGGAAAGTTCTGGATATATGGAAAGGAGTTAACTCCTGAATTTATACTTCTGAAAGCCTTATTACACCTCAAGAGGCCAAGGGATAGATGAACCTACATTAACTTCAAAATAGGAGCTCTAGTCTGCACTGTGATAGTTACTGTCACAATGTGGTTGCAGTACTGTTGTACAAAGGGAACTCGAGAGTTGGCACAGATGGGTTTCCAACCAGACAGAGATGGAAGAGTGAGAACTGAAAACACTGCTGAATTTTCTTTGAAATTCATGTTACTTGAAGGGGCATTAAAAGAAGCACCTGTTTCTAGCTGGAGAACTTGCTAAAACACCTTAAGCCTACTCATGACAGTCTGTATTCGGCTCATATGTTGACAGATGTATCTTTAAGCTCATGGAGGGAAATGAGATTGTTGGGATGGAGGACTTTCTTTGCCCAGTAAAATTTTGAAAGTTGCCATTGTTCTGTCTAGTAAGTTTTTCCATTGCTTTCTGTATTTTGTAATCAGTGTACTACTTCATTGGTTCCTCTTTCTGCAGCGCATAGCAGTAGTACTTACTTGTGGTGAAGGCAGATGGCATGGGAATTAAGGGGTTATTTGGAGGCAAAAGCTGATGACTGAAGAGAAACTGAGTCAGTGCCTCAGGGGAATGTTCATCTTGGTGCTGACATATGTGCACTGTCAGTAACGAAGCACTTGACATGTCCACCCCCAAAGAGGGCTGGAAGGGGTAGAGACTGAGCAAAAGAAAACCCCTCATATTTCACAACTCTGGACATGAGTGATATGAAAGCTGGTTCATATCCCAGGTGTTGTCCCACTTCCTGCATGTCCAGATCCGCCCTTTGGCACACTGAAGAAAACACCTTTATCTAAAGGACTGAGGTTGAATGCAAAGTCTATAAAACATTAATTGACTTGGAGCCCTTAAGCCTCACCTTGTCTAGAATCCTTGGAGCCAACCAGTGTTGCAACTTTGCTCTGGTAAAAGAGTGTGCTATTCAGTCCAGACCTGGGTTGCAGAGATAAAACTTTCCCTTTGTGCCCAGAACACAGGCAAATCTTGGCAGCTATTAAACTGGTGGAAGTGAGCACTGGAGAGGAAGGCAGGCTTTCAAAGGAAGTGTGTGGTGAGTTGCTAAAGCTCAAGCAAAGAAAGTATGTGATATCCACAAGGGATGAAGACACTTATTAGATCCATATGTCACAACAAAGACTAGGAGAAAGAAATATGCTTAAATGTGGGCAGATAGGAAGACCCAGCATGCCTCACACAGATCCTGAATGCCCAGAAGCAGAAATTCAGCTCCATATCTCTCAGAGCTTCCTCTAAGTGTTCTGAAGCCCTCACATAGTCCCTTAGCCAGAAGTTTTCACTAGTGTGTCCTGCAGACTTCAGGCCGTTTTAGTTGGGGAAAGATAATTCATTGTCACAGAATGTAAGCACCTCACTTCTAGTGTGGATTCATCTGCTTGCTATTGTTGCTTTCCCATGCTTTTTCTCTCTCATTACTTCTATGGGGCTAGATGTGGTCTTAAGAAATGATTGGAGAGCATGATCCCATTAGAAGCAGTGAAGTCACGTTTTCTGTTCCATGACTTGATTTCAGCCAGGAAACCCTGGGTTTCCTTCTTGCACACTGGATAGAACTGTACATGAAGGAGTACCTTACAGTTTTATAGTTTTAGTTTAGCAATTTTTGTAACTTTCCAAGAACACTTCAGGACACTCATCTCCAATTTTTTGTGCTTGAGGAATGATTTGTCTGTCTGCTTTGTAACAGCAGTAATGCCCTTGCAAGGCAGGAGGCAGAGAACAGTTGACACTTTTCCCCTGTGAATGTCTGAGAAAAACTCACTTTGCTGATACTTGCTGAAACAGGGGGCAAATTTTGTTGTTAGTTTATATTAATAGAAAATACATCCCAGAGAGTACTGTTTTATGACTCCCTGCAACTGTCTCTGCCTAGTTGCATATGCCACAGAAAACCGGTTATGTCGACTTAGAGCTACTGAAAAGTATCACACAGGAAAAGACTGCAGTTTTTGAAGTAGCTTCTATTACTCTTGAACAGTTCAAGTACTACCATTTGTTCATGTGCTGCATGGCTTTTGAATTCAGAAGTATCTATGTAACTTGAAATTTCATTGTCCTTAATACCATTGCCACAAAAAAAACCCAAAAAACTGCAAGTGAAAGTGTGTAGAAGTTTTCAATATAAGAAACCTTTGAAAAGTCTGAGCCAGCAGATTATTTTTTTAATTTTTTTTTTAAATTGCTTTTGAATGATCTATTGTATTTCAATGAATAATTTCATAGGGAGTAAAACACACTATAGTTTTGTATATTTTCCACAGAATAACGAGACCTTTCCTGTTTCTGAAACAGTAGCTGAGCAGTAACTACTCCACAGATGTGTGGTAATAACACATGGCGGTGAATGAAGGAGGAACAGGGAATTGTATGCAGAGAATCCTGTTATCCAAGGCAGAGTGGTAAACTCTCACACCAGACGCAAGCCAGATTTGGAAGTGCACAAGAGGCAGAAGGAAAAGTTCTGGGAGTTATATCTGTCTTCTGTGAGTAATAAGTTACCCATCATGAGGTGGTGGGGTAGAACCTCATGGTCCTTGTCTAGAACTAACCTATTGTGTTCAGCATTTTGTGGTCTGTGACTCTCTTGGTCTCTGGAAGGGAAGATTCTACTAACAAGTCAGCCTCAGCATTAGAATAGTAGAGATTCAAAATGCTTAAATGATTCCTGGATAGGTATTGTCATGATACAGAGGCCAAGTTCTAAGAGGTCCAGATAAGAGGGTATCTTAACTGAGAAATGATGTGTTAAGAAGTGTTTTCTGATGAAGCAACTGAGCACTCTCAGTTGTTGCTGCTGTCAGGACCTGGCAGTCCACTGCTAGGGGAGAAGGATGTGGGAGCCATAGGCTTCATTCCCCTAAGGATTATTTTCTGACTCTGTTAACAGTGAGTTGTAATCTCTAAAGGTTGTTTGGAGAAGTGAGCTGGTTTATGTGCTGGATTAAACTTTGATTAAATTTTATCACCTAGTTCTCATTGCTTGAGTAGGGAAGTTTGGTACTATGTCCCTCTGCTTCACTTGGGTGTTTTTAGCTCCCCTTTAAAATAGATCCATTTGACAATTTCAGAGGTGTGTAAAAAGAAATGCTTGTAAGGCCCTGACCAGAAGGGAACTACTTGCATACCATTATAAGACAATATTCTTATACACCCCAGTAGAGATTTGCGCTTATCTTTGAGTACAAATTTTGAACAATTTTAAAAATGCAAATATGAGTAGCAGTACCCCTTTGAGCCTTTTCTTTCTCTGGATGAATGCAGCAAAACTCCTAAAGCTTTCTGGGTTGTTTCTGCTGCATCTGATCATTACGTTTAAACCTCATTGCTGTCTGATCCTATGGAGAGTACAGCAGACTGGAATGATGCTTCTGACCTGTAGGTGATGGAAAAGCCATCTTTGTAATCGGTAGTGATGGGAGCCTTTCCTTGTTCAATTTAGTTAAAAGCTGGCACAGCTCCTTGATGAGACGTGGAGTATGGTTTTGTTTTTTCTGCCTTCCGGAGAAGAACACACAAGAAGTCTCATGACAACTACAACCAGCTGCTGGAGCCATGAATTTTTATGAAGGTATATCTAGCAACCACATTAAATAATGCCTTTAGCCAACATATCAGCTCTCTGAAGTAATTTTTATACCAACAGCACTGCATATGGGGATTTGTTGCAGTGCTGGCTGACATTTGAAGTTATGAGCTCTTACAACAAAAGACTCTTTTACTTGTCAATGTTTTCAAGTTTGCCATTTCTCTTTCACTCAGGGACATGGTAGTTCATAAAAGAACTACAGAGGGGAGAGAAGGAGAGGATATTCTTTCACCCCCAAAGACTCAGTTGGAATATCAGTTTTAACATTAGTTGAATTTCTTTCCATCTTATTACTGGTTCTACCTTCTAAGATATTGGAATTCTTCACATCTGTGGCTTCTTTGAAATGGCCTCTAAAAATGATGGCCATCAAGAGTTCACCCTTCAGTGACTGATATTTCAGTCCATATCATGTCATTCAGCAATACTAGAAGAACAAGCTCTGATTCCCTTTATATGCATCACCTGCAAGCTTTCAAGACTCAGGATGGGAGTGTTGTAGCAAAGCTTGCATGCAGGCAGATAAAAACAGAATCTATTCTGTAGAGCGCAGGAGAGATCTGTTGGTAAACACTTCTGAAAAGACATGCCAGAGGAATCTAGACAGTAGGTTCATTTTGTGATAGCCAGTCTTCTCCATGTTGTTTATTGCAATATGAATTCTGTGATTTTCACTTCAAACACCATGGCATTGAAGAATACCAGAATCCAGGGTAAGTTTCCTCTTTAAGTTAAAGAATTAAAACTACTGTAGTGATTATTCACCGATGATATAACCACCATCCACCTTTGCCAGCATTGTTTTTATTTCAAGAGGCTGTGTTCTATTGGTGCTCTGCAGCTCGCCTTGATGCTGTGAAGTGTGGCGGTTGCAGTTGCAAAGGATGCTAATAAAAGTTCTGCTAGCTGTTAAAACCTGGTTCAGGAGGTGGTTTTAATTCTCGTTCTATATGAAAGCATGCTAAACTCTGTGTGCATGATGATGTTCATTATTTGGGATTTGTGGATTGTCTGATAGCTATATAGAAATAAGCTGGGTTTGCACTGAAATGCTTATCCTACAGGAAACTGAAAAGGGAAACTGGCACAGAAAGGAAATTATGCACATACAGCTACAGAAAGCTCAGTGACAGAGCCAGGCAAAGAACTGGGTAACTTGCTCTCTAGGTCATCAATACCCATTGGCAATAGTGTCTCAAAGGTTTCATGAAACTTCTTTTCCTCTGACCCTGTTTCCTGACTGACACACACTGTTTGGTTGTGGTTTTCTGCAGCGTGGACCAAACCCTTGATGTTTATAAAGCTGAAGTCCACTAATCTGTTATATACTCCAGGAAAACTGTATGTAATCACCTACCTGCCTTTCCTTTTGAAGCTGCTCAGTACAGGCTTGGGGATTTTCTGTGTGGGTGACCCAAAGAGTTTTAGCAGACTGTCATGCACATGAATTTCACATTGTCCCTTGCTGGTGTTCTCGTTTGATTACAGCACAGCTATGCAAAGCTTAAACTGCACTAACATGGCTCAGTGAAAACTGTACATAATGATCTCTGATTTTCTCTTAGGAACTACAATCCTACTTAATTATTTTCTGCATCCTGGAGGTTTGTTATTACTTTCATCACTGGACTTCTTTTTTTAGCCAGTCCCCCCTGTTTATCCAAATGCCCTCCCTCCTTCCCTTTTCAGAAGCATAATATTTGAGAGCATTTCTTAAGAAGTGGAAACCTTCTTAGAGCTTTGTGCTGCCTTAGTCAGAACACTTTTAAGGATAACCTCTAATCTGTGTGAGTGAGTAGCTGAAATAAGGCCCATGTGTCCCAAGGGAAGGAGAGCTTGAAAATGGGAGCCAGCATTGACTGTTCAGCAAATAACAAAACCCTTTTTCTTTGTTCACATCAAACATTTGTGTTTGCCAAGAGAGGCAGAAACTTCTGCATGACTATTTAGAATGCCACCTGCTCATTTAGCATTATGAATTGCATTTAAACCTACTCTTAAATTAATCCTGTCCTCAAAGAACAGCTATTCATTTTGCAGGAGGAAGTACTCTCTTACACAGATTATCCTCAGCAATCTGTACATATTTCTTAGCTTCTTATTTCTCCCCTATGCTGGATAAAGCAAAGTATTTGCCTGGCTCTTGATCAATCACGTAATTAATGTTTATTCTTCATAAACAGAGAGCTATGCTAATATGTAGTTGACTAACTAATGGGTAAAAATCAATATTGTATTGAACCTCACTAGCTGGAATCAAATGGAAATTGTTTAGTGAAGATATTTGATTTATTTTGAAATATGAAATAGAAATCATTATAAAAATCACAAAATATTTTTCCTACAGGATCCAAAACAAACCAGAGTAGATATGTTTTGCCAACTGCATTTTCCTATGCCTAAAACAAGGCCTACTACATAGGTTGTGAGAGGTATGAAGGTGAAGTGTGTAACACCTAGAACCTACCCCTCTGCCTCTTCTTTCTCCCAAACAATTGACAGATGAGCTGAAATTTTTTGATGTAAAAATAAGGTTATTTTTGTGTGCCTTTTTGAGCCTTAAGGACATATTTTGGACATATATACATGCACCTTCCAATAACCATGAAACTTAGGTAAAACCTAATGAAGGAAATATTAGATTTTTTGGCTTTATAAAATTTCTTTCAATGCAAGGAAACAAATATTTTCTTGCTATAACATTTCTGATAAAATCTTTGGAGCTGGCAAAGTGAACTGAATTGCAGTAAAATGGCAGCACAATTCTGGCTTATTTTTTGCAATACAGAAGGTGAGTACAGTGTTACCCCAAAATCCCAGAAGCCTGGAAATTGTGGAAGAAAGAAAAGACAAACACAAAAAAAAACCTCACAAAACCATAATTAGATTCAGAGCCTCTCTTGTTTTAAAATTAGTCTTCTGATTAATTTCTCCTGTTTGCCTGTTGTGCAGAGATGTTCATTCTACCAATAAAATCAGAGGTGTTGAGAAACACCTTACTTGGCTGAGGTTATGCTCTGATAAAGTAATAGAGCCCTGCTAAGTAAAGACAACAAAGCAATAATATTTTAACGCTGTTGTAAACCTGAGGAAGAAATGGCACTCTTTAGAGTAAACATCCTTCCTTTCAGCCTATGTCCTACATACCTGCACTCATGTGCTCCATATGAACTACTGTATAAATATTTAATGAGACTGTCTCAGGTCAAATCCTATTGATGCTGAGTGTGTGCATAAGTTTGCAGAATCTGAATCTTGGTTTCTGGCAGTGCCTTTCCTTTCTATTATGCTGTAAGAGAGGGGAAAGCAAACTGCCACTGAAAGCTAGTAAACTAACAGCAGATGAGAGTTGCAGCCTATCATGGGTGTAAAAGTATGCCATCTAAACCATATCTAGACAAGAACTGATGCATTCACTATTTGTTCTGTTTCAAGGATGGTTATTTTGAAGTAATTTGTCTTACATGAAGTAACATTTAAACCGTTTGCAAATGACAGTTGCTTTCTTAATAGAATAAAACAATACTGAAATGGTTCCAGTATAAGCTAATAACTCTGCATTGTTTCCTTTGAGACTTGTGTGTTAATTTTCTGTCCATCAAAAGTATTGACTCAATGGCAAGTCTTTGCAGTTACAGAGAATAACAGCAGAAAAAGCATCAATAATAACAATTTCCAACCTCTACCCCAGCACTGTATATTTTTTTTTCAGGAAAGTCTGAGCAGATTTTTGCAGGAAGATATGCCTATAGACAGATACACAGCCAGTGCTTCAGCCTATAGCTGGAGAAGGTTTTGTTTCGCTTAGTTTTCCTTTCTGCCTTGGATGTCCTGCCTCATGGACAGTAACACTTGCAGTCTATGAGCTCAGGAACTGTTGTTCCCAGCATTCTGGGGGATACACACCATGCCAAGAAAAGGGGTTGAAAGGTGAGGACTGGATATTTTTCTTCCTTTGAGTGTAGTTGAGGGTGCTGCTCTGATGGGGGTGGGGGGCAGGGGAAAGGCTTCAGGAATGTTTTATTCTGCAGCACTTTGTAATCCTCCTCTTCCCTGGAAGCTGGGACAGCTGGGGACACAGCAGGCAACCTTTCAATTAAGTGGAAAGAGCAGGAAAAGGAGAGTTCTTGCAAGAATAAGCTCATAACCTTTTCCCGGGAAAACAATTGAAAAAGATTTGAGATTTTTCTACTTAGTTACTTCTGAATATTAAAATTTGGGCTTTTTTCCCAAGCCAACAGGGTTTTTTCACACTTTGGTTGATTGGTTAAATAAGATCCTAAATAAAGCAAAACTTTAAATTTTAAAATTTTAAAATTTTAAATTTACATTTTAAAAACTATATAAATAAGAATTTCAGTGTGACATATGTTTGGAATTGTTGGTTCACAAACATGCATTTTTGGGGTGGTTTCAAATAAATGTTCTTATTTGGGAGGGATTTTGAACATCTTACAAGTACTTGTGGAATAGAAAAGCCATTCCCCATGCAGCTGCTGGCTGCTGTGGTGGGAGTCTGGAAAATGTGGATCCATTCCCTAAACTTGACAGAGGTTATCCACCAAATTCCTTTCACTTAAGCTGTCAAACTACTTTCATTAGTAATAAATCTTCCTTTTTCTTCACTGACCAGCAACTGAACTAACACTTGAAATGTAATAAAGTCTTAATTTTCTTAGTTTTCAGGTCATCTTTCCTGTTGTAGTGTAAAAGCCTGTTTTGCAGCACATAAAGGCGGAAAACATCTCAGCTCCCTTCACAAAATTGCATGCGCAGAGAAATGTATGTGCATACTTTGCCTATACATCAAAACAAAAGCTGTGGTTTATGAAGTCTTTGAATCCTTTGTGCACTGGTTGTGGGTAGAGATGATTGAACTCTAGCCAAAGATTTTGAGAGGGCACTGCTAAATTTATTAAACATCTGGGAGACATACCAGGTTTCCTGCAAGTCATATGGTACAGAAGCTTCTTACTATAACCAGTGCTTTGAGGTTTGCAGTTACAGTTACCAAGAGCCCTCCCTCACTGCCACAGGTTGAAAGGATTCATTTCCTCCATGACATGCTCTGACATGGTTGGTATGGTTGGAAGTGACAGAAGAGAATGTCTTTCAAGCTAATAGATCATCCATTATTATACCACTCCCAGACTGGCTGCATGCCAGGCACACATACAAGAGAAATAAACAAAGTGCTAGTAAAAGCTTAAAGCAAATATAGTAGGATCACTTTCTCGGTTTGATAACCCATTAAAATAGAGTCTATTTTGTCCTTGTGATACTTGCAGAACAAGACTCTGCCCTCCAAAACAGTTCATAGCTCTCCAGTTCCTGCTCAGCAGATCAGGAAGGGTTTATGAACGTTCCATAATTCAGAAGAAGGACTGGTCTTGGCTTTGGGAAGAGGTTGTTTATTTGTTTTAATCTGGGGTTTGGGGTTAGAGGCGGAGTTGCTGGTTTTGTTTTGATTCGTTTAGATTTGTTTGTGCTTTTTTTTCTGAAGACTTCCTTTTCTTCCTCTTTACTCTTTTCTGTCATTTTCCTAAACCAGTGGGTCTGTTCCTTACAGCCCAGATCCCAGCTGTATTGCAGTACAGGGAAAGCTGTTCAAAGCTTCACTGGCCAGAGATCACTGCCTGAAACAGCAAAATGTGGCTGCTCATCCATGGGGGTAATCGCTCACTGAAGTCACCCCTCCAGCCGCCAGGATGGCAAAATTTAGTGCACAAGGGGGTTCTTTTTTAGCTGCCTCTGTGAGTGCAGTGAGTCTGCAGGACATTATTATTCAAACCCTTAAACCTGTGTCAGACTGTTAATGTCTTAATGTTTATGCAAAGGTCAGAGAATGCTGGCAGGTGTCAGAGTAAATGGGAGGCTGTCGATAGGAAAATGACCCACCATTCACAGTGTGATTGCTGCAGTCTGTCAGGTAGCATGTGAGAGGATGTCAGACTAAAAGAGGAAAGGATGAGGGAGGCAGAAGTTGTAAATGTTTCCTTGTCTTGAGGAAAGGAGGGAGAAGCCTCCAGCAGAAGCAAATTTAAATCAATAACTAAACAAAAACAACAATCTAAACATCTATTTTTGGGATTATGCTACTAAAGGAAGGGTTTGGGTCTTTTAAAGCTTGAGGCAGATGGTCTTGACACATTCAGAGGCATTTGCAGTTATCCACTACGAACAGAAGCTGGACTATGTTTATCAGCACTCCCATTTCTCCTGTATTTGTACATCATATGTATAAAAAGAGATAAGGTTCTAAATGAGAGATTTTACCCGTAGTTAAAGAAAGTAATTGTGCACCGTATGTTATTTCTTCTAGATAATCTGCTTTGCCGTTAGGGGTGCTTCCCAGTCCATGAGGTTCTGCCCTCCCAAACCACAGAGGACTTAGATTTGTTTCTGTTCTTGGTGTTAGGTATTCAGGTGCTGCATCATCTGACTTGGAAAATGCCTCAGTTTCTTTGTCTTTAAGACAAGGTGGAAAATTTTTAAATTTGCATGGAGCTGTAAAGATTTATTACTTAAGACACTTTGGGTAATTTTATATAAATCAAAAGGAAACAGTTGTTTCACTCTGGACAGTTTATTCCTTTGGGACAGTTTAATGGAGATAATTGAAAATGCAAGCGATTGCAATAAAAAAACAGTGTCTTTTAGAAATAAAGGTTGGGATTAAGCCATACTGAGTCAGGATGAACTTCACCCACTTTTTGTATCTACCAGCTTGCAAGAAACATCAGAGACTAGTGAAAGATCAGAGAACCGTTTTGATTGGAAAAGACCTTTAAGATTATAGAGTCAAACTGTTAACCCAGCACTGCCAAGTCCACCACTAAACCATGCTCCTAAAGTGCCACATCTAGACATCTTTTAAATATCTTCAGGGGTAGTGACTCACTTGTTTGATCATGCATCGAGCTGCACTTCTTTTGGTTGTTTTGATCTTGTAAAGCGTCCCAATAGTACTGGCAAAGTTATGTTCACTTGAAAGTAAATAGAGATATTTTCCTTTTTACACTGTCTTGGTGCTAACATGGAGAGTATGGAGAATACAGAAGAATATCTCCATCTTCTCAGTCTAGTGCCCACTGCACTGAAGGAGATCACTTCAGTGCAAGTCCAGCTCAGCCCCTGAAGCTTGGGACTGGTGGTGTCAGTTGTGAGAAGGTTTGTGAGAATTATGCTGACAAATTCTCACATGTGTTTGTAGGGCAGGCAGAGAGTTCTCAGAAATTAGGAGCTTGTCTGAATCTGGGCAGTTCTTGCATTAAAGGCAAGTTAGATGGAGCATATTCTTTCAATTTTCAAGATCTGTCCAAAAGCTTTCTCACAGAATGTTTTCATTCAATAGGTAATAGTATGAAATCAGAAAGCTGTAGTCAGCACAAGAACACGAGCAATAACAGTAAATTTTTTTTGTTCCCCATCTTTTCAGAGAAGCATAAATAATTTTATCTGAATTTTGGCCTAGCCTGAAGCAGGCACCTGCCATCAGCAATTCTATCTGATTGCTTAAATTCTGACAAAGTTGTAAACTGCTAAAATCAAAGTCTCATTAAAAAAATCTGTTACAGGAACTATTGTATGCCTACTATTCAAGTGACCCAAGGGCTTCTAGGTCTCTTGATGCTCACAGACAACACTTGCACTGTCACACTACTCCATCTAAACATTGAAGACTGTGCTTAAATCCCTCTGTCGAATCACTAAAGTATGCACTTAATTTCAAACTTGAAGCTGAGGCAAGATATAAGTGATCTGCTAGACTGAATTCCCTTGATCTACATTTTTACAGTGTGAGTTGAATTTGAAGCAGTTTTTTGAAAATTCAAAGTGGTCAAGAGTTCTGGTACCTGTGTCTGCAAACAACTTTACAGATGTCTCAAATTCTGCCAGTGTCTCAACGATTTCAGTAGTAGTTCAGTGCACAGGCTTAAACATGTGCGAATGTTGCCAGACTAATGCTTACTTTTGAAATTCCGACAATTGACTTCAAACTGTAAATCCTTCCCTTCCATCCATTTGCACCAATAGTACTCTTTGTGTATAGGATTCTGCTGAGTACTTTTTGAAATGCCAAGTACGTTGTGCACTTTTTATGTAATGTGACTTCTCTACAGTGACTTAAATGCTAGTTTTTATTTACTTTGACTATCATCTCATTTAAAACCACAAGCTAGTTTTGGCAAGCATTAAGAGCTCCTAAATAATTTGTAATCTGTTTTTAATATGATCCTAGTTCAAGTTCAAACAATAAACATAGGGCTTAAATGAAACCTGCTGTCTTTCTGCTTTATAAGGGGAACTGCTACAAACCACAGGGTAAGGGCCGATGTATTTGCAAAACAACAAGTATGACAATGAAAAAAAGATGCCCATTGACTGCTTTCTCTTAATTATTATTCTTCAGTGACATTTTGGAGTTACAGGAGGCAGAAAGCATCTAGTTTAGCCAATTGTTTCATGTTGCTCTGACAGAGAACTGTCCATAGAGTTGCTGCTGAAACAAGAGAGAAAGTTCACTCTTTATGTTTAAAATTCACCGTCATTCAAGTGTTTTGCAAACTGTGCTTCTGTGACCACTGAAAGATTACTGGGTAAACTGAGGGAAATGGTGTCTGGTTTATCGCTTGGGAATTATGAGTATTAGGCTGGGACACATAGCACAAGCAATGCTGCATGAGATCAGGATAAACCCGGGGCTGCAGAAGGTGTAGTTTGTTTTATCAGTACCCAGATTTTCAACTGCATAACAGAAGTTAGTCCACAACACAAGTTGCATGGAGTTAACAACTCTATTTTCAGTATTCCCAGGCTTGGTGATTTTTCTAAAGCTTCATTTCCTCAAGTTATCTGATGCCATTAAATATGCTTCTCCTCGCCTTGCCCATCCCCTACTTTATAACTTCTAATTCTTTTGTCTGAGAGAGACACTGGATAGAATGAATATGTTGATTTGAAGCTTGCTAGCTCAGGTATTAATCCCAGAAAAGTGAACAGAAATTGCTTGAAAAAATGCATTTTTATTCTATGTAGGTATTGAAATTTTAAAGTTTCTCCTTCTTCAGCAGTTGATATTGGTTTTGCTGTTCAGCTTGCCTTTTCTGATGAGGGTCTGAAAGCCCAGGAACCTGGTTACAATTAGCCAGAACTGTAGTTTGTTTGCCCAGAGATTTCACAAGTCTAACAGAAAAATCACTTGCCTTCTAAAATCCATTCTGTTTTGAAGGACCACATTCCATTTTCACATGCAGATCAATAATATGTTTTTGCAGCAATAATGGAGATAAGATGGGGCTGTGAATGCAATTTTCCACAACTGAAATATCCAAGCAAAGCAGATGCCTGCTTTGCAGTTCAAGCCTGTAGTCTGTATTTCTGGCACAGTGTTAAAGCCCAGCCTATATGCTGGGTTTCATGCCATCAGATCCAGCCATGAGACCTGGGCCTGGATTTTAGGAAAACATTGCCTGCACAGAACTTGTTTAGTAGGCATTAGTTTAATTGGTTTAATCATCTCCCATCTAGTTTTTTAAGATTTGTTTGTGCTTAATTCCCTTAATCTGCATTGCTGTTGTGAGGACTACCGTATCAAAACGGGAAGAATAAATTAGCAAAACATCTCAGCAATGCAGGCTGGGCATGTTCCGTGCTTGAAGCATTGGTTTATGACTGTACTTCTTTACTCCTTATGATTTTTGATCCCCTCTCAGCTCTTGCCAAATTATTCATAACCACTTGCGCTACTGCAAATGTGGCCTGAGCAACACCAAGCACAGCAAAATACCTCACTTACTTAATGTGATACTTGACTACAGCCCACCCTGAGCTGTAGCCTCTGCCAGTCTCTCAGCAGCACAGCGGTGTTGATTCACACGCAGTCATTTCCCTGGGGTAGTCCTCTCTGCCAGGGAGTTCTCAGGCTGCCTTGGGTCTTGTCAGCCAGCACCAAAACAAACTAGGATAAATGTGTCTGTACATGCAATTACTTCACTAAAATATTTCCACTTTAATCAAAGAGCTTGTGTGAGAACACGGGATACAAGGGGAGGGAAAAATAATATTTGTAAGAGGAGTAAAACAAACAAAAAAAAAAGGTGAAATCCCTTTATCTGGGTGAAATCTATATCTTTTTTTAAAGTAGATCTCTTGTACATATGACAACAAGGGTTATCTGATAAAAAGAACTGTAGGGGAATCAAGAAAGTTAGGTAATTCATTGCATTGAGAAACCTGTCACAGAGAGGAATCAGAGGTAGAAACAGCACACAGCAGAACCTGAGAAAAATATGTAGTACCGACCTCTGATATATTCATCGAAATGGGAAAAGCACTAGGATATGTGTGCAAGTGCTGCGACCTCTAGCCTGGCTTTGTGTAAACTTCCTTCAGAAATAACATTGCAATGTCATTTTGTTATACTTCACATTATATGTGCTGCTGTCCAAAGGGACAGAGCAGGATTTTGTGTGAATCCAGAACTCGAAGACTTGCAGGTAATTTCTGCAATCCACAGTGAGAGCACACACGCCTTTAAGTCCCAATTTTAGAAAAAGAGTTGTGTGCACAAAGGTCCTTTGTGTTGGGGTTCCCTTTAGTGTTAGTCATCTTGCTAGCACAAGTACTTTTAAAGTAGTTTCTACAAGTATTTCTTTCTAGATATTGTATTCAAAGAAATGAAAATGCATGTAGCCAGGATTGTGTGATTGCCCCTAAAATCATTCTGGCCAAAGGATGTCAGGTTTACGTGCTCCTCCTAGGCTTGAATGTAGAAACAGTAGCAAGAGGCACTTTCTTTCAAGCTTTTAACTACCAGAGGCAGGTTTTCTTCAATTAGTGAAAGATCTGACACGTAGCCAGCCTCACATGTGAAACAGGGGGCTCTGACCTGGCTGCTGCCACTTGGTTGGAATATCTTGACTGGATGCTCTGAGAGGTAACTCCAGCTCAGTGTCCAGCTGCACTCACAAAAAAGGAAATTGAGCATAGATCAGGCCATGCAAGCAGGGATTAGAGAGCAGGGGAAGTTGGAGTATTGCTCCTTAAATCTGAGTTTCAATAGCACCTTGTGTTGTGCATGTGCATTGTCCTTCATCTCAGAAGCTTTAGAAGTACTGCGAAAAGATTGCTGAAGGGTAAGGAGGATCGTCAGAGGTTTGGACCCTGTTGATAGAGAGACTGGGTAAACCTGGACTTTTCAGCCTGGAAAAGTAGTGACTGAGAATGCTGTGAATGAAGTGGAGAAAACTCTGGATAGAGCACTTAGGAGAAAAGTGTTTGTCACTCCATGCATGAGCAATGGCATACCACATCCAAGCTAGTAAACTGAGTTGCAGCGAAAATGAAGAATCACAGAATCACAGAATACTGTGTTGGAAGGGACACACAAGGACTGACAGTGGGTAAGGAGTTGTGGTGGAACTGTGCAAGTCCTTTTTGAAGATTATTGTGGACGAGCTGCAGGGGGAACTAGGTGAGTACTGGAAAGAGAGATCTCCTGAAGAGACTGGGCTGAGGAACCCCAAGGAAATCCAAATTTTTCGGCTGTGCTGGAAATACAATCTAGGAAACTGCTCAGAGTTGTGCATGTGTGTCCTGATCTTGCCCGTCTGTAAGCATCCCCTTCCGACCGCTGCCAGCGGAATGATGCCGGGCCGGCCGGGCAGCGGCCACCCACACACCAGTTCCGGTCAAGCCCGCCACCAGGACCCCCGACACCTGCCCGCCGGTGCCACCACGCCCTGCGGTGCCGAGGGCGGCTCCGCGGCCGGGGCGGGCCGGGATGCGCTCCGCCTCCTCCCGCAGCACCGGCTGCGGCGCGGCCGGGGGGGCGAGACAGCAGCGCTTCCCAGCCCTCCGCCTCCGCCGGGAGAGTCCCGAGGGAGCCGGGCAGAGGCCTGCCGTGCCGTGCTCTGGACCATGAGTGCGTGAGAGCGATAACGCAGCGTCTGGAGCCCGGAGCGCCTGCGGACACTGCCAGGTACAGTCCGCGAGTCTGCAGTGCCCGAACGCGCGTCTTGTCCGTATGTCCGTCCGTCCGCCCGCCCGCCTGTCTTCTAGCCAGCCCCGGCAGGATGGGCTCGTTCCTCCTGTGGTTTGATCTCCTTCCTGGCTACCTAGTTCTGTACAGCCAAGGCTGCGCTTTTTTGAGGGATCGGCATATTGGGAAGGGGAGAGACTTCAATCCAGCAAGAAAAGCACTCGGCTGGTGCAGTGATTGGGTCCTTCTCCCTTTCCCCTTCCCTGTAGTAGGATGGAACAGGGTTCTAAAACTACACGATGTGATGTTTCTCTGTCTGTAATCCTGGAAGAAGCTTTCCCCGTTTTTCCTTAAGCACGTCAGTTCAGTTGATGGCTCGTTTTCTTGGATGCGAAGGATGAAAAAGGACTAATTTACCAGATCGTGGCTATAGGGCTGAGTAAAATGGGTGTGTGGGCAGGATGTGTGTGTGTTTGTGTGCGGTACCACCTAAGGATGTTAATGGGCTTCTCTTTTACTGGGCATCTGCTGTGTGTGACTTTGGCAAAACTTCAGGTTCCTATGCTGTGTGAGGTGGCAGAGGCTCAGGGGTAGAAGGAGAGTAAGGGATGTTAAATGGCCCAAGACCAGTGTGTTGCTTCTCAGCTACATCTGCTATGTTGTGCTTAGTCCCGACTGCACACTAAGGCAGCCCTAACAAGCCCTATCTGCCTGTGGATAAAGCTAAATATAGCACTGAGGGATGAGGAACTCTTTCAGCGGAGTTCCCCTGAATAGAGCGGAGGAGGGCTGACTCCTCTCAAAGGGCAAGAATGGCCTGAAAAATCAAAAGAGCCAGGAACAAAGAGGCACTCTGTACCTCAGGCAGCTATCCATCTAAGCGAGGAATGTTGAGGGGATTGCTTTCAGTGAGATTACAACCATGGTGGGCTGAGATAACATGCCATTTGTGTGAAGTTGGGACTTGGGCAGGCAGGACTGGGTCTCTAGGCTGGCTGTTTATTCTGAAAGACAAGAATAGCTTTTAGAGGTATGGGTTCCCCAGGCTTATCTTATGGCTTCCAAATGAGATGCCTTGGAGAGAAGTTGGTAATCAACTGAAATTCAATGTTAAATATACTTAAGAGAAGTAGTTAACTGATGAGCTGTACTGGAGAGAACTGATAGGTAAGACCCGACACTGATTTTGGATACCCCATGCAGATATTACTCCTTTAAACAGGCAGGACTGAAACAGGCCACTGTAGGTTTTATTAAATCTTTGTAAAAGAGGAAAGGATGTCCTGGTTTAGCAAGGGTTTAGCTCACAGTGCTGCCACACATGGAGTAAACTGCTTTTCAGTATGGTACAGTGAATCCCCCTTGGTTTACATTCTTCATGGTTCCTTTCTGCTGAGGTTTTTGGGGGCAGCACACTGTGTTGATACCTGTGCTCTAGTTGTATGAGTTATCTAAACAGTCCCTGGGGAATGCAGTGTCACCGTAGCTGTTCATGCTCTGCGTGGTAAGCTGCTGTCACACTGTGTCAGAAATGACAGGCACAGTTCGACACTGGAGCATTATTAGTGAAGGAATATGAACCGAAAAAGCAGACAACATGGGATTTTATTTTTGTAGCTCAGAGTAGTTAAAAAGTGAGTTTTTCTTGGGGTGAAGACAAGAAGGAGCTATGTGTGGGTCATATTGCCAGTTGGTGCTACCTCACTGTAAGGGTCTGGTCTTATGACATGTACAAGGGCTGAGTGGAATAGGATGCCTGCATTTCAATGGAGGAGGCAGAATTTGTGATTGTACATACTTAACCATTTTTTCAAAATGTTAGTAGATATACAGGGGTATATGCAAACACTGACAAGTGCCCTTTGCTTGTCATGGATATGAGGGACTAAGCCACATCATCCAATAAGCATTTTACTAGAAAACAAACTTGTAAACAAAAGTTGCAGAGAGCATTTTGCAGCTGCAGCAAGAACAATGCATAATTTACAAACAGGAGGCAAAGACTTTAGCTGAAAGCTGTTGCTAATTTCTCTTCTATTCTAGCTGCTCTAAGAAGTGCAATTAAAAAACTTAAATCACTGCAGTGAGGAACATGAATGGATGGTATTTAGTATGACTGTATTTTTAATTGGAAAATGTGCAAGATCATGTCAACAATCCAGCTCACTCTTCACAAGCGGCTCTAGAATAGCACTGCATGACTCAGATCCACGCATTCTGATTGTTTTGGTTTTGATTCGTTAAAATGCATCTTCTACCCAGAATAAAATGTTTCCCAGGTCACCTGCCTCTCCCATGGGGCAGATGCTCTTCTAGTTTCTGGTCACATATGGAAAAGGGGCCAGAATTACCAGTTAACATGCCAACAGAGAGATGAGCCTGAGAGTTGTGAGTCTGCATTAGCCACTACAATGAGACGAGGAATAAGACAGAGGATGAATATGCTTGAGTCAGATTGGGGAGTGGGGTATTCTCTGTGATAATTGCTGTCATTGATACAAGGCCAGGTGCCTTCTGCATGAATGTAGCACTAAACTGACAGTACTTGTCCATCAGGACTGCTAGGTGATCCTCCCTTAAACCTGCCAGGATTCTGACACTATTAGGCCATGTTTATAATGACCTTTTCACAACCCAGACTGGTGTACATTTGCTCAATACCATACCTACTGGGTGTTGACTTAATAGGTGTAATTGTTTCAGGGCAAGGAGCCTTTGACCATCGATTGCAGATCCCAAGGTTCCACCCTCAGTCGAGTATGGGAACTGCTGCTGAGTCTTAAAGGCTGATACGAACCAGCAGATACAGTGTGTGAGTAGAGATTTCTGCTATGGCCCTGCCTAGACTAGGAAAAAAGCTCTTTTCAGTCATTTTGACTGTAATGAGTTTCTCTTTGATTTCCCAAGGAATCAGTCAAGCTGATTGGAGACAACTGGTTTATGAGTCCTCTGTACCTCCGACCCAGCTCTGGTCTAGAAACCACTGACTGATACTCAGCCTAGATATAAAGGAGTGTGAGCCAAGTATAACTGATGCAGAGACAGAGTTGTATTGGCTTTCTCAACTGCCGAAGTGGGACCATCCATTTTCATCCTCAACCTAAACATTGGAAAGTGTATTTTTTTATTGTGATGAGTTTTTTTAACTGAAGTATTTTCACTGCAGAAACTGTAAATACACTGCTTTCAACCTGCTAAATGTCAGTAAAAATTCTGTACTGTTTATGAAAACATAAGGTCTCAGCAAATGGAAAACCAAAGATTATGCGAATTGTTTGCCCTTAAAACCAGCAGTTTTTCTGCGTCATCTAAATGGAAAAGAAACATTTGGCAATGAGATTTTAGGTGGAACCACTTAAATGAAATTAAGTACTGTTATTTAACAGTACTATAGCTTGCTGTTGTAAATTATAACTTGGCTGCCTATTACAATTCTGAAAGGGAATGGTGCTTTCTTCTGAAACATATGGTAGGTTTCACCAAAAGGACAAGCATGGGTGTCTGCAAAAAGCAACAGTTTTTGGATTCAGAGGTTGTTTTGTTTTGATGAGTTTGAAGAAGGAACTATGTCAAGAGAGCTTCCTGCTTAAGGCTAGTACTGTACTTCTGGCGTTAATATACTGTCATACACCTTCTGTAGCCCTTTTGAAAAAAGATCCTGGTGGTTAATGAAAGGAAACAACCTCACACTTATCCCTCTTTGTACTGTCAAACAGAGGAATTCAGTAATGAGAAACTGAGTGACTTGACTAAAGCCATGTGAGAAGCTTGTAGCAGGCTCAGAAGTAGATCCAAACTACCAGCTACCAGGTCTAAGCACCGAGATAATGCTCTTTCTGTTGGCTGTCGATGGCTATGTGAACAGTTCTTGATGATGTGGCACTTAGTGCCATGGTCTAGTAAGCAAGTTGGTGTTAGGTTAAAGGTTGGACTTGATTATCTCAGAGGTTCTTTCCAACCTAGATGGTTCTGTGATTCTGTGTGAAGCTGGTTATCACTCTGAAACAGTTTGGACCCGCACTTAGCCACTGACCATGGAGATAGAAAAAGTGCATCTTTTGGCCTTGATCTCCTGACGTGAGTTAGGATTACCGAGGTTCCTATCCTTGCCACAGAAAATGGATCACATTCCCCAGGGTTAGTGGAAGTCTAATACCACAGTTAATTCAATTATACTCTTCTGATGATAGTGTTGGGGAAACTGCTTCCATCTCTTTTGACAACAACAAGTTTCTGTTTCTTCAGTTTGAAGTATGAAGGAGGCACAAAGCAGGCTACAGAAATGATGCAGAGTACAGAATTCTGTAGATACAGAGCTACAGAACTCATGTCAGAGTTCTGATTCACTAGTGGGAATAGCATAGCATGGATGACATCACAGGTCTCATCTGTCCACCCCACCTCACGCCCCATTCCTGGACACCTAAGCCATTTGAATCAGCTGCTGATTCAGTCCATTTACAGTTTTGAAGTAAATCCTCACTGCTGTTAACTTGCCTTTTAATTCCTGACCTCAGAACTGCAGCAATTCATCAGCTGATGGATGAACAGGATCTCAGCTGTTCGCTCAGTAGTGTTGGAGGCTGGGATGGTGACCTCCTTGAGTCTGTAGAGCTCTGCACCTCGCTGGTGGATGGAAGCTCTGACAAACCAGTCTGCAGCTGGCTGAGTATAGAGGTGGGATTTTAGTCTTTTATGACTGTAATATTTAAGAACCCTCTGTTTCCAGAAGAGCAAATGGCAAAACTGTTCTGTATTTCATTGGATGCAATGAGAGGAATGCTGTGTGCTTCTGAAATTTCCATGCTGCCTCAGTAAGTTAAAGAAGTGTAAGACTTTAGTAGCATTCTTGTGTCATCTTTACATTTAATATACTTGTACTCTTATGTCAAAGCTTTCAATTTGGCCATCAGCAGTTGCAGCCAATTCCTTAGTGCTTTGTGCTGGTCAGCCAGTAGTCTGCCTGCCTTTCCTGATGGTGTTTGAACAAAATTTATCACATAGAACTGAGGAGATCATACTTGTGCATTAGTTTGATTTTAAACAAAGTGCTTGGATGACAGTGCATTTATGAATTTTTCTAAAGGAAATAGATCTTGGGATGAAGAGAAGTTGTTTCTTAATATAATCCCAGTATTGATTGTCTATCAAAACTTCATTGGTTTCAGTGCAGCTGTCTGCTCAAAAGTTTTGGTAGAAAAGAGTATGTGTATGTGTTGTCTGTTGTTTAAGATGGTCGATACTTCATTGCATCCTTTGGTTGGCCTGAGATTTTTGTGCAGCTTTTTCCATTTTATTCATTCTGTAAATCTCTCACGTTTTGCAGGAGTCACTATGGAGCATGCAGTGGAGTGGACTTTTCTAGAGTCTCTTCTGCTTTCTGACATATAGTTACTCCTGTGTTAATCTGTCATGTCACTAAAAATAGATACTTACCGTGTATGGCTCATGTTTTAAACTTCTCTTCTGAAACCAGGGGCAAAAAAAGATACGTGTTTATCAAAAAGATGTTTTTAACCACACTTATAGGAGAACAGCCGTATTTTGAATTCAGATGCTAGAAGCATGCCATCCATATGAAGAAATTATCCATAAAATGAAAAATAGCTTACAAATGGATTTAATGAAAAGATTAATCAGTCAGTGATGAAGCATACTTCATGCAGTATATTTGAATAATTTTGGCCTTTTCAGTTTTAACCTACAGCTAGAAATCACAGCTGTGTCATGATCGTGGTAAGATACAAGTGCATTGCAAAAGCTATTATGTTATGTGCAGTCTTCTTGCTTGTTCTGTGTTTCAAGTCTGTTTCTTTTGTATGTCCAGCAATACAGACAAATTGTTTCATATGTTTGGGGAGGTTGAGAGGAATATAGGTCTTGTCCTCTCCCTGGACTGGGTAATTTTCTTGCAACTGGAATTTTTTGCCATGATGTAGTTTGCCTGCATGTGCTTGTTTGGCACTGCAGCAGTGCTGTAGCACATCCACTCTCAGCATCATTATGCTCACATCATTCTTCCTGCCCCACGGAAGAAGAACATGAGAAAAGTGTAGAAGGGGAGTTGGTTCTTGGTGCCTAAGCAGGGAACATGGATTTACATCACGTCGGCAACAAAGAGGAACTTGTTTGTTTCCTTCCCATTTTCTACCGTTGCAGATTTTGAGAAATTCAGGCATTCTTAACCCCCACCCCAGCCACTTTTCCTTATGCTCCCAAGCACACACAGCAATGTATTCATACCCATCACACTCTTGCAGTTCAGTATCCAAAGCCTTTAATTTCAAGTTATTCAGGATTCGCCTAATAACTGTGCCAAAGTTCTCATACGTGAGTGATCAGTCAGCAGTGTTGCATCTGACCTTCCCACATCATCAGCTGGATCTATTTATAGATCTGACAAAGATACACATTCAGGAGGAAAATGCCTCTAATTGAAAGTCAGTTCCTGGTTTATTCGTTGCCTACTAGGGTTTTTCTTTTTCGTTTGAAGCTTATTGTTGCCAGGGTAATTTTTGAAAACTTTACACAATTGTTCATTCTCTGCTGTTTTAGTGAAAACGAAAAAGTACTTTAAGGCTCAGTCAGGTTTCTTATGTCTACCTCAGGTCTTCCCTTGCCCTACCAGCAACTGTGCAAGTTGTATTTCTGCTGTTATGTCACTGGCCAGTAGTATCACCTATGGATAGGTTTGGTCCTCTTGTTGCTCTGGGCTGGATTCCTTCTGAGTTGTTCTTGATCTTGTTTTTGATTTCAGACAGGAAAAAGCCAATGTCACTCCTCTTTTCATCTCCTATGTGAGGATGAAATAATATTCTGTACTCTGTCTCTTACAAGGTACAGTTAACAGAAGTGATTTCTAAGAAGGAGCTATAAGTCAGAGTTGGTGCTTAAGTCACACTCAGAGAATTGTATGGTAAATTCTTCATGAAGAACGGAAGGAAGAAGACTTGATCTGGATAGTTCTGTGGTGTTAATTTCTGCAAGTAAGGCACATGAAACACCAGTTCATGTTTTCAGGTTTCTTTTCTTCTCAATAGCTTGAGCTGTAAAATTTCACTTTACTTTTCAGAAGAAAAAAATAAAGCTTTGTAAGTAAAGTGAACACACGCAGAGCTGTATGGAATGTGACCAGTGGCCCCTGTGTCTGGTATGCTTTTGTTTTTGGTAGTCTGGGTGCATGCCCAGAGCAGTGCAAAGGTATTCCAGCTGCTCTAGGCAGCAAGTCAGCTTTATCAAGGGCCTGGCTCATATGCCTCTACACAAATGCAAGTAGTATGGGGAACAAACAAGAGGAATTAGAGATATGTGCATGCCTGTATGGCTGTGATATCTCTGGCCTCAGAGAGATGTGGTGGGATAGCTGTTATGGCTGGAGTATTGAAATGGAAGGTTATAGGCTTCTTAGGAAAGAGGCTAGGAAGACAAGGAGGGGGTGTAACCCTCTATATCAGTGACCAGCTGGGGTGTATGGAAGTCTGCCTGGGCATGGATGAAGAGGCAACAGAAAGCTTGTTGGTCAAGATTAAAGGGAGAGCAGAGACAGGGATGTTATAGTGGCGGTCTGCTACTGGCCACCCAGTCAGGAGGAGGGTGTGGATGAATCCCTCTATAGGCCTCACACTCACAAACGCTAGCCCTTGTGGGAGACTTCAACAACCCCAGGACCTGATGGGGACACAGCACAGCAGGGCACAAGAAATCCTGAAGATTCCTCAAATGTATCAGTGACAACCTCCTCATACAAGGGACAGAGGAGACAACAAGGGGAGGTGCAATGCTGGACCTTGTGCTCAGTGACAGGGAGGAACTGGTGAGGAATATGATGCTCCAAGGCAGCCTTCCCAATAACTGGAGAAAGGGAAGTAAAACCTCCATTTTTAAAAAAGGAAAAGTGGGAGATACAGGGTACTACACACCAATCAGTCTCACCTATGTGCAAGGCAAGAGCATGGAGCATGTTCTCCTGGAAACTGTGCTAAGGCACATGGAAAACAAAGAGGTGATTGGTGATAACCAGCATGGCTTTGCTAAGGGCAAATCATGCCTGACAAATTTGGTGGCTTTCTCTGACAGGGATACAGCATTGTTGGATAGGGGCAGAGCAACTGGCATTGCCTACCTGGACTTATGCAGAGTGTTCGACACTGTCCCACATGACATCTTTGTCTCTAAACTGGAGAGATATGGATTTGATGGATGGACCACTTGGTGGGTAAAGAACTGACTGGATGACAACAAGCAAAGAGTTGTGGTAAATGGCTCATTGTCCCCATATAGACCAGTAAGGAGTGGGGTCTGTCAGGGGTCAATACTGGGGCTGATACTGTTCAACATCTTTGTCAGTGACTTGGAGAGTAATATCGAGTGCACCCTCAGTGAGTTTGCTGATGACACCAAGCTATGTAGTGCAGTCAGCATGCTGAAGGGAAGGGATGCCACCCAGGGGGACCTGAACAGTCTTGAGACTTGGGTCTGTATGCACTGCATGAAATTCAACAAAGCAAAGCGCAAGGTCCTGTACCTGAGTGGGGGCACTGCCAGACACAGCTACAGGTTGGGCAGAGCAGTGATTGAGAGCAACCCTGCAGAGAAAGAGTAATCTGCTTTGGTGAGACCTCGCCTGGAGTACTGCATACACTTCTGGTGTCCCCAGCATAAGAAGGACATGGAACTGTTGGAGCAATAACAGAGGAGGGCCATGAAATTGATAAGAGGGCTAGAGCACCTCTCCTATGAAGACAGGCTGAGAAAGTCAAGGCTGTTCAGCCTGGAGAGGAGAAGGTTGTGTGGAGACCATATAACAAACTTCCAGTATCTGAAGGGGCCTACAGGGAAGCTGGAAAGGGCCTTTTCATCAGGAACTGTAGTGATAGGACAAGGAGTAATGGGTTCAAACTGAAAGAGGGAAAACTTAGGTTAGATATATGGGGTACATTATTTACTGTGAAGGTGGTGAGGCACTGAAACAGATTGCCCAGGGAAGTTGTGGATGCCTCATCCCAGGCAGTGTTCGTGGCCAGGCTGGATAGGGCATTGAGCAACCTGGTCTAGTTGGGAGATGTGTCTGCCCATGGCAGGGGGTTCAGACCTACATGTACTTTAAGGTCCCTTCCAACACAAACCATTCTGTAATTCTGTGATCACTTGAAATACTCCACACTGTTTACAAACACTTAAGAGAAAGATGCATGTTGCTGGCAAGTACCTATCCCCTACTTCCTTTCTGCATGTTAAAGCTGAGGCTTATTCTGACTTGCTCAGATTCTCCCAGGTTGGTGGAGGCTGATAGTATTGGTAGTCCTTTACCCATCAGACTTTTGTTTTGCCATACCTCAATTTTGTGATGGCATCCTTGAGAAAAATGGTGAATGGTAATCATCTGCTAAATGTGGGTTGGGGTTTCTGATCGTATAGAGAGGCATCTCTGAGGGGATGTAATTGTATTTCTGAAGTTTGCATCTTCTATGGGGAGCTGTGCCTTGAGATTCATAACCAAGCACCATTCTTCTGGTTGCAGGATATAATGTGGGAGGTAACTGTGCATAACAGAGGAGCTGAAAATGGTTGGCAGTGGTTTTAAAGGCACCTTTCATGGCTACTACTGAACTCTTCAGTGGGTGCTTCTATAAGGGATACAAGCTGTTCACATTGTTGGTTTTGTTTTCTACATCTGATGTGCAGCCTGAACTCTTTAATACAAATGAAGTCAAACCAATGTAACCTTCCACTGTTTATAGTAGAAAACAGATTTATTTTTTTTCTTTTGCAGAACATAAAGGTTTAGACAAGCACTTGGCAGCCTGGAAGCTATGTCCGATTCCTTTAGTTTTGCCAAACTGGAACTCAGCTCCTGCAGGAAATGGTGGGAGTTTGAGCACATCATCTTTGGCTCTGACTTTCAATTTAGTGTTACTGGGAAGGTTAAAAGTACTTTCTTGTCAGAGGCTGCTCAGAGTCAGAATTTGGACCTTAATGTACAAGGTCTCACATTCTCCATAATGATACTAAATGCAGAAAACATGTATTCCTGTTTCCACAGGGCAGTTATCAACTTTTCTCTGTTACAGGAGAACATCACTGGTAAGCCAGGAAATTATTTCATTACTCTTTCCTTCAAGTTAGATCTGTAACAAAAAAAAACCAACAACCAAACCAAACAAAAATAAAACAGAAAAAAAAGTCAAGTGGTTTTCCATGTGATTACTAGCCAAATGTTTCCAAAGCCCAGTTATAAAGTTTCAGTTTTTATCTCTCAGGATGTTTTTCACTTGAGTCATATTTCTTGTCTTTTCGTCTAATTCCTGCTTGACAGATGTTTTATTGGTGTGGTTCAGCAACAATATTTTTAAGTCCCAAGATACCTCTTCTCTGTATGCCATGGCTTTGTAGACCATTCTCTGCCCTGTAACCAAATTTCAGTTCCACTCAAGTTAGACTGAAGGCAGGATTTGGCTGAAGCTTTAACTAAAGAAGCCTCTAATTAGAACTAAGCATGATGCTTTGTGCTTCCACCTCCATATAAAATACAGCAGAGGAGTCAAGGTCAAGGTAATAAAGGAGTCATGCTGGAAAAGCACATGTGTTGTATGAGTCATCCTGTTGGCTATGCTATATTTATCTCTGTCACACTTTGATATCATCCCTTTTCATCGCATGGAGAACGTGTCCTGTCCTGTTCACTTACAAGTGAAATCCAGGGTCTGAACGCAGAGCATACATAACATCTCTTAGCTACTACAACTTGGTGTCTCAGTGAAGCAGAACTGAACTTTCTCTACCAAGCAGCTTCCAGAAATAGATAGCAAACAAATGAGCTATTATGTACCTTTTAGGCCAGACTTTTGGCAATTTTATTTTATTGTTATGAATCAGTGCATCTATTAATGACCTGATGATTTTTTCTTTCCTCTTGATGAGGCACTCGGAGACTGTGTCTCATATTTAGTTTTGTCTGAAGAAAAATCCATGTGGTCCTGGGAGTAATTGTTGTGCAGAGAGTTAGGGACTGTACACTTCAAAAAGGTCTCGTTTCTTTTGGGAGTTAGTTATTAGAATTTAAGCACTGCTTGCTGACCTTTGAAAAAGTCTTGTATTTTGTTGGGCAGTAATATATAGTATGCATGTGTAAAATATGTCAGGGAAAAGCCCTTCTGTGATTCACACCTATTTCAGTTTTTACCATGCTAAAAGTTAGTGATATCATAGAAGTGGAGGGTTTTCCCATAAACTAAGACACTCCCTGTCTGGTTTGGGTGGTGAGGGTTGCATGAAATCACAACTAATTGTTGACTAGGCTGACTAAATCCCCTGCAGATTCTAGTCTCATCCTGAATTAGGCTGTTTTGCTTAATACGAGATCTGTATTGAAACAACTACTCTCCTTAGGTCTTTTTATAGTGCTAATATTGATGTTGAGATGTTTTGCAGATGCAAACTAGTCTTTTCTCACCTTCCCTGTGGAGTATTACCTCAGAGTCAGAATGCTACAAATGTTTGGTGGGTGACAGTGTTTGTGCACTGTTCATTACCACTAGTATTTTAACTGAATAAACTTCACTACAGTAGCCAGAAAGAATTATGAATTTTGGTGGAAACATGCCCATCTTTCAGTGCCAGTGGCTGAAAAATAGTTTGGAGTTGTTCAAGTCTGGGACTTTACAGAGTATGAAAACCTAGGAAATACTACAGAAGGTTCCTGTCAGCTCCTCAGTAATGTTTTCTTTCTTAGACTGTATTAGCCTTACAAAGAACCTGAAAGACCAGGAGTCTTTATGAGTCAGAATGCTTTATTGTTGCAGAACATGGCCATAGTTGTGTTGCACCTCACCTGCCTAGTAATTTGAACTCTCTTGTACAGGAACCCTGTTTTTCTCAGCCCCACACTTTGTGCTCTCATGCTGCGGCACGTGTATTTACTTTATTCTCCTCTTCTCCCAGTTCATTGGACTGAATGGAATTGAATTGCTTGTTGAACAGCTGCACAGTGTCTAATGTCACCTTTCAAACATGGAGACTCCTTACTCTTTCCCATTTTGATGCTGATATCTTGTGGCACCTCACAAGGTGGGATTAGCACAGGTCATGTAGGCCAGGAGGCTCTCTTCCCTGTCTTTCTCTGTCTTTTCAACTGGTTTTGACTTTCTCTTACTGTTTACTTACTGAACCACTTATTCTTGTGCTAGTTTGAACGTCTCCATTGTCTGGACATGTTGCCAGCTGCAGCAGCAAGTCTGTGGCTCTCTGTGTGGTGCTTCAGGTCCTAGCTAAGGAATCTAGCTAATAATTTAATAGCTTCTCATCTGTGCTGAGCTCACTCTGAAAAGTGCTTCATTGTGAGTTGTGGAGCACACAGATGGCAGCACACTATTTATCTCCAGGCTGTCACATCTCTAGTTGTTCTCAAAATGGGGTGCCTTCACAGACTGCTGTCTGCTGAGGTCTGTGGCTTTAAAGAGCCTTTTCCAGAATAGGATTTGGTACAATGAAGAGAAAAGGAGCAGCATCTGCACTTACAATGATGGCTCAGGGGCATTAATGCTTTTCTCATGCACATGCACATGCTCTGTCAACACACCAGCACAGCAGCCTGTGGATATTACCTTCCCAGTTTGATCTCCTTTGCCTCACATTTGTGGGGAGGATGGGAAGCAACGTGCAATACCTTTTTTCAGTTTATTTGGCCACTCCTTGAATGTCTATTAGCATCCACAGCCCAGTAACTGCTGTAGGAGAGTTAAAACCAGCACATATTTGGGGCTAAAACCAGGCACAAACTTAGCTTGCTGTCGAGGCTATAAAACCTGTTCCTTACACTGACAAGAACTGCTACCCCCAGAGGGCAGGGGAGGGGGAGTGACAAGGAAGGAGTTTATAACTCAACACTCAAGTAATCAGAGAGATTTTTATCTTTTGGCCTTTTCACTGTGTCACCAAAGGAGCTCTTGGGTGGTCATAGTCCCCTTGCTGCCCACCCACTACTCTGGATGGCTGAACAGCCTGTAGCACTGACTGATCTTTTCCTTGCTAAGCCATTTTATTCCACAGGCACTGAGATGCAGACTGATGAGTAATTGCTTTATTGTTCCTTAAGCTGAAAAACATAGGGCTGGATTTTTCACATTTTGACAGAATTTTGGGAGAATGTTTAACAGATTTGAGTCTACTTTCATCTTTTATATCACTGGTGAACTTGGACAACATTGGTAAGCAACTACAAAAAGGCATATTTTTCCAAGTGTCTGTAGAGCTGCTCAGAGAGTAGGTGGAGACAGATGCGGTGAAGCATCAGGCTTTAGCATGGGTCACACCTGTCACAGTGTAACTGGAAAAACCCAGCAGTGATTTACCAGGGTGGAGTTGGGAAATGGGAGTTTTTGACTGCAGTTACAAGGCTGTCGTCTTGCATAAGGAGACTGTCCTCTCACATAGTCTCACTTCAGTTTTTCTCCTTCTGCACTAGCTGGGGGTGTGTCAGCCTGTGACAGCCTGAGGGTGTGTCAGCCTGTGACGGCCTGAACATGCTTCCCCATCAGATAGCTGCTTTTAGGTAGCTACTTTCAGGATTTGCCCAAAGTTGTCAGTGAACATTATGCCAAAAGCTTTATAGAAAGTCTGAGTTCACAAAACCTGTCAGGATTCTTGTATGCTCCTTCTAACTCTTAACCTCGATGTCTTATCTGCCATTTAATGAAGAAACAACAAGATATAAAAAAGCACCTGGTAATTGTGATAAACAGATAGGGATGAGAGCCCGTGTTGGCCCTTTCCTGACAAATCTGCACAGGCTTGAAAACAGTACAATCTTTGCGACTGTGTGCAAGCAACCCGTGGTGTGGCACTGGGTTTCCTTCCTAGTCCTAGTGCAGTACTATCCCTGGGGAGTAGAAAGCCTCTTACATTGTAAGTTCTGTGAATTATGCTTTATCTCTTTTGTGTGTCTCCTCAGGGAAAGATGCCACAGACACCTCCCTTTGCAGCTATGTTTGACAGCAGCGGCTACAACAGGAACCTGTACCAGTCGAAAGAGGACAACTGTGGAGGGCTCTATTACCATGACAACAATCTTCTGTCTGGGTCTCTGGAAGCTCTGATCCAGCACTTAGTACCCAATGTAGATTACTATCCTGATGTAAGTTTATACACCCAGATAACTATATGCCTTGGTCTGATGCATCTCCTAAAGGGGAACTGTCACATGTGCAGCAAAAGCAGAATGTGTCACTAAGGAAGGGGTTCAAGTGACTGATCAGCAATGATAGGATCAACATGTGCTTTGTGTGAGTGCAGCCTGCAATAACTCAGCTAAACTAGCAAGTTATGCTTTATTACTCCTGTTGTAAGCTGTACAACCGTGGTGACCCACTTATAATTTTTACTATTATAATTTATTATATGTTTACATTTATATATAAATTATATTATAATATTTGTTATTATAAATGTTTATATATTATAAGCCTATGCTGGCTTACTGTTTGATGGATTGTATGTGCCATTGACCCTTAAAAAGTCTGCCAGGCAAGCTGAGGAGAAAGGCACGACCACCAGCATGGCAGGATGAAAGTATTTCTTTCAAGTATTTATTTCAAAAACAAGCAGTTTTTAATGCCTATTTCCCATTGCTCATCTGAGATCCACGTGTATCTTGCAATTAGCAACAGAGATGTTGAACTTATACCACACTGTCTGGAACCAGCAGAGGCTGGATGTGAGAGTAGTTTGTTATATGAGAATCTTTGGCCTGTGTAGACACATCTAGACATGTGCATTGAGACATTTTATATAATTATTAGAAAAGAAGATAGAAAAAGAATGCTATCAAAAGGAGGCATTGGGGGGCAGTTGCTTATGATTTGGGAATCATGAAAGTGCATCTCTGCTTGTTGAAAGGCTCTGTCACAGATCTATTCATGTTTCCAAGACAGATCTTTTTTTAACTTGGGTCAGAATTAACAGCAGTACAGGGCTATGCTTAAGCTAGTGCTTAGCCAATAATGCTTGATGGAAACTTTAAATATGTAGCGATTTAGACTCTGGTTGGTCAAACATGATCATTTATTCCAAGTTCCTAAATCTGGAACATTTTAATATCTTTCCTGTGGGTGCCATAGATGTTGAACTGCTGGCAATGTGGAGAGTGGAATGGATATTTTGAATATTCATCTCATAATGAGTTCCAATCATGATATATGGAAAACTGAAGAAAAATAAGGAGGCTTTTCTTATAACCTCAAAATGAGTTACTAGGTTTTATTCTGTTTAATTAAGCTATGTAGTTCCTTCCACTTTCACCAAGGAGACAAACAATACCATGAGAAATGAAGAGTATTTGGGGATCCTTAAAGGAAGTACAAGGCCAGAGTGTTCAGTTTACTGAGGTTAGACAGGCAAACACAGCGTAGTAGAGATGGTGTGTGTGTCAAAATTGAGTCAGCTCAACAACCTGGTTAACTGATTTTTTTATTTATTTTTCTGAAGACTGTTTACTTCTACTAGCAGTGTGGAAGCAGACAAGATTTCTCTGTCTTCTAAGTAGCTCAGATTTGCAGCATGAATGTTATTTCATTGTTGGGCTAGAAAGTGTTACATAATCTGGGAATGGCTTTCTCAAAGGTTCACTGTAGAGCAAAAGGAGATGAGTTGAAATTTTTTTCTGAGTAATTTCACATAATGAGGTTGCAATAATGCTGTGAGCAATAGAAGAGCTAAACTACCTCTGCCCTGCCTTGTTTTGGTTAAATCTTGCATAACTTGGCTCAAGGGTGAACTTATAACACTGATTCTGGAGCAATGCTAAGTGCTTCTGTAGTAATTGCTTTTGGCACAGCCACATGCAGAGCTTTCTTCTGCAGGTAGTAAAGTATTGGGAACAGATTTGTTAGGAATGCATTTGTAGAAAATATCAACATAGTGGTAATTTATCCCTCTCTCTGTCTTCCTCTTGTTTGCAGAGGACGTACATCTTCACCTTCCTTCTCAGTTCACGTCTGTTCATGCATCCTTATGAGCTCATGGCCAAAGTGTGCCACCTGTGCATTGAGCAGCGGAGACTAAGTGAGCCTGGCCTGGACAAGGTAAGGTCCCACACTCTCAAGGACTCCTGTCAGTTCTAGTCCAATGCCTCTACGCTGCCCAAAGCAAAATGTTCCTAATCAAGAGAGTCCCCAGTAGGATTAAACAGATTGAAAATATGACACAAGCAACTAGAATCTTACCCTTTATTCAATGACATTCGTGAGAAATTTCTACACTCCTCAGCCTGTCCTCCATGAAGGCTGTTGCTTCTGCTGCACTGTTTGTTTTACCAATACATAGGCTAGAAACAAAAGTGCTTCTTGTTTATGATGTATCTTGTACCGGCCCTGCAGTGGTTGCTTTTCATTCAGGGTTCTAAATGCCTTGATGTATAATGCCAAAACGTTGGAAAAATGGAAAGATGAGTTAAGCACATCAATGAGAGTTACACTGACGTGTCTTGCAAGCTTAAGCTACTCTTCTTGCTACAGTCTTTGCAGAGTGGCTTAGATTGCTGGTCCATTTGCATGAGAATCCATGGGTTTCTTTGTGTCACCTTCACCGCAATAGAAAATTACACAAATGAAATGAAAATACTTGAGTAATTCATAGAATCATAGAATCATTAAGGTTGGAAAAGATGTCCAAGATCATCAAGTCCAAACTTTGACCGAACACCACCTTGTCAACTAAACCATAGCACTAAGTGCGGCATCCAGTCCTTTCTTGAACACTTTCAAGGATGGTCACTTCCCTCAGCAGCCCATTCCAATGCTTAACCACCTTGTGAAGAAGTTCTTCCTGATGTCCAGTCTGAACCTTCCCTGGCACATCCTGAGGCCATTTCCTCTTGCCCTGGCACTAATTGTCAGGGAGAAGAGGCAAACCCCACATTGCTACAACCTCTGTTCAGATAGTTGTAGAGAATGATAAGGTCTCACCTGAGCCTCCTTTTCTCCAGACTAAACAACCCCAGCTTCCTCAGTTGCTCCTTACACAATTTACCCTCTAGACCCTTCACTATCTCTGTTGCCCTTCTCTGGACTTGCTTCAGCACCTCAGTGTCTTTCTTGAACTGAGGGACCCAGAACTGAACTCAGCACTCAAAGTGCAGGCCCACCAGTGCTGAGGACAGGGAGACGATCACTTCCCTGATCCTGGTGGCCACACTATTGCTGATGCAGGCCAGGATGCCATTGGCCTTCCTGGCCACCTGGACACACTGCTGGCTCATGTTCTGCTGCTGCCAACCAGCACCCTCAAGTACTTTTTTTGTTGGGCTGCGGGTGCACTCAGTCCCTCACCCAGATCATCAATAAAGATACTAAACAGGCCTGGCCCCAGAACTGAGTCCTGGAGAACACCACTGATGACCAGACACCAACTGGATGCAGCACATTCACCACCACTCTCCAGTTCTGGCCATCTGGTCAGTTTTCAAGCCAGCAAAAAGTGTACCTCTCCAAGCCATGGACTGCTGACTTTTCCAGGAGAATGCTGTGGGAGACAGTATCAAAGGCTTTGCTGAAGTCCAGCCTGACTACATCCACAGCATTTCCCTCATCCACCAAGTGGGTCACCTAGTCGGTCATAAAAGGAAATCAGGTTGGTCAGACAGGACTCACCTTTCCTAAACACCTGCTGGCTGAGCCTGCTCTCCAGGTTGTCCCGTATGTGCTGTGTCACAGCACTCGAGATAATCTGTTCCATAACCTTCCCCAGCACCAAGGTCAGAGGCTGACCAACCCTTTTTGCAGATGGGCATCACACTCACCAGCCTCCAGTTGTCTGGGGCCTTTGTGATGAACCAGAACCAGAAGTGATGATAAATGATGGAGAGTGGCTTGGTGAACTCTTCCACCAGCTCCCTCAGTACACTTGGATGAATCCAATCTAGTCCCATAGACTAGTGGGTGTCTAAATGGCGTAGCAGGTCACTCCTTCCTCCTTAACTTCAGGGGGTCTATTCTACTCCCCATCCGTCTCTACCAGCCTTTTCCTCAGCCTTGGTGATAATGTTCCCCCACTCATCCAATAAAGGATGGAGATTTTCCTTGGCCCTCCTTTCATTGTTAATGTATTTATGAAAAGACTTTTTATTATCTTTCACAGCAGTGTTCAGATTAAGTTCTAGCTGAGCTTTTACCTTTCTAATTTTCTCTCTGCATGACCTGATGACAGCATTGTACTCTTCCTGAGTTACCTGCTCCTTCTTCCAAAGGTCATAAACCTTCTTTTTAACCCTGAGTTCCAGCAAAAGCTCCTTGTTTAGCCAGGCTTGTCTTTTTCCCTGCTGGCTTGTCTTTCAGCACATAAGGGCAGCTTGCTTCTGTGCCTTTAAGATTTCCTTTCTAAAGTGTGTCCAGCCTTCCTGAACTACTTTGTTTTTAAGAACTGTTTCCCAAGGGACTCTCTGAACCAGTGTCCTGAACAAGCCCAAGTCCATCCTCTGGAAGGGCAAGGTAGAGGTTTTTTTAGCTCCTCTCCTTACTTCACTGAGAATCAAAAATCATTTTGTGGTCACTCTGCCCTAGATGGCCTCTGACCACCACATCTCCCACCAGCCCTTCTCTGTTTATAAACAGTTTTCTCAGTATATAGTGTAGTGTGTGCATAAGCTGTGGCAGAACTGGAACATATCCCTTTCATTGCTGGCTGTTAGTCATGAGTTATTGAAAGACAAATAAATGCTTTGCACGGAGACACTCCTGATAATAAGGGCAGTCACTCTAAGGTTTCCACATACCTGAGGCCTAATTTCCAGGTCAGTTAATCCAATGAGAGTCTCTTCATTGGCTTCCATGGCTACTGACTTTGTCCTGTAATCCAATGCTGAATTAAATCAAGCTTAAAAATTTGACTGACATTCATACACAAGCTCCACAGTATCCTACAGAACAGAATTCTATTTCCTTTGAGTTAGATATTTGCTATATTGCTGTTACATGTAACATTCCTCACTACTGTTTTCAAATAGAACTGGATGCAAAAAATTGCACCAAAAATCCTACAGTTGTTGACTGAATGGACGGAGACTTTTCCTTATGATTTCCGAGATGAAAGAATGATGAGGAACTTAAAGGAGTTGGCACAAAGAATAGCCAGTGGGGATGAGGTAAGTTGTCTGTACACAGAGTCATTGGATAAAAAGGTGTTCCTTTTACTGCTTTGATATTGCAGGTTTGTTGCTGTTAATAACATGGTATGGCTCTGGGTGGTTAAGCTACCTTATTATGAAGGTGCTGGTAGGCAGAAAGTTCTGTCTGGCACCTAGGCCTAGGAAGAAACCACACAGCATAAGCAGATCTCTTTCAAAGCATGGGCAAGGTTCTCTCCATCCCTAAGTACGTAACATAATTCCATATTGTACAGGTAGGCACAACTTGGTGAATGTTAGTATTCATCACTTTAGTGATTCTGCTTGGAAAAAGCTAGCCAAGACACCTGGAAGCCTTGTATGTCTGAGAAATCCCTATCAATGTTGATAATTTCTCCAGTTTGTGTAAGTAAGGTGTGTTGGAATTGGGCCTTTGATCTGTAGATCAGTGGGAAAGTTAATAACAGATTTGGGGAAAAGTTTCTAAAAGAAGGCTAGACCAGGAAGAATTGTCTGGAGCTTAAAGCATCAGCTAAAGACTCAGAGGAAAGCTGTCATATTCATTTCTCTGGATGAAGCACACAGGGAAATCGCTTGACCTTTTCCTGAGTCCTAGTTTGCAGATGAAAGTTCCATGGAGGTATTATGAAATATTTTGATGCTTAACTGATGGTTGTTTTTTAAGTACTGAAATAAACTCAGCTAAAAGCCAAGGCTTGTATTTACTTAGTGAAAAGGCAATTAACAAGGTTTCAATAAGCAGATCCTTCCTGTGTAGCTGGCATAATACTAAGATTACGAAAGACACTGGAGTTGCATTTGGAAGAACTATAAACACAAAGAGCAATTGCTAAATGGCATTGTGTTTCCAGTGTTCCTCAGGCACTAGTGTTCCTTATGTAAGCTTTTGAAAAAAGATACCAACGAGGCAGCAAACAGCACATTAACAAGCACATAGGTAAGCTGGGAGGAGATAAGAGTGCTGCCAAAGCCCTAGGATGATCTTGAGAGGCTGTAAACAAGGATGGAAGAGAACAAACCTAAGCAGAATTTGGAAGCTGAAATACATTTTGATGTTGTGGAAGTAGGGAGGGATGAAAGAAGATGGAACAAGACTGTGAGATGCAGTATGAAATACAAATGAAAAAGAGACTGAATTTGATGAACAAGCTGAGAGTTGCTGCAAGATAGCTACAGGGAGCTTTGGATCGTGAAGAGGCAATAGGTTTGCCTTCACTGTAGGGGTCCCAGGAGGTCTCTTTCCCTGTACAGTGCTCCTATGCTATTGGTTTTTTTATAGGTACTCATAATAGAAAGGTAGGAAACTGAAGTTCAGTTCAAGGAAAAGTAAGATTGAGGACTCACACACACTTGAAAAACACCCATTGGCACAAAAAGAAAGAACTGTTTAGCCTGGAGGAAGTTGAGTTGGTGAATGCAAGAGTGAAATGAAAAGAGTGAAGGTTGCATACAGTGAAGTTTCTGGCAATACAGACAGTTTAAACAGTGAAATCGTCTATTGAGGGGAAAGGCTGATGTACAAAACTGCTAGAAAATGAGCACTAGGGAGCAATCTTACTCAGCAGAGAGCTGTAAATCTTTTCTAGCTCTAGCTTTGAGGGGTTTCTGACTTTGAAGTTTCCTTCAGAAAGACAAAGGGAAAGCAAGTGCTGCAGTAAATTTACTTGTTTTATTGTGAACTGCTTGGAACAGTAAATGGCAACTTCCTTGACCTTACTTTTCCTTGAGATTGCTTGGATTTGTGTGAGTCATTACTGTAAAGGATACAAAAGAGTCAATGTTTCCTTTTCCTGATAACTATTGCTCTTCTACTTGTAGCTTCTTATTCCACTTCCTGAATTATTGAACTCTAGTACTATTAAGAGCTGTCAGTAAGAGTCCAACTAAAATGGCTCACCATGCTAACATATTGCTCCTTCAGAAAAACATCTTTGGAAAAAGCTTTGGAGGGAATGGCAAATTCATCAGAATAAAGGAAATATTGCTGTCTTGGACTGATCACACTGTTGTGTGCTGCCAGTAGATTTTGGATCATCCTTTTTGCAGCCACTTAGGTTTTGTGTTAATGGTTTTAGGATGGTATGTGGAATTTGAAAGAGTAACCACCTTGGTTACACAGATCTATCTATTTGAGAATTGAGTCCTGCTCCTACTTAAATTTGTCACTCCTGTTAACTTAAACCACTACATGGAAAGGCCTGCAAAGGTGAAAGAAGAGAGAGATGGTTTTATTATCATCTTCTTTTTCTCAGATTCAGTGCAAGTTTTAACTCTGACTTTGGTGAAACTGATCTTTATTTGCTCCAGAGAGAAGAAGGCCCTTTATTCATCACTGAGTGGCCACAGTTTTTTTTTCCCCTGTGGTCTTAAGCAGGAGAAGATGTAGTATTTTCATTTCTTGTATTTCTTCTGGTGGTTGGTCATACTTTTTAGGAAGTGGATTGTGCACAGCTTTTCTGCTGTGCCTTGAGCTAACTGAGTCAATATTGAGTCTGTGAGACAATCACTATTTAAATCCTCATCTGGATTCCTTTTGGTCTGATGAAATGCTAATATTACAAATTCACATAGTAGAGCTTATCTTGACAATAAATACAGGTGTCAGCATCAGTCTGTTTTGGTGTCATGCAAACTTTAATGCTACCTTCTGGCATTTTGACAATGTCTCACCAATTGTTTAATGTCCTAACAGATGTATCGGAAGAATGTCCACCAGCTCCTCCAGAACCTGATCCGGAAGCTTGCTGCTGTCAGCGAGTACGAGGAAGTGCTTGCAAAGGTTGATGCCACATCCACAGATCGCCTCACAGTTCTAAAGACCAAGCCCCAGTCCATCCAGAGGGACATAATCACAGTCTGTAATGATCCCTATGTGTTAGCTCAGCAGCTGACACACATAGAGCTTGTGAGTTGTTATATTTCCAAGTATGATTTCATCCTTCCCCTCTTTTTGAAGTGCAGGTTAGCATGGGATATGACTTGGCTACTTCTGTGCTTTATTTAGGAGAGACTCAATTATATTGGACCGGAAGAATTTATCCAGGCGTTTGTTCAAAAGGATCCTTTGAATAATGACAAGGTAATTGCAGCAGATCTGGAGCAGCTCTGAAATGCAGCATTTAACATCATGGAGCACAGGAGCACCATGAGTGGGAAGTGAAGGCCAGCAATAAATGAGGACCAAGCTTTAGAATGAAAAGGCTTTAGTATTCCTCTTAAACATTCAGTTAATGCTTTTTTCTTTCTGGAGGACAACTCTTGAAGCTCCAGAATTCAGCCAACAAATTGACTTTTTGAAACAAAAAACACATTTGCTGGTTTTTCTGACTTAAGCTGAGGGATAGCTTCATCCTATGAATGTTTTCTCCAGGCTCCCTACAAGGTCACCTCCAGGCCAGCTGTAGTCTACAGCTGGAAGAGGCTGACCTTAAATCTGGCTTTTGCATTACTTATTTTCAATATCTGTTCTTCCTTTTAGTAAAATGAATTTTTTGAAGCAGATTGGCAAGTGGGGCAATTTGCAAGTAGGGCAGACATCACAAAAAGGGGGCAGTGAGCTCTAGATCCATGTAAGAGGAAAGGCAAAGATGCAGTGTTTTTAACTGACCATGGTAGAGTTGTCATCTCCTTGAGTGCTATTTTCAAGATGGCTTGGTTTTTTCTGTTTTTCAAGATGACTTATGCTCTGTAAGTAAACTGTGCCAAAGTCAGTCCATTAAAACTTGAATTAACTGTCCTCCTTAAAACTGACAGACAGAATGGTGACACAAGTTTACAATTTATGTTCAGTCAGATAGTCTCTGAAAATTATTTTGTAGATAAAGATCACTAAAACTGCTGTCTACCCCTTTTTAGGCAACCCTGAGATGTGGTGTGGGAATCATTTCAAGATGCACTGGTCAGGAAAGGGAAAATCTAATCAAGATGGTAGAGCTGATCTCCCAAAGTTAGGATGCAGTATGTCAACTTGTCATCAACTTAATATCCCGATGGAGTGTCCTGGCCTTTGTTTTCTTTCTGCACTTGCAGAGAGCATAATGTGTCTTCTATGTACTCCAGTGTGGGACGGGAGTAGAGACTGAAAGAGTGTTCACATTCAAGGAATCCTTAAGCAGACACTTAGCTCTGATTGTTTGCATAAGTCTATTCTAAGTGCTTAAAGTATCCCGGTAGGACTTAAAGCACGTGATGGGTTTTACATGCCTGCTTGAGCGCTTTACTGGGCCACAGCTCAGAACATGCTCAGCTGCTGTCACTGCTGCTTTCCCTCTAAGCTTTTTGTCACTTTGGGTAATTGTGTTATTCCTGGTTACTTGACAATGTCTGGGGATGGCAAGGCAGAAAGCCAAAAGGTCTCTCTGAGGGAAAAGATGGAAATTGCACTAAAAGTTGCTATTTTTCTTCTATCCGTAGAGCTGCTATGGAGATCAAAAGAAGACTCGGAATCTTGAAGCCTATGTGGAATGGTTTAACAGGCTCAGTTACTTGGTTGCAACAGAAATCTGTATGGTGAGCAAGGACTTTTTGTGCAGAAAGGTTTTGTTTAGTCTAGTTATCTAAAACTGTGAAGACTATATAGGTTTGGTGCCTTTTGGACTTTTCATTCTCTCAGCTCTGTACTTTTTCACATTTGAATGAAGTCAGCACATGTCTGAAGAAGTAATAAGTTCAGTGTTTTCAGCATTTTGCTGGTGTCTCAGCCTTGTTCCTGTGGTGCAGTGGCAATGTTATGCTGGGTTAGCCCTTCTTGGAACAGGAGTGCATCTGGCCTGCAGCTCTGTCCTGTGAAAGCTCCTTTTGAATGGACCCTCTTCTCTGTTCTACTGTTCTTCGTGTCCTTCTTCTTGGCAGAGCTTATTTGCTGTTGTCCTTGCCAACTACCTGCCTCGTATCTAGATTGTCTTTGCAGTGCTGAAAGCTTTTGAACACAATAGTGTGGGTTCCTCTGCATGTAAAGAATAGTGTGAAGCTGTGGTACATGTGGAAAAGACTTTTAACAGGAGTGTTGTTTCTCTTTGGGGATGTGTCAGAGTGTTCTGTTTGCTGCTGAGCATAACACTATAATTGGCATCTCTTTCAGCCTGTGAAGAAGAAGCACAGAGCAAGAGTGATAGAATATTTCATCGATGTGGCACGAGAATGTTTTAACATTGGCAACTTTAACTCCTTAATGGCTATTATTTGTAAGTATATATACTGAGATATTGTGTCCCTGTTGGAATCTGGATAAAGGAAGCAGAGTGCTTTACACAAAAGTCTGCTGCTTGGCTTGGTCAGCAGGGTGAAGTTGGAAGGGAAAGTGTTGGAGAATTGCTTAACACTGTTATAGTGCTATGTGTGTAGTACAAATTAATCAAAACCAAAGTTTTCATTGGAACTGTTCAGAGGTCTAAATCCCTACTTTTTTAAACCAACTTCAGTGCTAAATTGAAATGGTAACTTTTCCTGTAATGATGGAGAATCAATGTCCTCCACCATTTCTATCAGACCATAAATATCCTAGTGGTTAAAAATTTCACAGCTCTTTACATCTGATAAGAAAATACTGGGAATATTTTTTCTTACTTTGAAACGTGAGAACTTCATAATTATGTTTAATTTTCAATGAAGTATGTAAGACATGGTGTTAAGAACACTTATTTGAGCTTTACTACTGTATGTTCATGTTTTATCAAATCCATATTAAATAATGTCATAGCCCTTTTTTAGAGCTTTCATAGCCCTTTTTCAGAGCTTTCATTCTGCAAGAGATGTAGATTTTGTTTCCAAGGTTGTTTTGGAATTTAAAGAAAACAACAAGTTCAATTTCTTGAGTAGTTCTGTTAAAAATACTTGTTAATAAGTCCTTTGCTTTAGAAGTATTTACTAGTCCTAGCTACTTGGAAGACTTTTTGCTTATAATACTCCAACAATCTCTTTCTCTTGTATCAAGCTGGTATGAACATGAGTCCTGTGTCTCGATTAAAGAAAACCTGGGCTAAAGTGAAGACTGCCAAATTTTATATTCTTGAGGTAAGTTTGGCTAATATTTGAACAGAGGACTGTTAATAGCATTTTACTTTTAACTGCTCTAAAATATGAGTTTGGCTTCAAACTCATATGTTTAATGAAGTTAAATTTATTTTATTTATTCAGTTTAATTAAACATATTTAATTTAGCATATTTATGAAAATTGTCCAGCTGACTTCTGCTCTTTTGGTCTGGAAGAAGGAAATTGAAGTAAGGTTGTTTGTTTGGGCTTTTTAATTCCCAAACCCACTTCCTAAGAATTAAGGAAGTAAAATGTGGGTAAGCCCTTTAAAGGGAGATATAATTGAGAGGGATTGTATAGACTGACCTTATGCAGTTCTGCCTTTGAAAATCAAGTTGATCTGTAAGGCAGCTGCCTTGTATTTTCAGAGGAATTTGCCTTGAATAATTGATTGACAGTTACCTTCAGGCAGTAAAGAACTTGGTCAAAGATCATGTAGGTGCAGCACTGTACGTGTTTGTCATTTATCCAAGAGATTATTTGCCAGTCACTTAATTATCCTGCTGTAAATTGCAATCAGTTCATTCGGGCTATTTATTAGTAAGGTAAGATAATATTATGGACTTGACACAAGCATGAAATATTTATTAATATCATCAGGAGATTTGACTTGTATTGTGGCAACAGATTAAAACTGGATCACTGTAGCCACCTCACACTTCCATCCCCCACCCTTGGGTGGAAAATAATCTTCCTTGCCTTAAGAATGGCTGCACAGCTCAGGAAGTTACTCTTAGGATGACAGCCCTATTTCCTTTGACCTGATTGTGCAGGCTGGACTTTGCTGGTTAAGGTCGTGCTTTGTGAGCCATGCAGTCATCCCAGTCATTGAGGTGCAGCAGCCAGTGAGCACTGGAGCAGTGAGGTGGGGCACCCAATAGCTTTAGGTATCTGAGCTTACTTTGCCATTGCAACTGGATCGGCTCTGAGAAACCCGCACACTAGGAAGAGCAGAATATTAATGCCAACCCATTCTTTTCTTAGTTTCATTATTTTGACATTTGAATTAAAGATGAGCTACCTTCTTTGTGGAGAGAGAAAGGTCCATGAAGCCTGCCTTTTCTTTCCTGCCCCTGACTTGTGCTGGATCCCTTGTTGTGCTGAGTGAACCTTTTTTAGAATAAGGTTCTCTTCTGATCAAATGAACAGATAAGGAGATACCACAATCCTCTAAAAAGCTGTACTTGTGGATCTGTTCAGAAGACCTTTTCCATCTTAAAATAGTTGCACAATTGAAAAAGGATTGTGTGTGGTGATGCCACTATCTCATTATTTAAATTTCTTTATGTCATGTAGCATCAGATGGACCCTTCTAGCAATTTTTATAATTACCGAACTGCTCTGCGTGGAGCCACTCAGAGGTCCTTGACAGCTCACAGCAACAGAGAGAAGGTATGTTTACAAATTACTTGGCACGAGGCAAAATGAAATGTGCTTGTTAAATTGCAGGGTAAACTTTTGTCTTGGAATTCTGATTCTCAGCATCCCTTCCCCTGGTGGGATTGTTAAAAGCCCCTTAGGGCTGCCAGTTCAGTTTGGTGCTGACCAAAAGCTCCAAACATTAAATGATCACTCTGATTTTTTAAATAAAGTATATTGCCTCTTTTTTTTTTTTTTTTTTGGACAGACAACTGTATCTCACAAATCAGTAAAATAGATGGAAAAGCTAAGGACAGAAATGAGGTTGCTAGTAATTTGCTCTTAGAGCTACTTGTGCTGAATTTTAAGTTTTTTATGGCTTAGGGTGGAAAAACTTTAAAACTTGCTCAGAAAAGTTATTCTAAACTCAAATCTAGACAGAGCTATGGAGTCCCCTTCCTGTGTATAGTCTTTAGATGAACTTTAAATGTACTCTGGAGATTTTAGTGGAAATGGTGGAATTAATCAGGTGTTTATGTAATGCACTGAATTAAAATCCACCTTCCAGATTCAAGAGCAACTGTGAACTATGCATTAATAGAAGTGGCATCTTTCTTTATTTATAAAATAAATGAACTTTTGAGAAATAAACTGCATTTTGTCATACATTAATGAAGAATCTCAATTTTAGTTCTTGTGGAAAGGAACCAAATAGCTTCCTAGCTGCTCTCTACTTAGAAGCAATTGCTCCTCAACTGCTTATAATATTAGGACTGTATTTAATAAACCTGATGTTGTTGCTCACAGAGTAAACTACCAGGCAGATGAAGCAAATCCATGTGCTGTCTGCTGGTCTATACTGTTGTTATACAGGGATTTTTTTTTCTGAGTCCCAATGATCTGTTCACATATCATTCAAAGGATCAGAAGTTTAAGAAAGTTGATTTTCTTTTTTCATAGAAAAGTGAATTTTAAGGCTTCAAAGAAAGAGTTTGCAGATATTGAAATGACGCTGTGAAGTCTTCCTTGGAAAGAGCGCTAAGTGGCATTTGTTTTGTCCCCAGTTGTGACAAGGATGTGTAGCTGTGAAAATTTTTGTAGCATAAAAATTGAAATAGAATCATTTTAAAAATGTGAGAACGTTGCAGCATTCTCCAAAGAAAAATACTTTGTTTTGTTCAGTTGGCAGGAAATGCTTAATTTTAAGCCAATAAGTACCAAGGTTCAACTTCTTGCATGAGCTCAGGGAGTTGTAGTTTGAAAACCATTTGTGCTGCTAGCCCCAGATTTTCCCTGCTGTGCTTTACTGCATCTCCCCTCGTTTACCAAGCAAGTCCTGTCAAGAGGGAGAGCTACAGTGTGAGATACCCTGCAGGGATTACATGTAAGAAGTAGGCACTTCTGAGCATTTCTCTTCTGGAATCTTCAGGGAAGAATGAAAAAATAAAAACAAGAGGGACATGACAACAGAGAAAAAATGCTAGGCATATTGTTGTTCTAAACATGTCTCATAGCCACAGCTGACAAGCAGGGAATTGCTAATGGGTACTTTGGTTGTGACCTTGAGGGAACTATGTGCCAATAGGAGTTCAAGTTAATGGAAGCAGTTTAGCATAAAGCTGAAAATAAAACTACAGGGATTAGCTTGCCATTCCAGGGAGGATCTCTTTGTGGAGAGACATCATGTATTTCACAATGCAGTGAATGCAGAATTTTTGTGTAGTGAGAGAGATAACACAGAGATGTTAGTCCTTCAGTATTTTGCTTATCTTTTGTATGACATGACTTCCTTTTATTTTTCTCTGTAGAGCATTATGTCTTGATTTAGGACCAGACTAAGAATCATGTTGTTCTTTCCTTAGATCGTAATACCTTTCTTCAGCCTCTTGATCAAAGACATTTACTTCCTCAATGAGGGTTGTGCCAATCGTCTTCCAAATGGTCATGTCAATTTTGAAGTAAGTAGAGCACAACGGCGTGTGGTATTGATACAGGGTCAGCCCCTTTAACAGATAACTGAATCATATCATGGTTCAGCTTCCACTGGATTCTGGGAAGAGCAAAATTAGACTGGAATTTAAGTGTTATTTTTCAGAGGAATTGGGAGGTAGTCAGGACAAAGCAGTTTTACTGAAGATTGAGTGTTTGTGAATATACTCATAATTTTTTAGTGGGGAAAGAATTCAGAACTTTTTCCCAGTGCTCAAATTCATCTCAAGATTTCAATTCACGGGTTTTTTACACTTAATGACAAAATTATTCAAATTAGTATTTTAGAGCTTGTTTTTTAATTGTTTATGCAGAAGGTGAATTCCTTGTTTGACAAGATTTATAGGCAGTATTTTCATGCATGTAAGTTACAGATTGGCTCTAAAGAAACGTGACAGAGCAGCAGTGAAGATGTTCTGAGTCTCTTGTCTTCCAGTAGTTCTGCCTCTGATTTCATGCTTGTTATCTGACAGTGTGGATTACCCAGTGAATTGTTTTCTGGTACTCAGTTTTTAAGAAGCCTGGGTCATTGACACAAAATTACAGTGCATTTCATTTGTAGTCATTGACCTCAATTAGCTTGATTCTAAAGCTAGGCTATGCAATAATCTGGCATGTCCTTTCGCTTGAGGAATCCATGTGCACTTGAGGCACGTTAAACTTTAATTGAAAGACTTCATCAGTGAATGACATCAACGCACTACATGGAGAGTGTTCATTTTTGGCATAAATTTCCAGCAAAAAAATAGAGCATTTCAGGTTACCTAAATAACAGAAAACATCTGGATTTTGAAATGTCTGTATTAAACATCTAGAGACTTCTGATGAGAAAATCAGTAAGTATTTCATTGCAAAACAAAAAGCATGAGCATCATCAAAGTTAAAGGTTGATGTAATGAGTTTTACTAGCTCCTTGAAAGAAACTCAGTGCAGTTCATGATCTACTATATTTGTATTTATAAATAACAGCAGTTTTACCAAGGTGAAGGAGTGGGAAGTTGCTGCAGTTTGAAAAAGGAACACGAAAGTTAGAACCTGAGTTGTTGAGTCAGATGATTTTCAATTCTTTCTTAAAAGCTGAGGACAGTCCAAGGCCTAAACTCAAAACCAAGATCTCTCTCTCTCTCTCTCTCTCTTCTTAAGAAAATATTCAGTGTAAGTAGTGCAGTTCAATTTATAGCACCCCTTTTGTTTTCTATTCTGACAGAAATTTTGGGAATTGGCAAAACAAGTCAGTGAATTTATGACGTGGAAGCAAGTGGAGTGTCCTTTTGAAAGGGATTGGAGGATTCTGCAGTACTTGCTCACTGTCCCAGTCTTCAGTGATGATGGTAAGGAGCTGTGGACTTCCTACAGGTCTGGTGTCACTGGCTACTGCTTTTGTCTTCCCATATTAAGTTGTGGCTTCTTTAGAGTAAAGAAAGACTTTGTCCTCAGACATCTGTGTCTGGCAGGTAAAAAACCCTTCTCACTTACAAATAGCAGAGAAGATAAGGTTTTTCTTTTACATGCACGTTGTCTGTGATAACCAACATTGTCCTTTTCTCTGAAATGGAATGAATAAAATTGGTGTGGTCCCTCTAAATGTCATATGAAGTATATTCATATGGACTTTCAGGATACTTTGCACTAAAGGGAGCTGCTTGAGCAAGAAAACAGGACTTCACTGTTTATTTACAAAGCAACATGTCCCTGGGCTCATTTTTTTTTTTATTTTCTTTTGAGTGCTTTCTTCTACTCATGCTTTTGAGTTTCCCCTGGTTGTTTTTTCCCCCCTCAGGGTAGTCTTTGTTCTCCTGCACAGTTTGTTAGTATCGTCTGGATGCAATTATAAGCAATGCTATACTTCCTAATGGGATTCTGGAGCCCTGATCTGAAGGATGGATAATACATGCCTGCTTCATTTAACTCAGTCCACTTTTCAGGGAGCGCAAATCTTAAAATGCCAGTAGGCTTAACATAATGTATTTGCTTCTGATTGCAGCACTTTACTTGGCTTCCTATGAAAGCGAAAGTCCTGAGAATCATGTTGAAAAGGACAGATGGAAGACATTAAGGTTTGTGTCAGAGGTTACCCGGATCAGTAAACAAACAGAATGGGATACAGAGCAAGCATCAAACAGTTAAAACCAAATGGCATACTACACTACCTGTTTCAACAGATGGAGCACGGTGTCATTGTAAATCCCCCTCCAATCTAGGACTCTTGGAAAAATATAGAACAATCGGTCTTTATCTTAAACCCTCTCAGTCCTTCTTTCCCTTAGGAAATGGGAATTAAAGTAATTTTGTATCTTAATTCCTTGTGTTACTCAGTGAGGAACAAAATGCTTTCTAAAATCCAAGAAATCTCTACTTCCTCACAAGTACTATACAGAGCATTCTGGTTTCCAAGCAGATGTTTTCACGGCTACTGCATCCCTTTATGCACCAGCCTTTCAGACAGGGCTGAGGTTTGCACAAAGATCACTCTGGGCCAAATGTATTCATGAAACCAGTTAACAATTTAGAGGCCAGGCTGGGAAAAACAAATTTCAGCAAAATCATATTTTTGGCTTTTATTCTACTGCTGGTTGAATATAGACTCATAAAGTTTTTCATTTTACTAATTATGGAAGGATACATGAACCACTATGGCATTGTTTTAGACCATGATTTGCCAATTGAATTTTAACTTTAATTCATGGCAGCAGAGAAAACTAATCATGTGCATAGATAGAGACACAGAATTAAGTAGGTGTAAAAATAGCCTATGTTTTCAGCCATACCTCCACTTTAGTCTTAAAGCTACCATTAGTCAGGTGTCCTTGTCACTGTTGCAGACAGCTTGTGTGTTAACACCTGGAGGTACGTATGGATATAACATCCCAACTCTTCAATCCACTCTGCAGCACTGCAAGAGACACTGAACACCACGACCCTAAGGATTCTCCTCAGGTCATGTTGTTTTTTCCTGGAATATCACAAGGGGGTGTAACAATTGCATTCAATTGATTCCCCTGATTTTGAGGAGAAAATAGTTACTCACATCAGGGCACAGACACTCCACATTACACAGGGTGGCAAGATAAAAATCAGTGGTAACACAAATCTCAGCTTCCAGGATCCTTTTCATAGGCCCTCTGAAGCTGTCTGAGAAGATTTACATCATTCTAGTGATTGTCTTTACCTATTTACGTTTCCCTCTTCCTTTCAGGTCAGCACTTCTGGGAAGAGTCTAGTGCACAGAATGTCTGCTGTTGCTGCATTATGTGGATTACCAAGAGGCACGGCTTAGTTTATTTTTCTGTACACTGAGTGGCATTCAGAGTGATGAACAATGTGCAGTCAGTTGCAATATTGTGTCAGCAAAGATGAAAGAAGTTAACTCAAGAACAAACAGGCAGCTTCTCGCATCTGACAAACGAGATAAAATCACAGCCCACTCAGTTGTGATTCAGGCTTAAGTATTGATTGAGAACAGTGCTGACAGAGTCCTTTGAAGATCTCAGGTGCTGCCTATGAATCATTTCACACCTGGATGGAATATTCTTTCCTTTCCTTTTGCTGCAGCTTGCTGCTGCGAGGACTCTGCAGAGTTCACAGCAGATTATGAAGGGGAAATATTCACCATTCCTTTCAGCGAAACCTAAGTCTGCATTGAAGAGCTCCCATTCCTAATAAGCTGAATATAGCCCAGAAGTTTGCCTGGTCAGGATTGGTAAGAAGGGAAAGGACTGGACACAACAAATTGGCTGCTGAGGAGAGTTTCTCTCCACCACTATAATAGTGGATGTGGGTTTTTTTTTCTTTTTCCAGTGTGTTTCTGAGTTGGCTGCTGGTAGGCAAACTCATTATTGTTGTAAGTTATTTAAAAAATATAATGTAATAAAAATCAGGGGTGTGGTAGAAAATACATCTGCTATAAAAAGATAGTATCTATGTAGCTCTACAACTTCGAGGACGGTTCTTTCTTTTTTCACTTCTTTACAACTAACCACTACGTTACAGACATTCTTACTTTTGCTGTATGGTTTTATTACTCTGTTTTTCCATACTTGACGTTCTTCTTACATTAGATTGAACAAGCTGATTTTTCTAGAATAGTCTTTGAGAAACTGATGTACAAACTGCGTTGAACTATGACAGTATGTTTTTATTAGGAATTTTTATAACTGCATTTTGTTGAAAGGCTAACAATGGAGAACAATCCACTTCGACTGAAACAGCAAGATGCCAAAAAGAACAAAAGGGGTTTCTTCTCAAATACAGCTATGAACAAACCAGACTTCCTGTGTGTTTGCTTTAGGGATTATGTTTATGACTGTGATGTAGTTCACTGTGTTACACACCTAGTAAGTTTTTAGTAGCTCTGAATACTTGGTCACTCTATCTATCATAGGATGAACCTAATGGGGAAAAAGAACATGCAGCTGTAGATCACCCTGGACGCCAAATCAATAAGCAAAAGTGCATACTTGGCAAAAATAAAGGTATTTGCAATTATTCTGCAACTGTTATTAAAAAAAAAAAAGGAAAATAAATAAGAATAAATATATATATTTGTTGTGCTGCATCTCTTGAGTTTTCAGACAAGCTGGTTTTTATATTCTGTCCATGCCTTTCCATGCAAGTATTTTCATTTTGAATTCTGTAAGAAATGCTGAAGCAGCCTTCATCAACAGGGTTACTGTCCTTAACTACAGCCTATTTTCTGGTACAACGTGCTTTAAGTCACTGAGTTACATATTCCATAAGGACCAGTGATTCAAAGGAATCCACTACACAGTAGGCACTGTATGGTAAAGCACACCTTTATTCAGCTGGGGCACACCTAGAGGTTAGCACCTCCATGTAGACATCTGACAAATGTCAAAATTTGAGGGGTTTTTATACCCTGGAACAAACAAGTTCTGAATTTATCTATCCCATACATCCTTCGCGGGTCCGTACAAAGTTCGGTTTGTGGTTATCTTATCTCACTATACATTAGGTTCCCTATTTCCTATACCTGCTATTACGTGGTTGCTACAAACAGTCATATAATTTCAAACAACTGCACCACCACCTATCCATCGGCCCCTTTGTGAAGTCATTGATTACCACTGCTATGTGCTGAAGTGCTTTTTTCCAAGTTTCCTCTTTCCCTTTCATTTGGGTAGTTAAGTCTTCACAGTCATCAATGGTTACATTTGTACAACGTGTCCTGATACACACACATCCTTTACCCATGTAGTGCACTTGAGACTGCACATATGTATCTGGAAACATTTCCAAGGTGCACACACCGTCTTCCATGTCTAAACATAAATCCTCATTCTGTGTTACAGCCTTTTCACAGACATATCCAAATTGTTCTCTAAGTATGCAAGCTTCTGTGCTAAGAGTTTTTCATTGTTATATCTTGCCCTAACATTTTGTCCTATGGTCTAACCACCGCATCATTGTGGATTGCTCCTAATGCTAGGGTAACAAATATGGTCCATTCCCTTCCCTTGCAGATGTTTCCATTTCTCCCACTTTGAATTGTAAGTAAAATTCACTAATTGCCACCATGCCTGATGTTCTTTCTCAAATTTGGTTGTGGTGTCATTTCTAGCTGCAATTTCCTTTATTTCCTGACATTCCTTCTCTAATGATTGCCGCAGCTACCAGTTGTATCCATTTCGATACATTGTATTGCCACTGAAATATTTCCTTGTAAACCTTCTACAAAATTAGTCACTCATTGAAAATCTTCAGATGAGTGATTAGCTAACAATACCATTATGTCTGCAGTGGGTTGTTAGGTCTCAGCTATGGTCATTAAGGATGATCTCAGTGGTACTTCCAATTTTCCCAGATGAGAGGTCACAGCGCAGAGTTTATTAACTAATACTTCCTGGTCTATTGAATTCAGTATGCCCATTGTTCTTTGGCAAGCAATTGTTTATGAATCTCTAAAATTGTCACTATTTTGTTTATCACTCCCCCTCTGCTCTTGCCAGGGATGGTCAGCCCTGCTTGTCCTGTGTATCCCTTGGTCCACCAGTCATTTTTGTCCTTTGTTCTGGCAATGTCTACATTGTTGGTTTAGTTCATGGCTTGTCCTACCATGACCAGGAGGATCAATGCAATTGCAGAGTGGTAGGCCCTATCCTGGAGATGGTCTATTTTTGGTCAGCTTTCACCGGTTCAGGAGCTGGAGCTTTCTTGGTGTGAGAGTAATGTATTCATGGCACCACTTCTTTCACAGCTGTGAATGTGATCAGTAGGACTTGGTAAGGTCCATTCCACTTCTTACTCTGAGGATCACCTGTAAATGTTTTAACATAAATCCAGTCTCCAGCAGTGATGGTATGAAGTGGGTGATTGATACCACGGGCTTTGGTTTCCATTACATGCTTATTCAGCTTCAACAGCTGATTGGAGAGGGATATTCTCTGATATATCCTTCTCCTGTTCGCACTAGGTCCTCTCCTTTTTTTAAAAGTAGCATATGGTCTCCCATATAACATTTCAAAAGGGCTCAGACCTAGTTTAGGCTTGGATTTTACCAGTATTCATAACAAAGCTAGAGATAGAGCTTGACACCAATGCAGATCTGTTTCTTGGCATATTTTAGCTAATTGCTGTTTAATGAGCTGGTTCATTTTCTCTACTTGACAACTGAATTGTGGCCTATAAGGAGTGTGCAATTGCCAACCAATTTGTAAATTCTTGCTGTTCTTTTGAACCATGGTTGCTATGAAGTGTGGGCCTCTATCTGATCAAGTAGTGGCCAGCAGTCCAAATCTGGGAATGACTTAATTTAAAAGTACTTTTACTACTTGAGCTTTGTTACGTCTGGTGGGAAATGCCTCTGGCCAACCAGAGAAGGTACCTGTAAGTACCAATAAATATCAGTACCCCCCTTTTCTAGGCAGTTCAGAAAAATCCATCTGCCACTGCTGCCCAGGGAAGTTACTTTTTCCTGTTTCTTCAATTTCTAATTTGTTTGTGATGTGAGGGTTGTTTTGCAGACAGGTTTTACACTTTTTAGTTACCTGAACAATTGTAGTGTATAAATTTCTTCTACTATTTGCCTCTTTAAATAATCGTACAGTGCTTTTGCTCCCCAGTGTGTTTTGTTTGTGTGTTCTGTCTTCTTGTATTACTCGGCACAGTACCTTTTCTGGTACTAAAATTTGCCCTGTAAAGAAAGAATACATATTGTCCTTAAGCTGAGCTTTGTGATCTTTAATTAATTTTAAATATTTTTTTGAATATGATACTTTAGAGCTTACCTCTATGATTTTGCCATCAGGGATTAAGTATGCAAGTCTTTCCTGGCCGTTTTCTGGTGCCTTTTTTGCCTTTTTATCTGCCAATCTATTGTCCCTTTCCTGGTCCATATTACCTTTTTGATGTCCTCTGCAAGCTGCCTCAGTAACTGGATGGACTCAAGCAGCTTTAAGATTTCTTCACCATGCTTTATTTGTTTTCCTTGCAATGTGAGCAATCCTCTTTCTTTCCAGACTGCTCCATGGGCATGCACTACACCAAAGGCATATTTTGAGTATGTCCATAAATTAATGTCTTTTCCCTGCCCTAGTTGCAATGATCTGGTGAGTGCAATCATTTCTGCCCTTTGTGCAGAGGTGCCGGCAGGAAGCGCCTGTGCCTCCACAACGTGATCTGAAGTCATTACTGCATACCCTGCCTTGTGGGTTCCATTTCTCACAGAGCTTGCTCCGCTGGTGAACCATGATTCCACTTCAGGCAGTGGAGTATCTTTTAAATCTCATCAGTGGGAATATGTTGCCTCAATTTTTTCGAGGTAATAATGATGTACTGGTTCCCGTGTAGGCATTGAACTGGACAAAAAGGTGACTGGATTGACGATGTTAGTGGTGATGATTTCAACATCATCTTGTTCTAGTATGATGGCTTGGTGAGGTCTTTCCCAAATTCTCCTCTACATCCCTCTCCTGTTGCTGAGGCTTACAGGCAAGACTTAGTTTATGTAGAAAGGCGTGGAAAAATTGTGTATTCCTCGTCCATATCTTCTGGAAGTAGGATGATATGATAATAAGGTACTGAAATGAGTTCCTATGATGAAACATTTTCTATCCTCATTAACTTGCTTAATTTACATTTTTAGCTCTAGCCAAAACAAAAGGATTGAACAAAGTGTTAGTTTACGCATCAAAGGATCTTTTTCCCTCCTCCACTGTCACACAGTTTGACTGCTATCCTGGTTTAGAAGTGGGTTTGTTATTTAGGCAGTTGTAATGAAGCCTTAGAAAATACAAGGAGAATTAGCGTTACTCAGCCTCCATCCAGAGAGTGGGCTCTCTGCGTTGTCTTGTGGGCCAGAAAAGGCAGGACATAACACAGAAGAGCTTTGGTATGGAGAGAGCTCAATGCATGGAGATGTGGCTGCTGCAATGGCACAGAAGCTGGACAGCAGGTGCAGGAGCCTGTTACTGGTCCTTGAAAGAGGAATGCAAATTCCCTAGATCAGACAAGCTAGGAGCTGCTCCTGTGGCCATTATTTAACTGTGTTTGATGTTAGAATGTTAGCATGCACTGTGCCCTTTTCTACATCATTTGGTGTAGCCAAGTGTTGAGCTTAAATTTTGAACATCCTGAGCTACTATCTGTTGAACCACTGGCTTGGAACCAGCCATTCACACTTGTCTGTAGTAAGGAAGAGAGAAAATTATTCTGATTCTTCTATGGTCAAACAGCTTCTAAAGAAAACATCATAAAATTTCCAAAATGAGAAGTTATGAGAGCTCATTAATTCTACAAGCTGAATGTTGAGACACAGCTGAAAATCCCAGCTCAGTGCTGACAGATGCTCAGTGCTTAAGGAGGACTGAAGCAACACTGATGTCTCCTGTATAAATGGATCAAACACTACTTATTTCTTTGTGGTGCACATTCTTCTTGTGGTGCAGATACAAAAACTCTTATGGACCCATGTGAACCAATGTGTTCAAAAGAGTCTAGATGTCTGGCTAAGACCACAAGAATAGTACCTGTCCTTATCATCCAGCTATTTCCCTTTTCCCCTATTTTAAAAACTCTTAATGGCATTATCATGAAAAGAACAGTCAGTTGCATGCAAAAATGTGCAAAAGCCTATTTACAACTGTTATCTCTAAAAGAGCAAGCAAGAACCTCTGCCTCAATGAGGGTATTTTGTGTTTGGGTTGGTTTTTTGTCAACCTTCCCAGATTCTTCTTGAGAGAGCTGAAACTGGCACTTGATCTAGCACTAAAAAGAATTTTTTTTTGGCTAATAGGAAAAATGCCATTCACTTTACAAGACTTCTGTTATTCTAGGGAATATTCCTGTCATTGTGGGAGGCTTTCCTTCTATTAATTGTGTGCAGCAGGTTCCCTTGTGGGCTTCTCACAGTATTTCTGCTGGAAAAGAAGAACAGTCCTTTTGTAGTGCACCAGTATCTGCTTTTCCTCTCAGCTCCTCTGTCTTATCTTGGTCATGCTGAGCAGATTTTTCCCACATAAAGGGAAAGGCTAATCCCTTAGAGATGCATTCCCTCACAGCTGCATCTGTTCTGCTGCTGTCAGTCAGATCCAGAGAGTCTGCTTCTACCAAGCAACTGTATCCTGTGCTTTATGCTCATGGGGTCCTGTGTCACCAGTTGTTTTTTAGCTTGAGAACAAGGCTGGTAAGGATTTTCATGGGAACTAAACTATTTACAAGTTTACTGTGGTTAGGCATGTGCTAAGCTGACCCTTCATACTCAGAAATAGATCAGTGAACTTAGAATTGAGTTTAGTGCCAGAAAGGGTATCAACTGATACCAACTGACACTTTGTCACTATGCTGCATTTTGCTCTTGTGAAATATGTTTTTTTTCTTTTTCCTTTATTAGGAAGTTTTAGCTACAGCATGACCCAAAAGGATTGCTCATTATAAGCCAAGTACACTGTCTTTCTTTCACATAGACTACTTTTCAGGGAAAAAAATGTAAAAGATAATGTGAACAAAGCAGTCATTTTTCATCATTTATTTAAACAGTCAATGGAGTCTGAGTATAAATGATGCTGTGGAACAGGATTATTTGCTTTCTGTTAGTCCTTTTCTCCCCTGCCTTGTGAAGTTGAGAGGCTGGAAGAGAAGTGGTTCTTAGGTGGATTTCTAGCTGCATCTGGAGCCAGTACATTCCAGAGAGTGACAAACCAAATTACACGTGTCTTGGGTCCTCTGCAGGCCCCAAAGTTTGGTCTAGTGGTCAAAAGACTAAATAACTTTCCTTAGAAAAAACCAGTAAGCCATTAATCAGTCCTTATTGTCTGATAACTCAGTAGTATTTACATGTGGAATGCCTCACTGCTTTTTTAACATGTTTTTGTGGGGGAGAAAGGTGTGTATAGAAAATCATCACAAAAAGCTCCAGTTGAAGGCTCAAGGCTAGTGATTCAGAACAGTGTAAATGATGGGGGAAAAGAAATTCAAAGCAGCTCATCATGTCAGTCAAACAGATCAACTCCATTTTTATGAATGATCCATCTCTTGATAATGCTGCCTTGAACGACAAAAGTATGTTTTGAAGCTACTGCAGAGGCATTAAAGCCACCAGCGTGATACTTTTTTTGCTATTTAACCATAAAGATATTGACACATTTCCACAGCCAGTATTCCTGGGCAGAACTTTTTTACTTCTCTTCATGTATGCAGCTGTGACAGAGGGTTTACTATTTCTTTAGTAATGGAAAAACATGTTTTCTTTGATGTGTCTTCCCAAATTAGGCCATTTTCCTAATCTTTCTAATCTGTGAAATAAAAAAATGGAAATAAAAAATATGAAAGCAGGACCCAACACATGTGAATAACTGCGCTTCCTGCTGATGTCAGTGTACACAGGAGGACTGTTTTCACTAGAGGTTGGTAGAAAATCAGAAATTATTAGGCATGGAAGAAAGTCAGTTATTTCAGAAAGAGTTACACTTTCCTTAGACCTCTTCTTCTCTGGAAGAAGTACAGAGAGCTTCAGTTCTGCTTTTCCATAAAAGGAGTTAGAAGAGGAGCTATGGAGTAATAGAAAAGAGAATCTGGTGGGAAATTAATTGGCATTCCTTTCCTGAGGCATATCACATAATTGTGGCTGGCAATATTGAATAGGAAGAAGTGCAAGCAGTAAAATTTAGGGTTACATTAGTTTGTTTGACATGCATATGTTGAACTTCAGGTTTGCTGGCAAAGAAGCTCCACTTGTTCTTAGAAAGGCCATAGCAACCCTCTAGCAGAGGCAGTCAGAGATATGCTGTATCTGCTACCAGGCTTAAAAGGAAATAACATCAAATATCAGTGAGAGTAACCTAGCAGTATGACAGCAGAAGTTTATATAAAATCAGAACAATTAGTAAGAAATATACTTACCCATTTAGTTAAGTGACAGTTTAGATAAAGAGCATGTGAAATGTGAGATAAAACAAGTAAAGGATACATATTGGGTTGCATACAACATGATGTTTCTTCCTGCTGCTGCTGCTAGGATAACAACCTACTCTGATGCTAGCAATGGAGAACATTACTGTTTCTCCTTAATTTGTGTCTGATCAAACATGTTACTGTTTTGGTACTTACTTCCATTTGGCAGTTCAGAATCAGGCCTAGAGGAAGTAGCAGGTGGTATTCCTTGATGTGAGACAATTTGATAACCATCAGAACTAATATTCAGAGGCTGCCTTGCCCCATAAAAAGTGCTTTACAGCATTACATATTCTCAAGCAACACCACAGAGAACAGATCTCATTTGAAGATCTAGATTGAATTCTGAGGGCTGAGCATTAAGGAAATCTGATCTGTGAATCTCTGTTTCAACAAGGTTTACAGTAAAAATTTAAAACTGCAATAGGTGTTGAGCTGTTTGCACAAAAGATTAGTGAAAATATATTCTGGAACAATATTCACAGGGTGTGTCATTATCAGATTAAGTTCCAAGAAAAAAGGAAGGTAAGTGTATGAGAACAAAGCTTCACAGTATTAGCTCTTTAAAGGACAAAATTTTTCTTACAATTTATAGAAAATCAAATCCAGATTCATTCCAGAAGGTTGCTTTCATAATTCATAGCACAGAGCTTTAGGGCACAGTGCACCTTTTGTTGATGTGCTATTAAGTACCTGTTATACTTTAGAAAGAGTCAGTCACCACTTTAGAAGTGAAGCGTGCATTTATTTAAGTCTGTATTTACTTGTCCATACAAATTTCCATTTATATAATAGAAGCATACTTAATTGGATTATTTAATGTAGGAGGACACCAGGACGACGGAGAAGAGAACTTCTATGAATGGATGGAGTGGTTAGCATACTAATGCTTGGAGAGGACTACTGATCAGTTCCCATGTTATAATAGTTAGAATATGATTGTATTAGATAGATAATTGTTCTTTATATTTGTACAATTGTTCTTATTGGTTGTTTCCCCCGACCTTCCCCGGTTACCTTTTACCTATTGGTCACTTCCCTCCAATTTTCTCGTTGGCTGACCAGTGGTGCATTGCGGCACTACCATATAAGGTTAACCTCACCCCCTAACTCCTTGTACAGTGCTGTCCCACCCCTAATCATCCTTATTTGTCGCGGTTCTGCTCCTTTTCTAGCAGCTTCCATACCCGACCCTATAAATGTCCCATGCTCCCTTAATAAACATTCCACTCTGTTCTCACCCCACTTTGAGTGTGGACCGTTCCTTTCTACCCCGGCGGACCACGTCAATTTAAGTGCTGCTTTTGTTCACAAAAAATAAAACTCTTTCCTTTTTATTAACTGCGTTGCAAAATAATAGTTACACAATGTCTTGTGAAGAGTATGAGTTGTATATTTAGCTGGTTTTCAGAAATTATTTGTGAATATAGTAATGAAATTAATATATCAGGGGCTTGGCTTGTTTTAACCACTGTCAGTGGTGTCTAGAGTTTGCACTCCAGGGGTGTACTTCAGTTCCCTTCAGGCAGAGCAGGAGTTCAGGTGTCCTCGGCTGTCAGATACTCTTCACCTGTGACTGGCAGGTTTGGCCCAGGAGCTACAGGAGACCCAGATCCTTCCACAGGAGCTACAGTGAGAGGCTGGAAGAAACTTTCAGTATGTCTTGAGTGGCACGTGGAGGCCAAAGGGGCCTAGAGGGCAAGGTTGTCTCCTTTGTTGGTCATGGGCAATTACAGGCACATACTGGCAGAAAACACAGTATTTCAGGCATAATTCTTACTGGGACTTGGTGGGCAGTGGAGAAATCCAAGCAATTGACAATCAAAATTATGCTGTTTCCTTAACCTGTCAAAATAGTTTTGAATTGCTTTGTCAGTTGATTTTCCTGGAGCTCTGAACAGTTAACAGTGAAGGAAAGAAGGGAAGAGTTGCATTTCAACTACCTCCAGCATAACTGAGAGAGGGTTTTCAGTGAAGTATTATACAGTTGTTTTGTTTAAGTGCCTTATTTTTAGTCTGCTACTTTTGAATTCAGTTAGGAGTCCTCTTCCTACTGTGAAAAAAAGGAGAGAGAATGTTCATCCCTCCCACCCAAGGACAGGGCACTGATATTTCAGGTGCAGCTGGCTGTTCCTTGGTGGCCTTTTCTTCAGCACCCCTCTCTCTGTAAGCCCATTTAGGTCCAAGGACTTTCCTGTTTTCAAGATGTGGATGGGAAACTGTAGTCTGATGCAGGGTGCCCTCTTGTGATATAAATGAAACAAATCTGGGAGGGGATGAGGAAATAAGAATGAAGGTCCACAAGAAATTTGTTTAGATTGTGACCATATCCAGCAGCCACTATCTGCTTTATTTACATACTCTTCAACTTCTGCTGACATGTTTTAATTTAGCTGTGCTGGTTTAAAAGCAAACTGGCAGGAGAAATGGACCTACCACGAGAGATATTGTAAGTCAGAATTACAGTTTA